>CM055095.1:74019500-74619500 GCA_029204225.1 Diphasiastrum complanatum | reverse complement strand
CTGAATGTTGACATATTACAATTTATTGAAGATGTGTAATTTCTGTAGAGAAATGATTTTGGGCTGCAGATCGGAAATCTTTTCATCTCATTCAAACTTCAATATGAAGATGAATCTAAGGCCAAAATATTGTTATATCATGAGGCTATGAAGAGTCTAATATCATCAACATTGGTTGACAGAAGATACTGTTCTTTTGGCTCACGAGGCCGTTTCGCATTTGAAGAAGGGGACATGTGGTGACTCGGTTATGGCATTTTATACGATTTATTGGCTTTTTGATTATATTTATTGAGCCTTGAATACTTCAAGAACTATATGATGCATATCATTCCCAGATTTCTATTTCTAAGCATCACTCCTACTTTATGGCATTTATGCAATATAAGCTTAATGTCATTAGTTCTGAAGTATTCGATTTTCTTCAAAGGATCTATACTTATTTAAGGCATACCCCGATAACGACCTTTGAATTATATTTGGAGGACTGATGATGCAGAGTCAAGTTCTTAAGAACTAAGTTGTGGCACCTGGAGCATTACCGAATTCTACAAGCAAGGTTCCTTCTTCTCAATTCAGGACTTGTTCTATAATACTGCATCATTTAATGCATTACCCATTTGGACAAGGCATAAGGTAGAGGCATTGACTCTATAATATCAAGGGCCAATATACTAAACTATAAATGACATGGTGAGGTTGGTGTTAAAGTTATAATTATCTTCTTATAAGAATTTAAAGGTTGTGGCCTTTAATTTCAAAATGTATTTCAACGGGCCAACCCTTGGAATATAGAGCTATATCTTATTTCTGAGGGCATGGTCCTCTCTTTTTAAGGAGCACTCTAATTTCTCTTCAAGTCGGGAAGCCACCATTGTAGCAATTTGAATTGGAGCGCAACTGCAACTATTTTGAATATTCTTCACAGAATCGATTCCTGGAAATCGATCCATTGAATTGATTCGACCCAGTGTTCTCCTAGAAATCGACATTCTATAATTGATTCAAGCAAACCATAGCAGATTTCAAACCTGCTTGCAATGCTCAACCTTCAGCAAGACTTGCTATTTCGATCCACAAGGACCTGACCTAACGCCACCCATAATCTGGTCAAGGCACACTTGCAGCTATGACTACTTAAGGCAATTGAGGGTGATGTATTTCCTTTAAGACATGCCTTATGTTCAAGGCCACCCTAAGTTCAAGGGTATGGACCTTTATTTCTTTCTCAAGGGATTCGCTACTCAAAATAACACTTGTAAAAATTGATTCGTTCTCACTGCCCACAGCCGTTAGCCCACATTTACTTCAATTCTGGGCATATGCTAAATCCAATCTATCACAGATTTCAATCTAAAAAAAAATCATTGTTGTATACTTGATTTTGGTGATATAGACAAGTAATAGTTCTACTGCTCAATGTATGCAATCCCTGAATGTTGTGATGCTTGCTCAATTCATTAATGTTGGGGGTATTCCCAACAAAGTGTAAATAAATAAAATCCTCCAATAAAATGTGTTGTGAGGGCATGGCATCCTGCGTGTATAAGCCCATGGCCCAATGAGCACGCAATCTAAGTTGTAAATAAAATAAACTTGACTTGGGCCTTGTAATTAAATTAAAACTAGAGGCCTAATGTCATTTTTAAACTTAGAGATCACTTTTTAGAGTTGGGTCCAAATTGGGACTCACATGAATCTTGTGATTTCTAATGTACTTTTTGTGGACCCTTGGATCAAGTTGGGTCCAAGATGAATGGATAAGATCATTGTGAATATTAGCCAATAAGATTGAGGGGCAAGGGCCTTCCCCATTTTATAAAAAGGCACCATTTGTACACTATTTTCATGCTTAATGAGAAGGAGAAAACTCTACCATTTTTGGAAGAGAAGCATCCTCATTTGCTATTCACTACTTGCTATTGCTCTTGATTGTGTTTTCCATTGCTTTCTATTTCCATGTTTATTGTTTGCCATAGTGAATGTTTTTCCATTAGCAAGCATAAGGAGCATTTGAGCTAACCTCCACCCTCACTCTCTATCTCTCTCTTTCTCTTCCCTTCTCAATCTCTTCTTCTCCATTCCTTCTCTTCAACCAAAACTATGATGAATGTTAGTGTAGAGGAGTAGAGTTAAAGAGGAGTAGTATAGTGGTGAGTAGAGTTAAGGGAGAAAGTAGGAAATTAACTAAAAGTAGCATCTATGCATAGTTATGTACCTATCTAGTGATCTAACCTTTGTTGACAGGCGGAAGGGCTATACTACGAGAGATCTTTGACCCCACAGTGGCGCCGTTGCCGTGGATAGGTTTCCACTAACTAGTTTAGCTGCATTTTAGCTATTTTCTTGCTTCTTAGAGTAGTTTAGGTAGATTTTTGGGAGTTTAGAGTTAGTGTTTTGTATTTTTTTGTGTTTGGACTGTTCACAGCTAGCGAAGGAGGTGTGAGAGGGTAGAGGAGGCCCTAAACAACCTCTAAGGGCTTGAAACCCAAACCAATCATCCAAAAAACTCAAAAAACATACCAATCTGCATTTTGGAGGGAAAAAGAGCCAAAAAAACTCATTAGATTTTTATATATCCAGAATCAGTGGAAATTAACCCTTGCATGACTGGCAGCAGCTCCAGGGTACTGTCCCAGACCTGCATAGAAGCCTGCAAGAGTTAGTTCCAAGCAAATTGTAAAAATTAGAGAAAAATCGTAAAAAATTCAAAAACCCCTTGAAAAAATCCAAAAAAATTCAAATCTTCATAAGAACTCTCGCAGAGCCCTCGCAGAGAAGCTTGCGAGAGTTAGTTTGATAATTAAGTGCATGTCCGAGAGTTCCCCATGAAAAAAAGACCGGGAAGTACCAGTGAACCCTCGCAGACAGTGAAATTTTCAGTTCCAGTGGTCAAGAACTCTCGCAGAGGATTCTGAAGTTCCATCTCAGTGAGACCAGGACACAGAAGAGCTTGCGAGAGTTAGTTTGATTCCAGTGAGCAGAAAGTTGGATTTAAGTGCTAAAATTCACTAAAAAGTGAAGGTCCAGCAAATCCTTCCAGTAAGAACTCTTGCAGACCCTCTCAATCGATTCAAAAGTAAGTATGAGATGTATACCACATGAGATATGCTCCTCTTTCCCTTGAAATGTGAGCCACATGGAATCAACCATATTTCTTGAGTTTCTTTTTGGAATCACAACTTGAGAAGGTCTCTCCTCCTCAATCCTTGGCACACTTGAACCTTGAGATGATTATTTAAGATCCTCTTCATGGTGCTCCTTCTTGATGGAAATCTGAGACCTCCATGTCTCATAATGATCACAACAACTATGACCACACAATATGCACTTCTTATGATTATTAAATTACTTATGCTAGAAACATAAGTCCAAAAATCACCACAACTTGGCATGATTTTTCTAATATTGAAATCAAAAGGCATTTCCATCTCAATAAGGCTAACTACTTGCTTATGGATATAAGTGTCCACTTTGGATGCTTCACTTATTCTCATAAGAAGTTTACAACTTGCCTTTAAGATTGAAAACTTACAATTTTCATCTTTATGAATGAACACATCATTCATGATCTTATTGAAACCAAAAGATCCTACATTATGAAGATATTTCCATTTCCTTGACTTCATAATTAATGTAAGCTTACAAGGAAAACATATTCTGCTATCTTTTAAGGCATCACACTCAACTAGTACTGCCTTAATCCACCTTTGAGATACAAAAATCTCTTCAAAGCAAAATGGTTATTCATAAGTTGACATGAGAGCATAAATGAAACTATTTTCATTTTGTGATTGCTCCTTATTCTTGATTGATTTCTCTTGGATAATAACAATAAGTTTGAACTTGTCAAAAGTTACAAGCAAAATACTTTCCAAGGACATAAAATAAATCCAAGTTACTTTCATGAAAGTGACATCTATCTTTGCATCTTGAACCAAACAATGCACTTCCAAATGAAAAATTTCAAAAGATTCAATATTTGTTGTGATGGACTCTTGAAGACAAATCTTGCAAGTCCTTGTGAGACTCCAAGCCTCATTCACCTTTCCACAAAGGAAACACCTTTCCTTGGACTTGTCCTTCTTGTATTTGCATTTTGAACTTGAAGCTCCATCCTTCACCTCGGCCCCCTTGCTTTGGTTCTCCTTGGATGGATTGGTCTTCTTTTTGTAGCATGTTGAGAAAATATATCCTCCCTTGCCACAAAGGTGGCACTTAGGATCCTTTCTTTCCTTCAATAGGATGCCACCTATTGATGACATGTGAATAAAAACATGTGATATGATTCTACAAATGTAATTTTTGACTCTCAAGAGACTAGATTTGAACATCTTCAATAATCTAGAATGATCTACAAAAGATCTAGTTTAAAAATTTAGACAACTAGAGATTTCCAAAGATCTCAACCATGCATGAATACTCAAATATGGACTCCTCCTCATTCTAGACATCCAATGGGATCACAAATTGACCCTCACACTCTCACAAAGAAAGTTGAATAGAACTAATTTGAGTTTCATACATACTATGTCAATTTTTGCTCAACAAATTGAATTCAATCACTGCTATTGGATTCCACCAATTACTCTACCTTTTAAGACTTGGAATGAAATTCAAAATCAAAAGTTGTGATTTTTCTCACTAAGATATTGTGCTTCAAAGAGCTAATGCCACTTAGAAAGATTTGATCACATAGGCAAAACCAAATTCTTCACCAATAACAACACATAATGAGCTTCTAGATCTTGCCCTCTACAAAGGAAGGAACTCTTAGAAAATTGGATCTCTCTTTACACATTTGTCATAGACACCTTAATGACTCTTTTCAAACCTTACAATCACTCAAACAAATTGAGTAGGGTTGAACAATGTGATTTGGATCTCAATCTCTTTTCTAGAACTCTCAATTAAAGCCAATCTATGTCAAATTCTACAAAAGATTTGCATAGATGCTCTATATGCACTAGAAACTCTCAAAGGTTTCACTTGGAGGACAGATCCAAGGATGTTTTCTAGCAAATTGATGCTTCTAAACTTGACCCTATCACTCTTGAACAAATCTAGAGTGATGGTACAATGGATTTCAACCTCTCACCTTGCATATCACTCCTTAATCTATGATTTTTAGCAAAATCTCTCTCAACTTCAACATGCACTCAAAAAATCAGAGCTAATCAATTAATGCATCTAATTCAAGCATCAAATTTAACTTCTTGGCTGATCTAATCCAAGAACTAATCAAGGGATTAGATTCACTATAGAAAATGCTTGATTTTGCATCAAAAATCACTGAAATTGGATATGTGAGTCAAATTCTACAAATTTTTGAAATTTCTCAGTCAAAATTAGAGCTGTACGACATCACACGTGTGAAAAGAGTTATTACAGTCCACAACAAGATTTGGACCAAAAATTTTGAGGATAGCTATCAAATCCAACTCACCACACAAAATTTGACCAGTTTCCAAAAAATTGCTAATTTTGGCTTTGATTTGGATTAACCCTATCAATTTCAACAAAACATCTTGTACTATGCTTTGATACCATGTGCAAAAAGTACAAAAAGGACCAAGAGTGGATTCTAATCTGATCCTCAAGAGGGATTGGTTGTCAGATTACTTGATCTATCAATCTACTTTAGATTAAGATCAATCTAGATCAATTCTAGACACAAAATCCTAACAAGAACAATCATTAATTGAAGGTAAGTGTACTTTATGGTTTCACACGTGTGAAACACTGTTTGAGTACGGACTCCAACCTGAAAATCAAGTACACATTGATAGAACCTCAAAACAATCAAAACAAATGTAGACAAATGGAGAGAATCACTCAAAATTGCTTCCAAAACCAAGATTGGTGTCTCACAATGATTATGGCCAAATGTGGCTCTATATATACAATAAGTGGGAGCTCGTGGTAATGATCATCAATTTGATCCCACATGTGTGAAGGTGCTTTGTCATATGATGATTCATCATGCAAAACTGACACTTGGACAAAACCTTCTATTTTTTTTTTCCTTCTATATGGAGATCTACTTGGAAATCTTCTAGAACTCAAAATTCGCCTACTTTAGCTTATTCCACATGTGTGAGCTGTCCTCTACACATGGGATATGACACCTAACCAAAGGATCTGGCTCATGCAATCAGTAGATTGATGCTATGTGTCATATGTCTAGAAAACTAGTTTTTGGAACTTGAATTAAATCATATTTACATCCTATATGATTATGGTACATGACAAGTACACTAGTTTCACATGTGTGTTTATCTATATACAAGATTTTTGGCCTCTACCAAGCTTATTTTTGCATTTTTCACAATTGCAAGACAAATGCTTAATCTTACATTCAGTTACCAAAGATGGAAACAAATAAGTGGGACCTGGATGCCACTAGATCAAGACCTTCAAATGGATGGTCACACAGATCGAAAAGAAGTCCACATTTTCAACAATGAAGATATGATAACTACAACTGAAGTGGAGGATCATTGGAGCTACATTTTCTTGTGATATGCAAATCAATCATTGATTATATATGTAACTCCATGCAGAGAATAGCCAGATTAACAACTTGCTTATCTTTCATGCAGATACGAAAAAGACAGGAAAACACAACACTCTGCAAGGACCTTCCAACAGATATCAACATTGTAGAAGAACAATGACAAGTCATACAATCAACTGTACAAACTGATATCTATATTCAATAAAATATCACCCAAATTTGGGGAATTTGTACAGCTGTGCAAATAGGTTTTTTTTTTTTTTTTTTTTTTTTTTTTTTTTTTTTTTTTTTTTTTTTTTTTTCTGTATTCACTATATGTTTGTTTCTCATTGTATGTCTATATTTCTATACCAGTATGAAACTATGTCTATCTATTCAGCTTGGGTATTTACAAATTCCCCAGTCTCATTTAGAATCTGAACATCATCAGGCTTAGAAGGCCCAACAACATCAATCTTTGGTCCAACAATTGACTTGGCCAATAGACTAAAGATGAGCTCCTGTCAAAATCTGTACACTTCGCCAGTTGTATAATCACAGAGGGAAAACTACAATAAACAATATAATAGATGAATATTAATAACAAATAATATCTCACATGAAGATAAAAGAGAAAGGGGTAATAACTCACCTTCGAAATATCAACCTCCGGTTGAAGAATGTACCACTCAAAAAATAATTTGGCATTGTAAAGAGTACACCATGCACAACTAAATGAGTTGTTTTGCTGGGATGTCTGCAACACATTCAACTGATTAATAATGCGACGAAAAAACTGACAATAAACAATGATTATAAACAAAAATAGGCAAGAAATGTTCAATGATTACCTCAATGCTTACAATGTCACATGTTCCTGTCGTGGGATTGTCTATTGGATAATATTTACATATAGCCGGCAGCAACGAGTCAATATCTTTATGTGTGTTACTGGCGGAATTCATCTTTACACAAAAAAGGTTTACTACATTATTTGCAGTTATTTTTACAGAGACTATAGTTAAGCTCTAGTGGCCACTGCAAAAACAAAGAAGAATTCCATTAGATAGATGATGCAGTGATTACAAGTAAAGAAATAGACATACTTGGTATGATAAGGCATCAACAAAAACTTCACAACTGGTGTGCATGCACCAAGGAGATAGTGTAACAAAGTGTTGTCGTCGTCCTTGATGGCTTGCAGAAAAAAAATGCTGAGAAGCTTCAACTCATTCATAGAATCCTTTGCAATATCAAATTGCAGTAGGGGGAGACGCCTCTATCACTGGATCGTTGATAGAAGCCCTTCCGTCCTTCATCTAAATACAGTCTGGGATTCTAAAGTTAAGCTCAAAATCAATTTCTTCTATTGTGAAGAGAATTGGCATGCCGATATTATCTATAGCATCCAATATATCTTTCTCAAATTTTAAATAATCATCAAATCTAAATATAATATAGGTTTGAGATTAATAGGAGGAGGGGGGAGAGTATTCACAATGAAGGGGATGTCCAAAATTTTGTGGCTGAATTGACCACAATATCTAAGGCTACTGGATTTACAATTACATCAACTCCAGATGGGGAATGTTGGAGGTCCATGCGTCGGACCTTTTTAGGGATCTGAGCAGATGATTTCTTGCTCCTTTTAGGGGCAGGTTGCTTGCGAGGCCTCTTTGTGGGAAGGCTAGTCCTGTCAAGGGGTTGCTCCTTGGGAGCAGAGGGTTCACCCTTGTGAAGTTTACAAAATCTCTCTCTCATTCTATACAAAATTTGAAAATCTTTGGGCATTATGGTGACCCACTTAGCATGGATTGAAAGCAAAAAAGAATCTTAAAAAAAAAGTGCCAAATAGTCCTCCGCAGACTCCTGCAAGCACTGCAATGCTCCAGGTGTAAACCTAACAAGGCTTTGCAGATTATCTCTAGTAATATTATGGATAGTTTTGTAGAATGGTGCTCTTGGTATCAGGAGCAAGGTGGATCTCTGATATTTCTTAAACTTAGAGAGCCATCTGCTCCTATTATGCCTGGTCTTGTGGTGGATTAACAACAGGTGTACTAGTGGAAACAGTGCTAGGAGAGAAGAAATCCATCCGGTTCTGTTTGACCCTAGACATTAGGCCAATATCGGTTCTGTGCGCAGTTATCGTAACAGTGATGAGAGTACAATAGCCAGGCTCGCAGAGGTGCGATATGTACTGATCGGTCTTGTGCGAGGGAAAAAAGAAGAGAATGAGGTAACGACGCACAAAAGCGATATGTACGGTAGTAGTATCGCTCTTGTGCGCATGCAAAAGGACAAGGCGATCAAGGAGCAAACGGGACGCGTAGAGAAGCGATACGAGACAAAAATCAGACGAAAAAAAAGTGAAAATGACTTCTGTGCTTGCGAGGATGTATCGTATTTTTTTGCACGTGTGGTCACACGTGTGACCCGAACCATCCAATCAACAATTGCCATGTGGCATTCACGCATGTGTCTAGAGTAGCCCAATCAGACGTCGACACATGCCATTATTCGACGAATCAGTTCGTGATGTGTGGCCGTTATGAGCGAATTGTAGGATGACACATGTCACATGTGTGGACCTCAGAAGCAAATTGTAGGATGACACGTGGACAATTGACCGTTTGACTCGCGTGATCATGGACGAAGTTTGCCTTCTGATGAGGAATTTATTTCATTCCAGGCCCAGCTAGGATTCCCTCGTCCATCGGTTATGAAATTTGCAGATGACTCTTCTTCAATAGGTGGTCACAATATAGATCATCCCGAGCTACTTGCAGCAGATGATGATGAATGCGTAAGTTTAGAAGTTTCACTGTATGTTTATCTGATGTATGAGTTCCATTAAATTTTATATACTAAGAACTCCAATTTTGTAATTGCAAGATACACTTATGATCGATCACTTTGCTACTCGTCGAGGGGGCTTCAGACAACATTTATCATCTTTTCACAGGGATAGTGGTCTCGGCCACTACTTGAGGCACTTTTAGAACAATGAAATTTGCGTTGCTCATTCCAAACTCAATCCAGTTGGAGAGACTATGATAATGGCTGTGAAAGCCTTATCCTATTATCTAGGTGGACACAAATTTGCGAAAGCAAATAAAATAGAAGAGATCGTATGTTTTGAACATATCAGGATTTGTAGATGGGAATGCACCATTAAGGAGTTCCCATTATTCATTGTATGCAACGTATATAGAATTGAGTGGTAACAAGGACAATGCGCATCTTCTGGATGCATATGCAAGTAGAGAGTTACTTCACAATAGCACAAAAATTGGACAAGATGAAATATCAAATCCCTCTGAAATGAAACTTTGTATATATTGAATATTATGAATACAATTGACATTTGTAGCTCTGAATTTTTAGCTTCTTTGCTGGTCAATGAATTTGCAAGCTTGAAGATTTGGTGATCTGTCGAATTTGAACTCTGCGGTAGAACCACTGGAATAATTTGCAAATATAGTTGTGTTAGATGGTAGAGCTCAGGCTTGGTGGCATGTTTATCGCTCTGAGCCTACTCGTGAGGGGTTACATATATGGCCCACTTTTTGTGATGATTTTCGTATGGCAATGATTGACCCACAATGGTTGGTTCGCCAACGTGATCTATTTCGTAGCCTTCGCCATTCTAGTGATTTGACTACTTATATTGATTAGTTTATTGAGCTTTCCTACTTTTTTACTGATCTTCATCCTATAGAGCTTATTTCATGTTTTATTGCCGGTCTTAGAGACACCTTACAATATGATGTCTCATCTTTTTGGACTCTTACTCTCAGATGCTATCTCCTTGGATACTACCTTGCAGCATAACTATCCTGAGTTATCCATTTCTTCTCATTTTTCTTGCTCTCATTCCACTGCTTCACCTACTTTGGCTTTTTCTACTACCGTTCCTCCTGGTCCTCGTACCGCTGTTTTTTACCATGAGGCTCTTACTCCTGATGATTTTGATGTTTATATCCAGATTCTTGGTACTCCTGACCCACATTCTGTTGATGAGCCGGCTGAACCGCTTCCTGATGATCCTGCTTTCGCCGCTTGCCATGCACAGCTTGCTTATGCTACTTGGGCTGGTGGGCATCCTGGTCCTCATTCTATTCGGTTTGTGTTCGCATTTTGGGATGAGAGTATATTGCTTTGGTGGATCCTAGCAGTACACATTCATTTATTAGCAGTTACATTTGCACCAGGATTCGTGCTACACCTATTTCTGCTACATAGTCTCTCAGTGTCGAGGTTGCTCGTTCCCATTCTTTTTCCAGTTCTCAGATGTTTCAGGGCTTGAACTATAGCATTGGTGACTTCTCTGGACAGGCATATTTCTATATTATTCCTCTGGAACACTATGAGATTATTTTTGGTGCAGATTGATTTTCGTCACTTGGTACTGTTGCTGTGGATCTTTCTAAACAGACACTGTCTTTTACACATGTTGGTCGGCATCATTTACTTTTTGGTATTGATTCCCAAAGTGACTATCAGTTGGTTACCGAGAAGCAGTTTATTCATAGCCTGCCAAAGGCTCATGATGCAACTCTTCTTTCCATTCAGAGTACATTAGTTGTTGCTTCACTTTCACCATCTGTGGGTCCTCTTACTCAGGTTGCTGCTCCAGATTTACAGGTTGTTGCTACGTGCCTTGCGCCTATATGCCTTGATTCACAGATATCGTATTCGGTGGTCATTCCTGGTTTCATTGATATTGAGGCCATATACCTTGGTGGTATTTCTACTATTGCTTTTGTTCCTACCTCAGATAGCCCTCCTAGTTCGGTGGTTGGTGCAGTATCGTCTCCATTGGTCTCTATATCTCCATCTCTTGAGTCCGTTAAGGCCGATGTTCTTGCTAATTTCTATGGGGTCCTTCACAGGTCCACGTTTGCTGGTTCCTTCGCTATTGGTGATCAGGTTGTATCTTCTTTCGCTTTATTCCATGGATCTCTGCTTGAGGTTTGTGATCTGCCTCATGATATTTCTACGGTTCCTGACATGATTCATGAGCCTTTTGCCCTTACAGTTACACATTTTCCATCCGAGGATATTTGCCATATGGTCACTATTACTTATCTAGGGTATTTATATGCTGGGATCTTTCTAGATGAGTATACGGGGATCCTTCAGTCTCCTTGTGTTTTTACATATAGGATTCCTGCAGTCCATGCCGATGCTATGACTATATGGCATTCCTGGTTATTACATATAACTTGGTTTTCATTTGGACCTGTTGATTGGTGCTGGTTTTTCCACATTATTGATCGCCTATGGTGCAGATATCTCTATGATTATGCATGTGGCTCTCTATGTGTTCCTTGGATTGTTGCTCATTGTTAGGCTTGGCATATCCTGATGGCTTGGGTTATTGCCTCCATTCCAACTACTGTTTGTCCGGGTGATCTTCAGGTTCTTCGTCATTTCGGGTTGCTCCATATCACTTGGTCTCTGATGCTGAGTTGCCACTTTGTTCTGGTGTTCCGAGACCATCAGGGTACCTTGAAAGAGTTCCTTCTCCTCTATTGGATAGTTTTTGAAGATGTTGTCGTCATATACTTCAGTGTTGCTCATATGTGCTTTGATACTTGTTCCCAGATACATGTGGATATTGCTCCGATGCTTGCTAGTGATGTTGTGGATCATGTTCCTCATTCTAGTGCATTTCTTCTATTCCTCACTTGTGCGCCTGGTGTGTACTTTGAGATTACACTTGCGGCCAGTTTCGATGGGTCATCCGATTCTCCATCCGTTTTTGGTGTATCCTATGATGGATTGGTATGTCCATATGAGGTCTTTTTGGATGAGTTTTTCAGCTACAGTTTTTCAGTTGGGGCCTCTACTATTTCTAGATTTGTTGCTACTGTTTTCATGCATCATGACTTTTTAGATGATGCATTGATTTCTTGGACCTTCTGGAGCTTTTGGCATGCTGCTCTTCTCGTGATATGTGCCTTGAGGGTACCGTGTGCCATTGCTACTTCTCATTCACGGGCCTTATGGATACCTTGGGCTTTTGACCATGCTGGTGCATATTTTTCCATTTTAGCTATCCTTTGTTAGATGATCTCTTTATGCTCCATGTTTTTTGGCATATCGCTTGCTTTTCCATGCTGTTACAGTGTGCATGTTATCCTGCTTATGTTTCTACTCTTTGGTGCTGGTCTTCCGATGCTGCTATATTTTCTTTTGGCACCTTGCCCATATGGTTGATGGTTACGTGTATGATGCGGATATTCGCGATGAGTTTCCATCTCTTTTTCAGTTTCCTTATTGGCTTCCCGTTGCTGATGCAGTTCTACCTTCTCGGGCTTTTTGGATACCTTGGTATGATGTCCCTATCTTTTGGGCTGATCCTCTACTAGGTTGGGCATTGCGGATACCTTGGCATTCCTCGTTGCATCTTGATCTTCTTCTGGTTCCTTAGCATTCCTAGTTGTTCCATATTGCTTGGTTTCAGATGACGTGGCCGAGATGTTTCCTTTGTCGCCATGATGTTGATATTGAGTTGTTCCCTTTCTTACCAGCTGCCATTCACTAGGTTCGCCTTCACTATAGTCGACGCTGCCGGCAGATTCAGTTTTTGATCTAGTGGGATGGTCGTCCTGTTGAGGAGGCCACATGGGAGCCTATTGATGTGTTTTATCATACACCATTATTGGCAGATCGGGCTCGAGCCCTCATGGCTTTAGTTCTTTCCTCTACTACAAATATCATTGTAGATGTTCCCTCTACTTCATGATTCGGCTAGCTATGACTAATCTTTATTGTAGTATTTGCTTAGTACTTGCTTTACACAGTTATGATACTTTTGGGGTATCTGTTGTAATGACTTATGTCCTCTCCATCAGTATTTCCATTAGTTCGTGATTTTTCAGTATTTAGCATGCTTACATTATTATTTTAGATAGTCATTATGCTTGTTAGCCGGTGGAGGGCTTTGTTTTTCTGCAAGGGAGAGTTATGGACTTGGCTCATTACATTCGCCGCGTCCATTCTTTTATTGTTATTATGCATAAGCAGGCCTAAGGCCCCTTTTTATTCATATACTGGCCTTGGGCCCTATTTGGTTATATTTTTAGGACTTGGTTACATTGATTTGGAGTGGGGTCCTCCTATTGGGAGGGCGCACTATTTTCCCTCCAAATCCTTTTCCCTCCCTTTTTTGAATCCTCCATTTCATTCAGGGAGAGGGTATAAGTAGGGCACCATTGTATTTCTTTATTCAGTTTATGATGATTGCTCCTCTTTAGCCTCCTTAAGCATTCTCTTCCTACTTTCTAGCTTAAGTCCTGCTTTCTAGCATAGCTAGTGAGTCATAGCTTGTAACTTGGGGCTACGGGATTGAACCCGAAATGTAGCGAATAAGGCTCAACTATTCAATTTGTTTTAGTCGAGTCTGGTCGATTCGAATTTTGTTCGATAATCCCTTGAATCTTAAATTATATCGACAAAGCGTGACGGTCTCGATACCTTCAACATTTTCTCGATAATGTGAGTAAAACTATAAACTATACATAAAATGGTTTCATATTACAAAAAAATTTGAAGGATGAAATCTAACACTCCCCCTTAATGTAAACTCCCAAAAATTGAGGTATTAAGCTGAGCATATTGCTAAACTTATAAGAATGATTGTTGGAGGGTTTGCGGATCTCAAGACAACCCTAACCCTAGTTAATAAGTGAGAGGAATTTGGCACCCTGCGTGTGTAAGTCCAACCCGATGATCACATAGTTATTTGATTGATTAGTTAAAAGTTAATAAAAGGACTTTAGGCCTTTTTGCGGAACTTTTAATGTCGCAAAGCCTAAATGTTAAGTTAGTAAATAAAGTTGGGTTTCCTTCCAATTTTAATGGTTCCCACACTTTTTTAAATTTGAATGAAAAGAGAGGCAAGACTGGACCAATAGGATTCAGAGGCCAGGGTCCTCCTCTCTACTATAAGAAGGGACCAACTCAAGTTGCTCCTCATGTTCATTTCCTCATTTTAATAAAGCAGATTGGTTCTCTTCAGAAATGGATTGATGAATGTCCTTGCTCTCTATCACTTTTCCTCCATCTCTCAGATGAGGAGCCAAATATCAGTATGTTGCCTTATACAGCAGGGCAGACTACTACGACATCCACCACTATTGCATCAACGAATGCAAATGCTACTGCATAAATGATTCTCAATGAGTTTGAGAAACTTGGGAAGAACCAGCAGAAATAGATGGAAAAGTTGCAGTTGCAATTTGATGAGAAGATCAAAGCATTGGAAAATTTCCACGGGGAAGCAAACAAGGAATCTGAAAAGCTTGCAAAGACTTTTCCTACTAGGGAAAATGTTTGGTGTTCTATTTGTACAGGAAATCACACAGTGAACAAGTGTCCTCAATTGAAAAAACGAATGTAAATCAGTGTTTGCCATATGTGTAATTCACCGGATCATGAGACTTCTTTTTGCAACTTCAACCCTCGGATAATTCAACAATGGTATGCCCAGATGGGATATCGAGAACCACAGTATGGAGGTAATCTAGCAGTAAGACCGCGACAATCTGCTCTTGGATACTCAAAACGTTTAGCTTTACCTGCCCCACCAAAGCACTCCGCTCCTCCAGCCAATTTGATGGAACCAGAACCTTACGGAAATGCTGAGCAATGGAACTATGGAAATGATCAAGCAAGTGGTTCTTCAGGTGGATCTTCAGAACAATATGCCATTTATGCTGCTGCTCAACAACAAGCCTCCAGAAATTGGACCAGAGCACCACTCTGGAGAAAATCACAGAGTTGCAAAATGCCCAAATAAAAAGAAATTTGTACCATTATGTCATGACTGTGGTTACAGGCATTGGTATAAAGACTGTCTAGCAAGACCAAAGCCACCACCAGCTACAACACCTGTAAATTTGATAACAATCAAGCAAAGACCAGTAGCTCAGAATAAACCAAGCGCACCCTTGATGGTGGTCACCAGAGCACAGAAGCAGAAAGAACCAGTAATGGATGTAGTACTTGCTGATTCTATACCATTGAATGATATAACAACAACATCGGGAGTCTATCCAAATCTTAATACAGAAAAACGAAGATATCAGGATATGAGACAGTGGATCAAACATCTGCAAGAAGAAGAGGAGCTTGAAGCTGCTAAAGCAACAACTGAAGTTCATTCTTCACCATTGCAGCCGGCAAGAAATTTACGTACGGATACGAATGATCAGTTACATCATCTTGAAGAACCCTTCAAGATGACTGAACCAGAAGCACCGCATACAAAACTACTCATGAATATTTTGTCTAGCAAGATTAATATTTCATTGGGAGAGTTCCTGAAGTTGGTGCCAAAAGCAAAAGAAGTCTTAGCGCAAAAGTTAGCTCAAGAAGAACCATAAGTCCATCAGGAGCCACTTTTTTGTGCTGGATTTGAAGAATCTATCGAAGTACTCCATGTTGGAGCCACTTGGGAAAGTGAAAAAAAGAATATCACTCTGCCGATACAACATAGACAATTTCCTAAAGAATTAGCTGTAATAGATGGAGGTTCAGGAGTTAACCTGATTTCTACAAAGCTATGTGCAAAATGGGGCCTTACAAAGATTAACCCTGCTACTTTTGCTATTATGCTAGCTGATCAAACGACAGTTTGTCCACGAGGAATGGTGGAAGATATACCTATTAGATATACCTACAGTTCGTCATTACTTTCGTAGTGATGGACTTACCAGAAGCACCAAATGTCTACCGAATTCTATTAGGATGTCCATGGTTATGAGTTGCGCAAGTAGTTTATAACTGGGGTACCGAAGAAATCCCTTCTGAAAATCGTGAACGTGCAGTTAAAATTGACCCTACAACTTGGACTATCAAACCAGTGGTTCAAAAAGAGGATGACAATTTGTCAACAACAGATCATACTTGTGATCGACCAGATAAAAATTTGGGAGTTCATTACGATTCTCAAACGGATACTGTCAATTGGAATGAAGCTCTTGCAACAATTGACTGTACAATAGGATATATGTGTCAACAAGATATCAATCAGATTTGAGCGAGATTTTCTTATTAGATCAAAATTCGGATACACCAATCACGTTTTTACTGAATGTGCTGAATGTCGCCTGGATATCACGGAACCTATACCAGATCCGATTGAGAATGAACTCATTCCTGTGAGTCATGCCTTGACTTATGATGGCAACGCAGAACTTACAAATGAGCAGACTCTAAATCATATGGATCCGACCAGATTTGGAGTGCATAATGTTCCTGACGAACTTACAGTAAAACTGCCCAAAGCAGTTATATTAAAGGAAGACAGGATCACATGATCGATGATGAAGAAACAAGCTAAGCAACATTATAATACGGTCCTGAAATGGGAAAATCCCCCTCGAAAGATTGATTCAAAGGAAGTGCCACCCTTATTGGATAAAGGCAAAGGAAAAGTTGAGGAAGATTCTTCAAGTCAGATTTCTAGTAAAACATCATCGTCTAGGAAGTCTTCACCTGTGAAAAAAGATTTATCATCTCGAAAGTCATCACCTCCACGATCAATTCCTACTAAGAAGGCTAACCGAAGATCCAAGACAAGTCCTTTCGAAAAAGAACAAACAGATGTAGTCCAGCATGATATGCCTGAACCTTTTAAATGTTACACACTGGATGATGTGCTTATCATGTTACCTAAAGCACATCGTGAACCTGAAGAACATATGCCAGAATCTAAAGGTTTACGATGGCCCAGCTAGGATGCAGCCAATGAATCTTGCCGAACCAGGAGAACCAGAAAAGATTGTACAAGTTAGATCACAACTTACTCCTGAACAATATCAAGCACTCCGATTGTTACTTATTAAGAATCAAGATTGCTTTGCATGGACTTATCAAGATTTCAAGGGTATTCCGACATCAGTGATTAAACATACCATACCTTTAGTACCTGATGCAGTTCCAAAGGTTACAAAGTTCTATCGCTGTAATCCTAATGTGGCGGACCTGATAAAGAAAGAACTTCAGAGATTGCTTGACGCCGATTTTATTTATGAGATCAAGCATACTGAATGGATTTCACTGATTGTCATTGTTTCTAAGAAAAATGGAAAATTGCGGATCTGTGTGAATCTCAAAGCGTTGAGCAAAGTGACGCGAAAGGATCACTTTTCATTATCTTTTACTGAAAGCATTTTGGATCGCCTTGCTGAAGAGGAAGCATATAGTTTCCTGGATGGATGTAGTGGTTACAACCAAGTTAAGATTGCACTGCCGGTCGCCATAAAACTGCTTTTGCAACAGAATGGGACACCTATGCTTACAAAGTAATGTCGTTTGGACTCTGTAATGCACCAAGTTCATTCCAAAGAGTAATGCAATTTGTTTTTAAAGATTATCTGCAGAAATTCCATGAAATTTACTTGGACGATGTGGGAGTTCATAGTACAGATACAGACCACCTGGATCGATTGGAGAAAGTATTTGAAAGATGTCGCAAATATCAGATTTCTCTAAATTTGGAAAAATGTCAGATATGGGTTTCCCACGGAGTTGTGCTTGGACATGTGATATCAAGACATGGTATTGCCATGGATTATTCTACGATCAAAGTTATTGTGGAGTTGCCACCGCCAGCAACAGTTCGTGGAGTTTACGTGTTTATGGGTCATGCGAATTACTATTAAATTATCTTCTTTGCAGACTTAGCACGACCTATATACAAACTGACTATTGTTCCTATTTGGACAGTAGAAGCGTTAGAAGCCTTTGCAAAATTAAAAAAAGCATTAACTTCAGCACCAATACCGTGTTCTCCAGATTGGACGATAGAAATTCATGTTCATACGGATGCCTCAAAATATGCCATTGGATCAGTTTTGATGCAACCAGGTTACTATAAGAAAGATTATCCTATACGATTTGCAAGTAGACAGCTTACAGATCCAGAAAAGAATTATTCAATAACAAAACACGAGGCATTAGCCATGATTTTCTCTATTCGGAAATTTCGTCACTACCTCGTGGAAACACACTTTGCATTTTATACGGATCATCAACCGTTACTTTACTTGGTAAACAAGACATGCAATACTGGACGTATTGCAAGATCGTTATTGTTATTGACTGAATTTGACTTTCGAATTGTGGTTCGAAAGGGCAAGCAACATTATCTAGCCAATCATATTTTACGAATTGAATTTGCACCAGTTAAAACTGAAGTGGATGATGAACTGCCAGATGCTGCATTGTTCTAAGTTGAAGCAGTACCTGAGTGGGTAGCAGATATTGTTGAGCACCTGATGCTAGGACAACCAAATGATTCCCTGACAAAAGTATAGAAGAGACAATTGATTTATAAGACTCAACCTTATCAATTAATTGCACGACAATTGTATCGTCGTGGATCAAATAATATTTTATGAAGGTGTGTTTTACCGCATGAAGTACCAGATTTAATCATGTTTTCACATGATGGCATGGGTGGAGGACACTTCTCTACAGATATTACTGTTCACAAACTTTTACAATCAGGTTGTTGGTGGCCTACGTTTCACAAGGACACAGAAAATTTTATTCAGACATGTGATGTTTGCCAGCGAGCACGACGACGTACTCGACAGAACTATGAACTCTCGCATCCAGTTTTATTGCAAGCACCATTTGAAAAATGGGGACTGGATTATGTTGGACCTATTCACCCTGCCACGCAAGGACCTTAGGCTCGATACATTATCGTCGCAACTGATTATATGACCAAGTGGGTAGAAGCCAAAGTTGTCAAAGTTGCTGATGCGAAATCTACGGCCAAGTTTCTATATGAAAATATTATAATCAGATTTGGATGTATGATCGAGATTGTCAGTGACCGGGTACACACTTTGTCAATCAAACAATAAAGTATTTACTGGAAGATTTTTCTGTTATACACAAATTCAGTACTCCCTACTATCCCAGAGGAAATGGCCAAGCTGAATCTTCCAATAAGATTCTCTGCACCATTATGACAAAGACAATTGAAGCGAGTCGATCTGATTGGGAACATAAACTGTATGCAGCATTATGGGCATTCAGAACCGCTTACAAAAATAGTACAAATCAAACACCTTTTCAACTGGTTATGGTCAAGATGCTGTCATGCCGATCGAGTTTTTAATCCCATCCTTACGCATAGCAGCAACAGAACGATTAAATGATGATAAGTCTTTAGAACTTTGTCATGAAGCGTTGCACAAATTATGTGAAACCCGATTGATGGCAGTTCATGCCTTAGCAGTAGAGAAAGCATGTCGCAAGGCATGGCACGATCGTCAATTACACAAAAAAGATCTGAAAGCAGGAGATCTGGCATTGATGTACAAAACCAAGCTGATCAAGAAAAAGTTGAAGTTTACCGGTGAAGGCCCGTATAAAGTGAAGGAAAACTTGAACTATGGCGCAGTAATTCTTGAGCACTTGGATGGAGAATAATTTGATACTCCGATGAATGGCAGTCGATTACGCAAGTTTTGGTAGCCTACTCCGCCAGTTCAACAAGCTTGATCTCAATACTTTTTTTAAAATTTTGATTGTTTTGCAATTTTTTGTTTTCAGTACTTAATTTGCTGAGATTTTTGGAAAAAGACAGTTAAAAGACAAAAGAAAAAAAAAAAGAAAAAAAAAGGTAAAGCAAGAAATAAGAAAATTCTGATGAGCAAAAGTCAGAAAGTCATCAACATAGGCAAAAGGAAGCACAATAATTTTTTGATGGAAAACGATTTAGAAAATCACTATTTTGGTGAGAGTTGGCCTATACAGTACCAAAAACCTTCACTGAGCTCTCAGACTGTACATCCACTCTAGATTTATCTAATTGAAGGTGGGCGAAGGTTTTTGTCAAGAGAAAACCCAGTTTTTGAGTTAGGCGAAGTACCACTGATATGCCATTTTGGGAACCTTCGCCGACCATCTTAACCTCATTATGAACCTTCGTCGACCTGCTAGATGATCTTAAAATGTTAAAATTAGGTTGACCATAGGTTCAGATTGTGAAAAAATGCATTTATGACAGTACCTGGGTGAAGGACCCTCCTGGGCGAAGGTTCATCGTTCATTGGACCTGGAAATCATTTGCCTGATAGGCTCAGATCCCTAGAAACCTTTGTTGAGATTTTTATAGCCTATTTTCATAGTACTGTACATGCCTTCAAATTTTTGTTCAGAACTGATCAGCCAAACTAGTATTCAGTGTAATGGACCCAAGTTGACTGAATTCGATTCATTCCTCACTTGTGCTACCGAAGCTCTTGTGACCAAAGCCTTCCAAAATTCTTGCATTGCTTTCTGATACACTTTTACGCATTTTATATTTCCTTTATGATCATCATGTCTTCCACCGATACTTCCCAATCTTCGCACTATACTATCCATCATGATGTCCCATCTGCAACCAACATCATGATTCTTCCTAGCACAAGCATGGTCACTCAGTGGATGACCCTTGCGGAGCCGCTGCTCACTGCAATGGGTATTCATGAGAGAGCCTTTTCGGGTCGCATCAGTACGTGGAAGGAAGAGAAATCCAAATTTTATATCACTTTCCATGGAGCCACACATAAGCTGCCTGTCACTGAGGCCGTCCTTGCAGCTATAGATTTGCATCTGGCACGAAGGCCTCACCCAATCATAAGCACGCCAAACAGACCATCAAGCCATATATTGACCTCACCAACGATCTGCACTGGACCAATGATGGCTACCTTCTGGAAGCCATCACTGAACCTTCAATCCACGTTGCTGCCCAGTTACTAAACAACTTCTTGATGGTTGGCAACCTCAGGAAAAGACCGCATCACATCATAGATCCTCCATAGGATAGTGGAGTCCCACCGTATAATTGGTTCAAGACTGTTTCTGGTGAGCTCAAACGAGCTATTAAGGCCAATACTAAGTAGCAGTTCGCTGTCGGCTCTTTATTGTCCCTTTTAGCTGCTTCTCACTTAGAAAACAAAATCCATGGCTTCCACCTGGATTCTGTGCTTTCGGTCTACGAAGAAGCACCGGCCGAGTCATCTCACCAGGCCTCGAGTTCTCATAGTCATCGTTGTCTACGCAGCGAGATCGTTATTCTTGACTCGCCTTTCGCGTCACGACGTCGCACTAGGCATACCTCGTCAGCTGCGCTTCCACCCCCTGCTGTTGTTCGCACTGAACTTCCCATTCCCCCAGCCTCTGATGCTTCCCTCACCTCTGCTTCCATTCAAGGACAAATATTTTCAAATTCAAATACTAGATCATCTGGTCACACCGACGGAGATTGTGTATTTGTTCAAAAAAGTGGAGACAGACAAAGTGGCCCTTCAGGGATTTCAAGGCCGCTTTGACAATTGGCAAAGCCTAAAGAGACCATTACCGCCTATAAAAAAATAGCCGTTCCAGTGTTGGAAGCCGGACCACAAATCCCCGTACCGATCATGCCACAATTCTCCCCTCCGTCCCAAGAAGTCGTACCAATGGATATAGGGGTTGATTCGAGCATGGACTAGGGCGGAGCTCCAGATATAGCAGACCAATCGCCAACCATACCGGTAGTACAAGCGGGTCCATTTTCATCAAGGACAACACCTCTATTCAGAAGGCCCATCAACGTCGAGGACCAGATCCAGACCTTCTTAAAGCAACATCCGCATGAGTCCTCACGTGGCGGATGGGTTCTGAAGTTTAAGACCTCTAAGATCGAGGCCGACAAAGAGTTGGACAAAATACTTGCATTGGGAGAGCAGCCGACATGGAGAATCACAGTTTCTGAGAAAACTCCAAAATCGATTAGGAGTTACGTCGCTAGCCCTTGCCAATTGCGGGTAGATCCCTATTACGTGCCAATGCCGCAAAGAAATAAATGGAAAGATTTGGGATTGGCTATGGACAAGATCACCATCCATACGCCCAATTGGCCAATCATCCATCAACCTCACAACTGGACCATCTCAGTGGATTTCTACTGCGCCTTACGAGCTATCAACGAGAGTATGTCCACTCTCCAAATCCAACGGTGCGACAATCGACAATGTTTGCTAAAGATCTAACTCTGTTGGCGTCAGTGGCAACCAGATGGGACGATTGCCTCCCTCCTCTGGCATTTGATCCAAATAAGTCGATGGCCTTAGAGCAAATCAAAGATAAGTTGTCGGTTGCTCGTTTATATTTTCATGCGACAATGATGGGAGGCTCTTGGGAATCATGCTTCACATCATGGACAACCTCAAAGTGGATTGACGGAGCCCACCGTTGTTTCCTGCCACACACTTTGGATTTTAATACTGTACGTCTCAATTTTATGGAGAAGGTGCAGCATCATTTAATCAAGATTCGGCGCGAAGCCGATACAAGTCCCCAATAACTGCATATTGCAGGTGTCGTGGGACCACCACCAGTTTTGGTGGGGGATACTGTTGGAGGGTTTGCGGATCTCAAGGCAACCCTAACCCTAGTTAATAAGTGAGAGAGATTCGGCACCTTGCGTGTGTAAGTCCAACCCGATGATCACACAGTTATTTAATTGATTAGTTAAAAGTTAATAAAAGAACTTTAGGCCTTTTTGCGGAACTTTTAATGTCGCAAGGCCTAAATGTTAAGTTAGTGAATAAAGTTGGGTTTCCCTCCAATTTTGATGGTTCCCACACTTTTTTAGATTTGAATAAAAAGAGAGGCCAGATTGGACCAATAGGATTCAGAGGCCAGGGTCCTCCTCTCTACTATAACACCAACTCGAGTTGCTCCTCATGTTCATTTCCTCATTTCAATAAAGCAGATTGGTTCTCTTCATAAATGGATTGATGAATGTCCTTGCTCTCTATCACTTTTCCTCCATCTCTCATGCTTATTTGGATTTTGCTAATTGTTGGATCTGAGTGTTATTGTAATTGTATGTTATTATACTTTTTATGAGAGAGAAAGGGAGAGAGAGAAAGAGTAAGCTATCTCTGTTGTGGATGTGTAGTGTTAAGGGATTGTAAGTGTTAAGGGATGTGTAGTGTTAAAGAGTAGGGTTAATGGATGTAGAGATAGATGTGAATCCTCCATTCATGTTGAAATCTGAACTTAACTATCGCTCTCATGGGAATGAACCTACGCGTGACAACTAACTCCGTCTCCTTGATGCTAGATTGACTAGATCTTGGATTCAAGTTAGGCAAGGAAAGAAATCCACTACAATGATTGTCGAATGACAATGCCTTTATAAATATATCCACTGCCATGAACTCTGATTTGCAAAAAATTAAAATGATCTCCATGTCGAGTACTTTGTCTTTGACAAAAGGGTACTTTATCTCAATGTGCTAGCTTCGAGGAATGAGACTTGGGATTAATAGATAAAGCAATTGTACTCTCATTGTCGCAAAAGATGGAAGTAGCTTGTAAATGACTAAGATTAATGTAGGAAAATAGATGCCTTAACTAGATAACTTCATTTGTAGCATGTGTATCAACAATGTGTTTGACCTCTGTCAAAAATAATGTAGTCAAATTTCGCTTCTTGACTTTCTCGTGTCAACATCTCCAACCCAATCTGCACCTATAAAACCTTCAAGAAGATTAACCTTGGTATTCGAATTTCCACCATAATAAATGCAATAATTTTCTGTCGACTTAAATATCGAAGAACTCTTAGTAGAGCTTTACAATAATTAAGTCTGGATTCGACATATATTGGCTAAGTGTACTAACTGAATGAGCAATGTTAATTTTCTAGACATTAACTGATTGAAAATGTCCTAATTAAATGGGGTAATTGAGCTCTCCATGGCCATTACCCAAGCACATACGTCCAGAAAAGGATCAAGTTTTTGGGCACACGGTTGATCATGGCTGGAAATATTCCAGTTTAAGATGTACTCCATAAGGTAGGAAATTTTAGCATTGGTGAATTTCTTTGGGAAACATATTCACTAAATACACTCATTTTATAAGCATAAGTACTAAATTGCTAACAAGAAGGATAAGCCATTATATGCCTGCCAATTACTCTATTCATATAACTACCATAGATAGCAGTGTTGTATCATCAACACACGAACAGCGTAATAGTGTACACAAAGCTGGATCATTTGATGTTTAACCTGCCCTAAGATTTACTGGTTTGGATTTGTAGCTGCTGAGCATTTCTTTCTGAATCTGCTCTGTATCAGATTTTCTTGGCATGTCAAGCTCTATAGAAGCACTTTCAGGTGCATGAATTTCCTGTTTGTACTTGTACCAGCGAGAGAAAAGGAAAAACAGGCCAAGGTTGATGAAGCTCAATACTACTAGAAACCAGTAGAAAAAATCCAAATGAGACTTGTTAAGATTGCTAGATATCCAGCCAGTATGATTCCCATGATCCGACAGCTTGTTAACAACTGTAATGCATAAACTGCTGAGAAAGCTTCCTACTCCAATGGTGCTGAGATACAGTGCAAGGGCCATACTTCTCATTGTATCAGGCATCTGATCATAGAAAAACTCTTGCAGTCCTACAATGAAGAAGACATCTGCAAAACCAAACAGTGCATACTGTGGAGACAGCTGAAATATACTCATGGGCAATTTGCTGAATGGCTTGTCAAGCAACCCATGTTGTCTAGCTACCTTGAGGCGCTTGCTTTCTGTTAAGGCTGCAGCTACCATGCTCGTTAATGAGAAGAACAACCCAATGCCTAACCTTTGAAGCAATGAGATCCCGCGAGCATTTCTTGAAAATCGCCGAAGGAACGGTACCAGAAAACGATCATACATAGGTAGAAACACGAGAATAACAATACCCAATACATTTTGCATCGATGCTGGAGGAAGTTTGAAATGAGGCCCCATTCTATTGTCAAGTGTTGCACCCTGTTTTATAAAGAACGTCCCTGTCTGTGCATTAATGATTCCATACACCAAGCTTGTTGTCCAAATAGGCATAACCCTAAGGACTAGCTTGACCTCCTCAACTTGAGTGACAGTACAAAGTCTCCATGGATTATACGTATCTGCACCAGCATCCTCATGGAGACGGACTGCTGCTGCTTTATCAAGAAACCTGCAGAGAAACCCAAAAGTGAAATAGAGGAATATTGATTTATTGGTCATATCTCATAAGGCGGCATGTACCCTACAAAAAGATGACACCAATCAGCAATTTTACAAAGGAAGGGGCCAAATCTGTCATGTATTCATGTGCCAATGATCAAAAGCATATGCGAAAGTTTGAAGTTTATTTGCAATATTGTACATCGTATGTACATTACAAATAACTATCAAGAACCCCAAATCAAAATTATACTAACTAAAAAAACTACTTCCATCTTTCGTTCTACAAGCATATAGTTTAGTTCAGGTTTTCCCTGTGTTTTATAGAACAGTTAGTTCTGTTGAGTTTAAAGCATTGCTAAGATTGAAACTCGTTTGAGATATGCTTTCGCAGAAGTACGTGGTGGACGGAAGAACCACCACTCTAGATGTGTTGCACCTCTTGTTGGCAGTATACTTTATTCATATCTCTGAAGCTCAAGTTTTTACAAATCAGCCCTAGATCTTGGGAAAGAAGCTAACACGTCTTTCTAACCACACTTAAAGTCAGTTATATGACTGAAGCAAGATATTTGTCAGCCCAGAAGTATTGCAGCTTGTATCAGACCCTCATTATGCGCTAATATGACTGTCGTGGTATATTCAGGTGCAATACTTTTTCAAGCCAATGCTGACAAAGCATTCTACTCTTTCTGGCACCTCTATAGGTTGTGACGCACGATACTTTTGCTTATCCTTCAGTCCCATAGTTTGAATAGTCAATCTAAAAATAAACTCACAGAAATTCATCTGTGTGCAGAAGACGCCTCCTCCCCCGAGCTTGCGCTGCATTCTTGTTCTCAAGTTCATAAAGCTCATCCTTGTCAGCAGGCACAGATATATTCCACTTCCGAGCAGATGCAACCAACACCTGTGCCACGCTAGTCAAAGCGCTACCTGATGGTGGCTTATGCCGATAAACTGGAGTCCCTATGCAGAAGGAAGCGAAAGCAACTGCGATTGCTACTGTAGGGACTCCAAAACCCCAGCCCCATCCAACGTTATCTTGGATATATACAATCACTGTCGACGAAACCGTTCCGCCAATGACAAGGCCAAAATACCACCAATTAAAGAAAGAGGTTTTTGCTAGTTTCTCTGCAGGGTTCTGTTCATCAAATTGATCAGCCCCTAAGGCTTCTAAATTGGGCTTCAAGCCACCAGTGCCAAGGGATATCAGATACAGGGAGAAATAGAAAAATCCAACTTGTTGGGCTCTTGGCTTTGGACAAGGAGATCCTGTAGGTATGCATCTAGGAGGCTTAAGACCTGATACTGAGACCGATAAAGTCAAAAAGAGAGAACCCTGTTGCATGGAAAAAAGAATAAATTTAGATTCGGCAACAACCAGTGACTCTTTTTATGACGTGGTAGACGGAGAATTCAGCTGGAAGGAATTTCTTTTCACGGAAAAGCAGGAATTCCGGTGCACACTCACCAGGAAATACACTCCAGTCACTATCATTATCGTCCAGTACCGTCCCAAATATGCATCGGCTATAAAACCACCCAGCAAAGGAGTTATGGTTGTGACTCCAGACCAATTATTAACGCTCTTAGCTGCTGCAGCCGTGTTTTCATGGAGCACTGTTGTGAGATAAGTGATCAGGTTTGATGAGATTCCAAAATATGTCAATCTCTCGCTAATCTCACCACCTGTAACAAACAACCATCTAAGGTGATCCCAAAACCGCGTTGTTTATGTATTGAATGGTGAAACCAACTGCACCACAAACAAACATGCCACAATGAAAGTTGAAATAACAAGCATCTCAATCAGTTTCAGCTGTGCTCGTGTGGATCAAAACAAAGCTACAATGCTGTTCACCATGGGAACTTGTTCCCTCTGGTGGAACCCATGGTTTGATGAGATGCTTGGCAAGGAGAAACACGAGCAGAACTCAAGCCAAAAGTAGGCACCTCGGCGAGGGATCTCTTCATAAACCTTCAGTAAAAGGTCAACTAAATCACAGAACTTTGGGAAGGGGAAGCTCAAAATTTATGAAGGCAACATTGACAATGTATGAAAAGATGGAAACAAGCCTGACTTTGCTAGTTTTAAGCCTATGAAATAAATGCAATTCTCACAAGCAATGTGCTGCCTACAAGCTTCCAATCTGGTTTTCACCTGTAAAACTTGTAAGCTCTGTGCTTTACAAGTCTACATTGCTGGTAGTCGGGCTGTACTGGATGGAACTTTACTATCCTATCAAATCAGTTTCCAGCAGGTTCAAGGCAAATTATCGAGGGAAGGACTATAGATGTAATGCGAGAGTAAAGTGTAGATGCCCCTGAGAGAAAGAACCAAGCTACTCTCACTCTACGCACTCACCATACTAAGCTATACTGCATGATCTAGCTGTTAGCAGTTGCTACGCATCGGACTCCACAAAAACGGAAACGTATCAAAAGCTCAAATTCTCGTTTGTTTTACATCATCCACTTAACTACCGACCCAGATTATTAAGAATTGCCTTGTCTGGTGAAGATGGTATAGTATACCAATGATGAAAATGCATGCTTTCCAGCCACCAGTGGTGGCCTTTGAAACAGGTCTCCCACGAAGGTCGACCCATGATGATCCATCCTTATCACCTGCTGCTGCTCCTCCTGACTTCAATTCCACAGTACTAGTCCCTTCTCGTTCATCTACAGTCTGTTGCTCCACTGTCGCATTCCAATCCGCCATCGCTACTACGCATCTGCAATCTAACAAAACATGGATACTTAATTCAGCAGGCACGAGAGAGAGAGAGAGAGAGAGAGAGAGAGAGAGAGAGAGAGAGAGAGAGAGAGAACATGAATTGAACCGGCCACCAACAAGAATGACGTCGTTGAGAGGGCCCGACTGCTTTGAAAAAAGAATAATTCGCAGTTTTTACTTTTTTGTTAATTGTTGGATTTTGTTTTCTAGTTTTCTCTCACTTTTTACACAAACTTTTTAAACTTTTTTATTTTTTACTTTATTTTTATTTTAATGAAATGTGCATGCCAATGTCCAACGAAGGGGTACTAGGGTACCACGTAGCACATGGTGCACATTGCACGTGCACATTTTCCTCGGGGGTGCTATGTGACAGCTTGGCATTGGATGTTCACATGCACATTCCATAAAAAAATTTATGTACTATGTGTCTACTTTTTATTGGTTGTCCACTTAAGAATTGTGACAAGCATATTCACGTACAAATAAAATTTGAGCACTTGGTGTTACGAGTGAGTATGAGCTTTCGCTCACAACTGCAATGAGAGAATCATCTCCCTTAAAATCAGAGGGTGGGTATGCATCTTCGTTAAGTCTAATTGCTGGTATATTTCATCTGAATTGAGTCATTGTTCACCCTCTCTCTCCATTTTCGTTGTTTAGACCCAACGGGGTTGGCTCAGTTGGTTGGCTTGGCATCCAAAGTTTCTTTGGTCCCAGGTTCGAGCCTCCCTTTGGAAACCAAGAAGCATTTTCGTTGTTTAGGGACAACAACATGATCTGAGGGATAGCATCAATAACATATTATCTTCTTACATACTTCCTCAGTAAAAACCTTTGATGATTTTGTCATTACTTGCACACCATTTTATTTGATTAAAAAAACTTTGTAGTCAAAGCAAAAACGCACAAGTAGTTTTTTACTCTAGTCAAGGCCACTAATAACTCTCCCTCATCTCATTTCTCGAAGTTGATAATATTGGAAATGAGGTGCAAGGTGTTGGAGTTTAATCTTACTCCTACTCATCCTTTTACCCCCTTCATTTCTTTAGGAAAATTCCTCTCTCAAGTTGCAAAAACACACGTAGTATCCAAACAGGCAGAACCGCAAAGTCCTCCCTACGATCTAAACGAAGTGAACAAACCAGCAAAGTCTTCCCTATGGTCACTTACAAAAGAATCTGAAGTAAACCGTAAAGTCTTTCTTACAGTTTGAACAAAGTGAACCGCAATATCTTGCCTACAATTGCTTACAAAAGAGACCACCTACGGAACCGTAAGCTACCACGATTGCAGTCATTAGTGAAGACTCACCGCCAACCGCAGAGTCTCGCCTACGGCTTCTTACGATAGAAGAATCACAAGACACTGCAATGTCTTCCCTACGGTCTGAACGAAGTGAACCGCAATGTCCAAACTACGTTCCATTGCGATTGCAAACCGAAGGTCACAAACGAAGGCACCACAGACATCGTAAGTTAGCACTTACGGTCACCAACGGAAAGAGTCCGCAACATTCTAGCCTACGGGCCTTATGACGTCTAGCTTCACGCTACTGCGGTCAGACTACGGTGGCAACGGTATCACAATTTCATGCTCCCGACGCGTACGAAAGAGATTCTTTTGTTGTACCTCTTCACATCTTCACGATGCACCAATAACCGATTTACGGATCAAGTACAAGGGCTATTAATGATCCTTTAAACTGTAATCAGAATAATAAAAAGATCTTCTGACAACTATATATACATCTGTACGACTTGGAGAAGTTGGAGCTGATCGATCAATGTATTTGGTGCCCGAGTCTAGGAATGACATGGAATATTCTAAAGTCGACAAAAGGCTCCTATAGTAAACCCAAACGCTACACGAATGTGGTAGAGAGTCGGAAGTATTAAGATCAACCAGTTGGCATTCTGCGCATATAAGTCCAACATTGGGCCTTTAGGCTAGAAAGTGTCATGTGCACTAATATTTGAATAAAATATTTTAAACTTAGCTTTTGCAAGTTCCTAAGTTAGGAAACACAACTTGTACCCAAGAAACACAAAGTGATTCGAACGGTCAAGATTGTGATCTTAATGGAACTTCAGTAGCCAATGGGTGATGAGGAGGTTCCACTCTCACTCTTATAAAAATGGACCATTTTTCTTGTATTTCCATCATTTGAATTAGTAATAAAACTCTATCCATTTGTGTTCTCTCTCTCTCTCTCTCTCTCTCTCTCTCTCTCTCTCTCTCTCTCTCTCTCTCTCTCTCTCTCTCTCTCTCTCTCTCTCTCTCTCTCTCTCTCTCTCCTTTCCCCATATCCTTCTCGTTCTCTCTTCCCCTCTCCTTCTACTCTTCTTCCTCCACTCCCTCTCTCTCTCCTCTCTCCCTCCATTCCCCTGTCTTCTTCCTCTCGTCTTCCAACTCCTTCCTTGTGCATGATAGTAATTTGGTAATGATGTGTGAATGTGTTTAAGATTTCTTTGCAAGCTTTGTACAATTTTCTAGAATGCTAGTTTAATGCAGGAAGCCATCTCCAAGGCTCCTAGTTGGATCGGACCCGACTCGCCATTGTACTACACACGACACCAAGCCACTTCCATTCGGAGGATCTAGGCTTAGCATTGGCGCCGTCACCGGGGAGACAAATGGCTCTTCCTCTCACTATTATAGCTTTTTGGGCATTTCTCTACTCTCCATTTTCTGCTCACCATTGTTGATTTTTTTTTCTGTCCACCAGTCTGTCTCTATGCATAGCTTTGAAAATTTTCACACACTTCCAAAAATGCCATCTTAGTTTGCCCTCTTCACTAAAGACTCCTAATCTTGCTCTATCACATATCCAAGGGGCGAACCTAGATCATAATAGCTCAAAAAGTTATTGCATTTTGAAGGCACTTAAACTAATTTGCAGAGTTACTGTCTATGACAATTTCTTGCCAGTTTGCTCCAAATTTTCTTTATTCCCCAACTTGTACATTCCCAAGTTTTTTTTAACTCTCCCACTTTTTCACTTTCCCAATTTTTTATACTTTCCCAAATTTTCCACTTTCTCAACTTTTTGCTCTCCAAGATCTTACTTCCCCACAAAATTTTGCTTTTCCAACATTTTGTTGTCCCCACACCTTGCTTTCTCATCTTTTGCTCTCCCAAAATCTGTGAATCCTAAATCTGCTAGACTTTTTGTGAATCTCGAATTTGCTAGACTTTTTGTGATTCCCCAATCTGCTAGACTTTTTGTGAATCCCGAACTTGCTAGACTTTTTGTGATTCCCGAATCTGCTAGACTTTTTTTTGAATCCCCAAAACCCCCAATTTTTTGAATCTATAAAAAAAAAAAAAAAGCAAAGCCAAACAAAACCACTATTTGGAACACTGTGCATCATCAGTCATCTCTTGAAGAGCAAGCTTACATAGAAATTCATCTATCCATTCATCCACAAACGACATGTCGACTAGTCAGCTATCAAGCATTAGCATGCAATGTCAGGAGACAGTTTGTACATACCTTCATTGGATCTATCACATAGCAAAGGACTGTCATCCACCAATTCCAACATCGCTGATCATCAAGAACTTTATCCAACGTCTGAGGAGCGACATTCACTATCAAATGAAGAACCTCACCTCTTACACTACATTGAAGCAAGTTCTTGTTGATGCCATGAAGATTGAATCCACATTGTTGGCCTTTCGTGATACTGACTCAGAATCTGAGTTGGATGAAATATCTGGATTACCATCAATAAGAGGTTCAAGAATTTTGACAACGCTAATGCAAAATAACGGAGGGACAAGGGAAGAACAAGCGTCACCAGGAAGGGATGATGACCAACATGAATCAACAGATCAAGATCAAGATCTGGGACATGATCCAAAGGCATGTGCCGCTGCTTGTAATGTAATGTTGCTTCAACGAGGGCAATGTTCGTATTGCTTCGAGAACCATCACATTGCCAATTGCCCAACTAAGAAGTTTCGTGTTACAAAACCAGCAGTAGCAGAAAAGCATCAAAAGTTCCAAGATCCACCCTTGACAACAAGCAAGCGAGTTGAGCAGATGGCGCACCCAAGCAATTCATCTTCAAGAGATGGGCCCATTTTGAAGATAATAGGTGAAACATTGGTGCCAATTGTGCATTCGCCATGTGCATCGCCAAGATCTGTGGGAGCCGAAACCCACGACAGTTCTCCACTATATTATGTAGAAGGAGTTGAAATTCTGTTAGGATCTAGTGCAATATGCAGATCACATCACACAATCACCATAGCCACTCCTCACAAGCTCTCAAAGATGGCACAACAAAAGTTATTAGATTACAAAGAAACATTGTACATATAGAGTATTCTGAAACTGCATGAAAAGGCAGGTGTCCTAAAATTGGCCTACCACCTGTCAAACTAAGGTCGGTCCCAATATGGCCAAATTCGACCGACAAACTTGGGACATGCCCCCAAGTATAGCAAGTATTGTAAATAACTCTGTACAGGCTAATTCTTCCTATGTGTGGCCCGGCTAACCCAAGTAGCCGTCTACGGGATCAGTGCTTGATCAATAAATCCTAACGGGTCACGACACAACCATATACAGTAAACCAAATAAATTGTACACTAATTACATCATCACATTTAGAGCTTATACTAATGAATCAGATCAAAACTGATTTCTAACTGAAGGACCTAATGAAGAGCATATACCAGTTTATGCAATCCAGGTCCGAGGCGATGGCATTTTGCCAATGATACGATGCTATGGATGTGGCGGAAGACATCGCAAATCAGGATGTCCACACCAAAGTAACCCAACAGCCTTCACGACATTATGTTCAAATTGTGGCATTGGACATCCCTACCTAGATTGTCCATTGCCGTTACAATCGACTATGGCGGAACCATCTTTGCAATGCATGTGAGTCGCCAAAAGGAAAATCCAGTCACCTAGTGGTACAAACGCAAGATCCTAATTCCACCAAGCTTTGTAATGGTTGCTGAATCGAGGGATATTGCAAAGGTTTCCAAATGCACCGAAACATCCGTCAAAAGAATTGAAGTACATTCAGACATGATGAAACTGGTGGAGACAATCAAGCAACAAGCGACAACTGATCTTATAAAGAAACTACCAGAAATTATTCAACATGCGATACAACGATCCCTGGACGTTGTACTACCAATTGAACTCACAACTTGTAAGCCTTATAATTCACAAGTCAAATGTGCTTTCACGAAGACTCCTACGGAGAACAATGACAGAGGCAAGGCCAAGGTAGTTGATTACAACCCTTTGCAGAGATCAACAATGAGTATTCAAACCCTGAAGTCAGCATGTTCCAGCGGAAAGCTGACCATGGTTACATCAACGTCCAAAGGGCCAAATCTAGGGAATCCAAGCCCGACACGGCCACCCATCCAACAAGCACCAACACTTCAAGTATCAAAACCTTGTACTCAAGCGGTACTCTTGACTGCCGAACAAAGTCTTCAAGTTCAAGCATATCATGAACACGTGGATTGATTAAGCAGTCAATCAACCCTATCCTATCTGTCATACCAATTGAGCGAACCTTCGACAATACCACCGATAATAGTTGCACCATTCTATGAAGATCCATGCCAACAAGTGTTACCTTTGGATCCAGTTTTCAATGACGACATCTATCCATTTGTCGAGAAACAAGGTTATCATGAATGGCCACCAGACTTTTATTGAAAATTGGGAAAGTCCGAGTTCTTGCGTCAAGATTGATTTGTGGGCTGCGGAAGTACTGTCCACATGTGTGTAACCGTACAACAACCTTCAAATTAACTTCCATTAGTATTTTTGACTTTAAAAAAAGTGCATATTAGTCCAAAATTCAAGGTTTTTAGTGCATTGTCTAGATCTAGGTTCAATCTATTGAATGCTAATGATCAAATAGTGATTTGAGTCATTGAAGCAATTCATTTTAAAGTATTAGATCATATCTATAAGGCTGATTTGTTTAGATCTTAAGTGTGTGTGAAATATCAAACAAAATTGAACTAGAATCAATTTTTTGGAGGAGTGATTTGCTAGGATATTTGTAGTAGATCTATTTTACCATCATCCAAGTTGAACTAGGATTAATTGGGCCGAGATTAGAAACTTTTTGAAAGCTAGAAATCTATCTTAGATCACTCTTTATCAAGAGATCTTTGTGTATCTCATAGGCTTTCATTCACAATGACATCCATGGGTGGATATATGCTAGAATCTAGTGAGAACCTAACATCCATTCAATCTTTTGCTACAAGACCAACTTCCATCAATTGAAAAATTGCATAATGTTCTTGTGGCTGAGGAGAGTAGGCTTTCACACCTCAAAACAAGAATGGGGTCCTTATCACTACATAATGGTGATGAGAAAGCAAACTTCACATCTAAAGGCAAAAAGAAGACTCATCCTTTCAAGAAGATCCAAGGCAAGGAGGCCGAGGCAAATGATGGAGGATCTACCTCCAAAGGGAAGCAAAAGAACAAAGCCAAGCTAAAGTGTTTCTTTTGTGGGAAGAAAGGACACTTTGCTTCCAGATATTATAGGATGAAGAATGCACAAGGGAGTGAAGATCAAGGCAATCTTGCACAAGGGGAGGAGGAAGAGGATGGCTTCAACACATCCTTGATGGTAGCATCTACACCAACATCAAGCCAAGAGACATGGTGGATTGATAATGGGGCTAGTTCCCACATGTCATTCAACAAGCATTATTTTTCTAATCTACTTTCTTGTAATGATTCTAAGAAATCAATCTACACTGATAGTAATCAAGAATGCAAGATAGATGGCATAGGATCTATTCCATTATGCTTACGATCATCTAAGAGGATAGATCTTGATAATGTTTTGTATGTTCCATCCATTACAAAAAACTTGCTTAGTGTTGGTCAATTAATGGACAATGGACTAGATGTACATTTCAAGAATGGAGTATGTTCCATCTTGAAAAATGATAAGTGCATAGCTAGTGGCATTAAGCAAGGAAGGCTCTTTAAGTTGGATGCTAATGTGGCTATTGAAAGTATGAATATGGTTAGGGAGGAGTTGAATCAAATGGAGCTTTGGCACAAAAGATTGGGCCATCCTAATCTTCAATCAATGGAATCCATGGCATCAAAGGAGCTAGTTCTTGGCCTACCAAAAGCTTTCAAGATGTGTGGCAAAGTGTGTGAGGCATGTGGCCTTGCAAAGTCACACAAGAATTCCTACAATAGATCTTTAACAAGATCTACCTCACCTTTAGATCTTATCCATTCGGATGTACATGCTTTTTCTCATGAAAGTAATGGAGGTGCTTTAATGTATGTGACCTTTATAGATGATTGTACTAGATACACTTGGATTGAATTACTGCCTAAGAAAAGCCTTGTATATGAAGCTTTTGTAAAGTTTAAGTCTCTAGTGGAAAAGCAACTTAGTTCTTGCATTAAAGTTCTAAGATGTGATAATGGAGGAGAGTATATCTCCAACAAGATGAGAGACTTTTGTGAGATCAATGGCATTAAGAGAGAACTCACTTGTCCTTATACCCCCAAACAAAATGGGGTGGCTGAGAGAAAAAATAGGAGTCTTTGTGAATGTGCAAAGTCTTTAAGACTTGATGCATCTCTACCCATCACTTTTTGGGGGGAGGCCATAACTTGTGCTAATTACTTATGTAATAGGCTTCCTAGTAGTGCTATTGGTGGGATCTCACCATTTCAAGCTTTGTTTGGCAATAAGCCCAATGTAAAAGATTTTAAAGTGTTTAGATGTATATGTTATGTTCACATTCCTTTGGAAACAAGAAGGAATAAAGATGCAACTTCCTTCAAAGGAATATTTGTAGGCTATAGTGAAAATAGCAAAGGATATAGGATATTTGATCCTATTTCAAGAAAAGTAAAAGTTAGCAAGGATGTCTTATTTGATGAATCTGAAAGTTACAAGTTTGTCTCCAAATGCATCTAATCTCTTAGGTGATGAAGATCTTGCAACACCCGAGGAGGAGCCTCTTGAAAATGATCTTTTGGAAGATCAAAATCAAGTTCCAAAGGAGCCGAGAAGATCCACAAGGAGCAAGGCCGAGCCTTCAAGGCTCACATACTTTGAGAAAGGGAAGCAAAGGGAAGACACAACTCCTTCTACCTCTTACTCTTTCCTAACCACAATGCTTGAAGAGCCATCACATTATGAAGATGCAAGTAAATCACAAGTTTGGAGAGATGCAATGCAAGTAGAGTTTGATGCTTTGATAGATAATCAAACTTGGAATCTTGTACATCTTTCATATGGGAAGAAGCCACTTGCATGTAAGTGGATCTATAGATTAAAGTACAATCAAGACGGATCTATAAGTAAGTACAAAGCTAGATTGGTTGCTAAGGGGTTTCGTCAAACTAAAGGCATAGATTATGAAGAAACATTTGCTCCTGTAGCAAAGCTTGTAACCATTAGATTGACCATTTGTATTGCTACTTTATTCAAGTGGAATCTCTATCAAATGGATGTGACAAATGCTTTCTTGAATGGCTACTTGGAGGAGGAAATATACATGTTGTAGCCCGAGGGCTTCATCAAGGATGGTGAGGAGGACAAGGTTTGCCACTTAAGAGCCTATATGGCTTGAAACAAGCACCTAGAGCTTGGTACTCTAGGTTGCATGATTTTCTCTACTCTCTTGGCTTTGTACATAAAATGTAATGACGAAAAGATCATCATTTTAGTACTTTATGTTGATGATATCATATTGACAGGAAATGATGGTGAAGGCATAAGAAATGTTAAATTTTCTTTGTCTAGTGAATTCAAGATGGTAGATCTAGGACTTCTTAAGTTCATACTTGGAATAGAAGTTTCTAGAGGTATGGATTTTACTTGTATAAGTCAATCAAAGTATGCTACTTCCATTCTTGAAAGGTTTGGCATGAAAGATTGTAAGGGGATTGACACCCCTATGGAGCAAGTTTGTAAAGTTACCAATGATTGTGATGAAGCATCCTTTGAGGACATCACACTCTTTAGGAAGCTAATAGGCTCCTTAATCTATTTGACAATCACTAGACCAGATTTGAGTTATAGTGTAAGCAAGTTAAGTCAATATATGCAAGGTCCTTTGATGCATCATTGGAAAAGTGCCAAGAGAGTGCTCAAATATGTCTCTTCTACTATATTTTTTGGCATTCTCTATCAAGGATCTAACTTGTACTTGAGAGCATTTTCGGATTCAGATTTTGCAGGAGACAAGATGGATAGAAGATCCATACGTGCATTTGTCACTTTTCTTTGTGGAGGAGTGATATCTTGGCTTTCCAAAAAGCAAGATACAATTTCTCTTTCCTCTCCATGCTAGAACAAAGCATATTGAGATAGCTCATCACTTTGTGAGGGAGAAGGTGCAATCCAAGGAGGTTCAACTTCATCATGTGCCATCATCTGAGTGCATAGCTGATATTTTAACCAAACGTTTGGCTAAAGATTCATTTTTCAAGTTTGATAAATTTTTTATTGTTTTGTCTGTTCCGTTGAATACATGAACACTACAATATTCAATACATCATTGTTTGGTTACGAAATCACTATAGTGCTAACGATAGTGATCTTGGATATGGCATCATAGATTAGGACACTTGAATCATACATATATGTCAAACATGTCTAAACACTCCCTAGAACTTGATCTCGATTATCCAACTAACAAAGTCGACCTCCATGTCTGTCATAGCTGCATATTTGAAAAACAGACTAGGATTTCTTTTAGATCGAGTCATAGGCATGTAGCAAAAGATATTCTAGACGTTGTTCATTCACATATATGTGGTCCAATGCAAACTCCGTCATTGCTTGATGCAAAATATTTCATTACCTTGATTGATGAATATTCCAAAAGAACAATTGTTTATTTCATTAAGCAGAAATCAGAGGCTTTCAAAATCTTTCAACAATTCAAAAAGCGTGCAGAAAATGAAACTGGTAAAAGAATTAAAGCACTGAGGTCCGACAATGGGGGAGAATACATCTCTACCGAATTTAAGGAGTATTGCCTTAACAACGACATTGAGCAACAATACATTACCTCCTATGCGCCTCAGTCGAATGCACTTGTTGAGAGAAAGAACAAAACTTTAGTCAAATCGGCCAAGCGTATGTTTGTTCATGCGACACTTCTGAAGTCCTTCTGGGCTGAAGCTGTTTCCACTGCAGCTTATATTCAGAACAGATGTCCGACTAAAGGTCTCTCAAACAAAACACCATATGAAGTTTGGACAAGATCCAAACCATCATTATCAAATTTATGAGTTTTTGGATGTATCACTTATGCGCAAATATCACAAGATCTCAGGAAGAAGCTCGACGTCCAAAGTATTAAATCTATTTTCATCACCTACACTACTTCAGATAAAGCTTATAAGTTGTATGATCTTGTCGAGTAGAAGATATTAACCAGTCGGGATATTGTCTTCATCGAAGATTATTTATTGACCTCAAAGGTAAGGGCAAAACTCATATAGTCGAACTATCAGACTCTCCCGAAATATCAAACACTTTCGTTTCTAAGCCGACTATTCCTATTGGGGATCCTAGCTTGTCTACTCTAGACGAACAGCTTATCAGCAGCGAATCCGAAGATGATGATGTAGTAGTCCAACAAATACAACATAATGAAAATAATCGACTTCGCTCATTACCCAGAATATCGACAAGAGAACGCAAACCACCTATAAGGTATATCGACGAGGATGGCCATCTTTGAGAGCTTGTGAGGAGTGGCTATGGTGATTGATTGATGTGACTAGATTCTATCAAAATTTCAACTTGGTATCAGAGCGACAGGGTGATGCAGTTATGCATGATCCAGTGAAGCTATGGGATAGCATCTTTCACCAGGAGCAATAGCAGTCAGAGCTTCTCAGGAGAGAGGACTCCATACAGGGTATCGGTAGTCCGGATGGCAGGAGACAACAAAGTTTCTTCGATCGGAGCTTCGGGGAAGATCAGAACGATTGTCGTAGGTGGATTCACAAAAAATCTTGCAGTTCGGTGGTTTCGGAGAAATCATCGATGGTGGCCTCATAATTCATTGTGTGGACAACCGTTTGGCGCAACGGGGCTTGCATGGGTTTGCAAAGAGCAGTGACAGAGAGCCATAGCAATTTACAGGGTCAAATTTGGTGGAAAACTGAGAAAATTTGAAAAATTTTTAGTTTCATGGGGTGTTGACGAATTTTTGAGAAATTTTACTTGTTTGTAGTCAATACCGCATCAATCAAAGAGCTGTAATTGCATTTGAAAGGCAGAAGTAGGGCAACCTCTGTGGAGTAGAGAGCTGCAAGAAAAAATCTCAGAAAGAGATTTACAAATGCCCAAGAATCTTTCTCTCTCATAGGGCTAGGGTTTACATTAAATAAACCGTGGATCTTTCACAGTTGAAGACCGTTTTGGGTGTTGTAACACCACAGATGGGGGCGCCCTAGCAGTGCAAAGAAGCAGCCAACAGGCCGTGGAGTGCCGCACGGAGCAAAAGGAGCTGCTGGTCGTGGAAGAGGGCGGCCATAGCTATGAAAAATGAGCAGCATGGAGAGATGGCTATGAAGGAGAGAGGAGGATGGGTCGTGGAGGTCGCACGCGGTCAAGTGGAGTAGACACATAGCGCATGAAAGTGGCCAGTGGCCTCAAGGCCTTGCTTCAATGCGCATGTCCACAGATGACCGTAGGATGGGATCCAAGAAGGATCCATCGTGAAGATTGGAAGGATCATAAAAGACATGAGCCGTGGGATTAAAGTCCACCATTGGATTGCAAGCAGGGGGCCCATGAAAGGTTGAAGGGGTCCGAAGGCCATTGGGCCTTCAACTTCTTTAAAAATCTTCATTTGAAATGGATATTGGACCCGAAGGGCAGAAAAATCCAATTCTTTATTAAAAATCTTCTTTTCGAAGAAACAGTTCAAAATGTGAGGGCATTTCTTGGAAGAGCCTATCTTTGGCTAGAGGGCATCTTTTTTGGCCATCCTTGGGCCAAAATGATCCTTGAAACTGGTTGCTCAGAGCCAGCGGACAGAGCAACGTCATAGAGTAGGGAGAAATGTGTTTCGGGAAGTTTTCGTCAACATTCTATTGAGCAGAGTGCAAGTGACCTAGTGATGGGCTACATTTGCCATTTGGGTTCCGTAGGGCCAAATTTGGGGCAAATTTTGGCTGGTGAAACCTGCTACAGGGTGGTACAATGAGGCATTATCACTTCAAAATCATTATTGCTACTTCTAATAGGGTAACAGGGTGTTTGGAAGCAGTAAATGCTGTATGGGGGTGAATGGTAGCAGAATTGTGTGAAGAAAGCTAGTATTGGCGACAGAAGTGCAGTTTGGCGGTGTGACTACTCATCACTGGCAACAATTTTGAGAGGGGCAATCACAGGTGAGAGCTAGGCATGGTATGTTGTTTATGGGTGAAAAATTCTCGTAATCAGGTTCAACTCTTGGGGTTAGAACCGACCAACGTCAGAGGTGGCGTTTTGCGGGAACACTCTCACATGCATGATCGGTGATGGTATTGTCGAGTCGAGAGATAGTTGCATTGACACATACATCTATAGCTTGGAAATTTTTCTTTCAGAGGGAAATATGGACAGCTTGGAGGTACACACATTTTGGCGGTCACAATGTGATGGAAGTGCGAGTGGTGCCAATTGGAAGCCATTGGGCAAGAAAGTGGACTTGCACTGGACGAGTTGTGTGTGGGACACATGACAGGATGAAGAACGGGTCAATAGTCACACTTTGGATGCTCTTGGTGAGTGGTAAGTGTGATGATTTTGCAGTTTTGCAGTCAGTAAGTCAATTTTGATCAAGTCATTGTCGTTAAGGAACAATGTATCAGGTTTGTCATCGAGAGATACACTTCAACTGCCTATTTTGGGTAAGTCAAGTCAATTTGCCGTATCAATATTGCATTAGGGATGCAGATTCCAATGATGACAAGGTGCACATCGTTTGGTTTGGGCCATGGAAGATCTCACACGTCCTGGAGGGATATTGGCATGCACAATCATGTGAGGGGACTTGATGGTGGCTTTGGAGTTCACATCTCAGTGTATTCTCAGGGAGTGGTTTGGAACCATTCACAAGAGCAGCTTGGAGCTAAGCTTGGGGGAATACAGGTGGGCACTACAGGGTAGATGCTCAGGTCTTTGTGATCAGGGATGGCATTGGGATACCTGATAGGAATAACATTGCAAGACGACATGGGATGATCATTAGGGGGCAGCTATTTCAGATTGGACTTGAGTCTTTGGATGGACAGGACTTACAAGAGCGATTCATGATGGAATCAGGATGCTGCAAATGCAAATGGGCAAAGCGTGAAGGTTTGGGAGCCAGCTGTAGGTTGGAGAGCTGATGGACAAGCTTACTCAATTATTTTGAGCTACTTTTCGCATTCTCAGCATGACATTGTCTTTTGGACGTATTTTTTGTAATAAACTACAAAATATTATTGTTGATATAAAAATTGAGAGATGTATTTTACTCCTCTCCATCCAACCTCAAGAATATGACCTTGACACCAAATTAAGAGAGGGGGCGCATAGGTAGTCAAGAGGGTTAGAGAGAGAGATAAGTCTGAACCAAGTCGTAGAGAGAGAAAAAAGTGGACCGAGTGAGCGTGGGCAGAGAAAGAGAGAGTTGTGGACCGAGTGTTAGTGAGAGAGTGGAAGGTTGGGATCTCGACCGAGCCGGAACATAGGGAAGAAAGGTCTCTACCGGGTGAGAGGAGGGAGTCGTAGAGAGAGAAAAATCTCAACCGGGTGCAATCTCGACCGAGTGGGATGACGGTCGTGGGGTAGGGACGTGTGAGCTCTCGATAGCCGGGAGACGTGAGGATGAGATCTCGACCGAGTCAGGGAAACGTGAAGGAGAGAGGTAACCAAGAAGATCTCAAAGGGAGTAACTCCTAAAAACAGGTTCTCCAAGCTCTGCAAGTGAAAGGCGATCAGGATGTTTGAATCGTTTTGAGGATTCGTCAGCAGATTATTTGAGAATCGGTTACAACACAATCTGTTTGGTTTCATTTTCATTCATCTTCTCGTTTTCGGGATTCTTTAAGACTGCCAAAATGGTGAAGTTCACATCGGACGAGCTTCGGAGGATTATGGACAAGAAGCATAACATCAGGAATATGTCCGTTGTTGCTCACGTCGACCATGGAAAATCAACTCTTACGACTCACTGGTGGCAGCAGCAGAAATCAATGCTCAAGTGAATGCTGGAGACGTCCTGACACTCGTCAAGATGAGATCAATCTGATTGATTCACCTGGACACGTAGATTTTTCATCAGAGGTGACTGCAGCTCTTCGGATTACAGCTCTTCGGATTACAGATGGTGCATTGGTGGTGGGTGTTGAAGGAGTTTGTGTTCATACCGAAACTGTTCTCTGTCAGGCTTTGGGTGAGAGAATCAAGCCTGTTCTCGTATTCTTCAGCTGGAGCTTTATTCTGCTGCTACACGGATGAACGACGACAGTGGCGTCAGTGGGATGTTCTCTGTCTCAATGTATAGTGTATATCTTGGTTCACCAAGCAAGTGTGTATCACATTGCAATTGCCCGTGAGCTTTTCTTCTCAATGGAAAAGCAAGTTGCAGACTAAAGCTATCAGATGGATTTTATTCAAACAGCCTTGGATCTGCAACTATGGGGCAAGTTGCTCCCCATAGTTGCAGGCACACGACATTTCTTGTTGCCTAATTCACGATCCTTACAAGATCCTTCTGTTGGTGCTTCGTCATTCAAGGAAACGATGGAGATTGGGGAAGAAAGGTCATGGGAGAATTGGCCGAGAGAGGAGTTGCGTTGTGGAATTGGCTGAGGCATGGATAAATAGCCGAGTGAGGGGGAGTTAGGGCCTTAGGGTTAGGTTAGGTTAGGGCGTAGGTTTAGGTCGTGAGGGGGTTAGGGCTGAGAAGGGTAGGCTTCTCTTTTTTTATAAATAAACTTCAAAATGAAGAATTCAAAAAAAATTTACAAACCAAACTTCAGAGTTGAAGTGTTAAAGTGCTTCTCTCACTTGGAAAAAATCCAACAATTTTTTTTCAAAATTTGGCAATTCTGACCCATCTCCACTAATCTGATCATAACTACCTCAATATTGATCTAAATCACACAAACTTAGTACCTCTGAAAAGCTAACAACAAGCTCTATTAGGTATTGTATCAGATCAATGATTGAATGTGATTTGATAGGTCAAATTTACAACAGAACAGGCCTAAAAATTCTGAAAAACAAAAACTAACAAAAGTAGAGCTACAAATAAAAACTCAAATCAAATTTGAAAAATTCAAACAAAGTGAAAGGAAATTTCTAATCACCTATTTTGACAACTTTTGAAAAAAGTGCAATAACTTTTGCATCTCTTATCCAAATGCCTAAGACAAAGCTCTACAAACTAATTGAATCAAATTAGAAATGAAAAATGAAATTGAATGTCAAAAATTGGTCTGAGCAGACCTGAAAAATTCAAAGTTAGAAATTAGCAAAAAGAAAACTACAAATCCAATAAACTTATCAAATCGAATGAAATTCACATAGAATCTTCATGAATTTAGGATTTCTTATTATCGATTTTTATGCGAACCCTACGTAGCATGTTCAAGCATGGGATGAGTAGTTCCTTATATCTTAATATCTATTTCTCTTCAACACACTCAAAAAATGACATAAGTAAAAGAAACTGCATTTAATCTTAAAAGCAAACCGAATGAACTGTTTTTGAAGAAATCTTTGTCAAAAACCTAACAATAAGGACTCCAAGAAAACGTTCTTAGACAGCATGGATATGCGTAAGATACGTAGTTTTCACGAAAGGGTTGCTTAATACCTTGTAAAAACATTGGAGATCTCTTGCTTATAATAAATTATGTCTATCCAAAGTAATGTTCCATCAATGCCATAGCCGAGTTGATGATGAATGAGTTCGAGAAACTTGGTCAAAAGCAACAGATGCAGCTAGAGAAGATGCAGTCACAGTTCAATGCAAAGTTGAAAGCATTGGAAGAGCAGAATGCCAAGATTAATAAAGCAAGTGATAAGATGGCTAAAACATTTCCTAGCAGAGATAATGTTTTTACACAAGTTAGAAGCATAAAGGAGCTGTCGTTGATGAATATGTGCCAGCTACTAATTTACCTACCACATTAGGGGTTTATCCAAATTTCAACTCTGAGAAGAAGAAATACCACAAATGAGACAGTGGATCAAAGACTTACAAGAAGAGGAGGCACTGGAAGCCGCCAAAGCTACAACAAAGATTCATTCTTCACATGTGTTGCCATCGGATTCTGGAAGCCGCCAAAGCTACAACAAAGATTCATTCTTCACATGTGTTGCCATCGGATTTACATAATCCACGAATGGATTTAACACTCAGTTGCACCATCGCGAAGAACCTTTCAAGATGACCGAACCTGAAGCACTGCAAACAGAACTGATCGTGAATATTCTATCTAGTAAGATAAATATTACATTGGGAGAATTTCTAAATTGGTGCCTCAAATGAAAGAAGTGTTAATTAGCCAAGAGATTGACCAAGATAGAACCAATAGTCCGGCAGGACCCACTATTTTGTGCCGGTTTTGAAGAATCAAACGAAGTACTCAATGTAGGGGCAGTCTGGGAGAGTGAATAGAGACCTATCACCTTGTCGATACAACATAAACAATTTAGTCAAGAGGCAACCGTGATAGATGGAGGTTCAGGAGTTAATCTAGTCTCAACAAAGCCATGTGCTAAATGGGGCCTTACAAGGATGAAACCTGCAAATTTTGCTATCAAGTTAGTTGATCAGTCGTCCTAAAGGCAGTGGAAGACATACATATGAAGATTGTGGGAATCCAGTTTGTCATTACTTTTGTAGAAATGGACTTACCGGAAGCACCATTAGTTTATCACATTCTATTGAGACGTCCATGGTTACGAGTTGCGCAAGTAATTCATAACTGGAAAACGAGAAAGATTACATTTGAGAATCGTGAGTGTGCAGTTAAAGTTGATCCAATGACATGAACAATTAAGCCAGTAGTCCAGAAAGGGGATGATGATTTATCAACAAATCATACTTGTGATCGACTAGCTTTGGGAGTTCATTATGACTCTCAAACAAATAATGTTAACTAGAATTAAGCTCTTGCAACTGTGGATTGTACAACATGGTACATGTGTCAACGAGATAATAATTCAGAGATGAGTGACATTCCTATGGCTGATCGTACTTTGGATACGCCTATCACTTCCCAGTCAACATGATGAATGTGGCATGGATATCAACTGATCCGATTCTACATCCTATTGAAGATGAACTTATTCATGTCAGTTATGCTTTATCTTATGACAAATTTTTTGAACTTACTGATGAGCAGATTCTAAATCATATGAATCCTACAAGGTTTGGAGTTCGTAAATTTCTCATGAACCAACATTACAATCGCCAAAAGTAGTTATATTGAAGAAAGGGAAGAATATTGGACCAATGACAAAAAAGCAAGCCAAACAACGTTATAACATGGTTCTAAAATGGAAAAATTCATCACAAGATGTTGTTTCAATAACTGACCCAAAAATTGTTCCACCTTTATTGGATAAAGGAAAAGAGAAGCTTGAAGATGATTCATCAAGACAAAATTCTGAGAAGTCCTCTTCTCGCAAGACTTCAGTCAAGAAAGCTAAACACAATGCAAAGGTTTTAATCCCTTTGAACAAAAGAATGATCTGAAGGAAGGAGATCTAGCTTTGATGTACAAGACAAAATTGATCAAAGGAAAATTGAAATTTACAGATGAAGGACCATATAGGGTTAAAGAGGTATTATCGTACGAAGCAATTATCTTGAAATACCTGGATGATAGAAGATTTGATACCCCAGTGAATGGTAGTCGACTACGCAAGTTTTGGCAGCCAGATCTACCAGCGTGATTGAAGAGTTACTCATTTTTATTTTTATTTTGATCTACAATTTTGTTGTTTTTCATTACTTGTTGATTTTTTTTTTTTTGGAAAAGACAATATTAAAAAAGAAAAAGAAAAAAGAAAAAAACCATAATGAGCAAAAGTCAAGAAAGTCATCAGATGAGGAAAAAGAAAAGTATATTCAAGAAGCAATTTTTGATGGAAAATGATTAAAAAATCACTGTTTTAGTCAGATCTTGAACAAACAGTCATATGTGTGAGAGATTTCAACTAGTTTAGACAAAATTGCTACATTTGTTTATGGCATTTGAGTCCAATTTTATATTAGACTTAGAGTTTGAATAAACTAAAGCATTTGAATAAACACTTTTGGAAAGTGTGGGAAAGTGTAGAACACAAGTTTTGGAGGGATTCAATTCTCAATTGTTTATCTTTGGTTCTGAGCACTTTCTCAGGTTCCAAAGGTACACTAAGCGATAAGTCTTCCAAATGGGATAAATCCTTGTCCGATCCAACTATATCACCTTCATGTAAACTTAGTTTTTAACGATTTACATGAAAAATTGGGTGTGCAGTCGATTTTCCTTCAAGATCAAGTTCATATGCCAAAGAACCAATTCTACGTACAATCCTGAATGGTCCACAATAACGGGTAGACAATTTATAATGCTTTCCTGTACGTAAAGTCTTAGAATCTTTTGAAATCCTAAGATATACCCAGTCATCAACTTTAAAATCTCTTGGAGATCTCTTAAGATCGGCATAGTGCTCATTTCTATCTTGAGCACTTCGGATACTATCCTTAGCCACTTGCAACATCTCTTGCATATCATGCAGTAAATCAACAACTTTTTGGATCTTAACAGACTTAGTCTCAACATTTATTGGAGATCTAGGTTGAAAATCGTACATAAGCATAAAAGGACTGTAACCTGTAGCAGAATGTTTTCTACTATTATATGCAAACTCAACCAGTGGGAGCTAATCTTTCTAATGAGATTGCCTATGAGAAACATATGTCCTCAAAATATCTTTCATAGTTTGATTGGTCATTTCTGTCTGGCCATCTGATTCAGGATGATCTAAAGAATTTAAACTCAAGGAATTTTCAAGTTTATGGAATACTGCTGACCAAAAGTGACCAGTGAACTTGGGATCTCTATCACTAACAATGTCACTAGGTAGACCATACAATCGAAATAATCTTTCAACAAAGATCTGGGCTAATTCAGAAGCCTTTATAATTGACTTTACGGGTATGAAAGCGGCTAACTTAGTTAGCCGATCCACTACAATCCAAATAAAATCATTTTGTCGTTGTGTCGTCAGAGGTCCAACAGAAAATCCATAGATATGCTTTCTCATCTCTTATCAAGGATATCTAACGGATGCAACAAACCACTAGCCTTATGCCATCCAACCTTTGCTAGTTGACAGGGCTTGCATTTAACAACATATGACTCGACATATGGCTTGAGCTTTGGCTAATAAAATTTTCTTTTAACCAAGTCCAGAAACCTGTTTATACCGGGATGTCCTGCACAGGTTATGTCATGACATTCAAACAAAATCTTATGTTTGAGCTCATCATCACCAGGTACACAAACTTTTCCATTCTGAAATAACAATTTATCTCGAATGGTGAATTGTTCCACAATGTTCTTATCTTTCTTAGTTAATTGAGTTCCCTGTGTTCCTGACTCAACACTGTCCACATTTTTTGTAGTAGTCAACATCATCCGCAATTACGGAAGCTTTCTCGAAAACTTCCACAAAAGCATCCCAAGTAGTTGGCTTCACCGGTAAATCTTGCCACCACGATGATGCTTTGCCGCGTAAGAACATCATGACGCTTTCAATTTTCTTCTCATCTGGAACTCCGTGCAGGTTGAAGTAACTACTCCACTTAGCTAGCCAGTCCTCGATGACTTCAAAATTCTTTTCCTTCTTCTCTCTCGAATAGATCTCCGGTTGAAAACCGAGATTGGGTGAAGACATCAATTTGACTTGATTTAACAAAACTTCCATTTTCTGGTCTATCATCTGACTACGATTATTCATATCGTTGAGCGCCGTACTCAACTATTGACAAATCACCATATAAAATGGTGCACCTGGATTTGCAGCTTGATTTGAAGTTTCTTCGACCATCTCGATTTATCTATTCTTGAAAATTACTAAAATTAGTTAATATCATATTAACTCATATATGCTGACCAATATCTGATTGAATTGACTCCAACATGGTCAATTCACTAATTCTAGTACATTTCATAGATAAATTAAGAAAGTGGAAAAAACTTAAAATTTCGAGTTTTTGACTTTTATTTATTTTTGAACACTGTTAGTTTTTAGGCAATCGAAATCGAAAAAATGATTCACTCTGTCTCTCTCTCTCTCTCTCTCTCTCTCTCACACACACACACACACACACACACACACACACACACACACACACACACACACACACACACACACACACACACACACATCATCATCATCATCATCATCATCTCTCTATTGCGACCTGATTCGACTTGGTAATTGCAAAGTGGAGACTTGTGGATGCAATTGGAAGAGTATTCATAAGGTGAATTGCTACAAACTAAGGTAAGATTGCTATCAAATCTTTGGCATAGTGCTCACCTATACGTGAATGTTTTAAGCTTGCTAGAATGCTTTATGTGTATAGCTCACATTTGTGATGGTAATTGTTAATTGGAGTAGAAGTTGTGCTTCTAAAGAAGCATATGAAGTGTCTACAGTTGGGCGCTACTTCAACATTGCTCTCTATCAATCCGCAAGGTATGATACTCAAACATATATTGTTTTCATTGCCAAAAGACAACAATTGTCTACTTGTTGGTAGATCGCACTTCTACATGCATTCTTCACAGGTTTTGGAATGGCATTTGGTCTGCTAGCCAACGACTGGTTGTATGCTTGACCATCGCACTTTTGCAAGCAATTTTGATTGTTGTTTCCATAGATTTGTATGTAGAATTTGGTGCCCTACCATTAGGATAGATGGTCGCCCATCAAGGTGCAATGGACTGCCAAAATGATTGCTATTTTTTAAGGAATGATACCAAGACTTGCATGCTAATATGATCATGTTAGGGCCATTTTCGGCAGGCCCTACTCCTCATTGTGATCATTGATTTATTGCCAGGGGTTCACTCTACCTTCATGCTTCCTATTCCTTGGCTTGGGGGTGAAGCTTCTAGAGTTGATTGGTTGCTTCTACTTGGTTGCTCTCACGACCAAACAGGGGGCCTGTGACGGATCTTTGGGATGGTAGCGTTTGTTGATGATGAGTCCATGGTGTTGTCACAATTGTAGAGAGCATAGATATATATTTTTGTTTTGCCCTAGGAAAAGCGTAGATAAGTGTTCGCTTACGTAAAACCTTATGCTTTATTGGTGGATGTAAATAATGATGATACCTCTCTCCTTGAACTCGCCCTCTCAATTAGAACTCAAAAACAACACATTGTCAATGATTTCACAAGTACTATAAATCATTTAGATCACTCTTAGACTTGGCTCTGATACCATGTCAATTTTCAGAGAAAAAGGATAATTATGATTGTACTTATCAATCATTAAGAGTTTTGTTAGATCTTGATCTAGATGCTTTACACTAGGATTTAAGCAAGAGCAATGGATCAAATGATTAAAAACATGGATGAGCGGCCTCACACGTGTGGAGGACAGTACCAGTACGGCCTGTTTACAGAGAGTAAAGTACATAAGCTTACAAATGCATCTCAATCATCAAAAATCATGACAAATGTGGAAAATACAAGCAAGACTAGAATTTGCCAATGTCACATCAACTTCTCATTGATTTGGTTGATCCCTTTATAGATCAAGTACATCCATGAGCTTGTGTACTGTCTAGCAAGCCTTCACACGTGTGAAGAGTGCCTAGTCATCTAGATCCACCAATGGGAGCCATATGTGCTCATTTCCCAAAGTTGACTATTCTCTTTGGCTAGAAGACAAAAAGCTAGTCTTCCACATTTATAGGAATATTCCCTATAAAATAGGATCTAATGGAATCTTCCTATCTTATCTTCTAGAAGCTTATCCACACGTGTGAAAGGTATCTTGACATGTGTGAGTAATAACTCATTCACATGAAAGTCCAATCTATTTACATAAAGTTTGACCATTTTCAAGATTGTACTCAAAGGTCAATTTCACACTAGTGTAGATCAAGCTAAAATCTATCTAACTTTATAAAAGTGACTTATGTACATTCTTTCACACATGGGAATAGACTCCAAACGTGTGAGATCTTATCAAGATCAATTAACTTGAGATCTACAAGGTACATCAAGTTGGAAGTGATATTTTTAACATAACTATCTCTATTTCTTGAATAGCTTTCACTCTCTCGGATATCTCTGATTTTGTGGAATCAGATAGTTAAGACACAATGGAGTTCGCACAGGAACTCTGATTCACTCTTCTCCACTTTTCAACATCACATCATTCATACATATGCTCGTGAATTGCCATTATGTATATACACATGAAACAATTACAATGACTGTGTGGGCAACGAGCGTGAGACAATGTAGTTACAAAATAAAAGTACTAAAGTGAATTGTGACGTGGTCTGCGTTAGACGAGGCAGTGTGGATGACGTAGATCTCGAATTTGACGACTTTGAATTCGAAGTAGGTCAAAGAAGATGTAAAAATTGAAGAGCTCGAACTCAAAGAGTTCATAGTCGATCATGCTTTTGCTCTAGTTGATTGATTGCACAGGAGTTCAACTTCAGAGAGTAAGGCTGTAATGTTGTTGTAGAGAGAGAGAGAGAGAGAGAGAGAGAGAGAGAGAGAGAGAGAGAGAGAGAGAGAGAGAGAGAGAGAGAGAGAGAGAGAGAGAGAGAGAGAGAGAGAGAGAGAGAGAGAGAGAGAGAGAGAGAGAGAGAGAGAGAGAGAGAGAGAGAGAGAGTTCGTATTTACATAGTGTGCTGGTGCTCAGGAATTGAGACGAACTCGAATGATTCGTGTTCTGATAATTTGAATTCTGGTGAGTTGGAATGATGTTTAATTCCAACACCCCCCCTTAAGCTTAACTCCTAGGATCCTGAATGAAATTAAGCAAGCTACATAATGCAACATGCTTTTCTCTTGACAGAGGCTTAGTCAAGATATCAGCCAACATATTGGTAGTAGGACAATAACTTAATTCGACATCTTTATTCTGAACTTTCTCTCTAAGAAAATGAAATTGGACTTCAATGTGCTTAGTTCTAGAATGAGTTCGTGGGTTCAGAGATAGAGCAATGCAACTTTGATTGTCGCAATAGAGTATAGTTGGACTGATTTGAGAGATCATAAGATCCTGAAGCAATATTCTATGCCAGATAATTTTCTTAACTGTAGAGGTTGCTGCGACATATTCTAATTTTGTGGAGGACAAAGAAATGCATTTCTGCTTTCGACTATTCCACAAAATGGGTCCTCCTGCTAGAAAGCAAAGATAGCCAGATGTGGATTTTCTTGTGTCCACATTACCAGCCCAATCAGAGTCAAAATAAGTAAGTAATGTCGGGGCATCTTCCGTGTTTCCATTATAATACAAAGCACAGTGCTTGATGGCTTGAATGTATTTTAGTACTCTGAGTAGAGCTTGTTGGATTATTCTCCTTCTTACCAATCGACTATTCGATTTTAATCTTCATCCGTTGTTTATCCAGTTCTGTGAATTTTTTGTTGTTTTTACACAGTTTGCAAAATTACACGGAGTTTTACCACAGTGTCGCATTTCATTTTTCTCTCACTTTGGCTTTCTCGCCTGCCAAGAAATACACGGAGTTTTACCTTAATGTCGCATCGGTTTTTCATTTTTTTTTGCGAAGCTGTCGCCTCTCAATAATCTCGTGTAAAAATGTAGTGTTGCTTTTGCAGTTTTCGCCTATCAGGATTTGCGAGCAAATATGCAGAGTTGCATTTTTCACTTGACAGAATGTCGCACTTTTCGCTTTCTCCAAAGAGCCTCAAAAGTTAAGAAAATGACTCTGGCAAAGAGTAGGGCAATCCAAAATCAATTTTTAAGGCACTCTCGCTTTCTTTCTTTTTTCACAAAATCTCGATACTGTCGTCCTTTGCGACAGTGTCGCCTGTGGCTGTTTTAGTTCATTTTTGCAGAAGTGACAGTTTGGTTCATTTATGCAGACAAAACGTTTACGGCCAATTTCACCGCTTATCAGCAATCAATGACAAGGAACTGGATGGATGCCAGCGGATACCAGCCAACTGGCAAACACAATTGATGACCTAATTTCTTAGTATACATAGCTGATCATATTCATATAGTTTCAATATAAGCAGTTTAATATCAACAAGTATTGCAAGTTAGCTCTTTCAAGCTTGAACTCTCTTGAGCATTCTAGCTCAATTTTTAGAGTTATATTTTAAAGTTGCTATTGTGCTATTGCTTATCAACATAGTTGCTTATTATCAGACTTATCCTCAGTTACTCAGAGACAGCGTAGAGTGCGCTCCGACGACATTATTTTGTGATAATCAAAGTGCCATCGCTTTATCAGCCAACCCTAGATTTCATTCTAGGACTAAGCACATTGAACTGAAGCATCATTTTGTCAGAAGCAAAGTTCTCAACGAAGAGGTTAGATTGCAATACTGTAGAACGCAAGATATGACAGCTGATATTTTTACCAAAGCATTAAGTTTGGATACGCACAGAAGATTCTGTGTAGAACTAAGTTTGAAGGTCAAGGCATTCAAGGATTCAGATTAAGGGGGAGTATTGGATTATTCTCCTTCTTACCAATCGACTAATCGATTTTAATCTTCATTCGTAGTTTATCCAGTTCTGCAAATTTTTTCGTGTTTTTACACAATCTGCAGAATTACATGGAGTTTTACCATAGTGTCGCATTTCATTTTTCTCTCACTTCGGCTTTCTCGTCTGTCAAGAAATACACGAAGTTTTACCTTAGTGTTGTTTCAATTTTTCATTTTTTTTTGTGAAACTATTGCCTATCAGAAACCTCGTGTAAAAATGCAGCGGCTTTTGCATTTTTTGCCTATCAAGATTTGCGAGCAAATATGCAGTCGCATTTTTCACTTGACAAAATGTCGCACTTCTCGCTTTCTCCAAAGAGCCTCAAAAGTTAAGAAAATGACTCTGGCAAAGTGTAGGGCAACCCTAAGTTAGTTTTTAAGGCACTGTCATTTTTTTCCCTCGCAAAATCCCGATATTGTCGCCCTTTGTGACAGTGTCACCTGTGGCTGTTTTAGTTCATTTTTGCAAAAGTGACAGTTTGGTTCATTTTTGCAGACAGAATGTTTACGAAAATTTCGCCACTTATCAACAATCAATGACAAGGAATTGGATGGATGCCAACGGATACCAGCCAACTGGCAATCGCAATTGACGACCTAATTTCTTAGTATAAATAGTTGATCATATTCATACAGTTTCAATGTAAGCAGTTTAATATCAGCAAGTATTGCAAGTTAGCTCTTTATCAAGCTTTCAAGCTTGAACTCTCTTGAGCATTCTAGCTCAGTCTTTAGAGTTATATTTTAGAGTTGATATTGCGTTATTGCTTATTAGCATAGTTGCTTATTATCAAACTTATCCTCAGTTACTCAGAGACAACTTACAGTTCGCGGTTTCTATCCGCTAATGTTTTGCGCTCATTAGCATCTGATTTTGTTTTTTTGAATCAATACTATCTTTTATTGCATTCAGTACATGTCAGAATGCATGCATCTCTGTATTTCCTTTGTAACTGATAAAATTGTCTAAGAATTCAATACTTCATGTTTGGCTACGTAATCACTTAGTATCTAGCGATTTCAAAGTTAGTTGCTAAAGATTGAACGTGATTCCCATCACTACTGCTTTGTTCAATTTTTGATAGGCGTAGTCATGCACTGGAAGTAGGAAGTTTCCGCTACGATTATCTAACCTATTTTTGACAGAGATAGGCCAGGATTGACATAAACTGTGACAATGTGCTGACTGTAAATGCTAGACCAAGTCTAGTGCAGATCAGGTCTAGTGCAGACCATGGCATACATGATCGATCCGACTATCGACTAATAGGGGTAGTTGAACACCTGTTTCTTCTTTGCATCAGTCTTCAGACACATATCCTTTGACAGTTTGAATCCTGGGTCTATAGGCAAGTCTATTGACTTGTAGTTTTCCATGCCATACCTGTAGAGTACACTGGTTAGATACCCTTCTTGACTTAATGTGATACTTCTCTTTGCTCCGTCTCTTGTTATCTCGATTCCCAGAAGGTAGTGCACATGGCCTGAATCAGTCATTTTGAATTCCTTTGACAAAAGAGTCTTCGTCTCATGAAGCAACTTATTCAAATTGCTGATGATCAGTGAGTCATCAACATATAGAGCTATTATGACATAGCTTGAGCCTCTGTGTTTGAGATAAACATTAGAGTTAGCAGAGTTCGAGATGAAGTCATGCTGCATCAAACCAGACCCTTGGAGCTTGATTTAGCCTGTAGAGAGCTTTCTACAACTTACATACTTTGTGTTCTTGGCCTTGAAGGACGTAACCTTTAGGTTGATAGATGTAGATGTCTCTTTGTATATATTTGTTCAGAAAGCTGTCTGGACATCCATATGGTGAACTTACAAATCTTCGGCGGCTGCAAAGCTGAATAAAGATCGAATTGATTGAAGCCTTACGACTGGACTATATGTCTCAGTGTAGTAAATCTCATAGGTTTCTTCGTAACCTTTGACGACTAGACAAGCTTTCCATCTGGCTGTCGAACCATCTGGATTGAGCTTCAACTTGAAGATCCACTTAGTGTCGATGATCTTTGCATCTATAGGAGCTTCGACAAGATGCCAGGTCTTGTTCTTCATCAATGAATTGTACTCAGCATGCATGACAGAACGCTAGTTGTCTGCATTTGAACTTGACAATGCTTCTGTTACTAAAGTAGATTCATCGTTGCTGATGAATGCTTGAGGGGTGAAGCTATCAGGTTCTTATTGATGTCGTGCAGATCTTCGAATAATAGTTGGTTGCTGTGATGATGAATCTCCTTGTTGTGCGACAGAGATATTTTTGGTGTTTGTCAAAACAGTCGTAGGTCGAGGCCTGTCGATGGTGATGGGAGTTGTTGGAATGAACTCTTGCATTGGTTGCTTCTGCTTGAAGTCGAAGAATTTATCTTCAAGGAAGACAACATCTCAACTAACTGAGTTTTGACTTGACTCAACATCAAAAATTCGATATGCTTTGTGTGATGTCGAGTATCCAATGAAGATACTCCTACAGCTGACAAGGTCAAGCTTCTTTCTCAGATCAAAGAGAATGTGTACATAGCAAAGACAACCAAACACTCGAAGGTATCTTAGACTCGGTTTGTAGCCATAGAAAGCTTCGAAGAGAGTCTTTAAGTTGACTGCTTTGGTACTTGAATAGTTCTGCAAATAGAAAGCTGTTGAAACAACTTCAGCACAAAACTTCTTGGTGAGCTGAGCATTTGACATCATTGATCGTGCTGCATTTAGTAATGTTTGGTTCTTCCTTTTGGCTACTCCATTCTGTTGTGGTGTGTAGCTGGTGGTGAACTGATGATGAATGCCGAATGATGCCAGATAGTCGGACATTTCATCTGACAGGAACTCTCCACCATTGTCTGTACGAAGGGTCTTGAGTCGTTGGCCAGATTGTGTCTCAACGAACTGTTTGAAGTCCTTGAGACAGTTGAATGCCTCAGATTTGTTCTTAATGAACATAATGCTGGTAAATATCGAATAATCATCGATAAAAGTGATAAAATATAGTGCTGAGCCCAAAGAGGGAGTACTCATAGGGCCACATAGATCACTATGTATCAATTCTAGAATGGACTTAGCTCTAGTGGCTTGTCCCCTTGGGAATCTTGATCTAGGTTGTTTGCCTACTAGGCACATTTCATAGACATGTCAAATGTTAGTGGAGGCAACAATAAAGTTTAAATCCTTGACCATACTATTATGATGCATATACAAGATTGATCTCATGTTTAAGTGTCCTAATCTTTGATGCCATAATTGGGCATTTGAAGTACTCACATTAGTAAAAAGTGCATATTCGTGACCCATAATGTACAAATTTTCGTCTTTGTTTCTAGAGAAGATTTCTTTATCGTTCTTGTCGAAAATGGTACATTGCTTTGAATTGAACAAGGCTCTACAGCCCTGATCAGTGAGCTTGCTAACTGACAATAAATTTTTGCTCAATTTGGGTACGTATAGTACATTCTTGAGCAAGGTCAATTTACCATTTCGAAGATAAAGGCGAATGGATCCTTTGCCTTCAATCTGCAGTGTACTTGAGTCACTGAAGTAGACATACTTCGAATCTGCTGGTGTGAGGTCTTCGAATAAGGACTTATATGAAGTCATGTGCTGAGAAGCACCAATATCGAGGTACCAATCCATGGCTCCTCTAATGGGTTCATCTTGTATCATTAGCAGTGGTGGGCCTTCGAGAGAGGTTATGGTAGAATCAGATCCCCCATCATGCTGCATCTTCTTCTTTGCTTCGTTATGCCTGAGAACTCGACAATCCTTGATGTCGTGATTGGTTCTCTTGCAGTACTTGCAGAAGAGTCTGGTCCTGGGCTTTTGATGCTGTCAATTGTGCTGTTGTGATTGCTGAATCAGTTTGCTCAGCTTTTGTTTTCTTGTCCTTTGAAGATTTCTTCTTCTGGAGCTGTTGCTTATTCGAATAGAGAGCGTCTGTCTTCGAATTTGATGTGGATAAGCATTTCCTTCTTACTTCTTCCTGTAATAAACTTGTTGTCACCTTTTATAGAGACAAGTCAGGAGCATTGCTCAGTAGCAATACTAGATTGTCGTAAGAGGGAGGAAGACTGGACAGAAGAGACATGTTAGCATCTTCGTCTAATACTGGCGAACCTACTGCAGCTAACTGATTGAGTAGTTGTTTGAATTCGTTCAGATGATCAGTGACTAAGGTTGCTTCACTCATCTTGAGTGACATGAACTTCTTCCTAAAAAAGAGACGAGTCGATACATCTGTTGTTTCGCATAGACCAGTAAGAATGTCCCATGCCTCTTTGGAGCTGGAACAATTAGCTACGTGAGCTATTTGTGAATCTTTGAGATTCAGAGATACAATGGCAAGAGCTTTGCCATCCTTAGCTTTCCAGGTGGTCAGCATGTCAGGTTCAGCCTGCTTGGCTATTGAACCGTTGACGTATCCCCAAAGTTCTTTTTCTATGAGTATGATCAAGCAGATTTATGAAAATGTTCCTTCCATATGAATGATCTAAGTATAGTAAAACAGTTTCGAATACTAATAGTAGTTTGGAACAATGGCTCTAGTGCTGTTGTAGAGAGAGAGAGTTCGTATTTACATAGTGTACTGGTGCTTAGGAATTGAGACGAACTCGAATGATTCGTGTTTTGATGATTCGAATTCTGGTGAGTTGGAGTGATGCTTAGTTCCAACACCTTAATGCTTCATCGAATCTGCGCTTTTGAACTGTTTGAGTGGCTACAAAAGGGTTTCACAAGGTATGGTCTGGATGGGTATGCGTTGTCCCCAACTATGAGTTGGTTTCTCTACTCCTACTACCAACGACTCATTCAACACTGACCTATTCATCAACAGGAGCTGACTTTGGAGTGTGATGCATTGTGTGTACCACCAAGAGCTACGCAACATAGTCCCAGACAATCCGATTGCTATCACACAACTTGCAATAGAATAAAATGGAAATAATGTCTTGAGTAATATTCATAAGACATGTACTTTGACTATGGTTTTTGTGACAATTTAATGTGTATTCCATCTATGGCCTCACAAATGTTCGGTATTGATGTAATGTTTTTGAAATTTCCGATGATTCTTTCAAGTCAGGCTCCCATTGGAATTCTAACGTACTTTGAGTAAATGGATGGCTCAGTCGATAAAATTTTTGTGACAATGCTAAGGTACTTTTAAAAAGTGCTTCTACCCACATTGAACCTAGTAACCACACGAGAGGCAGAATTTGCTCGTAGTTAGCATGAAAAGCACCATGGTCACGACCTTGTCTATGCCAATTGGATGTCTTACAAAGTACACAACCTTAGAGGCAAAAGGCCACGACCTTGCTTATGTCAATTGGCTGTCTCACATAGTACACAACCTTAGAGTAAAAAAGGCCATGACCTTGTCTATGTCAATTGGCTATCTCACAAAGTACACAACCTTAGAGACAAAAAAAAGGATGCAACTCATGTACTATGTGAGTGAACAAATGATAGTTAACCTTATACTTCTCCCTCCAAGTCAAATTTCTTTCCACGTTATCTAGATGCCAAACAAAATTATCTATGTTGACCATTCAATGATCAAACGTGATCTAATCCACCAACTCCTTCCTGCACTTTCCTCATATATCTGACTAAGACTCCAGATAGCATAAAAGATAAATCATTATGCTTGTCTCTTATGGTCTTGCAAAACTTCATCCAATCTATAGGAGCAATGGCGATGGCAACAACGTACAACAACGAGCAAGTGGCGAACAACAAGAGCTATGGCGATGACGATGGCAGCAAACTACAACGACGACAACAAACACAATATGCACACAGATCTCCCATAGAAGCGCACAAAATCTTTGGTAGAAGCGCACAAAGATCTCTCACAAAAGTGCACACAGATCTGCACACAAAGCACACAGATCTCTCGTGAACGAGCAACGAAAGTGAATGAGAGAGAGCAATAAAGTTGAAAGTGAAGGTGTTCGTGCGAGAAACGTGCATGTTCGCGGTTGGACCAGCTAGTTGTATTCAATTTGGGGGGCCGTGTGTTGCGTCGTGGATGCAACATGTGGTTTGAATTTATAGTTGCCTCCAACATCTGATAGATGCCATCTATGTCAAAGCTGCCTCCAGCATGATGTGGCTAAGCTTAGAGAGGTCCTGGTGTGAATTTATAGGTGTTACATGGTGCCTCCAACATGTGGTAGATGCCGGCTATGTGGAGGGTGCCTCCAAAATGATGAGGTGAGAGCGGTAATGGAGAGTAATAGTAAAATGGAGGTCAAGGAGATCTATTTTTTTGTTAGGATTAGGGTGTCATTTTAGGGTTAGGGTCTTGGATATAAAAATAGAGAAATGGTGAGAGAGAGAGAGAGAGAGAGAGAGCTCAGATAGGTAGAGGGGGAAGAGCAAAGAGAGGAAGAAGTAATAAACGCAACAGCACAAGGAAGGAAAAAGAGGCATTTGAGCAATGGAGGAAGTGCAGCAAGAGCAACCTACACCCTCGGAGAAGCCCATCAGAAGCCGCCCACCTGGCTGCAAGCGCTTGCTTGTCACTCTCTCTGTCCTCATCTCTGTTGTTGCTGGTACGTGTTGTTAATTCCTTATCACTGTCTGCTCCGACCTGTGCTTGTTGTGTTTATTGGTATTATTGTATTCAACTTCAATCAGCCGATTTCCAGTAATCGAGCAATGTGAGTTTTGCATTGGGTCAGATCATTTCTTTTTTGGCTTCTATTCTGCAGGAATTCCGTTTTGGTGGAAGTTAACTGAAGTATACCGTGCACCCCTTCCTTTCACAGAAATAGAAGAGCATGCTAGAAAGGCTTCCAACACCGCGCTTGGCCTCCCTTGCCAGCTGCAAGTCATCTTTGCCATTCCTCCTGAGAATTTCGATGAGGCTTTTTGGATAGATGGCCTGCTGCAAGATCTGGCCACAAGCATACACCAGCAAGCAAAAAACATCATAAGTAAGCAGCACAATGGCAGTGATTGCTGCGGATCAAACATTGGGGTTTTAGTGTCTTTGGATGCTGGTGAGATTTGCCGGAGACATGGGCAAATAGAGAATAGGATGATTTGGCCATGTGGGTTGGTCCAATCTGGTATCTTGGAATCGAGTTTTGGGAGTAGTGATGAAGTAGCTGATGAGCTTCTTTGGAGCTTTTCTCGACAATCTGCCAATAGTGAAACCCAAATCAATTCAGGTTGGCCGGTAGGAAGAGATGGTGGGCTTTACACAATAGTTGTTTTACATAATTTGGGTTCGGACGACCGAACTAATCTGAGAACAGTTATTGGAAAGCACCGGCACGCATGGATTAGTGGTATGAATTTAAAAACTCCATTAAGAAAAGAAGAGCTGACTACTTTAATTGCTAATGTTGGTGCCATTTTCTTGGGAGCTGATGCAAGCATGATGGGAAAAGTTCGTGAGGGAAACTCAACCGTGCCAGATGTGGCGGGAGAGAGCATGCCCCTTGCAGCAGATGGAACAGCAGTTCTCTCCTTCAGTCTATTAAATGCAAATCCAACAGATTGGATTTTCATGTGGTAAATGCCATTACTGTTCTTAGTACATAAAACAGGTGTTTTCAACTTTGAAAGAGTTTATTGAGGTTGAATTGGGGCTAAGGTGTCAAGTTCTTAACGAGGTAGGTCATGAAACTGTAAAATACATCACGGTAGTGGCATGCTAGGTTATAGCACAGAACTCGGTTACCCTGTATGCAATTCTACTCTGTTTTCTCTCCCTTTAATGCCGTGTGCCTGATTCAGTTATGCTCGTGAACCATCCTACACTTATCATCAACATATGACGCTTATTTGAAGCCAAAGCATAGAAAGGTGCAGAAGCTTTTCCAGTTGTGGAAATGGGACTTATGCAATCATTCAATTGCCTCGTGCATTTTTGCCAATCCCTTACGCATTTACAAGTAGGCTTTTTTGGTGAATGGGGATATACTCTGCTTTGACTTTAAATCAGAATGCACTTGGCCAAATACAGTGTTCCTGCATAGGGCATGCCAAGTACAAGCCGATACCTTTCTAAGAATTCCTACGTGCTGTAACTCCACGCAATATACCTGCCTTTTAGTTAAGAATTCTCATGGTAATGTGGTTGCCTTCTTAGCATGAACCCTCTATTCAATCTTTACTGAACTTGTCAATGAATGCATTCACTACTGTGAGCACACAATCTTCAAAGTCTAGGGGCCAAGTGATCCTTTTCTTAATGGTGTTAGTTCGTGTATCTTTAAGACTGGGTCCAAATTGTGGAAGAATTGTGAGACAATTTGGTTGCAAGCTTGCACCAAGGAACAGTAGATTGCTGTTGTTTCAATCTGTTGTAGTTTTTCTAGGCTCCACAAAACAATTATTTCAATGTTGGCAAAGGAAAGTTTTAAGAGTCATTAGTTGAAGGCATAGGCTTTTGGAAGTATTGCCTTTTATCTCCAACCAGCACATAGAGATTATAGTGCATTCTAACCCACCATGGAATACTTCAATGTAATAGAATTTTTCTGCAGGATTCCATGTCAATCATGTTTTGAGGAGATTGAGAGATCATTCGATCACGTGCAGTGACATAGACCTTGAATAATGTTTCAATGGCTAGGCATTATCATGACCACTCTATACTGCTGTACATTATGAGTTCGACGTTAATATACTATTGCACATCGCTGTATAACGTGAGCCTGAACTCTTTCGGCTTCAAAATTTGAAACCTGTCACTGCATATCACTACTCCCAACTATCGCATATACTTATGCTCATACAACAATATCAAAGCTACTCATTGTTAAAACTTTTAATTGACTGTATTATATTTGAGCTTGTTTGCTTAGCAATCTTGGAAGAAATCTTAATTTGTCATCAATGGTTTCTTCTTTGTTAGTGATTTCCATAGATTCAAACTATGATATATGGCTATGAACATCCTCTGAGGATGATGAACCCTTAAACAAATCATAGTGAATTTCCATTTGGCAAGAATTGAAAAATATTTTCTCAAAGCAATTTCAAAAAATAGGACACTCAACACGGATATTGCTAGGTTAAATTCTGTTCCAAAGAAAGAGAAAGGGTCCTTGAGAGGGTACACTTAAAGAGTGAAATTTTTTTATTACTAAACTATCTGGACCATGATGTTTCCATGCAAATTGAGTGATTGGATTGCCCAAGAAAATTGATAGGTACTGTAGAGAATGACCAAATTTTTGAAGACAAAGAAAAGTGAAAGTACTTCAGAGGAACCAAGAACTGAAATTAGTGTGTTGTTTGATATGCTATAAAATTATAGATAAATTGATTTGTTATTGCTTCTTGAACCTAATATCTTTCACAATTTTTTTGTTCTCTCCGTGTGAGAGGTTGATACAGAATCTTAATCTTCCCAAAGATTTACATTGCAATTTGTAACTTGGAACCTTTCGTTTGCTACAATTTTGTGCTAGGAATGAAGTTAGATCCCCTTGTTGCAAGTTTGTGGTTGGAATAAAGCTATACAAGCTCAAGATGAGAACTTTGGCCCTTCATGTTTTGATGGTTTTGACAAGGTGAAAATAATGAAAGTAGACATAGAGTTATCAAAGGTTAACAAATAATCATCATCCACTAGCCTTTATCTCTTGATTGAATCATAATCTAGAGCTTATTTAAAAGTCACGTTGTCAAACTTTTAAGTACAAATACTGGCAGCGACCTTATATCTTAGCCTCAATCTTTTGAAAAGTCATGCAAAGTTTTACTTATAAAAAAAGTCTCATTGATATGTCATACTTTTTGGAAAAGTGCCTTTAGCCAACATAAACTAGTGTGCATTTTAGTCATTTATAGTACTTCAGTGTTTGAAGTAACTTTGAACAATAGCATGGTTTGCTTTGTTGGTATTGTTCACAATATCTTCAAAGGTTAACATTTGGTAATTTGGCAGTGATTTCTGTATAATTCATGGTCATTTTTTATGTCGTGTGTTCTACATTGGTAAGCTTAGATGTATGTGGCATTTGGCCGTTGGCTCTCAACTTTAGTGAATTCCTTATTTGATGTGGGAAACTAAAGTCACACAAATGTTTTTGAACATGTATGGAGGGTAAATTCTTTGTTTTCTCAAATCCTATATAATCATGTTTTTTTTTGTAATTATTGCATATCAAAGGGACTTTGAGAAAGTGGAAGAGCTCTTCCTTGCACCAATAATTGAAGCTATGGCACCATTTGCTCAATTGACCGTGGAGAGCCAAGTAAGCATTGACAAGAGCCAGTGGTCATCATTGGTTGAGTTTTGAGCAATTTAGAATCGGTACCCTCCATTTGAATGATGCTATAGATTTGTGAAGATCTTTATACACTGCTACCATTTTATAAATTTGTAGATTTGTGGAATCATGCTAATACCATTTTATTGCATTTTAGTGCAATATTTAAACAAAAAAATATTTGCTCCATAATGATTGCTACTTTCTATGGCATTGTACAATTATCATCTATCACTAGCTATGCCATTGTTGAATGCAATCATTAATGAATGCTAGCCTACAATGCTTCAAAATTAGTGGGAGTGTTTGTAAATGTAGAACTAGAGATCCATTGCAAAAACTATAGAGATTTTTAAAAGTAACATATCTTAATCATGTTTCTCTTTAACAATCTTTTTTGTTTGGAGGGAAACCCAAATGTCACGAGTACTTAAAGCTGTTCATATTAGAGGAATATTTTGTCTATTTGAAATAATTATGCTAGTTGATTCATTCTTTGATATTCTTGAAAGTGATCATTTTGTATGCTGTGCATTGAGCGCAAGTGGAACAATCTGTATCATGATTGATGATACACTTAGCTTGTAAGGATGCAGATGTAACATACTCAACAAGGATAATCTGGTGTGGGATAGATGACAATGAGCTCTAGAGACGTCTTTTGAAGAAGAAAACTCGTGAAGAACGTATCCGATTGCATCATTGTATCTTGAAAACCTAGTGTCTTTATGGTGGGCGGCCATGAAGTAGAAAGGAGATGTGGCATGAATGTGGGAAAGATTCAAAAAACAAATCTAGACACACTTCCTACTGCAAGATTTCAAGAGAAATATTTTAGTGAAGTGGGACTACCTTTGACTAGTTTAAAGATGAGAAGATTAGCGAGTATGTCGATCGATTTTGGGGTATTCTCCTTGCTGCAAATCGGGGTGGCCTAGAGCATGTAAAAACACAATTCTAGACACCAAAGTTTAGCGGAAGCTTGAGGATCTTGGATCTAATAAGCCCACAAGTTGTCTTGAGGCTTAAAAGACCACATGCAATTCACATGCAAGTGTTCCAAAAATGAGCTCTGATACCATGTAGCAAAACGTGGATTAGCAGTGGAAGATAGGCAACGGATGGTTGCGGATCGGAAGTGCTACAGTTACCAGCAATTATCAAGATGAATAAACAGTAGCAATGCGCAATAGAACAAATTAATTGTGTGAAAAGTGTACTCTTGATTAAAATCAAAAAAATGAGTACATGGGCATGAAGCTGAGTGCTAATCTGTGAGGCGCAAAATTGCAGAGCTTCAGAGGCTCGATCGTTGTTTATTCCTTAACTAACTATCTTTTATAGATAACTAACTGAAAGATATTATTTACAAGTCTTTCAAGTCAGTGCTTTCTACCTACTTAATTGATTACAGCCGCCTTGTAGTAAAGACTATGTACAAATAGGTGAACTGCCATAAAGTCTTATGACAATACTTTGATCGACTTTTCCCTGATGAAAAGTCGAAGTCGACTAAGTCGGGCAAGTCGACGAAGTCTTGTAGTTGTTAGTTGGGTACTTCGATGTCGAGTACGTCGGATACTTCGATGTCGAGTACGTGATGGAATGGAGTGAGATGTTGAGTACTTCGATGTCGAGTACGTTCGGATACTTCGATGTTGATTACGTGATGGAATGGAGTGAGATGTTGAGTACGTCGATGTCGAGTACGTTGGATACTTCGATGTCGAGTACGTCATGGAAGGGAGTTGATTGAGAGTACGTCGATGTCGAGTACGTCGGATACTTCGATGTCGAGTACGTGATGGAATGGAGTTGATTGAGAGTACGTCGATGTCGAGTACGTTGGGTACTTCGATGAAGTCGATGTCGATGGTGTCAGTTGAGTGAGTTGATGAAGAAGTCGAAGGGAGTTGAATGGAGTAAGTTGGTGAAGTCGATGTCAAGTATATACATGAGAGAAGTCGATGACTTTGATGACTTCGGAGTAAGTTGGTGTATATACATGAGAGAAGTCGATGACTTTGATGACTTCGGAGTAAGTTGGTGTATATACATGGGGAAGTCGAAGTCGGACTTCGGACTTCGATGACTTCGAAGTCGATGGAGTCGGATTTTGACAGATTTTTCAGGATGCTTATTACTGAATGGATTTTGGACTTGAGCATTAAAATCCAACACTCCCCCTTAATGTGGATCCTGAAAAACTTCGATCTTCAGATTTAGCATGTCGTTAAATCTGAGATGATGCTCCTTTGATAGAGCTTTTGTGAAGTGATCTGCTGCCATAAAATTTGTCCTGCAGTAAACCAATGACACTTCCTTGCTTTGCACTTTTTCTCTAAGGTAGTGATACCTGATTTTGATATGTTTGCTTCGAGAATGAAATCTCGGATTTAGAGATAGTGCAGTTGTGCTTTGATTGTCACAATAGATTGTCGTTGGATGTGGCTAAGCAAGGTCGATATCTACAAGCAGGTTCCTTAGCCAAATTGCCTCCTTGGTAGCATTTGTGTATTCTGATTCGGTCGATGATAATGCTACTGAGGTCTGTTTTCGGCTGTTCCATGAGATTGGGCCTTGGTTGAATAAGAATACAAATCCAGAAGTTGATCTTCAGGTGTCGATATCTCCTACCCAATCTCATCTGTGTATCCTTCGAGAATATTGGCAGGTTGGCTGCCTCCATAACATATGCTAAGATGTTTTGTTGCTTAGACATGACCTTCGAGAGTGCTTTCCATTGGGTTGGACCTGGATTTGATAGGAACTGGCTGAGTGAACTGATCGAGTATGCAAGGTCTGGTCGAGTGTAGAGCATTGCATACATCAGTGAGCCGCTGATGGAGTGAAATGGATATTGCTTCATTTCCTCCTTTTCTGCCTCGGTTTGAGGACATTGTTCCTTCGATAATTTCAGACCAGGGTCGAGTGGAAAGTAGCTCGATTTGCAGTTGGTCATTCCATACTTTTCCAGCACATTTAGTGAGATATCGTTGTTGACTGATATAAATTTGTCTGCTGGATCGATTTCGATGAATCTGGATTCCGAGGCAGTAATGGGCTGGATCCATATCAGTCATTTTGTACTCCTGTGCTAACATGCATTTTGAATCCTTCAATAAATTCAGATTGTTACTAAATAGTAATGTATCATCTACATAAAGAGTGATGATTTTGAAGGAATTCGATACAGACTTGAAATAGACATTCGAGTCTGCCGAGTTTGGAATAAAACCATTCTCGATTAGAAATGCATTGATCTTCTAAAACCAGGCTCTTGGTGACTGTTTCAGACCATATAGAGCCTTGTGGATTTTGCACTAGTTAGCATCAGGAGTCGACATTGCCTCTGAAACAGTGCATGGTTCCTGCACAAAGTAGCAGGCTGGATCATCCATAAATCGGGATGTCTGGATCGGTTCGATCTTCTGGGTTGAACTTCGATCCTCTGATGTGATTCGATTTGTTGAGGGTTTGACTCATTGTCAAAGTCAATGTCGATCTTCAGATCAGTCCTGAGTTTGGAGCTGGTGTCGACTCTAGGATCTAAATTCGATGGAGCTTTCCCCTTGTGGTCGATAAACTGGTCTTGCACAAAAATGACGTCTCTATTGGTGAACGATTTCTGAGTGTCCAGATTGTAGAGCTTGTATGCCTTGTGGTCTGGGGAATAGCCGATGAAGATCGACTTTCTGCTGGTGTCGTCCAACTTCTTTCTTAGATCAGCAAGAATCTGAGAGTAGGCTTTGCATCCAAACACTCGAATATGTTTGAGTGATCGTTTCGATCCTGTCCATACCTCGTGAGAGGTTTTGCCATTCAGGGCCTTTGTGATGGATCGATTTTGTAGATAGGTAGCTGTAGTAACAGCTTCTGGCCCAAACTTTTTTTGGAAGAGAGGCATGGGCCAGCATGGTCTTGGCACTTTTGATGAATGTCCGATTCTTCCTTTCAGCTACACCATTGGACTGAGGTGAGTAGCTAGTTCAATATTATTGTTGTATTCGATTCGCCTTGCAGAACTCCTTGAATTCGGTGGAGACGAATTCTCCCCCTCCGTCAGTGCGTAGAGCCTTGATCTTTCTCTGGGTCTGATTTTCAATAGATGCCTTGAACTGTTTGAAGAACTTGAATGCTTCTGATTTGTTCTTTAAGAAGTAGGTGACAGTTCTCCGAGAGAAATCATCAATAAAGGTATCCAATGTCTTTACTAGGTATTAGGGCAGATTCGTACCATTCTAATTCTTTCATAAAGACAATGCATCTTACGCATTTCCATGCTGTCTAAGATCGTCTTATTGGAGCCCTTACCGTGAAGTTTTACTGACCAGGATTTTTCTGAAAGTTAATTAGGAATAGTGTTTATAATCACCGTCGTTACACCTTTTTTTTTTTTTTTGAAAAGGAAGAAGCATGGTCTTAAAAACAAAAACCTTAATCGGTATGTGTATTGTAGCATTCGTATCTAAATTGGTGACGAAAAACTCATACCTGAATGTTTGTAGACGAAGCTTCTTGAGATGCTGTCATAGTTGTTTTTCCGTGAAAGTACTATCCTTACACCATGTTGACAACAAATGTGGTTATTTAGCAACGTTTCCAGAGTTGAAAGGTGTGTAAGCGGAATGTATTTTTTGTTTTGTAGAATATCAGTAGAAAGCATACCTTTGTTTCGAGTATGATAACGCTTGGTTCGAGTAAGAACCGGAGTGTATTTGTAATGACAGATTTCGCTATAGTATCACATGCATCGATAGTCATTCAGTTTACTAAAATAAGAGTTGCAAAATGTAATGAAAAGTTATTGTAAAAGTATCAATGTTTTGTGAGAACATAGAACTGCATTATTTCAATAAAGTAAGCCAGCAGAGCTCCTACTATCCATCCCTGGATAGCAGAAGAGCGATTTTAGAAACCATTAAGCAAAGACAAAATAAGTTTGTGAGCTGTCCATCGCTGGACTATAAGCTACAAATACACATAACTAATATGCTAAAATGCAAAAAGTTTCCATATATTCTTCTCATAGAAACATCCTTGGAGTCCATCGCTGGATTCCTAACATATTTTTTTTATAAGAGATGCTTCAAAAAGTGAGATGGAAGGCCTGCTGTACATCGCAGGACTCCTCACGTGTGTTACACCAAAGATTACTCTTACAAAAGAGAGAGAGGATAGGCTGTCCATCGCTGGACTCCCCGCCAAACTCTTACCACAAAATCCCCACAAAAGAGGAATAGAGAGCATGCTGTCCATCGCTGGATAGCCCATCATTTGCATCTTTCCAATCATCAAAAGACTGCTATGAATTAAGTATACATCCAATGAGCAGATCATGCTACCTTACAGCACATAACGCTTACATAAAAGAGCTACAGTAGTGGGTGAGAGAGATGAAGTAGATTACTTACTTGAAAGAGAACTTCTGTAGTAAGAAGTAGGGCGCATTCATAGTTGATGGGATGTAGAGACTCCTTCACTCACTAAACATAGTGAGGAACATTCTTCTAAACTATTTCCTGGTTTCCTGGAAGGTGAAACAAGTCTCATCTTTTGGTAGAAGAGGGAAAACAAAAATTTGAAATTCAAGTGAGAGAGGGAAATTACTTAGGCCCAAAGTCTTTTTTACTTTAGGACTAAGTATGTAGTTTTAGAACCTACGGGGTATTTAGAAGAAATATTATCGTGTGTAGCGTATGTAATTTTTCGTGGCGAAGTAAGATAAAGCGTGGAAGGGTCCATGAGAGAGAGAGAGAGAGAGAGAGAGAGAGAGAGAGAGAGAGAGAGAGAGAGAGAGAGAGAGAGAGAGAGAGAGAGAACCCACCAATCCGACCCACAGTTAGTGAATCCCTTAGGGGGCAGTTAGCTCCCCATAAGGGATACCTAGCTGCCCACCAAAAGACTATTGATATTTTGTGGTAGACTGTATGACAAACCTGGAAAAGATTCTGCAAGGAGCAGGTTGTTAATGATAAGGCGCATTTAATCTTCATAGAGCAACTTTTTTTTGAAAAAGCCTCAATTAGGGTGGAATTTAGTGGATGAGTTGTATTGCCAAAGTGAGTTAATCCACATTTAGGATACTCCGGTATGTGTTTGCCTTAAGGTCTGCACCCTCCATGAGGAGTGGAGTCAGAATACCAAGAGCTCCTATAAGAAATGTGGCCACCCTAGTAGCAATCATGTGTGATGGTAATCCATCTAAAACAATGACAAGGAGGCACACTTATTATAACAGTTGTAAAAACTTCAAGGGGTGATACTTATCATTTTTTTTATTTGTTACGTAGGACCATCCGAATGTAAAGAAGTTCGTCTATAATGTCAAAAAGTCTCAAAAGAGCATAAAACTACTTCTCATGGACAGCCTTGAATACTCTATTACGGTAACATAAAAAAAAGTCTCCCTGTGCCACTGCAAGTATTAAGCCGGAAACGATCAGTAGCTGATGTAGTCACTTCCCTTTGTTCTGCCATATCCTCGTCATATCCTTGTCCTGCATATCGATTAATCTCTATAAAAGTTCAGCCTTTTTATGGGTAACTCATTCTTTACACCGCTGCGTTGACCTTCCTTTCCTTCGAAGTTTGAGAATTCTCTTTTCTTACCAGTTTCTGAGCCAGACATAATTGAACTTGGATAATTTAGATTAAAATTCCCAGTCCTTTTGCTTGAGTTTTGGCAATACTTGTCATGGAGGGAAGAGACGCTTGGTCTTTTCAGAAGTCTTACAATCTCTCAGATATTTATTGCATCTCCTAGAAGTGCTAAGAGCTTGGTAGAGGGATCTTTAGCAAGTACAATAGATGCATCAATCATAAATTGTTGGATGAAGAGGAAAGTAAGGTGTACTTTTACTATATCTCTAGCTGGTTTGTGTAACCAAAGAAAGAAGGAATTCGGCTGGTTTTCCAAAGAAGCGTCAGGTAAGAACTTTCTTAAGTTGTTTCATCATGAGCCAGACAACATGGTCAAACCAAAGGATGGAAGAATTATTTTTGCACTTATCACCACACCTATATTTGAAGAGTGATTTCCGATGTCTTTACTAGGTATTAGGGCAGATCCGTGCCATTCTAACCCTTTCATAAAGACCGCATCTTACGCATTTCCATGCTGTCTAAGATCGTCTTATTGGAGCCCTTACCGTGAAGTTTTACTGGCGAGGATTTTTCTGAAAGTTAATTAGGAATAGTGTTTATAATCACCGTCGTTACTCTTTTTTTTTTTTTTTTTGAAAAGGAATAAGCATTGTCTAAAAAAACAAAAACCTTAACCGGTATGTGTATTGTAGCATTCGTATCTAAATTGGTGACGAAAAACTCATACCTGAATGTTTGTAGACGAAGCTTCTTGAGATGCTGTCATAGTTGTTTTTCCATGAAAGTACTATCTTTACACCACGTTGACAACAAATGTGGTTATTTAGCAATGTTTCCAGAGTTGAAAGGTGTGTAAGCGGAATGTATTTTCTGTTTTGTAGAATATCAGTAGAAAGCATACCTTTGTTTCGAGTATGATAACGCTTGGTTCGAGTAAGAACCGGAGTGTAGTTAAAAACCTCGTAATGACAGATTTCGCTATAGTATCACATGCACCGATAGTCATTCAGTTTACTAAAATAAGAGTTGCAAGACGTAATGAAAAGTTATTGTAAAAGTATCAATGTTTTGTGAGAACATAGAACTGCACTATTTCAATAAAGTAAGCCAGCAAAGATCCTTCTATCCATCCATGGATAGCAGAAGAGCGATTTTAGAAACCATTAAGCAAAGACAGAATAAGATTGTGAGCTGTTCATCGCTGGACTATAAGCTACGAATACACATAACTGGTATGCTAAAATGCAAAGAGTTTCCATATATTCTTCTCATAGAAACATCCTTAGAGTCCATCGCTGGATTCCTAACATATTTTTTCATAAGAGATGCTTCAAAAAGTGAGATGGAAGGCCTGCTGTACATCGCAGGACTCCTCACGTGTGTTACACCAAAGATCACTCTTACAAAAGAGAGAGAGGATAGGCTGTCCATCGCTGGACTCCCCACCAAACTCTTACCAGAAAATCCCCACAAAAGAGGAATACAAAGCATGCTGTCCATCGCTGGATAGCCCATCATTTGCATCTTTCCAATCATCAAAAGACTGATATGAATTAAGTATACATCCAATGAGCAGATCATGCTACCTTACAGCACAATGCTTACATAAAAGAGCTACAGTAGTGGGTGAGAGAGATGAAGTAGATTACTTACTTGAAAGAGAACTTTTGTAGTAAGAAGTAGGGCGCATTCATAGTTGATGGGATGTAGAGACTCCTTCACTCACTAAACATAGTGAGGAACATTCTTCTAAACTATTTCCTGGTTTCCTGGAAGGTGAAACAAGTCTCATCTTTTGGTAGAAGAGGGAAAACAAAAATTTGAAATTTAAGTGAGAGAGGGAAACTACTTAGGCCCAAAGTCTTTTTTACTTTAGGACTAAGTATGTAGTTTTAGAACCTACGGGGTATTTAGAAGAAATATTATCGTGTGTAGCGTATTTAATTTTTCGTGGCGAAGTAAGATAAAGCGTGGAAGGGTCCATGAGAGAGAGAGAGAGAGAGAGAGAGAGAGAGAGAGAGAGAGAGAGAGAGAGAGAGAGAGAGAGAGAACCCACCAACCAATCCGACCCACAGTTAGTGAATCCCTTAGGGGGCAGTTAGCTCCCCATAAGGGATAGCTAGCTGCCCACCAAAAGACTATTGATATTTTGTGGTAGACTGTATGACAAACCTGGAAAAGATTTTGCAAGGAGCAGGTTGTTAATAATAAGGCGCATTTAATCTTCATAGAGCAACTTTTTTTTGAAAAAGCCTCAATTAGGGTGGAATTCAGTGGATGAGTTGTATTTCCAAAGTGGGTAATTTAGGATACTCCAGTATGTATTTGCCTTAAGGCCTGCACCCTCCATGAGGAGTGGAGTCAGAATACCAAGAGCTCCTATAAGAAATGTGGCCACCCTAGTAGCAATTATGTGTGATGGTAATCCATCTAAAACAATGACAAGGAGGCACACTTATTATAACAGTTGTAAAAACTTCAAGGGGTGATACTTATCATTTTTTTTATTGGTTACATCCGAATGTAAAGAAGTTCGTCTATAATGTCAAAAAGTCTCAAAAGAGCATAAAACTACTTCTCATGGACAGCCTTGAATACTCTATTACGGTAACCTGTGCCATTGCAAGTATTAAGCCGGAAACGATCAGTAGCTGATGTAGTCACTTCCCCTTGTTCTGCCATATCCTCGTCATATCCTTGTCCTGCACATCGATAAATCTCTATAAAAGTTCAGCCTTTTTATGGGTAACTCATTCTTTGCACTGCTGCGTTGACCTTCCTTTCCTTCGAAGTTTGAGAATTCTCTTTTCTTACCAGTTTCTGAGCCAGACATAATTGAACTTGGATAATTTAGATTAAAATTCCCAGTCCTTTTGCTTGAGTTTTGGCAATACTTGTCATGGAGGGAAGAGACGCTTGGTCTTTTCAGAAGTCTTACAATCTCTCAGATATTTATTGCATCTCCTAGAAGTGCTAAGAGCTTGGTAGAGGGATCTTTAGCAAGACAATAGATGCTCAATCATAAATTGTCGGATGAAGCGGAAAGTAAGGTGTACTTTTACTATATCTCTGGCTGGTTTGTGTAACCAAAGAAAGAAGGAATTCGGCTGGTTTTCCAAAGAAACGTCAGGGAAGAACTTTCCTAAGTTGTTTCATCATGAGCCAGACAACATGGTCAAACCAAAGGATGGAAGAATTATTTTTGCACTTATCACCACAACTATATTTGAAGAGTGATTTCCAATGTCTTTACTAGGTATTAGGGCAGATCCGTGCCATTCTAACCCTTTCATTAAGACCGCATCTTATGCATTTCCATGCTGTCTAAGATCGTCTTATTGGAGCCCTTATCGTGAAGTTTTACTGGCCAAGATTTTTCTGAAAGTTAATTAGGAATAGTGTTTATAATAACCGTCGTTACTCTTTTTTTTTTTTTTTTTTTGTGAAAAGGAATAAGCATGGTCTAAAAAACAAAAACCTTAACCGGTATGTGTATTGTAGCATTCGTATCTAAATTGGTGACGAAAAACTCATACCTGAATGTTTGCAGACGAAGCTTCTTGAGATGCTGTCATAGTTGTTTTTCCATGAAAGTACTATCTTTACACCACGTTGACAACAAATGTGGTTATTTAGCAACGTTTCCAGAGTTGAAAGGTGTGTAAGTGGAATGTATTTTCTGTCTTGTAGAATATCAGTAGAAAGCATACCTTTGTTTCGAGTATGATAACGCTTGGTTCGAGTAAGAACCGGAGTGTAGTTAAAAACTTCGTAATGACAGATTTCGCTATAGTATCACATGCACCGATAGTCATTCAGTTTACTAAAATAAGAGTTGCAAAACGTAATGAAAAGTTATTGTAAAAGTATCAATGTTTTGTGAGAACATAGAACTGCATTATTTCAATAAAGTAAGCCAGCAGAGCTCCTTCTATCCATCCCTGGATAGCAGAAGAGCGATTTTAGAAACCATTAAGCAAAGACAGAATAAGTTTGTGAGCTGTTCATCGCTGGATATAAGCTACGAATACACATAACTGGTATGCTAAAATGCAAAGAGTTTCCATATATTCTTCTCATAGAAACATCCTTAGAGTCCATCATTGGCTTCCTAACATATTTTTTCATAAGAGATGCTTCAAAAAGTGAGATGGAGGGCCTGCTGTACATCGCAGGACTCCTCACGTGTGTTACACCAAAGATTACTCTTACAAAAGAGAGAGAGGATAGGCTGTCCATCGCTGGACTCCCCACCAAACTCTTACCACAAAATCCCCACAAAAGAGGAATAGAAAGCATGCTGTCCATTGCTGGATAGCCCATGATTTGCATCTGCATAGGCTCCCCCTTGTGGAAGCAGGCTATGTCTGGTCTGGTACAGATCATTGCGTACCATTGAATGATAAGGATTCTCATGCATCTACTCCTCTTCGATTGTTCGGGGACATTGGTCCTTCGACATCTTGAGTCCTGGATCCATTGGTGAGAGAGCTAATTTGCAATTCATCAGATTGTATCTGATTAAGACATTGTGAATGTATCTTTGCTGAGAAATATAAATCAACTTCTGTTTTTTGTCTCTTTGGATTTGAATACCTAGACAGTAATGAGCTTCGCCTGGATCAGTCATGTCGAATTTGGAAGATAGCATTGTCTTAGCTTCTTTTATTATATCGATACTGTTGCTGAAAAGCAATGTGTACATACAAAGTGATAATGATAAAGGAATGTTGCACTGACTTGAAGTAGACATTAGAATCTGAAGAGCTTGGTGTGTAGCCGTGATCAATAAGGAAAGTATTGATCATTTGAAACCATGCTCGAGCAGATTGCTTCAAGCCATAAAGTGCTTTATGGAGTTTACATACATGATTGTGTTTACCTTCGATATTGTAACCTTTAGGTTGCACCATGTGAATGTCCTCTTCGATAACTCCATTAAGATATGCTGTATGTACATCCATCTGATGTATTTCCAAATCTGCTGCAGCAACAAATGACAATAGAAGTATGATAGAAGAATGTTTAATTACTTGACTGAAGGTCTCAGTGTAGTCGACGTTGTGTACCTGAGAGAATCCTCTGGCGATAAGTTGAGCCTTTCTTCGATCGATACTTCCATCTGCCTTGTACTTGATTTTGAACAACCATTTGCAATCAACTACATTTCTGTTGGCAGGTAATTCGACAATTGCCCATGTCTGGTTCTTGCTCCTGAACAATGCAAGTGTCCATACATTGTTCCTATACATGGATGACATTTCGTCCTCAATTGCCTGAATCCAGCGATATTTATCAGGTCCATCAACAACTTCCTCGAATGTTTGAGGTTCGTCAGAGAATCTGGACTGCAACATCATCATCTTCAGCTTCGCCGTCGATAAGTTGTTTGTCGGGAGTAGACGAGCTTGGACCTTCAATAGGAATAGTCGACTTTTGAACCGGAAAGTTCGAGCAACGACAAAGTTTGCATTGGACCACATATATCTGAATGAACAACGCCTAACAAATCTTTTGCGGGACTTGATCTAAAGGGAATCCTAGTATGCTTTCCAAGGATGCAGCTATGACAGACAGGGAGGTCGACTTTGTTGATTGGATAGTCGAGATCAAGTGCTAGGGATTTCTTAGACATGTATGAAACACAACGATGATGCCATAGTAATGCTTTATTGACAAGAACAGAGGTTTTCAAGGCTTGACTAGTATCAGAATAACAATGTGCCAATCTATATAAGTGTCCATGCCTCTTGCCGAGTGCAAGGACTATCGATAATTCGGCATTGATCTGAATTGAACTCTACCATATGACCTAAATCAGTGATTCTACTTACTGATAACAGATTCGTAGAGAGTTTAGGTACATACAAAACATTTGATAGTAGTTTGAATTGATCATGCTAGAATTTCAACCTTACAGTACCTTCACCTTCGATAGTGTGAGTACTATCGTCACCAAGATGAATATATTTCTTTGTATTGTAAGGCATATAGGAGTGAAAATGCTCACGATGACTGGTCATCTGTTGAGTAGCTCCAGAATCCAGAAACCAAGAATTATCCAATAGTGCTTTTCGGTCTTTGACCATAAATGCTCCTTCGTCCATGTCGAGATTGGGAGATGTTGTGACTGCATTCGCCTGTTGATCTGGTTGCTTGCTGGCATTCTTTGCTTTGAGTACCCTGCAATCCTGGATCTCATGATTAGTGCGTTTGCAATACTTACAAAACATCTTCTTCTTCGACTGTGGATTTGATAATTGTTCTTGACTTTGCGTCGGTTTCTGATTTGATGCGCATTGCTTAGAGCTTTTCTGCTTCTGTCGTTTTGAGCCTTTGTTGACATACAGAGCATGATATGATGAAGTCGACGAAGCGTCTTGAATTCTTCGATTATCTTCCTGCAACAACATAGTGATAACTCTGGTAAGAGTCAAATCTAAGTGTGTCGATATGATCATCACCCAGTTCTCATATGTAGAGGGCAAGCTTGAAAGCAATATCATAATTGCGTCTTGATTGTCTATGACAGCGGCCATCTGTTGCAAGAGATTCTTAAACTGGTTAACGTGATTCTGAAGTGAATCAACATTTGACATCTTGAGTGTTAAGAATTTTCTTCGTAGATGTAACTTGGAAGTTATGTCCCTCACATCATATAATGAGCTCAGGGTGTCCCATACTTCTTTCGAAGTTTTAGCTTCAGATATGTGGCCAATCTGAGTGTCTGATATATTGAGAATAATAAGCGCAAAAGCTTTACCATCCTTCGACTTCCACTTTGAGTCATCTGTGTCGTCTTCAGGCTTCACTTTGATACATGTGACAATATCCCACAACTCGTTGGCGATTAGCAAGGTCTTCATCTTAAATTTCGACAAGTAGTAATTGGATCCATTCAGCTTGTCTTTACTTTGAGAATCCATTTGGAACTTTAGTCTGTCGATAAATCGATGATGTTAAGAGAAAGATGCCGTGCTGCCTACAATAGGAAATCAACTATTTGATACTAAAATTTGATACGACAAATTGAAGAATGTGATACTGTGAAAAGTATCTAATGATATTAATTTGATATCGCAAAAGATATCGAGTATTAGAGCTCTGATATAACAGATTGCTCTGATATCATGAAGGTAAGCTCTGATACCATGTTGGAAAGAGGTGATAGCAATAACGACAAGTCGAAGGTAGTGAAGACTTATCGAGCGTAGCGGAATGGAGCCTGCTTTCCTAATGCATGACTACGCCTATCAATATTGAACAAAACGTAATGACAGAAGTCACGTTCAATCTTGTAGCAACTAACTTTGAAATCGTTTATGTAGCCAAACAGTAAAGTATTGAATTATCAGACAAAAGCAATATGAGATTTATCAACCACAAAATAATCACAGAGAAGCATACATTTTGACATAATACTGAACGCAATAAAGGATAGATTGATTCAGCATAAAACAGATAATGATGAGCACAAGGAAATTGCAGATAGAAACCGTGTACTCTAAGCTATCTCTGAGTATCTGATAACTTTGTTTGAATTGCGCTTCTGCTGATAAGCAGTAAGCGCTAATAGCAAAACTCTAAAGAACTCTAAAGAACTAAGCTAGAATGCTCAAGAGTGTTCAAGCTTGAAAGCTTGAGAGAGCTGCTACAATACTCTGTAAAAATGCATTTCATAATAGAAATAAGATCAGCTTTTTATACTTAAGCAAATGCGGCACGTCCAATAAGACAACTAATTAGGTCATCGATCATAATGGCCAGTGGGCCATAGTGAGCTGGCATCCATCCAATTAGTACTTCCTGGAAATTTACTTGCTATAGGGTTAGGGCAAGTCTTTAGCTTCAAAACGAGTGGAACAATTAACTGTCATTCATCGACATGGCCGAAGTGGCCGAAGTCTCCGAAGTAGCCGAAGTGAACGAAGCTTGTGAAGTAACCAAAGTCTTCGAAGTCACCGAAGTTTGTCGATGCTTGTGAAGTAATCGAAGTCTTCGAAGTCGATGCTTGTGAAGTAACCGAAGTCTTCGAAGTCACCGAAGAGTTGGCTAGGATGACTCCTCTTCTGAAGGTTGTCTTCCATATAGAAGTGATTTGTTTTGGGTGGAGTTTCTTTCTCCAACCCTGATTTATGAAAGAGGACAAAACATAGAATCTCTATCCTTCAAAAAATTGATTTTCTAGAGGGCAGCCTTGTAGGCTACCATCACTAATAATTAAGCTGCCCATACTTCAAAGTGAGCTCATGCTTCTTACACACTCCCCTTTGTAGAGGTGGTTTTGGATTCCGGTTAATCCCTGTCACGACTTATTTCAAGAAGTGTGCGTTCCCATGGGATAGTTGCCATCAATTCATTAAGCATGCAGTCACAATCAATTACAAGAGAGATCTTAACACTATTCCTATCGGTTTAACACTATGCTCATCCTTTTAACATTGGATGCTATCACTATCCAAACCTTAACACTGTTGTCATTAGCAATTACATTACAAAAGGATCAAAACCCCATTAACACTAGTCATAACCATAGAATAGCAAGGGAGGTTTCATGCGTCTACACCAGGCTCTCAAACATGATTTCACACTACCAAAGAAACACAAAGCAAACAAGGAAAACACTTATTTATGTTTTATTTTCACCGCTAATGCGTGATCACCAAAAACTAAATAAAAGATTGTTGGCACAGGCTTCCAACGCAATAGCTCCAACACCCTTGCCAAGATCCTCCAATCCACGAAAGCTTGCTATCAAGTGGCGGTAATGCTTCTCCACCTCCAAGCTCCTTATCCAACCTTGTTGAGACCTGGAATGATGAGGGAGAGGGTGCCCATCACCCTGTTATGCTTGGTGGGTGAAGACTGATGGATGCAAGGGATTGGCATGGATGAGGGCATGGGAGGAGAGAATAGGCACGTAGGAGAAGTGGCAATGATGCATAAGGGCATAGGGTCCTCCCATGCACTCCTCCCAACTATGAGTTTACATGGGACATGCATGGATCAGTTTCACATGCATGAAAGGCATCTTCAAATCTAAGTATGCAACTCCCAATCGTGAGCTTGCATGGGACATGCATGGATCAATTTTCACATGCATAAAGGAAGTCCTTTTGGGAGTGCATAGCTTATCTTGGCATGCACAGAGGGTTCCCCTAGTCAAAGGTCAAGGTTTTGGACGGGGAAAGTTTTGCACAACGGGATTTTTTGGATAAGGATGGTCCAATTATTATCCTTTATGTTGAGGTTGCTCACAATAAAACAAAAAGTTTTTTTTTGGGAGGAAATACCGACCTTCGTAATGTATATGCGTACTAGTTATGATTACTAAGGGAATCCAATCAACACACCAAGCAAGGAAATTCTCTTCCTTGTGTATGTTGTGCCTCCCCTAAATTGAAGCTCTTAAAGTACGAAAAGGTACATGAATTTTCCATTGACCCTTCTAGAAGCATTGCTGGCAGCTCTCTTGGACATTAGACACAATCAACTTAGCAGAGCCATGGTTCAAAGTTGTGTGAGTGATGTGAATATTCAACAGATTCTAAACTGGACTTTAAGCTGGGTTAATATCTGTAGGCTCATCACTCTAAATTGTGAAATAAATGGCTCCACAATGCACATTAATGATGGAACCCTAGTACAAAATATTTGTGCCACAGAAAGGGTTGCCTCAAAGACGTTAATCTCAAACGATGTTTGATATTTTTTAAAGAGGGTTTTTGGTGCATAAGATAGTTGATTGCATAGATTTGGCAAAAAGCTTATGACATGACTTTGCAGGTTTTGTATTATACACCAAAGGCTATTCAATCAAGGTGGGATGCTGGTCAAAGGACGCACATTGTCGCATCTAAGGACTTCCCGTTTTTTGTAAGTTTCAGTTACATTTTTTGTTTTGTACCGCCCATCGTTCAGCCCCATTAGTTGCCTAATGGCAAGCTTATGTACTTTCTCTTATCATCACAATAGAATACATGCACAGAGAGCAAATGCACATGTATAGATTAAGGATTGTGAAACAATGATAATACAAGGTGTAGCAATAATTTCCTTTAGCAATCAGCTTGATGTAAATTGAATCTAAGCAAAGTGAGCTAAATTGATCTAGTTAAGCTAAGAGCTACTATGTAATCTATCAATCACTATTAATGAGGTCCCAAGGTCTACTCATAATCTTTGGGGCCCAAATTAGGTTATGATTGCACCCTACTTCAGGGGCCTAACAATGGCAAAATAATCGATAATCACATATTAAAAAATCATTCAATAAATGAAGGCCTAAGGGATGCAAGTGCCTAAACTTCGAGCCATAGTTCCAAACGACATTTGATCATAGTGCAAACCCATGATTGTCCTTGATATTGGGCACATAACTATCTCCTCATAAATACAGTGTCTCCATTGTCAATATGCTGAAAATGTTTAAGCTGCAAAAAAAAGTACTAATGCTAAAGCCTCAATATAAAGTCAATGCGATAAAATGAATATATTGAAGAACATGAATGTATACTTGGCAACTATGGATCACACTTTTATACAAATGGACCAAGTGTAACAACCCATCATAGATCATCATAAAATGCCATACATTTTTTTAATGGAAATTAAGTATGCTTCCATTTGCCACCCAACCTTAGATGCATGTATCTCAGAAGTCACTAACAGTCACAAGGCACTTAGCACAAATACATGCACATGCACTATACATGCATGCTATGTGCATCACCTTTTGAGCTGTTGCTCCAGTTGTTACTACACCAGATGCTGTTCCAGTTGATCCTCCAGGGCTTGCTGTTACTTGATCCAGTCCTTTATGGCAGTTGGGTCTTATTTTTGTGTCGGGGAGAGTTATGGACTCGGCTCATTACATTCGCCATGTCCATTTACATTTACTTTACTTTATGCATAGGCAGGCTTTGGGCCCTTTTTTATTCATTATTTGACATTTAGACTATATGGTTGGCCTTGGGCCCTATTATTGACATTTAGACCATATTATTGGCCTTGGGCCCTATGATTCACTATATTGGTTATTTGGTCATATTACTGAGAGTGGGGGCCTTTTTGGAGGGCGCACTATTTTCCCTCTCAGTTTGGCCCTAGCCACTGGAAGCTTCCTTTTAGGGCTTCCTCTTGGCTATAAGTAGGGATTCTGTGTCATTTGTTACTTGGCTTATGATATGATCTCCTTCTTTAGTCTCTTTAAGCTTTCTCTCTCCTGCTTTCTAGGGTTAAGTCTTGCTTATGTGATGCTTTCATAGACTAAATCTAGATCAGCCGTGGCTACGTTCATAACTCGCATGAAGATGTGTTTATTCTTTGCCTTGTTATTTGATTCATAGTTATCTGTACCATTAGTATCTTAAATTTCCATATTGAACAATAACACCTAGGAATTTATCAATGCCAAAGCTGCCAAATTGCTATCATAATGGCCTTCGAATTTGAGAAAATATAATCATGCTATTTTGTTGTAGGTGAACGCGAATGAATGGCATCTAGACACATCGATTGCGGCTGCAGGTCGTTCCAAACTCTTACACTTTGCCATGTAAATTTCGTTTCTCGTTCTTTTTCATTTTGAACGATTTTGCCTTTGTCCTTGTAGCGAATTTCTCTTGTCACATTTGATTTGTACACTTGCAAGCTCTTTTCATGTGATTCTCCAAGTGGCTAGGGCACCCTACTGTGGGACTCTTGTGGTTGATCTTGGTAGTTGTAAGTTACACAGATAGATAGAGGACTCCAATTTAAGAACAAAAGATTAGGCAATATGCAGCTAGTTCAATGTTCAAACATGAGACTTGGACCTAAGATCAAGGTTTGACCATGAAGGTGTTCATTTGCTAGGCGAATGGTCCAGATTTTTTGACCATGTATCTATTCAACTCAAAAAAGGATGATGTTTGCACTATTGGGACATCTATTGAAGTAAACTACATGAGTATTAAGGGTGAAAATGATCTTGAACATTTGCTATTCAAAAATTTTAGGGATGATACAATATTAGACCCAAAGAAGCCATAGTCAACGAGGTAAACATCAACTAGACATCATTCTCTTTGACGATAAGCTATTGCAGACAAACTTGGTTTCTTAAAAAACAATAATCTAAAATTGCTCAATGTAAGCCTTTAGATAACTCATAGATAAAACTTGAAATTTCCTTTACTCAAATTCAAACATGAGATATGAAAGCAAAGTCCCTTTGAGCTTATCATGGCGTAAACAGTAATAAACAACCATTATGACAATGTCAGTGGGAGGACTTTGGTGGTCTTACAAGTTCACTAACTTAAACTTTCCAATTGATTAGAAGGATGCTTCTTTCACCATAGGTTGCTATTTTACTGCATCATTTGCCCTTGCCCTTTCAATCTTTGAGGTTACAAATTCATCAATGTGTTGTCATGTTGTGAAGTTGATCTCTGTCTCTTTGACCCAACTGACTAGTAACGACTTTCAATGGCCCAAGCCCATGTCTCATGTGGCTCAATGATAAGCTTGACCACGTCAACTACATATATGCTAGCCCTTGTTCAAGAATTGAATGACTTCAGTGTTGACCACTAGGTCTACGATTGCCATCCTTGGCTTGCTTGTCAGGTAGCTTGCCAATCGACTGTGTTGCTACTCCAGACATGCGTGGTGCATCTTGGTCTAGATGCATGACCAAGGCTACCCGTCAAGACTATAGCTTATGGCCGGTTGATGCTCAATAGGCAATCAGTTTGGGGCCATGCCAAGTCTCTGACCATAGCATTCTTTCCCACTTCAAAAAGTCAATGATCTTGGATGACAAATTTCAGATACATTCTCCATGATCTATGTCGAGTCCTTGGTCTTATCTAGCCCTACAATATGAACAACCTTGGGGTTAATGACTATCTAGGATGAATTGGATATCAACCACCCTGTAGAGCTTAGGCATAAAACAAACCAACCCAACCAAATAGAGATGTAGATCAAATCAATACAACTCAATATCGTCTACTATCAGATTCCCAACTATGGCATCTCATACTACCACAACCATTCGCAAGAGTAAACTTGATTACGAGTAGCACAAGGACTAGCGCTAGTGAACATGCATCAATGCAACTCTAGCACATGATAGAATGAATATAATGGCAAGGATTTAGGCCCTTATATAGGCTCGTACAATGCCCTTCTAACCCTAGTATATATTGTGACTACGTTATCGCAATGATGGAAGCATTTTGTATATATGCTTACATGAAAGACAAGGTGCACGTTGTACCTCTAAGGAAATTCCAACTTGTACGTTATATGATTGATTTATATAATTATCTTCGATGTTCCAAAATATTGGAGCAACAATACACTTTTTTGTTATTAACACTTTTGGCTTCAAAAGAACCAACTTGATGATGTGGAATGTAAACTTTCTTAACATACAACGGAACTTGATTGATCAAAACGAAGACCAATGGACCTACCGGCTATGTTAGTATGCTGATTTTGCCAAGGGAACCATCTAAATAGAAATTGCTCCAAGGGAACCAAGGGCCAGGAACGATAAATTATAGACCACAAGAAGAAAGACATGCTGGACCTTCATAACTCGTAAACTTTCTGCAACAAAGTTTCAGGATGACCTCTCATAATATGGGTAAAACCAAGATGGAAGGTGAGCAAATGCTCGTAAACTTAATAAGAATAGAGGCACTTGCCACAGAAGGGGTAAGGGAGCAGGTGTTGGCAATGGTCCGAAGTAGGTCGCAGTCGGACATGCCTAGTAAAGAAGGGAAGAAGAGGATTGAACGACTTAACTTGGAGATGAAACACCTATGATATCCATTCACGAAACAACCAATATTACACCTCGACCAATGATAGAACAAAGGAGCTAGGTGAGTGTTATGAATAGATTCATAGGTATTAGTATCAATGATGCATAAAAAACAGCAAAAGGCATTCACATAGCATTCTCCAACTAAGAAACTATATGAATATCAATGGCCGCCGATAGCGCCGCCGATAGCTCAGGCAGAGATCTCCAACTAAGATCCCCAAAATAGTACAACTCCCCTACAAGAAGCTCAAGACTCAAATGATCAAAACTAGCAAATGATCAGCCTTAGTAGCTATTTATAGTGGACAAACCCTACCTCCCTTCATATTGATTTGGAGGGAAAGCGAAATTCAAAAATTAGGGCCAAAAATAGAAAACCATGTAAAATAGTATTTCTAGGCCCGTCACGTGTTATATAAACTGCGTGTCCACTAATACTGTCGGTAGTAGAGAAGTATGGACTATAATGCGTGTCCATAACACTCCCCCATTCTAAAACATTGCCCTCAGGCTATAAAATTTTAACTACTAGAGCTACTTTAGTAACGTTGTATTGTCGTTTTCTTTCATGGGTTATAAATTTTGTGCTAGTGGTGTCAATTCAAAAGCCGAATCCCCTACAACCGCGGATATCTACTTTTAGTACAATGAAGCAAAGAGAATTATTAATCTCAAATCAGTAGATGATAAGACTAGATCAGTATGTAAGTAATGGAGGTCGTCGGGCAACTGAGGTATCATCATCTACAAGTAATGAAAAATCAAGAGCAGGAGTATCGGGACCATCAATATCTGAAAGATCAGCAGGAGGGATGACAACAACAACATCAAATTAGGGACACCAACATCATGGAATCAACAACATGAATAAGAATCAGGTGCAATATCCAGAGGTGGAACAACAACCGCCTCAGCAAGAATAGAAAATGGTGTGGCATCAGGATAAAAAATAATAGTGTCGCGTACCAAAGCATGGAGAAAACGAGCATGTTCCCGCAATAAAGGTGAGTGCGCAAAAACATTGAAAGACTCCCATGTAACTTCATCAATGCGACGACCGTCCCATTGGACCAAAAACTGGACAAGACGATGACGACGACATAAAATGACCTGAACTTGTGAAATAGCAGCAGGTAAAAATGGAAAAAGTTCAAGATCAATAGGAAACAAAGGATCACAAGGTCACCAAGAAAAAGTGACAAAACGAAGTAGACTAACATGAAAATGTCACAAGCATGAGTAGTAGCTGTTAATTGTAAACGATGAGTAACAGGGCTAAGTTTTTCCACAATTTGGAAAGGACCATAGTAACGTGCAGACAATTTCTTAGTAAGAGAACGGACCCTGTTAAAACTTATGACGTGCGAAAGATAAACGAACATCGGCCATAACGGAATCAAGAGAAGGATATATAGAGACCAATATAAAAGATACTGCACCAACCACCAAACTAGGAGGGATATCTGAAGTATGCACAAGAGCAAGAGTAGAAACACCACCAAGGTATGCAACATCAGTATCAATGAAACCATGAATGACCACTGAACATGGTATCCGTGAATCAAGGCATATGGGCGCAAGGCACTCAACAACACCATGTAGATCTGGAGCAACATCAACCTGTAAGGCTGGAGCAACACTAAGGTACTCATCATCAACCTGTAGAGCTGACTCTAACTCGCTATGTGTATCCCTCTCGATCTGAGTCGATCACTATACAAGAAGACTCAACAGGTATCGATATGTGTGACTCAATCTCAATAGAACTATGTGACTCTATCACCATTTAGGACTATATGAAGACACAACCTCACATGCAGAAGGTAATGCAGAAAGAGTGGTAGCAAATAGAAGATCTTCTAAAAATATGCCCCATATGAGAGTAGGATGATTGCGACGATAGATGGAAAATCAAGCTTTTGCATGGCCATCTAACCACAAAGAAGCCATCGTGATTTTCATAACATCTGAACATGAATAAGTGAAAAAATAATCCTCAAAATTATTCACCCAGTCAGTGAATTCGACAATGCCACAAGATGCAGAGGAAAAACCAGAATACTTAGGAAAAGAGAATTGTGTCATCATTTTGTGGTTTTTTTTTATTTTTAACAAAACGGAAAACGAATAAAGAAATGAAATCAAAACGGGAAAACGTAAAGTGTGAAGGAAAACGAACAAGAAATGTGACAGAAAAGTAGTAGAAAAGCCAACAAACAATAGGTGGTGAAGAGGCTGCCAAAAAGTGAGTGAAGTAGGGCGTTGGACAGCCAATAACTTGATCTGCAAAAGGCTGGAAAAATGGCCGCTCAATGTGAGGCTGTAAGGCGTTGGATAGCCACAAAGAAAATCGCAAATGGGCTGAAGGTGGTGAGGCAGAGCACGACTTCAAAGTGTAATATCTTGACAATGAGACATCCGTTTGGCAAACTGTAAAGTGCAATAAATTTCTTGAAAAACAGAGTATGTAAGAATTAAAAAACAAAATCTTTTGGAACAGAAAACAGAATATTTCAATTTGACCAAGGTTTGACTCTTCAAAACCCTCACTTTTAAAAGGTAAAAAATGGATCTTAAGAATCAAGGAACGATAGGAAAGAACAAGATCCAATCACATATGCAAAAAGAACAACTAAAAAAAAAATGAAAAGTAAGAAGATTACCCCTTTGGAAAACTTTGCAAGATCTTTGGATGTAGAACTCCGTTTGACATGAAACCTAGTTCAATAGGCTTGTCGCAGCCTAGCACCCTCATTTCTAATGTGAAAAAGAACGAAAAAGATGAGTTTTTCCAAAAACTGAAAATTAGGGTTTCCCAAAACGGCCAGCAAAAAAAAATCACATCATCATAGGTGCCGACTTGCTATGATACCAATCAACAAAACTCAAATCTGATCACAAACAAAAAGTTATGACAATGTGATTTTTTGTTTTTTGGGAGAGAAAACGGCTAGAGAGAGAAAACGGCCAGAAAACTATCTAGAAAGAGAGAGCTGAAGATCCACCAAAAGATGAGGATCCAACTAGAGAGAGATAAGAAGAGAAAATAGATTGCAGATCTTAGTCCTTCAATGAAGATCCTTAAACCTGCAAAGAAAATCACAAAAACAAACATAAGATCAAAAAACCTGCAAAGAAACCATAAACAAAAAAGCACTCCCAATCACTCAGCAACGTGCTCTGATACCATGTTATGAATAGATTCACAGGTATTAGTATCAACGATGCATAAAAAACAGCAAAAGGCATTCACATAGCATTCTCCAACTAAGAAACTGTATGAATATCAATGGCCGCCGATAGCTAAGGCAGATCTTCAACTAAGATCTCCAAAATAGTACAACTCCCCTACAAGAAGCCCAAGACTCAAATGATCAAAACTAGCAAATGATCAACCTTAGTGGCTATTTATAGTGGACAAACCCTACCTCCATATTGATTTGGAGGGAAAGTGAAATTCAAAAACTAGGGCCAAAAGTAGAAAACCATGTAAAATAGTATTTCTAGGCCCGTCACGTGTAATATAAACTGCGTGTCCACTAATATTGTCGGATGAGACCTACAATTACAAAGAGTTTGTCTTACGAGGACATGGGGATTATTACGACAATCCCTTGTTTAAGATTGCCATACAAGAAGATCGGACGCTCCCACTATAGTTTTTACCGGCTTTGGTAACTCAAGGATATTTGAAGCTATCTCGAAAGATCAAAGGCCAATATGAAAGAAAAATCAATAGAATGAAAGTCGACAAAGATACCAAAGATGTCAAATTCATTTGCATCAAGTTTCAGCAAGCTTCAACAACCATTTGGAGCACGTCGAACATGACAAGTTTGAAGGGGATTTTACATCCTTGTCCATTTGAAGGAAGCTCTTAGGACTATGATGAGTAAATTTTATCAAAGAAAATAGCAAGCTTGTTGAGGAAAATGAGTTCATGAAGAAACCCATAACACATGTAAAAACTCACCTGATTTTGGTGGAGGGTCCTTTTGGTCTTGAAAAGTTTAGAAGAATTGGACTTTGATGAACAAATACCTTAGGAAATTGGAAAACCTTTCTAAAGTGGACAAATAAGGGGATATTGAAGAACGAATCAGCCGCTTGGAGAACAAAAGATCAGTCGAAGGTAGCAAACCAAATTGGATCAACTCCAATCGGAAGCGTCAAAGCATAAGGGAAAAATATCCACTTGGGTGGATAAGGTAAGGGGCTCTTTGCTGGATATGAGTGACATTGACAAAGTGACGAACCCTTAAAGTGCAAAATGCAATATTGTAAGGAATAGGTCAATCCAAAGATTGGTGGTCTTACACAATGACATATAGAAGTAAACTTTCCTATGAATGAAAGAAGGCCACCTCACAATTATGAATTAACTCACATGACCTAAGATTGGAAACGAGAAGATGGTGTAGCCCAAAGGTCATTTGGGAGGACTGCAAGTGTAATGTAAAAATCTCTAGAAAAGGAAACAAGAAAAATGAAGTCTGCTGAACCTGTGAAAAGTGGGAGTCTAGAAAGTGAATTTCTATTCATTCAGTTATTTTCTTAAGAACCATGAATTAAACGGATCCTCAGAATTTAACATGAACTTACGAAGCTGAAAACGCCTTCCAAACTGAATTTCTTGCTCCAGGCTTTGAAACCCAATCTGAAGAAATCTTAACATGATGTGAAATTATTTGATGAGAGGGATCCCACCATCCACTCCTTTTGTAAATACAATTACTTCGAGAAAACTAGAAGAAAAACAAATAGTTTGTCCCCAAAACCACAAATAGCAGCTTGGCGATATTGTTTTTTTTTTTTTGGAAATCCACTTTGATGATAATTGTTCTTTGGAAAATGACTGTATAATATTGCCATTGGGCTTTTATGAATGTTATACCTTTGAACAAAAATAAATTTTATGTATTCAGGCCATCGAGTTCTATTAGATTTACTCAATTTTTTTGGACTTATGTGCCTTTGATCATTTTTTGCATTTGTTGATTGGCATTGTTTTGCATTGATTAAGTAAAATTCTTTCATGCAAGATGCAGATACATACCTGCTGCACAAGAATGTCCACTTCACCTTAAACTTGCAAGTGGAAGGTTGTCTTCCACAAATGGGTTCACATCTCCAGTACGTTGTCTTGCCGATTTACTCTTCTAACTTATTTTAGAAAGATTTTCTATAATGATAGTTGCAACTTCTTTTGATCTTTATGATATTATGCAATCATGAACCAACTGAAGAAGAATAATAGGTTCGAATGTTTTCTCAGCCCTATAAACGTGCATAGTTACCCTTACTATGAACCATGTAGAAAATGAGTCTATTGTTAAATGTTTGGTTGTATGTAATAATTCGTGACTCAACAATTGTAGCAAATGTTGAAACCTGACTTATCCTTTACCATGAGTGTGCAAAAAGACATCAGTACATCCCGGGTGACCTCTCCTCCTAGTGAAGCAAATGACCTCTCTTCTTAGTGAAGCAAATATTGAACTTTGTAAGCATAGAACTAGGTAATTGGACTAAACCTCTGAATGACCAAATAATCTGCTTAATGATCTGGACAAAACTTTCACTGTCTAATTACCCTCCGATTGATTCATAATGAGAAAATGTTGAAGAAAAGTTGCAGCCTTTTACCTTCCCAAAAGGGAGCTCATGAAGAGCAAATAGAGAAGCCATAAATACCTCTCTTTCTCTCATTCTTTTTTGTCCCTTTCATCCTAGCTTTTTTCATTTGTAGTATGCCTAGAAATTAGCTAATTGATGAAGCATCTACCGGTTTTCATTCTTTGCTAGTGTTATATCTAAATTGTCCCAATAAACATGGACATTGCTACTCCACTCCCATAAGGAACCCAAAAGGACATACAATAACGAAATAGCAAAGTTGCAACAACAATATCTTATGTTGATGGACAAAATAAAGAGATTTCAAGAGGGCTTCAAATGGTGTTGATGGAATGAGACAAACTAATAGTTGAGAATCAAGATTTGAAGGTGGAGCTACAAGCTTTAAGAGGGGAAAATCATAAGCTTCAAGAGAGGCAAGCAACATCAAATGACTAAGCACTAAGCTCCAAATTCAACATCATTTTTTACAATTGAAAGTAACCGATTAAAAAGAAGAACTATGTCTTGGGCCGACGAAGTTAGAAACGCCATGTGGCATGTTCACTATGGAGGTTTTAGAGAAAGTTAAAGAGGACCAAGAGATTCTAATGAGAGTTTTTAGTTTGAACTTTGGATTTCAAGGCCTTCTCAAATTGGAAACATTTTTTATTTTCTATCTGAGGAATTGGGGGTGGCTAAAGAGGAGGCAAAAACAAATAGTAGGTAAGAACTGTGTACTATTAGTGAAACTCAACAATTATAGGGAAAGCAAGTGTGCTTTTCATACTGGAGGCAAATTGCAAAGGGCCCACATTGTTGAAAAGAAGACATTAATTCTCCTCAAACAAGAGGGAGCTCAAAGGGAAAGGGAGAAGATGAAAATGGCATGTGAAGGGAAATGGGTTGCGTTAAGAGGAATTAAGCAACCTAGAAGGAAGTGTCCTATATGAGAATGGGAAGCATGGTCTATAGGATGATAAATTATTCAAGCTTATGGAATTGCAAATGATTTGCATGGAATCAATTAGTTGGACCCAGAGTTGTAGCGGATTGCGATCCGCTGCAACCACGTTCCGGATCGCACAATTCACAACGTTGGCGTTCCGGGACCGGAAACGTGGTCCTGGAATGCCAGAAAACATTGCAAATTTTTTTATGTGGGCCGTGAGCAGGCAGCTTGCGGCCCACATAAATTTGCTTTCTTGGGAGTGAGATAGAGAGAGATGGTGATGGTGGATTGTAGCCATCTTGGAGCATTGTTCAGTGTGTGATCAGCACGGTGGCATCGACGAGGCAGTGGCGTTTCTCTCCGAAATGGTTTTAGGTAAGTTTTGGCTTCACATCTTGGAAGCTCATGGAATGAGTTGTAGGCAATGTAATGAAATGGTTTTTAGTTTCAATTCATTCCCCTTTTCCATGTGTTTTTGGCTCTTTTTGTGAACTGTTGTTGCAAATCGTTTAGAGTGTCTTTGTTTTGCGGAAGCGTTGCTCTGTTATGCGCGCAATTGCAAGAACTAGATATGTGAGTACGAATCACATGCAATGCAACAATCAATCAAAAAAAATAGATATAACCCAGAAACACTGCTGGAAGAATATAACATCTTTTAATTTTCTTCTCTTAGAGTGAGTCAACAATGTGGCACGAAGTAGCGGCCTGACGCTCCTCTTACAAAATTCTCTCTTCTTCTCTATATTTCTTTTGATTTCCACTCTACATTTATATTCCACTAATGGGAATTAAAAGATAACTTACCTAGTCATTACAGGAGAGGTTTACGTTAAACTATCAGCTAACTACGTATCTCCTCTTGTAACGTTGCCTACGGCTGAGCTTGACAGTTTTGTTTCTCACGACTGTTGAGCTTCGAATTCGATAATTCGAATCACTCGACAGTTTGTTTCAGCCCTTGTAGACATTCGATACTTTGGAAGCTGTCCAAACTATCGGATCTTTTGATGTCGGTGTCGATGGTGTCTTGAACTATCGGCTGTTCAGGGAATGTGTCGAAAAAGGTTGGTTGAGTTCACCATCTCCAACACTCCCTCTTGAACAATACAACATTTTTCTTTTCATCCAACTCTGATTGATCTTCTGTGTTTTGTGAACAATGGCTTGTCCAAAGGTTTGGTCAGGAGGTCTACGATCATGTCTTCTGATTTCACGAATTCGACACAGAGTTTTCCTTTCGAGATCAGATCTTGAATGTGATGATACTTCAAAGGTATGCGCTTGATTTTTGAATGAAAAACCGGATTTTGGGCTAAATAAATAGCACTCTAAGAATCCATCTTCATGATGGAGGGCTCTTGATTCAGTATGCCAATCCCTTCCATCATCATTTTCAGCCATATTACCTCATTCGCTACCTTTGAATTCTGACTTTCATCCGTGCTTGGGCTATCCTGCTTCGACAATCTGGCTCCGACCATCATCGGCGTTGCCTTCTCTTTGCAATCGATCATCCCATATTGCTTCAACACTTTCTTAGCATATTAATATTCGCACTGGTTCAGATGCATGATTCCTCTCTTTGTCTCTTTCGATCTGCAACCCCAAACATTTTGTTGCTTTTCCTAGATCTGTGGTTTCGTAATTTGCAGATATCTGACTCTTTGTTTCATTGATTAACGTCAGATAGTTTCCTATCATCAAAGAATCTTCCACAAATACTGTCAAAATCACGAATTTTCCTTCTATTCTTTTAATGTAGACATTGCAGTCGGATTGTGTCAGACAGAAGTCTAGAGACTTGAGAAGGCTATCGAGCTTCTTATACCAAGCTCGTGAGGCCTGCTTCAGACCGTAGATACAGCTGTGCAACCAACATGCATAATCTCGATTATTTGGGTCTTCATATCCTTCAGGCTGCTTCATGAAAATTTCTTCATCCAAGTCTCCGTGGAGGAAGGCTGTCTTGACATCTATTTGATGTATCTCGAAATTATATTTCGTAGCAAAAGCAAGGAGTAATTGGATGCTCGACATTTTGACCATTGGGGAGTATGTATCGAAGTAGTCGATACCATATCTCCGAGTGTAGCCTTTCGCGACAAGTCGAGCCTTGTACCTTCTGATACTGCCATCTGACTTCAGCTTTTTCTTGTATACCCATTTGCAGTCAACCTTTTTCTTTCCTTTGGGGAGTGGCTCGAGTGTCCATGCCTGATTTTGCTTCATTGAGTCGATTTCTTTTGACATGGCCTGTCTCCAAAATTCGCCCTCAGGACTTTGGATTGCTTCCAGATATGTCGTTGGTTCATCGGTGAAGTTACAGAACTCGAAGTCTGTGTCCATACTCGAATGAAGACTATCGATAAGTTTGACAGGAGGTCTTCGAATTCTTGTCAACCTTTGTATCTGGATTTTTGGTTGTTGATTCATCCTTTGTGTTTCTTCTTCGAATTCTTCGACAGGTTGATCTTCTGTCTCCTTTTCTGGAGTCTGTGGTTCGACATTTTGATTCGACGTTTGGCCTTGAACTCCCTCTTCGATTGGGGTAATATTGAGAAGACTTCATGACCCTTTGATTCTTTTACTCCTGGAAATGTCAATTCATCGAACTTCACATCTCTGCTCATCACCACCTTCTTTGAGGTTGGATTGTAGAGTCGATAGATCTGTGAGCCATTTGAATATCCAACCATGACAGTCTGTACCGACTTTTCGTCCAGTTTGCTTCTTTTCTCTTTTGGTACGTGAATGTATGCTGCACATCTGAACAATCTTACATACGATAGATTAGGCTTCTCACCGGTCCACATTTCGTCGGTGTCTTGTTCTCCACTGTTGTCGTTATTGATCAGTTTTGCAAATGCACTGCAACTTCGATTGCCTTAGCCCAAAATTGGCTCGGCAATTGTGCTTGAGCCATCATGCATTTTGCTCCTTCCACAAGGGTTCTGTTACGTCTTTCTGCTACACCATTGTATTGCGGTGTATATGCAGGTGTGAATTGATGTTCGATTCCTCTCTCTTGACAGAAGCTCGAAAATTCTTTGCTTGAATATTCGCCTCCATTGTCAAACTTGAGGGTCTGCAATTTCTTGGAGGTGTGTCGTTCTGCAAACGCTACAAACTTCTTGAATGCATCGAACACTTTTGACTTCTTCTTCAGATAGTATATAGTTGTCATCCTACTGAAATCATCTATGAATGCGAGGAACTATCTTGATCCCGAAAGGGAGTCGACCTTCATTGGTCCACAGACATCTGAATGAACCAATTCCAGGATGTCCTTAGCTCTCCTTCCTTCATCCACAAATGAACTTCGATGCTGCTTACCTTTTTGACAGGCTTCGCAGAAGTCTGAGTCTGGACTTGTAACTTTAAGACCATTCACAAGTTCTTTCTTGCTCATGTCATAGAGACTCCTCATATTTAGATGATACATACGTCTATGCCAAAGATGATTCTCACTTTCGGATGCATTTAGTATACTATTGTAACCACTGATGGTTTTTGCTTTGATACAGACCTTGTCTTGATCCGACAGTCAGCAGCTCATTCGATCTGTGACCATTCGGCATGAGTTGCCATCGAATAGGACTCGTATTCCAAGATCTGCTATTCTCGACACAAAGAGTAGATCTCTTCTCACTGTGGGTACATAGAGTGCTCCTTGTAGCTCTGTATGTCCCGACAGTGTATGGAGCTGAAGAGTTCGATGCCTTCGACATTGTGTTTGCTCCCATCCCCTAGTATCACTGTTCTCGTGTTGTCCAGTGCCTTGTAGTTCACTAGAATATTCTTGTTGCAGGTAATGTGAGATGTGGCTCCTAAATCAATCACTATGTCATAATCATGCTCCGTGTAGGTCGTGGACTCTTCATCGACAACTGTGAATGTCCCTTTGGAGGTTTTGGCTTAGTGAGATCAGTCACTGACCATATCCCTTCACCTTTTAGAAGTGTCTTTATCTTGAACTTCCACATGCGGTAGTTTGTGCCATCAAGATTGATCGTGATCTTTGCCTGAATTGTAGTAGCCATATTGTACCTAATGAACCTGCTCTGATACCATGCTGCAAATCGTTTAGAGTGTCTTTGTTTTGCGGAAGCGCTGCTCTGTTATGCGCGCAATTGCAGGAACTAGATATGCTAGTACAAATCACTGACAATGCAACAATCAATTAAACAAAATAGATACAACGCAAAAACTTTGCTGGTGGAAGAACAGAACATCTTTGTATTTTCTTCTCTTAGAGTCAAAAGACAGCGCGGCGCGAAATAGCGGCCTGACGCTCCTCTTACAAAATTCTCTCTTCTTCTCTATATTTCTGTTGATTTCCGTTCTACATTTATATTCCATAATGGGAATTGCAAGTCTGATACATTGACAGTTTCACACCATGCCGGTCCTTGGTAGAGGCATTTGGTCAGAGGTTGAGTTGACAGAGGGGGATATGGCTACGCACTGGGGATCTGGTGCCCATAGATGGAGATGCCTGCATTTTGGTGGGATCTTTATTGGTTCTCTAACCAGGGTCAGGGCGCACTTACTATGGCTCACCAGGCCAGATGGGCGGGGGATGGGCATATCAATCTGCCCTCGCATATCAGATGTAGAGGTGGAGAGATTGATGGACACATACGGGCCTTGACGGTACGTCTCTTGAGTCATTGAGACCATCTCAAAGCTTTGTTCAGAGGTTAGTGGCAGGAGTAGGGACTAGAGCAGGTCCAGGACCTAGTGCAGTGCAGGTGTAGGGCCTGGAGCAGGTGCAGAGGCAGGGCCTAGTCACACGGGGGGATGTTCCTAGAGCTACTAGCACACATGCAGCCTCTCGTCCTATTGTTCCTTTAGCAGCAGGTTCCTTTCATCCATCATCGTCATTAGTTGCTGACCACCTATGGAGCTAGATAATACCACAGGGGAGGGCAAAGATCCAGCAGGTGATGCTCCACAGTCAGACACACCGTCAGTGTGCTCATCCATTGCTTCTGGTGGACGTGCTATTGTTTTGTGTAGGGCTAGGCTTCCACTAAGAAGCTTGCACCTTGTTATTATGGACCTTTCCCGATTCTTGAGTGACTCAGCCTTATTACATATTGGCTTGAGCTACCTCCTACCACTCGGGCCAGTGATAATTTTCATGTCAATCTACGATATGCTTCTATTGAGGATGATGCTCCTTGACATTCCAGTTAAATCAGGCATGCTCGCCCACTATTTCATACAATGTTCCTACTCCTGCTTTTTAACATTGGGGGCAATGTCGCGATCCGCTGCAAAGTCGTTCTGCTGCAAAATCTATTTATTTTTTAATTTTCTATTTTTTCTTTTTGTGGAGAAGAGACTAATGGCTAAATTTTATTTTTGATAGTTTAGTGAGTGTTTAATGAACTTGGAAATCATCAATGAACGCATTAGAAGAACAACATATTGATAAACTAGAAAGAGGCAAAAATAACATTGCAAAGAGGCTAGAGCCATATTGATCCGGTTAATTATAGATAGAGATACTGTTGGCACTGTATAATGTACTTGTATTTTGTTGAGCACGTGGCTTGGGCTATTGATGCTTTGTGATGCTAGCTTGCCATTCTTTGTGGGAGATTATTAGGTTTGCTTGAATTGCTTCGCAAATTGCTTTTCCTTGCTTCATTGACGCTTAAATCTGTGATTTTGATCAGAACTGCAGCTGAGTGAAATTGAAGTTTTAATCTTGAGGAGAGGAAAGTAGGTTTTAACCAGCATGCCATTTTTTTAGGGGCAATCTTAGGATTAATATAAAATGTCCTTAACTTTGACATGCAAAGAACTTCCCTACATAAGTATTCTCGATTTGTTTTAGGCCACATCTGTGCATGCCATAATGGGAAAGGCTATTTTATAGTCTTCTATACAAAGTATGTCTGGAGTCTTTCATCACTTTATCTACAATATACCATAAAAGCCAAACATTCCAATCATTTTCCCCTTGAGCAGCACATCAATGTGAACTAGTGGTAGATACATGTTAGACATTCTACTGTCAAAGAGTTTGAACTGCTAAGCTCCCAATGACCTTATGAAATCAAGATGTTGATATCCAGAAGTGTTGTCTTCTAAAAGTATAGCTGAGTCTATAGCTGTGCATCTGCAGCTTCTTCAAAGTGAGACGATTTTAAGGCGAACTAATTTGTTCTAGAGAAGTGATATAAACTCAATGCATTTTTCTCTGTAGAATTGTATGATGCCATTTAAAGCATGTCTGCATCAGCAGCAGGTCGATTGCTATCCCTTTCAATAAACAATTACAAATATTTCCAGAACTGCACTAGTAGGTACATTAGTGGAAAATTTAATTGTTGATATGCACTATTTGCAAACTATGTTGTACTCCAACGGCTATGTTTGGCAGGGATGGGGAGGGGTGATAATCTGGAACCCTCCAAGCTGCAAAATGGAAGGAAAGCAGGCTGTGCAGATGATTTCTTTGCAGGTTAGTCTTCCTTCCCAATTAATCAAACAAGTGTTATCTTCTGCTTCCACGCCAGCTTTTGACTCGAGGTACGTTTTTTTGTTCTAATTTATCATGAAGGATTTGGAACCAGTCGTAGAAGTGATGATTGCACAACTTCGAACACTTTTTGGTCTACCTGCGACCAGCTTCACAAACAAAAACAAGAAGATATTTGGAGTTCCGACACTTGAAACTGGTTTTGCAAAGTGGTATTATACGTCCTTTCAAGTAACATCCATTCTAATCTTGTGGCATTTCATTTTTTGGTGTCATTACATTCAGTTTCTATTCTGTGCTTCGACTTCCCACTCTATTCTTGGTCATATTTCTAGGCTTCAGATACAAGTAGCTGCTTGGAGCTTATAGAAACTTTTGATCATAAGCTAGGCCATACATTCTCTTTTAGAGAAACACAAGCGCTGAGTTAGTTTAGTGGCACATGGGACATGAGGGATACTGATACCCCTTTGTCTATGTTGACTTTCTTGAAATCTTTATACTGATTGAAGCTGGAAAAACCGATAAGCTATGCATCATAAGAAATGTCAATTTTAGTGCTCAAGATAGGAACAGTGTCACATTGTTGTTTTAGGTTTTATTAGTTTCAAATGCGTTCACAAAATTTTATTTTCTAAGGTTCATTTCGACAAGAATTTTCAGGGAACTGGATGTGCTTCTGAGGAGGCGTGCTTATGCAGATATTGCTGCTAGTACCTCTACACTGGCCTCCCTCTCTCGTCTGGTGCTCTACATGTTCCATAGGCTTGTGTTCATCTTTGTTTGCAGTTCATATTTGGCAAGTGCATACATATGGTTTAAAGAAGCTATGAAATATGGCATGTTACAGTTTTGGAAGTAGTAATCTCTTGGATGTGCAAACTACTTCATTGTTTTCCCAATTTTAAAGGTACTAAGATCCTGAAATTTGTGTTGCAACTACAGGTTCAATCTCTTCCTAACATGGTAATCAAAGATGAGATTAGTGATCAGGTAAATTGTTACAATGTCAACAAATTCTTTTCTGTCACTTAACTTTTCCAAGTTCTCATGAACATGGAATCAAGGCAGTTCTCTTTAGTCTGTGAATTCTGAAGAAATTTCTTTTGGCCCTCTTATGTACATAAGGACAAACTTCATTGTGTGTTCTGGTGAATTGGGCCAGAAAAATAGTGCAACAATGTCAATATCATATACCCGATCATCTCTCTCAAGCTTGACTATGCAATTTAGGATCTTTACTGTGTATATACCTGTTTTGGGTAGAATAAGTGATGACTGCTGCTAATGGGTTTCTAAATAGTACAGAGACTTCTGGTTACCTTCTAGGTTTCTAAGGCCGTAGTTCCTCCAGTGAGAACCGAAGATTCTCTTCTAAGCAAGGCCTGTTCTTGAAGAGAGCTTTTGCAATTTCTTTGGCTTGAAAGTTTATTATTCAGAATTCTGTTTGCCTTTATTATGATCTATAATTGATGAATTGGGTTTGTTGCCACAAGTTCATTACTAAAGGATTCACCAATTGCTACTTTAAGTACCTCAAAGTAGAGAAAGATGGACTTGCTTTCTAGGTGTGACTTGTTAAGGTTCCAAATCAATGAGCTTCATAAAGACACAAAAGTTTTCTGCAAATCCAACTCTCTATTCCTTTCTCTGATCTTGCCTGGAGATAAATTTTAAGATGATTGAAATAACTTGTCAAATGTTGATCCGAAGGCTGTTGATAAGATACTGTGATGAATTGAAAACTGCAGGTGAGGAGTTCACTAAAGGCAGGTGCTACAGCTCATAAAAATGCACTGTTGGGTGCTTATATGGGCACTGCAGGTATTTGTTTCTAACAAGTCTAGCTTCAGATTGGAGACTTTTTGCCAAGTCTAAGTGGACTGTAGGTGGTAAGCATTAAAAGTTAACTTTAAGCAAACCTTTGAAGAACATGGACTCTCTCTCTCTCTCTCTCTCTCTCTCTCTATATATATATATATATATATATATATATATATATATCATAGGTCCCGTGGGACCATACTGGTACTGCGGTATTGCGGATCCCGGTACCGCGGGACCATACTGGTACCGCGGTACGGTCCCGCGGTACCAAAAAAAAAATAGATTTTTTTTACGAAAATAGCACGGGAAAAAAATTTATTTTTTTTTTAATTATGGTACCGCCCTGGTACCGTGGATCCCAGGGTGGTACCGTACCGGCGGTACCACTGTTATGGTACCGGCGGTACCATAACATCGGCACCACAGTGGTACCGCCGGTACGGTACCGCCCTGGGATCCGCGGTACCAAGGCGGTACCATAATATAAAAGAAAAAAAATATTCCCGTGTTATTTTCACAAAAAAAAAAAAAAAAAAATTTTTTTGGTACCGCCTACCAATATGGTACCGCGGGACCTATGATATATATATATATATATATATATAAGTTTTGCGGAATTTGCCTCTCCTCCACTAGTGGTCGAGGCTATATTTCGGATTATCACATTCATTCATAAAGTCTCGGAGCTTGATTCATCTAGATACGTGGCTGCAGCTTTCACATCCTCTCGCACTCTGGCTAGTCAGCAGGCTAAGTCCTCATGGTTTTAGTGTGTTTATGACTTTTGGGTAGGTGGGGTTTATCTATATTTCATCTCCCGAATGGGACACACGCGCTTATTCGCCAGCAGATTTACAGGGCTTACATCCGCACTGTCTGGTCTCACCCAGATCCAACACGGGTCAAGCTTCATTTCTACCACACTCATCTTCTTCAGCTTGATGACTCAGAGCTTCCCCTTCCCATTCGGCCGGGTTATTTATCTCAGACATGATCTTTCGGCCTACGTTACCGTTTCGGTCAACTTAGGGTCTCTTCTCATCAGCTTGCTATGCACAGGCACACGTCGGCCACTACGGATTTGTCAGTGCTGCTCTTTACAGAAGCTTGAAGATGAGTTCCATTGCATTTTCAGATGTCCAGCCTACTATGAGATTAGAGGCAGATACCATTGCTTATACAGAGATACTCCACTTACAATTGGTTCTTTCCTTGCCTTCTCAGATGCGAGATGTGTTGGTTTGCTTCTACGAGAGATGTTTACTTTGAGATCTTCTCTTTTATCGGATGCTTTTGATGTGGATCATAGCCAGAAGAGAGATAGAGATGAGACTTCTGACAGTGAGATAGACATTCCAGTACGACGACCAAAGCTCCAGCATCCTCCTCGCTCCTCCAGACCCAGGGCTCTTCACCAGAGGCCAACACCTGCTTCTCACCATATCACAGTTTTTTGTGTCCATTTAGCTTGTTATCTTCTCTTTCCCTCTGCGTAGCTGGTGGTTAAGCTACTGCTATTGTACCCTTGTCAGAGCTGGAGGTTGGGCTTTGATTTTCTTACTGTTTTTTCCTATCTGGTTTAGCTTATAGGAATAAGTCCTACGTGGACAATGCTCCTTCTGGTGTACTTTTTATTTGTCTTATGTGCCCACGGGCACTTGATAGACATTAATATAATTCTAATTCTAATTCTAATTCTCTCTCAAATAGATTCTTTAGTCCTAGCTGCCTTTTGAAGGGACCTGAGGGCCGCTAGCTTTGTAACTTTGTTAGCTAGCTCCTCCCCCCTCCCAACTCTCAATGATTTTAACTTTCTTCCATCACATCTAGTCTTCGATGTTGTCTTTTCCTTTGTCAACATTCATATTCTTTGTTAGTCCTAGTCTTCTTCTGCGTCACAACCACAAATGAACCGGTGGTTATGGCATCTACCAGGAACTTCAATTGGAAGTTTCTGGATATAAGGAGGATAAGATAAGAATTCAAGACTTTTCAACGATTTTATCGATGAAAGTTTACTTTCTGAAGAGGCTCTAACAATTGTCAAAGCAAAGCAAGAGCTTTTGAAGAGGCCATAAAATTTGAATTTTAAGGGGCTTTCCAAATCGAATGGCTCTATTTTCTGTCTTCTTTATGGGTTTGGCAATAGAAAATCAAAGAGTCCTTTTGACTAGGTAAAGAAGTAATATAGAAAATAGAATACCACTGGACGGTTGAAATTTAATTGTCAGGATCGAAATAGCACCTTCATGATCCTTCTTCATGACAAAATCAGATCAAACAGTTAGCGATTATTGTTTACAGTAAACTAGGTTATTGTTAAGTTACTAAAGCTTCTTTTAATCACCAGCTAAAGCTGTATATACTATATATATAGATGCTCAAGGGCACAGAGATAGCATGGCAGATTGTGTGCAAGTCCCTTTGTGAGCACACTAGTTTGATGGCAGAGAAGGCCGATGCTGCACAATAGGTTTTATATGTGTGCAAGTCTGTGGAGACTGGATCATTGTAGCACACTCGCTTATGAGCAGATTTTTGTACGCAGTTTTTATCAGCAATCAGATTTTATTCTAGTTTTTGATTCAAAAGAATTTTTTGAAAAGTAAATCAAACACATTTGTTTGTGCGGTGGCCACTATTCTAACTTGACTTTTCTAAATATAGGTAAAGGCCCCTAGAATTAGCACGCAGGCATGACCCAATAATCCTAACTAATCCTATATGACAACATTAGGGTTAACAATGTGAACATTAATTCTAACACTCTTAATGTTTACATTGTTATGAACAAGAGCCATGCATAACACAAGTATGCATGTGTATCCTCCATGATATCAGCCCATGTTATGAAGATCCTTAATTCTGATGTAGAATCCACGATCAACTCTGATCTCAATGTCTTCATTACTTGATGTAGAACTTCCTTCGTACGATGATGTAGAAGTCCTTCTTATGTTGATCCTTTTCATATGAACCTGCTTCATATGACTGCCTAATGTCTTGCTCGAGAACTTGGGAACGTGGGAACGCCACGTCATTAAGATTCAAGAAACTAGATTCCTAACAGCATTTTAACAATCTAAGAATCAAGAAACACTCATCACTTGACGCTGAAGATGGAGATGGCAATCATCTTTTGCTTCAAATTGTGAGGATGCAAGTTATGATGAAAGTGCAGTGTCTTGTAGGTGTCAGAAGTTGGGTCGTGGATTTGAAAATTCAGAAGCTTTGCTGAAGTGAAGTTTGAAGGACACATTTTGCAGTGGGAGCATCAGTGAATAACTTATTGAACCTCAAACAGTTCGTTTTATAGATGAGTGAATGCTTGCTAAGTGGGATTACTAGAAATAAGAGAAATGTAGTAGCAGTGCCTTTACTGCTAGAAATGTATAACAGGCATCTGTAGGTAATTAATTGAGGATAACTGGTCCTTCAGGTTATCGTAACTAGCAGTAGACACATCATTTCATAGATAGTGCATTCTCCTTTATTAAATCAAGAGAGGCTATTTTACTTTATTCACAATGGATAGTCAAAAGCATCACTTCAGTTATAGTTCAACTTTCTCTCTCGTGTTGCTGTGTGTGGGGGCCTGCGATAGGTTTGCTTGTCTACACAGGTCTCTGATCGGCTAACTATGGCTGGGCATCATTGAAGTTCAGCAGGAAAATGCTCAAATACCAGCGTATAAGTGTATACATAACGCTGAGAGAACTGGAGACACTAACTGCATCAAAGTATGCTACTAAACATAAGTTGCTCTACGTTTAAGCTGGGATAATATGAGCCATGCTAGTCTAAAAACTGGTTTCTGTTCAATCACCCATTGAGAGTCAGACTTATGTGCCTATCTATAGTCAATAAGGTCCACAACTTGGCCTAGTTAGGGTTGAGGGTCCACATCCCTTTGGGATACAATCGTAGCTGAAATGATAGAAACTTACCTGTCTAGATGTCACTAAGACGGTCCATTAGCATGAGTTGAGTGCGTGATGTCTAGACTAGTTTTGTTTCTTGGATGACTTTGCATGAATCTTCCTATAGAGACTTACACTGTACTCGCTGATTTGCTTTTTGAGTAATGGCTGATGTTATTTACCTGAAATGGTCCTCGAATATTTACGAAGTTGTTCTTGATGTATTCAGAGGCAGCACGTAAAGCAAGAGCATGGGCTGAAGCTGCTTTTTTCCACCCATCAATAATGTCTCTCCTATATTTTCCTACAGAGCATCATTTTGCAATCTACACAGTGAGTTTACTTCCTTCTTCAACCAACAGTAGAGAAGCTCGATTCGTTTTCTTTTGCAGGAGAGTAAACAGTTAATTTTCAGTCCTACTCTTCAAAGTCGTATGGAGCATGTGTTGATGTGTCTGTATAAAAATGGGGTTGTACAGAGAATTTAAGGCGCTGACACATGGTTAATATATTGCAGCCCTTTTTTGTCCCAGTCCTACTTCATACTTCAGTATCAGTGTTTAAGGAAGTATCAAGATATTTTCGAGAACGCGAAGCATTTCTGCGACACAAGCAACGAACCTGAGTATGTGTACTATCACTTAAGGAGGCTGGAGTACATTTAGATTCCAACAAGCATGCCAAGTTTTTTATCTAATTGTGAATTATGTCATGCATTCAATTTTAGAACCTGCATTGCTCAATCTTGGAAGTGAGACAAACATCATAATAATGGATCTCAGGAAAATATATCTGGATATCATGTTGATTCTTGTACCAACACTTAATCATTTCCATCCAGCTGCTGTTAACTACATTCATTAGATCATCCAAAAATGTAGGAAAAGTATTCTTATATGCAGTGGTGCATTGAGTTGGTTTTGTTTTACTTTATTGTGTTCCACATGGTGTTGCTGGTGAAGACAAACTGTTGCAATTCTCTGCATACTAACAACTGGCTTTTGTAGCTCCTACTTGCTTGTAGGTGTGGTCTAAAATTTCAATACACATTCTCTGCATACTAACAACTGGCTTTTGTAGCTCCTACTTGCTTGTAGGTGTGGTCTAAAATTTCAATACACATGCTCATGACTACTTCAGCATCGAAATGCGTTATGATCAAAGAAAAGGGTGGTATCAATAGTATAATCATTTTAGGACCAATGCTCACCAAATGATAACACAAGCTTTGTTCATTGACATTTGGCTCTGAAGACAATTTCATACGTAAGTTACTTATCCCAACATCCAGCTGGCAAACAAGGTTTTTGTATCTTTGCAAACAGTTAAGCAGATATTGCAAGTGTGGGAAAGAGGAACCCAAGCTAATTGGTACTAGTAAGCAGGTCTATGCACTTCTTAATGAAGATTTTGATATGATGATAGTAATTATAGAATGTCATGCTGTCCAATTAGGGGGGTTCACCAATATAACACATGAGATCACAATCACTAAGCTCATGGTAGGACCTACAGCATTCAAGTTCCTATCAGCTCACCATATGATGACTGGAAAGGAGTTGTGTGCACGGAAAGCTCTTCATTGTGAAAGTTGTGTAACAATTGGTATCAAAGCATGGTTGCTCAAGTTTATGCAGCACACTAAAAATTTTGAAATAAGCCACCTAAATGAATGCAAGAAAAGAAATGTCTCCTTGTGACGACTGAATATAGGCCTTATTGAATTTCTGTTTTACGTATTGTATCTCTTTTAACCTTATCTTGTAACAAACTTGCTTTCTAAAATGCTTGACTTTCATGCAGTTATTTTTCCTTCAAGTTTTGAGCAAGCCGAGTAACACACAGACTTCCACAAAAAGAAAGCTTAAAATGGCAAACTGAAAAGGAAATGGGAGTTGAAAATTGATGTTATGATGCGAATTTTACAATACTTGGAAGCCAGGTTGAACCAATAAAAGACACCCATCACCCACTTTTGCAAGAAAATTTTGTGAGTACTCCTTTTAATGGTCAGTCTCCCTTCATTATCGAACCAATAGTTTTATCTTCCCAACCCAAGATGAGCCTCATAAGAAATGTTCTATCAGTGTAAATAGAATCACTAAAAATACTAATTAAATTAGCAGAGTCCACATGAGAAAAGAATCGAAACAAGATCTAAGTCTTGGGCTCGACTGTTTGACGCCTTTGAGAGCAATGCCACTCTATGGTAGGAACTACTTTAGGCACAAATTGAAGCAACCACATGGGCTAGCTTTAATAGTCAACAACAAGAATATTATTCACCTCAAGAGCACAAAAAGAAAAATCTTGAAAAGGGATCATTTTCAGCAATTAAACGGAGAATATGCAATTAACTTGGTGGATCGATTTGGGATGTTATGGATGTTGTTGCTGCAAATTGAAACAATGGAAACTGGACAGACATAAGTGTATGGTAAGATCGAGAGTTCAATTGCACATCCAAGTGCATACATTATACCCAAAAACATGAAAAAAAATCATTGTCATCCTCCAATAAGTAGTGTTGGTTAAGAATTCTTTTCCTCACCGTGAGGTCGCTCGAATTTTCCACACAAATGAGGACATACAAGATAGAAGAAATCACTTCCATGACCCTAAAAAAAGGAGGGTAGAGCAAAATATTGGTTGAAGGGAAGCCATAGAATTAAGGACTTCCAAGATAAAAAAGAGTCATAAGAAAAATGGAAAAGAAAAGAAGTTCAATGTGTATAGAAATAAGAAAAACATGGATCCTTTCAATAAGAAAAAAAAACCATCTTGAATCAAGTAATGAAGGGACAATATGGTTATCACCACAAGAAAGAAAACAATATAAGGAGTACTAGAAAGTGTTTCAAAAGTGGTGAAATCAGCCATTTGTTTTATGAGTGTAAACAGATTTAGGCTAGTTGAAAAGCACAAACATGTAGAAAAACCCATTTAAAGAAGCCATAGAAATCAATCATCTGGAAGCCATCCAAGATGACCATTTTATTGTAAGAGGTTATGGCTTTTTGATGATGAGACACGTTTTTATTTCTCTTAAAATGGTCCAAAGTCTTGAACTTTGTCTTAAAGAACAAAGACTCCACGTAGAAGGACCTTTCATTGAAGTGAATTGACTTGTTCCAAGATGACAGTCCAATTAGAGTGCCCATTCAAGGATACCCGATAGGTGACTCATGTAAAATTCTTGATAAAAGCAAAAGAGTTCTTGCACTCGGAAAGGAGGCAAGATTATCTCTATAGACTTTCTCATTGCTATTCTATGAATGTTCGTGCTTTAAGCAATTTAGCACCTGATAATAAAGAATTGATTTGGCATTATAGACTTGGCCACCTTAATCATATGTCGATTGATTATATGTACAAGCATTCTTCAGCTCTTGATCTAGACTATCGAATTTTCGACCCTCCTGCCTGCCAAAGTTGTATCATAGGAAAGCAGACAAGAAGGCCATTTAAGTCGAATCAAGAACATATATCTAAAGATTTGCTAGATCTTGTGCATACTGATTTATGTGACCTGATGTAGACACCATGATTACTTGGTGCAAAATTCTTTATTACATTTATTGATAATTATTCAAGAAGGACTGTTGTATATTTTATGAAGCACAAATTCGAAGCTTTTCAAGTCTTCAAGCAATACAAAGAGCATGTAGAGTTGCAGACAAGCAAAAGAATCAAAGCTCTTAGGAGCGACAATGGCGGTGAATACATCTATTAAAGACTACTATTCAGCTACAGTCATCGAACAATAGTTTGTTACTTTCTATTCTCCACAATCGAATGGACTAGCCGAAAGGAAAAATAGGACCTTAGTCGAGTCTGCCAAATGCATGATCACTCATGCTTCGTTGCCCAAATCGTTTTGGCAACATGTTGTATCGACAACAGCCTACAATAATCGATGTATTACTAAAGGCCTCCCTGACAACAAAACTCTCATGAAGTTTGGACAGGATCCAAACCTTCATTTAAGCATTTGAGAGTATTCAATTGCACTGCATATGCTCATGTCCCAAAGGACAAAAGAAAGAAACTTGATGAGCATTCATTCAAAACTGTTTTTGTCAGCTATTGTTCTTCTAATGGAATGTATCGACTGTACAATATAAAAACCTATAAAGTTTTCACTAACAGGGATGTGATTTTTATTGAAGATCAGTTTATTGACTTGAAGGGAAAGGACCATATCCTACTTGAAGGAATCGAAATCCCATTTCGATTCCTTCAAGCAGTCAATTTGTGCAGTCAGAATTAGAAGACGATGAAGAAGTTGCAACTCAGGAGCAACCGACACAACTAACTCAACCGACACAAAGTCGAAGTTTGCATCTAGAAGCCTCAAACAGAAGGTCAACAAGAACTCGAGTTCAGCCTGTCCGATATATTGATGAATTTGCTCACTATTCTATTCAAGAGCCAACCACAGTTGAGGAAGCTATGTCACAGGCCGACTCAGATCTCTGGAAAGAAGCTATGGACAAGGAGTACAACTCACTGGTAAGAAATAGTACTTGGACTGTCACCAAGTTGCCAACATGCAAAAAGATTATCGACTTCAAATGGAACCTTAAGATCAAGTATAAAGCAAATGGCAGCATCGACAGAAGGAAAGCTCAACTCGTGGCAAGGGAATTTTAACAAGTTTCCAATATCGACTACTTCGAAACGTTTAGCCCAGTGGTCAAGCACACTTCCATCCAACTACTATTGTCATATGTTGTTGTAGCCGATCTTGAGGTACACCAGATGAATGTACAAACAACATTCCTCAATGGAGTTATCGAGGAGAACATTTATATTATCCAGCTAGAAGGCTATATCCTCAATGGTCAAGAAGACCAGATATGCAAACTCCTTAAAGCTTTGTATATGGTCTGAAACAATCATCCAAAGCATGGTTTCATCGAATCAAAACATTCTTGATCGATCAAGGATTTAAACCAAGCTCTGCAGACTGTAATGTATATTTCAAAGCTGTTAATCATTTCTTTGTCATCATCACATTCTATGTGGATGATACGTTGTTGTTCGCAACAATATTTTTATAAAGAAAACTTTTCAAAAGTTTCTTCAAGTGGTGGTGTGGACATTGAATCTAACATTCTTGATGTGAATGACATTGTTGATGATACTTTGGATGTTGATGTTGAAGAGACTTCTTCAAATAAAAATCCAAGGATGACATCAAGGCAAAGACAACAACCTTTGAGGCTCACATATGATGAGAATCGTAAGCAAGTGGAAGTTACTCATTTTGCATTTCTCACATATTTTGGTGAATCTTCTTGTGTAGATGATGCTATGCAAGTGGATGGTGGTTTTCATGGAATGAAAAAAAGTTTTGTTCAATGGCTTTGATTCAAGTGGAAGATCAAGAGGTTGATCTTAAAGGGCTTCAACAACACAAAAGAGAAAGTGACAATTTGGAGCTAGTCAAGAGCATCAAAGGGAAGTCAAGTGGAAAACATCCTTTGGATCTATTTTTGCAGGTGTTTGAAGACTCAAGTAAGTTCAAAGGAGAAGGAAGTGTTGTTCAAGTTTATTTTACTTGTTATATCTCATGTTTGAGTAATTTCATGTGAATGTGTGCAAATTCTCAAGATATGATGAAACTAGTTACATTGTTTTGCATCATTTTGATGTTGCAGTTGTACTAGAATTCTTGGCTATTTTTGTTGATGGAAATGAAGCTAAGGGAGGCTCATTATATCACTCATTCATGGTCAAGTCATCAAGTGATGATAATATCTTATGACAAGATGGAGATGGACGCTCATTCATGATTTTTCATGGTGAAGACATATCAAGGAAGGAGACATGCAAGCAATGGTTGATTACTCACATTTCTTGCTTGTTTGCTGTTAATTTCCAGATATTTCAAAGTTGGAAGCATGGAGAAATCATTTCATTTACATTCTATCTAGTTCTTCATGTTCTAGTTACATCTATGATATGTAAAATTGATTAAGAAATAGTCGGAAGCATCCAATGTGGACACTATTCTCTATATCAATTATGAAAGTTACTATAAAACCATAGAAAAGAGTTCTATACTTAGGATAGAGATCATTCTTAAGATGGATCAAAGTAGTGTGGTCAAATCTATGCTAAAACTAGTTGAAGAGGGAGTGTGAAAAATGTCACTGTAGTTTAGTTGAGATATTTTGGCAATTTTGAGGCCAATATGAAATATCAACTTAGAGATAGATTTATTTTTTTCAATAAAGGCCTAAATAGTGTTTTTACTTCTTCAAGTAGACAAATAGATGAGGTCAGGTTTGGACCCATTCTAATTGGCTAATATAGATACATTGCATCTAGACTAGAATTTCTAGGTTATTTGATGAAGTACCAAGAAGTTACCATTTAGGACAAGTTTAGGGAAATTGGCCAAGTGAAATTTTGATAGCTATAAATAGCAATACCAGCATGGAGAAAGTATCATTGTATTCTCATTTTATGTGGACAATTTATCTCTTTTGATTCTATGTCCATCTCATGTGTATTTCTCAAGATATCTTTATTTCTAGTGTGTAGAATGTGTTTTTTCTTGTCATCTTCAATCCACACGTGTGAAGCATTGTATGATTCTGCTTTTGTATGGAAATGTTTCAAAAAATTCAAGTAGTTTGCTGAGACACAGACTGGTCAAAAACTCTCAAGACCTTGCGCATAGATAGTAAGAGAGAGTATCTGTCAGACGAAATGTTCGACTACTTATCATCATGCAGCATTCATCATCAATTCACCGCTAGCTACACACCACAGTGGAGTAGCCGAAAGGAAGAACCGAACATTACTCAATGCAGCACGATCAATGATGTCAAATGCTCAGCTACTCAAGAACTTTTGGGCTAAAGCAATTTCAACAACTTGCTATCTGCAAAATTATTCAAGCACTAAAGCAGTTGACTTACTCGCACAAGTCGAACAGTCTGTGCAATACATCGCCCTGAAGCAGAAGCAGAATCGACTTCACTGACGTTGACGACTCGACTTAAGTCTATCGTCATCCCAACTTCGACTCCATCGACATCTTCTCTAGGGCGAGCCAGTCAACTCGACTTGTTCGACAGCTTCGACTATTGTCGACTATCACTAGTCAAAACAGAGTTCTTTCTCTGCTCTGTCCGACACAGATTACGTCACAATTCAATTCAGTACTTTGCAATAACTGTACTACTTCACGACCGTCACTCACACAATTGTTATAACTGATATATGTATATACATAATCGACACACAAAAGTATATGTGTAAGCCATTACAGTCAATGAGTGGTAGCGTAAATCAGAGTTTCTCCGTGAAGTCCTTTGTATCAAACTATCTGATTTCATAGGATCAGAGATTTTAGAGAGAGTGAAAGTAATTCAAGAAGTAGAGATAGTATTCAATCTGTAACTAGCATAGTAAGATTACAGCACATAGTGCACTACTACTTTGAACCATTCTCGGGCACATGATCGTGATCTGATTCACAACAGCTTAACACAGATTCTCTATATTCTTTATGTGTGTTTTGCACTGACAAATGCTTTCTAATAATTCCTTTCTCTTGTACGGATACTCATTCCATCTTGATATGTACTAGCTTGTTTTATTTTCTAGATTTTGTTTATTTTTTCTATTTACTGCCTACTTGCCATTTTGACAATTTTTTGGTATGTTTCTTTGTTTAGAACATCAAGATATCATCAGATCAGAAATACAATCAGTCTTTCTCTATGCATCCACAAGATTCATTCTTTTTTGAAATTTTGATGCACAACCATATCAGATAGAATTCGCCTACATACATTTTCATTGTGTACAATTCATTTATCACCTTCACAAATTCCAATACAACATCAGACCTTTCAAAAATAGAAAAAATCACTTTTTTCATCAGATCCTCATTGACAGAATTCGTAGATAATTCACTGAGCCTCAAAATTAGTTGCACGATTTCTTTGTCACATTTGAGAATCTGATCATACCAATTTTTGTACTTTTAGACAATTCCACTCATTTTTGTACAAAAAATCACTTACAAGAACTCGTTGGGACTTCAGACCATTGCTTCGAAATTCGGGAACCTCACTAAAAAATCGTAGACATTGAGGACAATTACTAGATGAGTTCATTTTACATTTCTACAAGAGAGTTCATGCTGGAAAATTTCAGACTTTTCAAAATTTTCAGAACTTTCTAGAACTCTCTTAATACTGCTATCATGGCCTCCAGAGACACCTCTCTCTTACTCCATCGCCGTAAGGCCCCCAAACCTTATTCGGATGGATATATTCTTGATCTACATCAATAATTATGCTGAAGCGTTGATCTTAGCCAAGGATATTTTCACCAATCTTGGCTTCGATCTGACTTATTTTTCTGATCAACAGAGTGAGAGTTTGGTCCGAGCGGCCTATATCACTTATTCCGATGAGTTTTCGTCATTCCAGATCACGTCAAAGGATGGCAACTATATCGCCATTGATATCTCCCCCGAACGTCTTCAATGCATTGGATTTTCTAACCTGGGCGAGAGGATTCATGCTTTCTGACATATTCTGACTGACTCAAGTGCATTTCACCTTTTATTTGATCTCCATCTCGAGGCATTTTGTTGCTTCTCCTAGATCTGTGATTTCATATTTCTCAGAAATCTGACTCTTTGTGTCCTCGATTAGTATCAAGGAGTTACCTATCATAAGGGAATCATTCAGAAGATAGTCAGTATCACGAAATCTTTTCGTACTCTTTTTATGTAGACATTACAGTCTGGTTGTGAAGTCTAGAGACTTCAGAAGACCATCGAGCTTCTTGTACCAAGCTTGTGATGCATGTTTTAGACCATAAATGCATCTTTGCAATTGACAGACATATTGTCGACTGTCGGGGTCTTCAAATCCTTCAGGCTACTTTATGAAGATTTTTTTCCTCTAGATCTCCATGGAGAAAGCTGTCTTCACATCAATCTGGTGAATTTCTAGATTGTCTTGTGTAGCATATGCAAGGAGTAGTCGTATGCTTGTCATCTTGACCATCGAATATGTGTCGAAATAATCAACACCATATCTTTGTGTGTAGCCCTTCGTGACAAGCCTTGCCTTGTAACGGCCAACAATGCCATCTGATTTCATTTTCCTACAGTGGCTCTAGTGTCCATGCCTTGTTTCGCCTCATCAACTCGATCTCCTCTGACATTGCCTGCTTCTAGAATTCTCCCTCTGGACTTCGAACAGCTTCTTGATATGTTGTAGGTTCTTTAGTGAAGCTGCAGTACTCGAATTGCATGTCTTCGCTCCACTGAAGATTGTCAGCGTATCGATCTGGAGGTCTTATTTGTCTTGTTGACCTTCTGGGTTCGTTTCGTCGCTACTCGAACGTTTCTTGTTTGTGGGGTTGATCTTCTGCTTCCTGTTGCTCTGGAGTTTGCGGCTCAATATTTTGATTTGACATTTGTCCTCGATCTCCCTCTTGAATTGGCAGTAGTGCGAAGATCTCATGGCCTCTTTCGTCTTTTAGTCCAGGGAATGTGGACTCATCTAACTTCACATCTCTACTCGAAACAACCTTTTTCGTGGTTGGATCGTAGAGTCTGTACACTTGTGATCCGTTTGAGTACCCGACCATTATTGTTTTCTCTGATTTGTCATCGAGCTTGTTTTTTTTTTCTTTTGTATGCTGCACATCCGAACACACATACATATGATAGATCAGGCTTTCTACATGTCCACATTTCGTACGGCGTCTTATTTTCCAACGTTGCCATTGTTGATCTATTTAGCAGGTGTACTGCTGCAGCTATTGCCTCAGCCCAGAATTGACTTGGCAATCGAGCCTGTGCCATCATGCATCTGGCTCCTTCGACTAGTGTTTTGTTTCTTCTTTTTGCAACACCATTATATTCTGGTGTGTACGCTGGAGTGAACTGATGCTCTATCCCTTGTTCTTGGCAGAATTTTGAAAATTCTTTGCTTTTGTACTCAATTCCATTGTCAGATCTGATGACTTCTTTGAGGTGTATCTCTCTGCAAATGCCACGAACTTCTTGAAGGAGCCGAACACTTCATATTTTTTCTTTAGGTAGTAGATCGTAGTCATCTGGCTGTAATCATCTATGAACGTCAAAAAATACCTCAAACCTGAGAGCGAATCCATCTTCATCGATCCACAGACATCAGAGTGGACAAGCTCAAGAACTTCTTTGGCTCTTCTTCCCTCATGTGTGAATGGATTTCGATGTTGTTTGCCTTTTTGACAGGCTTCGCAGAACTCAGTGTCGGGCCTTGATATCTTGAGACCCGTGACTATGTCTTTTTTGCACAAGTCATACAGGCTCCTCATGTTTAGATGATACATTCTCCTATGCTAGAGCTGATCTTCATTTTCTGATGCATTTAATATGCTATCAGAATTGCCGATTATCTTGGCCTGGTAAAGGTTTCCTTCTCTGCATCCGACCGTCAGCAATTTGTTTGTCGTTTTCTCGATCATGCGACATGTATTGCCATCGAATAAAACTCGAATTCCAAGATCTGCCATTTTGGAGACAAATAGCAGCTCTTTTATGAGTGAAGGCACATAGAGTGCTCCTGGCAGCTCTGCTTGTCCTGATAGTGTTCGCAGCTGTAGAGTCCCAATGCCTTTGACATCGTGTCGGCTCCCATCACCTAGAATCACTGCTCTGTTATTTTCGAGTTCTCTGAAGTCGATCAAGATTTTCTTGTTGCAAGTGATGTGAGATGTTGCTCTTGAATCAATGACTACATATCGTAGTCTTGTTTGGTGTAGCTCGTCGAAGCTTCATTGAGTATCGTGAAGGCTTCATCACCTCTATCTGCATCCTTGGATGACTCAACAACATTTGCCATTTTAGCTTTGTTCTTTCTTTTTGGGTTGAATCTGCAATCATATGCAGAGTGCCCCCTCTTTTTGTAGTGCATGCAAAGTATTGTTGGATTGAACCAGCAATTGTTGGTTGTATGGCCTGGTTTGTGGCAATGATCACAAGAAGAATATTAATTCGAGAACTTCGTCTTGTCGAATCTGGGTTTGTTCTTGTTCTTCTTCTTTTCTTTTGTGAAAAGAGCTTTCTCTTGATCATTGTTTCCTTCTCCTTCGTCCCTCATCAGTCTCTCATCAGCAACAAGACTGATCGCTTTGTCGAATGTCATATCTGGTAGACTCAGTATGAGCATTCTCAACGGCTGATAGGACGTCGGTAGAGACTTCATGAAGTACATCAGCTGTTGTGGTGCTGGGACCTGGTGCTCCTGTCCTGAAGCAGCGAGTTGAGAAAAGATCATTCTGATCTTCTCAACGTGCTGATCTAACTGGTTACCATCCCATCATATGGATTGTAGCTGATTGTGAAGATGCATCACTGAAGCTACATTCCTCACTTCGTACTTATGTTTTAATCTTTCCCATGTTGCATGGTTGCTTTCGCAGTCTTCGATCTACATAAGTAGGTCTTCGTTGATGGGCGAAACGATGATCGCCATTTCACATTCATCCTTTCTAATCCATTCAGCTCTCCTCGGGTCTCCCTTTGGAGGTTGCACCTCTGAGAGTTCGGTCACCGACCAGATGCCTTCGCCCTTCAGAAGTGTTTTAATTTTGAATTTCCAGATTCTATAGTTTGCGCCATCAAGGCTGATTGCTAATCTTGTCTGGATCATTGTAGCCATATTGTGTTGTCTAGATATCACATCTTATATATCAATAGTGATAACCTGTGTGCTCTGATATCATGTCGCGAACAATTTTGTTTCTTTGAATTTACTTTTGTGCGAAATTTCACAGGAACCTAGACACGCGACTACACATCATAGAACATATTTCATTCTAGAAATCATGATAGCGGAAGACAAGGAGATGCACGAAAATGGAACAATCAAATTATCAATTTAACTTTTAGAGTGAGATCATCAGTGTCTCGCTTGTTGGCGGCCTGACGCTCTGCTCTTTCGTTGTGTTCTGCTCGTTGGCAGACTTTCATGCACAATTATTTCATTTCTATTATTCTTCTTTTCCGTTCTACTCACGCACATTCTCTGTGTAGATTTTGATCCAAAAAATTTGTTTATATCTCCATTGTGTGGAGTTTACAAGATAGTTAAATATTACAATAGTAGTTAATGCTAATTCTAATCAGTTACTCTCTGTTGTTGCAACTCGTTTCAGCTGGGCGTGAAGTTTAAGACTCCAAGCCCATTGAGTTGCCAACTGGCAACGCGAAAGATTCTTTTTTGTTTCTTTTCATTTTGCGTTGCTTACCAGTTTTTTCGATCCTGAAAGCATGTTTGACTTTTGCGAATGGTTTACGAATCGTTCGTCCTGGAGGCACGTTGACTTTCGCGAATTGTTTGATCTTCGTGAATCGTTCGACCTTCGAGTCAAGGCACGTTGACTTTCGCATCGTGACAAAGTTGCAGGAGTTCATCATTTCTGACATGGCCACGGTCGAGGTTCACATTGTTAAAATGGATTGCATTCCAAGCGATCTATTTTTCTTAACCCTCACCATGAATGATCCCACTCAAAATTACAAGTGGTCAGAGAAGGTTTCTGAGAAGTTATGTGGGCCTTGAAATCTCAAAAATCCACCAACAAATGTGGATATCTTTTACACATGTTGGTCACCCAACACTTGGGACAACGAATGACCGTAGTCCTCAAAGAGCTAGAAGACGTCTATCCTAGCACCAGAAAGTGGGCCAACCCACAAGTGTCAGACGAACCTGCTTCACCTGCCCCACCAACAAAGAAGCAGAAGGGTAAGGCGGTAAGCACAAATGACGACATCTCCCCTGATATCTTATCTAGTGATATAGGGACAGAGTATGCTGAATCCGACGGGATCTTGAAATCCTCTCAGGTCCCAAAGGAGGTTTTGGCGCAACAAGAGACCCTACTTCAACAAGCCCAACAAAGAAGGCAAGAAGTAGCAGCAACAAACAGCTCTTGAGATGTAGGCACTTCTGGCTCAGGGTCATTAGGTGTGGTCCTGCCAACTCAAGTAGCTTCAGTTGTTCAGGTATTGTTGCCTACTCACACAACTCTCCTTCCACCACCACCCCCACCATTTACTGCCACATCCACCCCTTCATTCACACTTAACACGGATTCTACTATCCCACGAAAGCCCTCACCCGTACATTCTTCCACCCTACTTGACTCTGTGATCAATGTAGATGATTTCGCATTACAATTACTAGCACAAACCACATCCACAACCGTCACAACTAATCCAGTCCACACTTTCTCGACAAAAACTCAATCATCTCCATGTTCACCTCCTCTAAAACCTCAATCACCTCCACCTACATCTCCTCCCATATCTCAATCACCTCCACCTGCATTTTTTCACAATTCATCTTTTCCACCAATTTCAGATCTTCTTTTATTCAATCCCACACTCTACCCAGATTATACCCACCCACTTCTTGACATTGGACCTTGGGAGCAATTACCACTAGTAGCCCAAAAAGCGATTTGGTTGGTGAACGAGCTCTTGTACAACATCTTTGGCATGCAGATCTTTAGAAGGAGAAGGCAAAGTTGGAGGCATAATTCAATCAACAGCAGTAGAAAATACAAGATTTGACTCCATACATCCAACAACAGTAGCAAATGCTCATCAACAACCTCCAGCACCAACTCCTGATCCGGGATCAACAAATCTCCCATCTCCACACTCTCATGACAAACGTTACTACAGAGAGGGACGATGCCTTGGTAGTAGCAATAGCAGCACATTCCGCTATGAAAGAACAACTGGTGCAGGTCAATTTCATTGACTTTGCACCTATAGCTATTCCCGAGGAAACCCAAATTCTAGTGGGGGCATATCAACAGTTGGCCCAAAAGCTAAAGGCCACGACGGAGCAACATACCAAAATGCAACAATCCTATGCTACCTCCGTCGAGGCTCTAAACCAACATATTGCCACCCTTGAAGAGAAGTTAAAGATGGCCACAAAATCGACACACACGCCCAGTTTCACGACTTCGGGCATCATTACAATGGATCCGATGATGGAGATGGGGCAGGTTTCCAAGCGCCTCCATCAATAAATCAAGGCTCGACATTCCAAGGTCCACGACAAGTATCGACAGCTCCTCCACCAACTAAATCATAGGACACTGGTGGTACTTCCTCCCAACACCATTTCTTCCACCCTTCCGCTTCTAATCCCATCGACACAACTAACTTTCCCTTTATCCAACACCACTTTTCTCCAAAATCTTAATGCATTGTTGAATTTAACCACTCACCACCTCTCTCCCCTCAACCTGATCCACAAGAAAAACATGCTCTGGTAGTTGAAGCACCCACAATAAGGCACTAGATCATGCCCAATGCACCTAGCAAGGATTTTCTTACATCTCAAGAGTTTGCAAAGAAGTATCAAACTACCAAGGAGCGAGGTGGCTACATCATTCCAAATCTTGATCATTGCAAAACTCATAAGGAAGTGGTCAAGCTCCTAGATCCACAAGCAGCCTGGCGCCATCAGCTATTTCTCCAAAGCAAAAGCTCCATGGCACGGTATCTTGATGCACCCGCCTATATGTGCACCAATCCATATTATTATCTGTAGGGATGTAAATTTGGTCGGTGAGTAGCCCTTCCACCGGTCAAAGAGGGTTCAATCACTAGGATAGGCACCTAACTATGCAAAGATGCTACTTTTAGTTATTTCACTACTTTCTCCCTTAACTCTACTCACCACTAACACTACCCCCACTAACTCTACTCCACTAAACTAGATTCCACATGATTTGGTTGAAAGGGAAGAGAAGAATAGAAGAGATAGAGAGGAGAAGAGAGAAAGAGACTCGGAGATAGAGTGGAGAGGGAGGTTAGCCCAAAAGATGCATGCTAATGGAGAAACCATAACTACTAAAACAACAACATAAAAATGAAAAGCAAATAGAAACACACAACAAAAGCATTAGCATGAGTGCTTAGCAAATGAGGATGCTTGGCTCTCCAATTTGGTAGAGTCTCCTCCTCCTCATTAAGCATGAAAATAGAGTACATGAGGTGTCTTCTTCTAAATGGGAAAAGCCCTTGCCCCAAAATACTATTGGCTAATATGTGCACTAATCCTATCTGTTCATCTTGGACCCAACTTGATCCAAAGGTCTTAAAAAAGTACATTGGATTTCACATGATTCATGTGAGTCTCCATTTGGACTCAACTTAAAAAAGTTTAACAAAAGGGCCCAAGTCTATTATTTCTATTTACGCTCAACTTGCGTGATCATTGGGCCATGGGCTTATACGCGCAAGATGCCATGCCCTTGCAACACATTTATTAGTCAAATTTATTTACTTACTCTGTGTTGGGAATACCCCCAATAGGACCCACGGCCTGAAGTAGTGCCGGTCCCTCAGCACTCTGCCGGTTCAGTACATGAATCTCTTGGCTCGCCTCTGGTTGATCAGGTAGTCGGTGATGTCTTCCATAAAATTTATTTGATCTATGTTTTTCAAGTCCTTGTGCATGTGAAGGGACTTGCTTACCCTTGTTAGCCTGGTCAACCCATGCTTGAAATCGGCTCGTCCAAGGATCGCCAAGGAGTGTGGCTCAGTAATAGACATGAGCTACTGGCAGCTGATCTTCCACTTTTTCGGAGGCTAATTTGGATCAAATAATATGGGTGGGAGAATATTATCCCACTTGGTCTTGATTCCCATTAGATGCTCCAAGTCTCGGGCATAAGTGGCTGCCGCGCGGACTGTTGGGTTAGGACAGTTGAAGTATTTATTGGAAAACTGGATGAGAGCCCTGCGGGCGTCTACATCCGTATTCCAACCATGTTCGGATGAAATTCTCTTGAGAGTGATTTTGTCCATAGGGGTGTCGCATTCCGCCCATTTGGATCGTCGTGTGCATGGCACGAAATGCACGTTCACCCTGAGTTGTTGCGGACTAGTCATGTACGCCCTGATGGCCATAGGGTCGCGCTCAAACAACTATTGACGTCACTATGGTTGTGGTTGGAGGGTGGGGAGTGCTTGCAGCTCGTTGCCTTTTATGGTCTGGGCCAAAAATGAGATTTGTCAGCCGTCTCTTGAAGACTCGTGAGTTTACTTTGCTAGGAATTCGTTGATTTTCTCCTCCACAGATTTTGGACGTCGGAAGGCGCAGCTGGCAGAAATAAATCGCGAGCCTCGAGATGTGGAGGCTTGACCCTCCCATTGCCTTTGACTCAGACCCGTGTCATGGCCCTGATCTTGGCCTTGAGTATCTGCTCCCGTATTAGGGGGCCTTTGATCTTGTGCGTCTGATCCATGATCTTGACTACTTGCCTCTGCTGCGTGTTCCCCTTTGCCTTGGCTACAGCTTGTCTGTGCACCGTCAAAGATGGGTGGCACTTGAATTGTCACCGAGGCTAACTGAGGTCTTTGCTCCATGAATCTTTGGCAAACCTTGAGGGCTTGCTTTGCTTGGGTGAGCTCCTGATTTGCACTTGCCCTGTATTTGTCAAACTCCGTCTGGTAGTCGTTTAAGGTTTGGCCATATACCTGCACCTGATGCCAGAAGAGATTCATCTCTTCCTGGGATAGTGGCCTTGAATTAGGTGCAGGCTGAGTTAACCAGACAAGTTTTTCCCTTTGTAATGCTTGCACCTCCGCTCCCAGACGTGCGCTTTCTACTTCATATATCTGGAGTTGCGTCTGGAGGGGGGCAAGTCTTTGGGAAGCTTCTAATTGAAGCTCCTGCACCTTTGTTGAAGCACCCTGAAGTACTGTGAAGAGGCTCTAGATATACTGATTTAAGCCGTCTTCCTTTTGCTGTAACTTTTGGATCTCCTGGTGTCCATCGTGCTTGTGTTGCTAAGCTATTGTCAACTCTTGCTGCAGCTTTGTGATTTACGCTCGCTGCTGGGTGTTGTTTGTTGCCAATTGTAGTACCCAACTGTCCAATGAGTTTTTGGCTGCTACCGCATCCTGGATATAAGTCCCCAAGGCTTGGTAGGCCGTCATGATATCTGTGGGAGCAGCCGGTACGCTTGTGCTAACAGGGGCTTATTCTGTGACCTGCATTGTATTGTCGTCATCTTCGACCAGCTTCTCCGAAGATTACTTGCCAGGTGTAGTGGGATCAGCACGATCTGGCAATGGTATAAAACCCACTGTTTGTACAAATGCATTGTAATTTGTAGAGACAAATTGCCCCTAAGTAATAAAGACTTTCCTAGTTTCATAGCCCATATAGACTTTGATGATATAGAATTATCAATGATCGATATTCTTTTAGGATATTGTATGAATTTATTACTTTAATGAATTGAGTAACAAATATTGATATCTGTAGAACTAAGAAAACCATGTTTGAGGGTATTATGAACACTGACCTTTCTTTGAAGGGATGTGCAGGTACTCACGAACGTACCTGAAGAATCAATACAAGAATAAGAAGCTCTCTGGGCTTAAGGACTGACATTTCATTTGAGGGTATGTGCAGGTACTCGAGAAAGTGCCAGAAGAACAAGAATCGAAACAAGAAGCTTTTGACAAAGTCTATAATGAAGGCTCAAAAGAGTCTATAAAGAAGGCTTATTCCTAAGTCTATAATGAAGGCTCAAAGGAGTCTATAAAGAATAGGATAAGGCCTAGGGTCTGATCACCCTAGTGACCTTTTCCACCATGATTGAGGATGGGCAACCTCTAGAAAATAAGTGCCAATGACCATAATTGAGGATGGGCAACCTCTAGAAAAAAAAGGCCTAGGAATTGATGGACATTATGCAAAACAAGATGGACATATACCTTGGCTCTTCCTTAGGAAGATTGCACTTGGGTGAATTCCCAAGTTGTAACCATGAAAAACTATATGTAATTAAAAGTCAAGATTAAACCTTGTACCACCTACCTCCCTCCTACTTTGCCACATGCATTCTAGGCTATTTGACACCTAGAATGGGGTGCCCTCCTACACTCTCACTTCATATGCCAAATCATCATATTAACTCTCCCAGCCTAATACACATCACCCATTCACTCCCTCTAACTAATAAACCTCACCCCCTCACTCTACTTACCCCTTACACCTCTCACACTTGTACTAACACCTCATCCACTTCCCCAAGCCTCCCCCCTTCCTATAAGAGGAGAAACTCGCCCCCTCCAAGGCTAATGATCATTCTATTATTTTGGATTTCCTTTTGCTCTTGTTTCTTTGTGTGTAGGTGCTTGGAGAAGGAGTTTTGGAGCTATGACATAGGGATGCTATGTGAAATTTGGATTGAAAGCTATTTGGAATCTCCAACAAACTCTCTCTCTCTCTCTCTCTCTCTCTCTCTCTCTCTCTCTCTCTCTCTCTCTCTCTCTCTCTCTCTCTCTCTCTCTCTCTCTCTCTCTCTCTCTCTCTCTCTCTCCCCTCTAAAACCATGGTATGATCTTGAATTTGATATCCATATGTAAGAATGGTTGACTAGTATCATTGCATGTCATGCCATCTGTGGCCTAATGTCCATGCATGTCAGTTCAGACCATTGCATGTCATGCCATCTGTGGCCTAATGTCCATGCATGTCAGTTTAGACGCTTGCATGTCATGCCATCTGTGGCCTATTGTCCATGCATGTTAGATCTAACGCTTGCATGTCATATTTGAAGCTTGCATGTCACACCATCCATTGTCTAATGACCATGCATGTCACTTCAGACTGTTGCATGTCAAGAATCTAAGAACCATCATGTTTGCATGTCAAGAATCTAAGAACCATCATGTTTGCATGTCAAGAATCTAAGATCCATTTTGATTGCATGTCAAGTATCTAAGATCCAACATGATTGCGTGTCAGAAGAATTAAGAATTATGAAGAAATTTCTATGCTTTTGATAAGCTAGATATGGGATTAAGACCATTGAAAGGAAGTCAGTTGATGTGTCCTATTTTGAGACCCCTATTGGAATCCATTGTATATGTAATTGGCATAGGCCAATTGGTTTTTCATAATGACAAGAAACATCCTTGGGGGGTGGGGGGTCTCCATCTTGACCCCTCAGTGCTTCCGCTATTATGTGAATGAGTTTATGTGATGCATTGTTTTTCGAGCTTTGATTTAAAGTCTTATTTGATTTTCATTTAAGTTGATTCGAGACTAGCTTTATGTGAATGATAAGTCAATTAATCTATTGGCCTATTAAGACTTTTAGGATAGGCATTCACCCTTGAGTTCACATGCGTCATCAGACAATGGTTTGTCGCCCTTGGCAGTCTTCTGGAGATGTGGGGAGTGTGAAAAAGGCAGTAGTGGCAACGGGGGTAACCGAAGTGGCCGAAGTTTGTAGAAGTACCCGAAGTCTCCGAAGTTTGTCCAAGTACCCAAAGTGGCCGAAGTCCGGCGAAGTTTGTCGAACAGAACATTGTTATTGATTTCTTTGCATTTTTGCAGACTGTGCGACTTTAGAAGTATTTACATACAATAAATGAATGGATCTAGATTAGTGAAAAGATGAGGGATGGGGATGATTGAAATCCAACAGAGAGGGAAATAGGAATTGTGCCAATCCCTTTGATTGCACATTCACCATCATTGGCCGTGTAGATCACCTTCTTGTCACCTTCAAATGCCATCAATGATGAATAATATCCTCATGAAATGTCATATGTGATGTAGCTCCACTATCAATCCACCAAGGATCAATATCTCCATGATTAGCCAACAAGCAAGATGACATAACAAAAGCATCATTTGAAAGTTGTTCATCAACACCATCTTCATTAACTGTTAAATTGGTTTGCTTCTCACTTTGATCTCTCTTCTTCTTGAAGCAATCACTAGAAAAATGTCATTTGACTCCACCCTAGAAACATTTTAGCTTGGATCTATCTTTCTTCTTGCCAACAAAAGTAGAAGGCTCATCTTGATCTTGCCCTTTTGACCATTTTCCTTTGCCTTTGACCTTGAACTTGCTTTTTGAGAACATAGCTTCCTCCTCTCCAACTTGAAATGTAGAAGATGATCCTCCTCTTGCTTGGAGTCTAAACTCTTCAGCCACCAAGACCTCTTGCAAGTCCTCCATACTTGAATGTCTTTTGAATAGCAAAATTTTGCACCAAATTAGCATGATCATCCAACAAGCCATTAAAAACAACTTGAACAAGCTCCACATCCTAATGATTTCACTAATACATGCTATGCAAAATATTGAATCAAGCAAAAGCTATATCCAAAAGCTAGAATATTGATATATCATCTAGTAGAATGTAACATTTACAATTATGAGAAATTTTTGTGACCATATTCTAGTAAGTGGTTTCAAAAATTGGCCTACTCCAAGTGATTTGACCTAAAATGATGCTAGGATCACAAAGGTCCAATTTCTATACTTGAAAATGCAAGATTTGAGCTAGAAATACCTCCAAATCCATATAGAATTAAAGGCGCCCTCAAATCCACCACTAGATTTGGAAAATACTCCAACTTTGGCTTGTAACCTGCTCTAATACCATGTGAGGAAATTAGATCCAAAACATACTTGATGGATCTAAGATCTTTAGCCAAATTTGGTTGCACATCTAGATTTAGCGACATTATCACTTTACACATGCTAGAACTTGGAAATGCATGAAAATCTGATCATAAACACTTAGATACAGTATGGTACTATCCCTGTCCATACAATAGCAGCAGCATACAGTACTTCACATGTGTGGATTGAAGATCAATAGAAAAAAACACATCCTACACACTAAAAATCAAGATATCTTGAGAAATGCACATGAGATGGACATAGATTCAAAAGAGATGAATTTTCCACATAAAATGAGAATACATTGATAATTTCTCTACACTGGTACTGCTATTTATAACTTCCAAAATGTCACTTAACCAATTGCCCTAAACTTGCCCTAAATGATAACTTCTTAGTAGTGGACACGCTATGCGAGACTAGTCGTGGGCATGACACTAGTGGTGGTACATATCTTGAGGGCATGGAGAGCATTACGGGGTGATGCGGATCCAGCATGCCTATGGTTTTGAGCCGACAAGATTGGAGATAATTACTCAGAGACTAATTGCTGATACTTTGGTGAGTATTCAGGTGAGCTGCATGGTTATATGCACAATGGTCTCCAAGTTGGCATCACATGATTGTGTTTTTTATCCAGCATTATTTGATAAGCAGGATGCAATTTTATTGGTTAGATCCAATTGGAGTCTATTTGCACTACAGGTGGATAGATTCTTGGAGAACTATCAATGGGTAGTGGATACTTGGTGATCAGATTGTACAAGATACAAGGTTCTGTTGGAGCTATCCTAGCTGATATGCTTGGATCGTGGGTGAGTTAATCATCACGATGGTTGGATCTAGTATGCATTTTCTTTGGCTTGGATGCTATGATGGATGTGGTGGTGAGATAGGCTCCTTGGTGGGAGGCCTATGTACTGGTCAACAAATCAGAGTTGGCAATGTCAAACATGGAAAGTTGAGCCTACATGGGATGTAGGAGAGGCGAACTACTCAGGTATAGCCTATAGTGACACCAAAATGCTAACCCTACTAATTTTTGGTCTAGATTCAATGTACTCAACTATTCAAATTTGAATCTACTCAAACTCGCATTCTAACTTTCCCACACTTTCAAAAAGTGTCTATTCAAATGAAATTTAGACTAATGAACTTTGAAAAGTCAATCTCTAAGTCTAAAACAAGTTTTGGCCTCAATATGCCAAATATGAAAATATAACAAAATGTGATGTCAATTTTTTGTTGTAATTGCTATTTGTATTGTGCTTCAGTGTAATATAGCAGCAGCACGTTTTTATCTATGTACAACGTAGATGAATGCTTGTTGTGATTGAATGCACTTTCATCGCTGTTTGATTGTGCTTGTTTACTCACTCTGATCAGAGCATGGACATCTGCGACTCCTCAGTTTCTGATCAGACGATGGCTGTCTTTGACGTCTGAGGAACTCGCGACATCATACTGCTCTTCCATTTATTTCAGAACCATACTTCACGTTAAATCTGTTTTCAAGAATACCACACACAAACCATTTCTAATTTCTTCGGTGGACTGTACTCTTGTTTTAGAGTATGAATTAATTTTTTCATCTGTTTGGGAGATGGGCGAGCTACTCAGGTATAGCCTATGGTGAGGTTTGTGTACATTCATTCATGGAGTCCTTTGTACAGTCTTGTGCTTGGAGCATGGGGAATGGATGAGAATTGGATGGAGATAAACTTTCAGGACTTATTGGACAGGATGTCAGGGCAAAGAGGCTTGGAGCATGGTCCAACCAAGTCTCAGCCTCCCTTGTTGGAATGTTGTCCTGGCGCCTGCCTTGGCATGCCAATGCCCCGAAGACTAGGGTCGGTCACACACTTGAAATGTAACCTTCTCAGATTTATTAATAAAGTGGGATTTTTTTCAAACTAACTATGATTACCTTCGGGGTTTCAGTGTTCGGTAAAAGCGCCAATTGTAAGGCCGCTTCAAACTTTTTGATTTGGCACATAGCCGAGGGTCGTATCCTGGGACGCCAACAATATGTCGTCGGGACCATTCGGTCCAGGAACTAGTTGTCTCCATATCAGTCGTGGCTTGTGGTTCTGAGTGTTCCTTACATGAACGTGAATGGGTTAAGCTCTTGGGGAATGGGCTCTAACCTATCGGCTAAGTTGGATGGCTTGCTTGGGTGGAAGTTACCTGTTTATGGCTGTCCAGTCTGGCATGGCGCCATGTTGGCTTCCAGCGCTCGTGACGAAGCTTTGAGTTGGTTAAGTCTGATGTAAGTCAGACGACTTGCTTGGAATGGATGTTACTCGTTTGTAACAAAGCTTTAAGTTTGATGTATGTTGGACGGCTTGCTTGGGAGGAAGTCACCCACATCGGGACCCCCGATCTGGCATGGCGCCAGGTTGGATCTCAATGTCGGTTTCGGAACTTCAAGTTGGTTGAGTTTGATCATTGTTGGCGAGTTGGCTGCTTGCATGTGAAGTGGGTCTGGATGGCAAGAGTTGAAGGCTGGGAAGCTAAGTCGTGATTCCCGGCTCCCTTTGGGATGCCTGCTCTACAGCGGGCCAAGGTTGAGAGCCTGATTTGGTGACCAATGGTGTAGCAACGGATCTACAGGTGGCACAGGTGTTGGTACGACAGGATACCACTTGTGGGCATGCCTTGGTCATTTACTTAACGCTTTATCATTCATGTTGGTTTGCATGAGTGTGTGTGGGCTTGCATGTTACCTTGTCACGAGGGTCTAGACCTGAGTCGGAGTTGTATGTGTTTATGCATTTGCTACGTCAGAAACAAAGTAGTCATTTGTATACTCAATGACTTGTCATTATGTCTACTAGTTGTCTATTTGGTGAGGGTATAATCTTATGGTGGCAGTAAGATTTTCTCAGGTTGTGCCTCAATCGGCAGAGCCTCAGTCGTGAGCCTCAGTCACTTATTTATGTCAGTGTTACAGGTTTGTGCTTGTAAGTGTCTGATAGAATGTCAGCCTAGCTAGATGGAGGATGTAAGTCTCATGGTGGCAGTGGGATTTCCTCAGTTTGAGCCATGTCGACTTGTGTTCAAGTTGGGGACAAGTTAGTTGGTGGTCGAGAGTATGGTAGACTCTTTGTGTGAGCATTGTGTTTGCATGATACTTTGTCGGTCAAACTTGGTTGGTTGTTGGTGTGCTTGAGTGTGAGTCAAGTACAGAGTAGCATGGACATGCATAACATCTTTTGGATACTCCAGCCATTGCTACAGTTCGTATTTCTTTACTCTTATCACATTTGAGCTTAAGGGAGAGAGAGTTAGAAATCAGTTCTAATCCGATTCATTAGTATAAGCTTCAAATGTGATACTGTAATTAGTGTACAGTTAATTAGATTTACTGTATTTGGTTGTTACCAAGACTTGACTCGCCATCGACATATCAGTTGGGGACACTTGTCCTGTAGTCGACTACTTGGGTTAGCTGAGAGTAGCCACACGTATTGGAAATTAGCCTGTACAGTATATTTTTGACGACATTTGCTATACTCAGGGGCATGTCGTCGATGTCAGTATTTTAGCACATGTTGGGCCTATTAGTTAGACATGTGCCTATTTCAGTGTGTTGATAACTTGTCGAGGCCATGCATGTTGGGGGCACTTGTCCTGTAGCCGACTACTTGGGTTAGCTGAGAGTAGCCACACATATAGAAAATTAGCCTGTATAGTATATTTTGGAAGACATTTGCTATACTCAGGGGCATGTCATTGGTGTTAGTATTTTAGCCCATGTTGGGCCTATTAGTTAGACATGTGCCTATTTCAGTGTGTTGATAACTTGTCGAGCCCATGCATGTTGGGGCTTTTGGTATATGTATAGTTGTCTTAGTAATACAATTAACCTTTGTTGTGCCATCTTTAAGAGCTTGTGAGGAGTGGCTATGGTGATTGATTGATGTGATCTGTATATTGCACTAGATCCTAATGGAATTTCAAAAATGTATCGTCAATTGTTGTAAATGGGACCTTAGGGTGCCCCATGCTTTTGAGGGGTTGACAATCATAGTCAGAGGATTGGGAAGTTTGTACACGCACGCACGTGTGTGTGCGCGTGCACACACACACACACACAATGAATACTTGAGTTCATGTTCGGAAATCCGGTTCATGATTTACATAGGAAAATTGATATGCATTATTTATATTGACTTCCATTTGCTACAAAAATTTCAAACCATGTACTAGTATGTAACCAAATGATTAAAAAAAAATAGGGAGTCCTAGTTCGATTTATACCAACAAATCTTGTATCATGTTTATATTAGTAACCACCCCCTCCCCCACAATCAAATATTCTTAAAATAAAACTTGATTTTTGTAGTAACAAGCCTAGGAGGGCAATTTTCAAGTCTTAAAAAAAACTTATTCTAATAACGGGTCCAAAGGGTTCCTTTAATCTTGTGAACAAACAATGTCCTAGGTGGGCAAACCCACAAGCCAAGCTGTTAGCCACCACATTATAGATAGTTGGACAATAAGTTAATAAGTTAACCATCTTTATCCAAAAACCTTCATATCTAGATCATCAAATATTTAGAAATTTTGTAATAATGTGAACTAGAATCTCTTCAAAAAAATAATAGGGAATTCTTTATACCACTACCTAGGTGGTATTAAAAACATGGGTAGGGATTGGGAAGTTTTGGAAAAAAAATAAAATTGAAGCTCGGTATCCATGGGATTGGTTGAGTTGGTTAGCTTGGCATCCAAATTTTCTTTGGTCCCTAAGTCTAATCCCCTTAGAAACCAAGATGCATTGTTTGGGAAAGCCTTCAAGGTCTAAAAATAGAACTGACAATTGTTTTGCTTCCAAAGATGTTGTATAAGATTCTAGAATATGGATTATTGTTTCCTCTATAAGAACTATTTGGTGTCATGGAATATGTACAAAATTAGAGATCTTAAGTTTTAGAATAATTCAGATTTGGAGCTCATTATGATGTTTCAACAAACTATAGTCTTACAATCATGTAATTATTTAGCTAATTAAAGTAGATATCTATTTGTGGCCTCTGCCATTCTACTAGCTATTCAAAATTAAGGATAAAATGCGATTGCTAGAGGATAATAACAGTCGAGAAAAAGAAATTTAAAAGATTAACCATAGATGAACTTTATACAAAAACAAAGGTGAGAATTTGGAGCTGGAAGATTTTGGAAAGCAAGGTTAGGGGAAACTAACAATCCTCCAAAATCAAGGCTTGTGAGAGTTGGCAAAGTATAGGAATGGAATCAACATCTTTTTCCAAAAATTTGTTTTGTAAAAAAACTTACTAGAAGTTGACTTTTAAAAAAGGTTACCTAGGTTTATTGAGCTAATAAAATAATTAACTTATGTAAATTTCAAATATTTTGCCGACAAACAATTTGAGATGCAAGATTTATATTATAGAAGGTGAGAATTTTGAAAAACCAACAGCTTCAAAAAATGTAAGAAATTGGCAAAAAACTTGAAGAGGTTTAGGGCAACCCCAAGAGGTTGCTCAAACAATGCTTCCAAAATATGTGAAAAACTCCAAGGACCAGTTTTCAAGAAAGCCGACAAAGTATAAGAATGAAATTGGCATCTTTTCTTAAAAAATGGCATCTTGAAAATCTCAACGGTTTTTGATATAGGAAAATAAATTCTTTAGCGACAAGCTTTAAAAAATACAGGTTTTTGAAGATAAATTAAAAGAAGGTCTCCCAAACACCGCCAACTTCCAAGGACTCTTCTAAAACACTTTACTAACGCGGCAATGCCTAAGCCAAGTAAGAGCTTGTTGTTAGGTCATAGGGCCTAGTTACGTAATGCCTTGTGCTAAGGTGTCCTTTGTATTTTGGGACCACCTCTGGGAGCATAACGTCCATCCAATTTTCTCTTTCTTAGGAATCTATCATTCTCTCTCCTCTCTCCGGTGGAATTCACTTTCTCTCTCTTCTCTCCGGTGGAATGTGCATGTGCTATGTGGCAGCCCGTCATTGGCTGTCCACATCCACATTCCATCACAAACGTAAAAAAATTTGCGAAAAAAAAAATGGCAAAAAATCGAAAAAAAAAAAAAAAAAACTGGTCCACGAGTACAGCCGTACCGTACGGCCAAAAAATGAAAAAAAAAAAAAACAACAACCTTCGCACAATGGCATTACGTAGGGGAAGGCCCGAAGCCCTCGGGCCTTCCTTGCTGGTCGGGGCCTGCCCGAGGGCGGCCCTCGGGCAAGGGCCCTCCCAGCAAAGAAGGCCCTCGGGCAGGGCCTCCCCCCCCCCAACTAAAGTCTCCATAGGCACCTGATTTTTAATGCATGTGCGTGGCCTAGTGGAACCGTACCGAGACTCAATAGTGTAGATGGGTACATTCTACACCCATGGTCCATGAGTATTGAATGCTTAAAAGAAAAAAAGGGCAGATAATGAATATAATAGTTATTTTGGAATGTGGAATTTCAAGGTTTTGAATTAATGTGGACATGTGCAGGGGGGCAGGGGCCCAGGTAATACGTAACTGACACTTTTCGTCAAATTTGTACGGAACAGTCACGGGCTAGTAGGTACGGGGGAATACGGTTTCCTGTACCTAATCGAAGACACGTGTTTGAGATGATCCTTTTTGGTACGATGGCCGTGCTTTTCCGTCCTGTCCTATTTATAACTATCCCACACCTAACCCCACCTACCCCACATACCACCCTCCCTTCAAATCGAAATTCCAGCCGGAATTTCAATAGTCGTGGGGCTGCTTTCAACAGTACTACTGTGCAGGGTTAGTTATTTTTGTTTTGGCAGATTGAGGGTTGTAAGAGCTCAGGCCTTTTCAAGTGACAGGTACGACTGAAAAATGCCTTTTCGAGTGAGAGCCTAGAGGTACGGATTTGAAATCTGACGAGTCAAAGCTCACCCCAGTGCTCAGGAAACTTCTTTTTGAGCTATTCTCAGAAATTTTGCTTTTCTTAAAGATTCTCAATTTTTTGAAAACTGTTACTTGGAGGGTTTATCGGCTTTGTAGAAAAAATTGTCGTCAAATATTTTATATTATCGGTTTTTGAGAAAACATGCCGCTTCCATTCCTATACTTTGCTTCTTTTCCCAAGCACTCGATCGTCACCCAAGCGGGGGCTCTGGAGTACCAAGAAAATGGGACATTTTTAGAAAGAAGAGGTCCATTTGACTCACATGCACACTTTCCCACCCCCTTGCCCGAAACCCGAAAGAGTATACGAATGAACTACGCATTATATTTAGAAAAATGACAATGAAAATTTGGACATTTTTATATCGCCATATAAACCGTTTCATGAGCAATAGTCCTAAAAAAATTGAGAAATTTCAAAAGGTGAAAGTTTTTTCGAGAATAACTCAAAGCCCCCTCCCCCGAGATGACAAGTAGATGGGAGGGTTATTTTTTCTTCAAATAGGATACTGAACATGATCATGGATGAGTTGAAACTTGAGCTTCCATGAGTTCCAATTTTGACCCACTCTACCCCACCATCTTCTCAACACTTTCGTGATATTGATGTAGCAGTGAGCACCATGAGATCATGGATGAGTTGAAACTTGAGCTTCCATGAGTTCCAATTTTGACCGACTCTACTCCACCATCTTCTCAACACTTTCATGATATTGATGTAGCAGTGAGCACCATGAGATCAAACATGCTCTTGGAAGTGACGCAACTCCTCACAAGACAATACCTTGGTCCTTGTTGGTAGGTTCCTTGATGATTTGCTAGGTGGTAGGTTCGTTGATGGTTACATATGGCTTCTTGTTGTTTGAGGGACTTCACTCTTGTGAGGCATCGAAGGGCATTTCACAAGAGGGAAGGCCTGAGCAAGGTGGCCTTCTCAACTAACCATTGTTGGAAAATTGCTAAAATAGCAAAGTTTCATTATTTTTAGTAAAGTTTGAGAAATCCATAGTTACTATTTATAGTAAATACTCATTGCAAACTTGTAAAACTCATTCATTACTTTTTATTTTTTAGTAAGTTCACCTTACACATTTGTAAGGTTCACTTAATGAAGTAGAATTTTAGACAATTTATTGTGCCATTTCAGAGTTGATGGGAAATAGGAAGGAAATTTTCTAGCATTGCTCTATGGTATTGGAAACACATTATCATGGCTGGGCTTGTATTCAAAGAAAATGGTGTATCCTATCCATATTTGCATGCCCAAGGATGTTCTTGAGCACATTCACTTAGGACATGCATATATAGAATCTAGAAATTTGACAAAATGGACAATTATTAGAACTTATGTTTTTGTTTTTTCTCACAATTTTTGTTTTGTTTTTAACAATAGAATGAATAAGTTTTGTTTTGATTTTAAAAAGGAAGTACTTTATTTTTTGCAAGGCCCTAGGCTAGGATTAGATTTCCAAGGCTTTCATTGGAAGTCATAGCCATTGAGACCTAAAATTTAAATGCCAAATTTTCTATCTTTCTTGGATATTAAAAGCCCTTCCCATTTCCAAAGGCATTGAATGGGGAGGGGGAATATTTGATAGTTTTGAGGTTTTATTGCTTAAATAATGCATGCATTCACATTGATCATGCTGCTTTGGACCAAGGAATATGAAGGAAGAGATTATCTTGGTTTTGTGAGGCTTTGGGCAGGAAAGGTTGCTATTCATGTAGGCTGTGTTGAGGAATCATCCTTCCTAAGTCATGCCCATTTGCTTAGAGGTCCTATCCTATGCATATTCTGCATATTATATTAATGACACCATTCAATACATAATAGAGTGTTGTGAAGAGTGGTTTGGAAGAATATCTGCATGATGGCATTCTGATCTGTTGTTATGAGTTGTTATCATCCATCACAGCCCAGTAATGAGCCAGCTCAAAAATGGTCGTTTACTGCAAATCAAGCGGAGCAGAAGGTATCAAATGCCTGCCTAAGATATTCTACTCCAGCCTACATACACCAGCTGCTGCATGATCGCTGTGTGAACATAACAAGGCTGTGTGTTTGTGTGTATGTGTGTGTTACAGCAGCCATTTGGGCGTGACGTTTACTGTTTGCTCAAGAGCAGCTCTTGTACGATGCTCACAATTGTTTAGCTAATTCAAAGTATCAAGTAGCTGTGAAATTATCGCCTTCCCTGGTTATTCTCTTTGAATCTTTGCCGTATTCTGTTTTCGTGGATCTTTTGAAGGCTTGAAGACTTTGCAAAAGCTTTCTATAAAACAGACAGACATACGGCTAGTACGCAAGTGCTCTCACCGTGAGACGAGCTTCAAGAACTATATGTGTCAGCAATCTTTTATTTGTCTGGATTGCTCTCTTTTCTTCTGATCTTACTCAAGTAGCTCATGATGCCAGGATTGTTTTCAGTGCGTGTGATTTCTGTGCAGTTAGTAAAAATGCGGCCAACTTCACTCTGCATTAAGCTCATCGGTTTCGAGAGCTTGTAGCAGCGAAAAACTTTTTCTTCTCAAACTGATAACAGCAGTTTCAAAACGGGTTCGTCTATCCGTCTGGTAATCATGATCTGGGTAGGCATGCCTATAGTTGGGCGTAAACTTACTAGAATGATCAGCAAGCTTGAGAATCTGGTCCACCCGTCGACAGAAGACGTCTTCAGTGGTAGATTTAAGCTTCATCAGCACAGATCCAGATCTTTGCGAACTCGCAGCTTCAGCGAGGACGACTATAGCAGCAGCGATGGCTCACCTCCGGGCGACGTCCCACTCGGTCACTTTGCAGTTTATGTCGGAAGAGAAAGGCAACGGTTTGTGATTGCAACGGAGTGTCTGAGTCACAAGCTCTTCAAAGATTTGCTGGCGAGATCAGAAAAGGAATTCGGGTTCGAGTACAGTGGCGGCCTCATCATTCCTTGTGAGGTGGAGCTCTTCGAGCGTTTGCTGTGGCTTCTCAACAGCAAAGATCCGGCAACTCAGAAGCTAGATTTGGACGAAGTGTTGAACCTGGACGCTCCTTACCCCTCTGCTGACGCCCATCTCTGAGAAGAAACTTGTAACGAGCATCCGCTCTTAGATGCCTGCATCGTTTCTATACCAGGTGATAGTGGCTCGGATACGCCAACTGTCCTGAAAACCAGATGAATTGAAGGTTCATGGCATTGTATTTTCTGATGTTAGTAAATATTTTGTATGCAAAGGATCTCTTTGAAGAAGCTCACGTCGGATACTATTGAACCTTCTGTCACTGCCGTGAAGGTTGAAGTTCTTCCTTGGTACAGAAACTCCTTTTTGTTTGGACATGGATTGCTAATGATCACTGTTATAAGAGCTTTGCTATTCATTGATAATTTTCTGTGCTTGATGAGTAATAAACATTAGACATGGATTATTGAGTTCTAGAATGGTTCAGATGGTGAAAGCTCGAATATATAATATATTGCAGCAAACGATGTTTGCTTATATATTGCTGCGTGATAACAGTAGAAATATATTCTTTTCATGCTGGAAGACATGATCTTGCAAAAAAACATGTCGATCACTCATGACAAATTTTGTAGCCAAGCAAAATAACAGCCGGCCACATTACAGAAACGCTTAGTGCCTGGGATAAAATTAGCCTATGGTGATTGATGTCCTTCTCATATAATCCCTACATGATCTAATCCACGAAATAATCTCAATTGAGATATGCTAGACATGGTGTAGCTATTGAGTGCATGCCTAGAGTTAAAGACCTCTACCACATCACTTAGTACTGCCCAGTTGCAAAAAACCATAAGTCTTTTAAGTTAGAAAGCAATATTCAAACATTGTGAGTATACATTCTGTAATGTAGAAAGTTTTCAGACATTTTGAGTATACATTCTGTGATCTAGAAAGTATCAGACATTGTGAGTATACATGGATTTTGTCCACTCAGTTTCTTCCTCAGTTCTCCAGAGGTATGTTGTCAATGTTCAAATCTTTTATATATCTTGTTTTTAGAGTAGTTTGTATTCATTTGTAGGCAATGTTCCAAGGTCTTACTGTCACCATGTCTTTTATCTTGCATTTAGAGTAGATTGTATTGATTTGTAGACATATTTTCATCTCTCCTTGCAACTGTTGTACATCAATTGTAACACAGTCTGTATCAGAATGCTGTGTTTGGAGATGCTCCTAAAACAGGCCTGGGATTTGAAGGGAGAACCCTCCTTTCCATCTGAAGAATTTCTTCTATTTTCAACTTTCAAATGACTCTTGGCTACCTTTCAAATAACATTGTACGGAATCCTTTAACTTTGTCTTTTGGGGATGAGACTTAGCTGCTGACTCTCATGACAAATTTGACTTTTAGAAAGAATTTCCTTTTTGAATTTTTTTCTTTCTTTGTGGTCTAAAATTGGGTGGCCCGCAATTGAAGGGCCAGTCTTTCCCTGTGGAGGGCGGTTGCATGTGGCAAGAACTCGAGTTGCACGTGTCCTCAGAGCTCAAGGGCAAGGACCCAACTACGGCGGAGAGTCCCTAGCCCTCTTGCCTTCCCTTGAAGTAATGGATACCTTGTGAATATTTTACCCATTTTTAAACGGATTAAAAAGCAGAAAATATATGTGCTTTTTTTCAAACGCAGATTCTGCACTTTTCTGTTGCCCGTCAGTACGACATAAAAGCAATTTCACAAAAGTTTGCATTCTCATAAGAATTTACCCTGAAGATGCCACCATATCTGGATCCATTAGCTAGGATCTCATCACCTTTCTTAATAAAGCAAGTATTGTCATTGAATTTCACATCACAACCACAATAAAGCAACTTTCCAACACTTATCAAGTTCTTTGTAAGCTTAGGAACAAAAAGAACATTGGAAAGTGAGAACTTTAGAAGAAGCATGTTTTAATGGAATATTGCCGATTCCTTCAATAGAGCATTTTGCTGTATAAATAGATCTTTTAAGTCCTTTGTAAGGTACAATAGAGTCAAAAGACTCCTTCGAACAACACATATGTGATGAGGCACCACTATCAATGTACCATGCTCCATCCTTCTTGAAGGGTGTTGAAGGTAAGCTTGACTCATTTGCAATAAAGTCTTCTTCTTTCTCATTAGAGAGATTTGCTTGTTTGAGTTGATGAAACACTTGACTTTCTTCTTCTTGGTCTTGGAAGTAGAAAATGAGTTGAGTCATCCTCTTCTCCATCTCTATCTTTGTCCTTGGTTCTGTCTTTCTTGAAAGCTTGAGAAAATTGGTTCTTGCTCCTCCCTTTATGCTTGTCCTTGACAAAGAGAGCTTTGTCACTTCCAATATGCTCAAGTTTGTTCATCCTTGAAAGTTTGTAACTTTGCCTTGTTTCTTCATAGATGAGAATCCCTTGAAGAGTCTCCAAATTCGGCAATTCCTCCTTTATGGCAAAGGATTGAACAAGATTACCATAGTGTCTTTTAAGCCATTGAGAATGCCTTGTACTAGCTCATCTTGATTGATTGTGACACCAACACAAGCAAGCTCCCTATGAAGATCTTTTACTCTTAGAACATAATTTGATGCACTCTCCTCACTTCTTTGAAAATTCTGAAAAATTTGATTTCTAAGAGTGAGTATTCTAGAAGTGTTCTTAGCATCATAGATAGACTTAAGTGCATCCCAAGCTTCTTTAGCAGCGGTGCAAGATCCTATTTCTCTTAGAATCTCATCAGAGACATTCATTTTAATGAAGTGTAAAGCCATCCTAGCTCTTTTTCTATACTTTGGTATTTCAAGTTGTGCTTCAAGCTCCTCCTCAATACCAAGTACTATGTCCATAACATCTTGGAGTATAAGAACAGACTCCATCCTAACCTTCCATATTGAATAATTGGAGGTACTTAGTCTTTCACTTGGTTCTAAGAGATATGCTCCTATAGGTGCCATATTGTGAAGACTTCTTGTTATTGGACAACTATATGTTTGAGCTTCTCCCAATAGACTAGATGTTGCTACTCTCTTTCACTGTAGGAAATTTCAAGGGTGTGCTACCATTTTTATGTGAAAACTTGCATCTGTATTTGAGATAGGTCTCAAATATTCCACAAAACAAGATAAATAAGATCAATCTCTCAAAAACTGAATTGAGAAATATAGACAAGTTTTGATTCTACTTTTGGCACATGTTAGATGCTTCAAAAGAAAACACTATTGATTCAAAGAAGGCTCAAAGTATTCAATAACTCCAAACTATGTCTTGATCTCAAGTTTCTTGTGTTGATTACTCAAAACAATAGATTGTGAATCAAGCTAAATTGGATCAAATCAAAAAGTCGTCACTCGGATTTTGGAGCTCTCCCTAACCTCTTTAAGAGCTTATAACTCTTGATAGACACGTCGGATTGATTTGAGATCGATTGAAATGGAAAGTAATCCCTATAAGCTTTCCATCAAGCTATAAGATCAATATCTTTGGACCAAAGATGAAGGAAATAAAGAGGTCTAAAAATCTCTGATTTTCACACGTGCGAAATTCCAAAAATTCCATACAATGTCAATTCTGATTTGAAAATCTTAATTCTATCCTCTTTGATCCAAACACTTTTCAAGAAAAGGTAAAGAAAAGTGATAAACAGCTATTTTGCTTGAATTGGGATCACAAATTCTTGCACAAACAGAGATAATAACATGCAAAGCTTAATTTGGCTCTAATACCGTGGAGATTGATACTCTACACCTTCTTCTTCTCTTGACTCCTCCTTAAGCTTTGGAAGATCCTTGACATCACCAACATTAGAAGCACTTTATGTTGGATTATTCTCCTACTAATCAACTAATCGACATTTTAATCTTCATCCAACTTTTATCCAAACCTGTAGATTTCTTTGCGTTTTTACATAGTCTGCATAACTACTCAGAAACGGCTCACAATGTTAGGATTTTTGTCTTTTGGAATTTTCTCTCACTTCAGCTTTTTCGCAAAATGTCAAATGCCTCAAATGTTAAGGAAATGACGTTGGCTAAGACCTTTGTATTTTTTGCGGCATTGGCACATAATATTCATGCGGATGGTGATGCAAGAAAGTCTGAATTTGTTCATCGATTGTGATCAGTTTTTGAAATAACGACCTGGTTCCTAAAGTAGATGGACCTGTTTCCTTGGCCGATGCACCCGATAGTCCTTTTGCAGTATCTCCATCTCCTCCTTGATCCATTCCAACATCCATTCCTCCCTATTCCTGTTGTTGAGGCGAGAATTGAGGCATAACCGGAACGATGATCTGAGGGTTCGATTCCAAGACCTGAATGACTACCTTCTCATAATCTTTGATTATTGCTTTGGCCTTGGCCAACTCGGTCGATGCTGTGAGTTTGAACTTATCAAATCGGCTTTGGAATCCTACCAATGAAACTCAACAAGTCTCAACCTTCTTGGACAAATAACTGATCTCTTCTTGTGAGATAGGACGATCTGGTACTTGCATCTAGTTAATGTGTCGGGTGGTTGCATTCAATTCACCTTGAAGCCTTTCACTATCTTTCTGTAGTCATGTCCAATTGCCTCTGAAACAGCAACACTTGTTGTTTGGCACCTTAGATAACTTGATCCACTTGATCCTACGCGGTAGTTAGTGTATTTTGAAGAGTTGCCACATAGCATTCTAGAGCTTCGACTGTGTTGGGCTTTCTTCATCTCTGCCTCGGTCTTTGGCTCATGATGTTTGGCAACTTTGAGCTCACGATCTAGTTGGATCTCCTTTTGGTTGATTAAAGTATTCTCCAAGCCCAAATAAGCTATTTTCTGATTCATTTCTTTTTTCTTATCTATCATAGATTGGATTATGCGCGCAAGGTTAGAAACTAAACCAAGTGCATCACCAGAATCCACCGGTGTTGAAGTTGTGGTAGCAGCAACAACAACAAGAACTACAGGTGCGGTGCCTGTTTGGCATTGAGGTCGTGCCAATGGCTCTTCTTCCTCGAAGAGGTCTTCTTATTCATATCCTTCAGTCACCATGGCATCAAACTGCTTCAGTGATTGACTGCATGGATGACTCGGATGGTATCTGGTGCCTGATCTGCTTGATCTTGCTGACTGATATGCAAAGATGGATAAAAAATATTAGCAATGTTATGGAAATGATCGAATAGAGAGAATATGAGGAAAAACAATGTGTATCAAATAGATTGCTTCACAAAAACTTGTATGTACAATAAGAGAGCACTTCCATATAGGAGTAGCTCGAGATATAGCATGAGGAATACTTGAATATGATTGGACCTCATGGATTCCACCTCTCATGATTATTGGACCTCTAGATCCCCACCCCTCTCCATGATTGGACCAACTAGCCAGAACCTCTCAATATGATTGGCCAAGTGATTTGCATATCTAAACATAATTGGGCCAACCATTTTGCACCTCTGGCTTTAGCATCTACACCTCTTTATTTGATTGGGCCATATCAGACTTTGAGATGTGGATTTGGTTGCATACTAGCAAAACACTAATCCTTGCACCACTAGAACTTGACTTGGAGGCCTCTTGACTTTTCAAACACAACTTGAAAATATGTACAAGACATTAATGGACATTTGTACAAGATATTGACAAATCAATCAAGCTAAAATAATCCTATTTTTTACACTCCTCAAAAATTAGCTTGATAACTATGCTGGTTTCCTCCAAAACTTAAGTAGCTAAGAATAGCTTCTCAAGTAGATCATTTGGCATGAGCTTGATGAGGAAACCCGCCAATAATTTTGAAATTTCAGCAAGGCCACCATAGCCAAGACAAATCCTCCTTTATTGAAAGCCATATCCAAGCATCAAGAAGAGCTTTCCACCATTTTAGCACTTTTCCCATTGATTTCTTCCATCCTTGAAGAGCATGACTGATCCAAAAGCTCCTACTACATAAAAATAGCTGCAAATCCATGAGGAAATCAAGAGTCCTTCTTGATTCATAAGGATCACAAAGATCCAACATCATGTTATCAAGATCTTGAGAATTAGGCACATCAAGATTGGCAAGACTATGCATGCTATAATAACAAAGATATGAGCTCACCAAGTTGGGTGCCCTACCCACCTTCATTTGAATGCCTATAACTTTTTCAAGACAATTCCTTTTGGATTGAAACCAATTGCATCACAAACTAGACTTCACTAGCTTTTCAACAAGCAATCATACACCACTACAACAATAGTAGGAAAATCCCACTTGACACCTCGCCCAGCCACTTGGGTCAGGTACCGTCGCCACTCCCAACTTTTCCCGCCCGGCGTGACGACCTAGACACTTGGATGTTTTCCCATGCCTCGACGAACATGAGAGGAGAGCTTATTTGTGCAGTTGTTTGTGGGAGCAGAAGAGCAGACAAGTAGACAAGGCAGTAAGAGAGTTAGACAAGAAGACGAAGTAGCAGCACATACAATTCTGACAAGAACTCTAAACGCAATAAAAGACAGAGATTGATTCAAATTAATATATGGAAATACACGTCAGATTGATGCTATGAGCACAAGACAATAACGGACGAAACCGTGTGCTCAAGAAGCTAACTCTGCTCTGTAAAAGCTATGAGCTTATTCCTGACAATCAATCTGAAAGAAATAATCGATGCATGAAAGCATCTATAGTGTCTACCTCAGTAACCTCCTATTGATTAGATTACAATGGTCATCTATATACAATTTATATTTGTGCAGATGAGTGTACAAGAATATGGCATGGAGCCGTTGTGCCGTCTGGAGTAGATCGTGGTGGCTGATGTCATTGTCAAGTAGTTGCATAATACAAAAAGTGAACGTGAGAAGGCTTCGAGTATTCAGAGTTGAGCGTGTCGTTGCGGGATAGCTTGGTCTTCGACGATAGTCAGACCTCCCAAAAACTTGCAAAAACCCTAATGAGAAAAATTGGACAAATGGAAAAGAAGGCTGGAAGGGCATGAAAATTGGCAAAGCCTCATTTTGAAGGGGGACACTTGGGATTTACTATAAAAGGAGGCCACTCTTTGTGTTAAGATAGAATTGGATAATGAGATGATGTTGATAGTTGCTAAGTTGGATGATGATGTGATAGTTGGATAATGATGTGATAGTGAGTGCTGGATTTGATAGTTGGAGTTGATGAGTTTGATGTGATGATGGGAGAAGAGGGTCAGTTCCAACCTGCGCATAGTGACATCTGTCAGCTAAGGCAGAGAGGACCTCCATGCTACTATTTTTTCACCCCAGAACTCTACCAATATCTATGCTCTGGAGACACTCTACGTAGAACACAACATTGTGGGAGTACAGTTACTTCGAAGCATACGTACTCACGGAAGACAGATTTTGGCATCTGACAAAAGCCACCTCTATCAAGTATGCAGATATAGCCCACCCCCTTCTTCTTAGAGAACCAACGATACGGTCACCTGGATCAACCATTAGTACAACCAATCAAGTCCAAGAATATGACTTAGGAGAAGATACTAGGTACACAGTAGACCTATGTGATTGCACCACCACGAGTTCACCGTTAGAGACGAGAACAATTTAGAGGTTTGAAAGAAGAAATCAGGTCTAGTAGGTCTAAGATACCACCAAAACCTCTAGGTAGTCATATTTCTAAAGGTCCGAAATATTTTCAATAATTAGGGTCCTTGGAATTCGTGTATGGTCCAAACAACATAATGGCAGGGATGCGTCCCAATCTCCCTCTAGGACCTAACATGCCATACATCGGTACTTCGCATCTAATCATTACTATCTTGCTAGGGCTGAAGATACACCACCGCCAAAGAATTATATCCATGCTCGGGATAGAGCGGTTGGATGAAATCTTTAGAGCCCTGCATCCTACCAATAGTGGATCTTGCAAGGACGCGGGATGTTAGAGTGAATCAATCTTGATAGTAGTGTGAGAGGATGATCGTAGTATTGTGCCAAGACCAAGCTTACTGAAGCTGAACTTACCCTCTTTCTACCATATTTTTGGAAGCCTGGAATCTTCTATTGGCTAGAAGAGCATGGAGCGATCGAGCGAGCCACCAGGGTTAGAAGCGGCTATCCTCAGTCCCTACCGTAAGGGAATTGTGGGCCCTTCCCCTTTTAGGGCTTTCTGATGAAACCAACCTCTCGTCCGAAAAAACTCCTAACATTGTTGCTCTGCATTTTGTCTTTGTACAACACGTAGATTCTTGATTGGATATCTTGTACTTGGATGATCCTCAAAGCAATATGTACATTGGTCCTTCTCAAGAAACTTTGCCTTGCGAGCCTGAGTTTGCGAAACTTGAAGTACTAGGCTCATGGTCACTTATTGCACCTGATCTGCTTGACTATGATGCACTCCCAGATGATTCATAGCCTTCCTCCCTTATCTACTTGACTAGCATTGAACCTTTAGATCTTTCTGATTTTCCCTTCGATATTTCTACGATTGGATGAGAATGATCTACTTTCTGTGAGAAATTTCAACTAGTTTTGCTATTTTGGTCATATTTGTATGTTTGGCAATTGAGGCCAATTTTCATATTAGACTTAGAGTTTGACTTTTCAAAATTATATTATTCTAAAATCATTTGAATAGACACTTTTGGAAAGTGTGGGAAACAATAGAACACGAGTTTTAGAAATTCAAGTTTGAATTAGAATCTAGTCCTCATTAATGCTAGGTTTTTTATTATGGAGGGAAACCAAAGTTGAAAGTTAGGTTTGGACCTGTTATAAAAGGATGTAACTCATGGAAAGAGAATACATTCTCTCTCTCTTATCTCATTCATGCTTATACATGGTTCTCTTTGGGTTCTACTATCCATTGGTGCACTATATTGGTGATATCTTGCAATCTTGTGTGTAGAATGCTTATTCTATGCTATTTTTGGATCCACACGTGTGAAATACAGTTGCTTACTATTTTTGTATGAAAAGAAACTTCATCATATCTTATGTTTGATGTTTGATCATGTTCTTAGTGAGTTTGCATCTCATTCATTAAGTAGATGTTGATTTTTTCACATGGGCAAGATTGGTAGATTCAATATCTATTTCTAACCAAAGATCAGGTTATGGAATTGGATCTAAAATTATTCACATGGTATTAGAGCTTGTGTTGTAGGTTGTGAAAGGATCAAGTCCATCTATCAAGGATTTGGTGAAGATATCAATGCTAGAGCATGCTAGATTGATTTCTATCCAAAAATCGAGTTTCTTGCATATGTAGATTGGATCTTTTGTAGATCAAAACTCGTTTTAGGTTATAGAACTTGATGAATTCTGATTTCACACCACACTTACTGGAAATAGTTGATTTTGGATGCATTAGATAGGTCTCACTTGAGGCTACGAGATTCTATATCAAGTTTTAGGCAATTGCATGTAAAATTTGAAATATTCAATTTTTTGTGATTTTGTCAAAACCCTAATTTTGATTAGATCTCTAGATTGTGAGGTTACTAAACTTCATTTGAGTGCATTCAATCTTAGGAAGTGACAAGAATCATTATATTGAGGATAGATCATAGGTTGATCAAGATTTCTACATTCTATGTGTTGATTTGCTAGATATAAGTGCTAGAAGAGAATTGAGAGATTCCATATCTTTGTGATTTCTTTTTGGAAACATTTGTTGTATTTCAAAAGAATGCCTTGTGAATAGGTTGAAAGAGAAGGATCAGGTCATTGCAACATGGCTACATCAAGTGGATACATCAAGTGGAAACATTGAGAGGTTCCCATATCTTTGTGATTTCTTTTTGGAAACATTTGTTGTATTTCAAAGGAGTGCTTTGTGCATTGAAATAGGTTGAAAGAGAAGGATCAGGTCATTGCAACATGGCTACATCAAGTGGATACATGCTGGAAGGCAATGATAGGCTTACCTCAAGCAACTATTCATTGTGAAAAGTGAGGATGGAATCACTTCTTGAGATGAATGATGTTTTGGATATTGTTGTAGGTTTGGAGGAGAGGCCAACAACACAACAAGAACAAATGAGGTATGACAAGAGAGCCAAAAGAGATCTACACATGATCAAGATGAATGTTACCAATGAACTTCTCAAGGAAGTTGGTAAGAGTACTTCATCAAAGGATGCTTGGGATTCATTAAAGAAGCTTTATGAATCCAAGTCTACTTCTAGAGTATTGAATCTAAGAAGACAAATCTTTCAATGTTTGCAAAAGAATGAAGAAAGTCCATATATTTTTGTTTTGAGAGTGAAGCAAGTTTTGATTGGTCTTCCAAAATCCTTAAGTAGCATTAATCATGTTTGTGATTGTGCTTTGTCAAAGTCACAAAGACTACCTTATGCTAGATCTACAAAGCCTTTTCAAATTGTACATTCGGATATTCATGGAAGTACTACAATTAGCAATAGTGGAGCTAAGACGTATATAACTTTCATTGATGATTTTAGTAGATTTTGTTGGATCTATCTACTAAGGAACAAGGATGAAGTGCATATGTCTTTGTTAAGTTCAAGAATGCAAGGGAAAACCAATTTTCTACAAGGATCAAGTGCATAAGGAGTGACAATGGTGGAGAGTACATATCTACCAAGTTCAAGGCCTTTTGTGATGAGCATGGGATCAAGAGGGCGTATACAACACCAAGACCCCACAACAAAATGGAGTGTTCGAGAGGAAGAATAGGACTTTATGTGAAAGTGTCAAAGCCATGAGGTCAAGTGCTAACCTTGATAAGCCATTTTGGGATCAAGCTTTGTTGTGTGATAATTTCTTGTGAAATAGGTGACCGAGTGCTATTTTGGATGGAAGGACACCTTTTGAGATGTTATTTAAGAGGAGGCCGAGTGTCAACTTTCTTAGAACTTTTGGATGCACATGCTACTTCAATATAACTCTTGACGATAGGAACAAGGAGGATCCATGTTCAAGAAAAGGTATATGTGTTGGATATAGTGAGGTGAGTAAAGAGCCTACAAGGAATACATTCCTTCTACTAATAAGGTGATTATTGGTAGAGATGTCATTTTTGATGAGGGGAACATTTCAAAAGTATCTTCAAGCATTATTGTGAAGTTTTTAGCACGTGTGAACTTCACCACACACCTTACAGGATCTTACTGAGGTGTTGTGATTGCACAAGATTGATCAAAGAACATTATGCTTGAAAAATCTAAGGCAAGAGCACAATGGCATACATCTAATGAAAAAATCTAACTCTTCACTATGAGAAATGAATGTCAAAAATAATTCTAAGTGTTCAGTATGGGAAAAAAAGGCTGCTCTCGGGTAGAGAGAGAAAATCAAGCATGAATAACTCGAGTAGAGAGAGAATGAGTCCAAAACACCAAAATCTCAATATTCACAATATGGAAAAACATGCCCACTTTTCCTACATGAGAGAGACTCGAATTCCTACAGTGGAGTTACATGGAAAGTCCACTTAACTGAACTACTTCACCTACCACAGATCCACATGTGTAACTGCATGCATGTATGTTGCATGTACTACATGTCAACTCATAAAACTGCCTAGACATGTGTAGATCACTGAAACTACTTTGCATGTTGCATGCATTGATTGCATGTGGCTTGCATGCATACAGTATGACTTTGCATGTTATCTAAACTATTGCATGTCATCAAAATAGAACCTATCTAACTCAAATCCGAGCTACACTAGAAGGGTATGTGCTCAATTCACACTCCTTTTATGAACAACATGAAATTTAGTGGAAATCACCATGGACATGGCCCCAAACTCGAAATAATAATCTTCACACTCCTCCTTAAAATTTATGTTCGGCCAAGGTTTGACCTCATCTTCATAAAGACATTTTTGAGTAGAGGTTTGGTGAGAAGATCTGCAACACAATTTGAAGATGAAACATGTTCCAATGAGATCTCTCTCCCAATGACTTTTTCTCTTACAAAATGATGAGCCACTTCAATATGCTTGCTCCTTGCATGAAAGACTGGATTATTTGCAAGAGCCTGAGCAGAAATGTTATCGTTCTTGATAATTGGAAGATCTTCATCTGCATAACACTTTAGCTCCAAAAGTAGTCTTTTGATCCATAAAACCTCCTTAGTTGTGGTTGTAAGAGATTTGTATTCAGCTTCACAGGATGATAAGGAAATAGTTACATGTTTCTTTGATAGCCAAGAAACCAAGTTCCCTCCAAGAAATATAGTGTAAGCACTTGTGGATTTCCTATCCAGCCTGTCTCCTGCAAAATCTGATTCTGAAAAAGCAATCAAAGTCAGATCTTCTCCTTCATAGAATAATCCATAATCCAAGGTAGAAGATATATACCTCATATGGCATTTCCTGAGCATGGAAAGTGCATATTTACTTTGGCTTATAAATGCATGACCTTTTCAAAAATCTATTTCAAGGCCTACTCCTAAGTCCTACGTCTTAAACTCAGTACCAAGTGCATGCTTAGTTTCTTCAACTAACTTCTCATTGTTTCCACAAAGGATGATATCATCTACAAGATGAGAAGTATAATTACAAAGTTATCTACAAACTTATAATACAGAGAAGGGTTATATTCACTTAGACAAAATCTGAGTAATATGAGATAGGAGTTGAGCCTTGCATACCAAGACCTTGGTGCCTGTTTTAGTCCATACAGACTTTTGAACAAAAGACAAACTTTTGATTCATCACCTTCCTTCACAAAACCTGGAGGTTGCTCCATGTAAGTCTCCTCCCCAAGGTAACCATTGATAAATGCATTAGAAACATCAAGCTTTGAAAACATGCAAGAGAGATGAGTATTCAAATTGTTACCATCTTTGCAACTGGTGCAAAGGTGTCTTCATAGTCAAGACCTTTGATCTGTGAGTAGCCTTTGGCACAAAGTCTTGCTTTATACTTATTAATAGATCCATCATGATTATACTTGATTCTGAATACCCACTTACATCCAATCACATGCATGTTATTTGGTGGCTCCACAAGCTCCCATGTGTTGTTTGACATCAAGGCTTCAAACTCTTGGGTCATTGCTTCAACCCACTCTTTGGATTGAAGTGCTTCTTGAACATCCTTAGGCTCTTCATCTGATATAAAAAATGCATGATAGGAAGTTTCACCGTCCACTTGCCTTCCTTCAGCATCATATGTGAACCTACTTGGCTCAGATCTTGCTCGTGTAGATCTTCTTGGTGTGGTAGCTTGAATTTGCTCCTTTTCAAGCCTCGGCCTCACCTCTTCTTGAACAACATCAAGATTGATGACTGATCTTGCATGAGACTCCTTGACCTGTGCATCATCCAAGTTAAACTTATGATCTTCATGGAAGATCACATCTATACTAACAACATTCTTGTCAGTAGAGGGTAAATAAACTTTGTATGCCTTTTTGGTAGATGCATATCTTGTGAAAGATTCAACTAGTTTCATCACATTTTGCAATATTTCCATATTTGGCATATTGAGGCCAAAACTTGTTTTAGACTTAGAGGTTGACTTTTCAAAGTTCATTAATCTAAATTTCATTTGAATAAACACTTTTTGAAAGTGTGGGAAAGATAGAATACGAGTTTGAGTAGATTCAATTTGAATAAGTTGGGTACATTGAATCTAGACCCAAAATTGGTAGGGTTAGCATTTTGGTGGGAAAGCCAAGTGGCCAAATAGGGTTTGGACCTGCTATAAAAGGATGTAACTCGTGGAGAGACACATCTTCTCTCTTCTCTATCTCATTTCATGCTTATACATGGTTCTCTTGGGTTCTACTATCCATTGGTGCACTATCTTGGTGATTGCTTGCAATTCTATGTGTAGAATGATCTATATTTGCTATTTTTGGATCCACACGTGTGAAATACAATAGCTTGCTGGTTTTGTATGGACAACAACAGTACATAATCATTTCATTCAAGTTTGATCAAGTTCTATTAGTGTTTGCATCTCAAATTGTGTGTAGATGCTGATTTTTCTACATTGGTGAAATTGGTAGTGTATTTCTCTTTCTAACCAAAGATCATTCAAGTAGATTGGATCTTAAGGATCTGAAATCTTTCACATGGTATCAGAGCTTGTGTTTCAGGTTATGAAGGAGGAAATCAGATCTATCAATGATTTGGTGAAGATATCAAGTCTAGAGCATGCTAGAGAGGATTCTACACCAAAATCGGTTTTTTTTGCTTTTGTAGATTGGATCTTTTGTAGATCAAAACACTAAATAGGTCAATATACTTGTTCAATTCCGTTTTTTGAATTCACATGCTGGATTTGGCCGATTTTTGGATCATTGGTTCAGCCTAAGTGGTGGCTTATAGATTGCATATCAAATTTTCAGCATTTGCATGTAGATTTGGAATAGTCAATTTTTTGTGATTTTGTCAAAACCTTAATTTTGATTGGATCTCTAGATAGTGAGGTTTCTGGACTTCATTTGAGTGTATTTCAATTTTAAGAAGTGGCAAAAGTCATTAGATTGAGGATAGATCATAGTTTGATCAATATTCCATGATTCTATGTGTTGATTTGCTTGGATAAGTGCTAGAAGAGAATTTGTGAGATAGTTTCAAATCTTGGTGATTTCTTTTGAAAGCATTTGTTGTTGTTCAAGAGAGTGCTTTGTGCATTGAAACAGGTTGAAAGAGAAGATCAGGTCATTGCTACATGGCATCCTCAATTGGAGTCATGTTGGAAGCTAATGATAGGCTTACCTCAAGTAACTATTCATTATGGAAAGTGAGGATGGAGTCACTTCTTGAGATGAATAATGTTTTGGATATTGTTGTAGGTTTGGAGGAGAGACTAGCAACACAACAAGATCAATTGAGGTATGACAAGAGGGCCAAGAAGGCTCTACACATGATAAAGATGAATGTTACCAATGAACTTCTCAAGGAAGTTGGTAAGTGCACATCATCTTTGGAAGCTTGGAATTCATTGAAGAAACTTTATGAATCCAAGTCTACTTCTAGAGTGTTGACTCTAAGAAGGCAAATCTTTTCTTGTTTGCAAAAGAATGAAGAAAGTCCAAGTACTTTTGTTTTGAGAATGAAAGCATTGAATGATGAGGTAGCTTGCATAGATGAAAGCATTAAGGAAGGAGAGCTTATTCAAGTGATTCTTGGATGCTCATGCTAACATTGTTCAAAGCATTGCTATTCAAAAGACTTTGCCAAGTTTGATGGATCTTCAAGAGATCTTGATCAATGAGGAATATAGGCTTCAAGCAAGAGGTGGATCTACATCGACACTTCAAGAGGATGCTATGTTCACAAAGGGCAAATTCAAGTGCAAAACCAAAAGCAAGTGGTCTAAAGGGCAAGATCGAGTGGATGCTTCTTCAAGTGGCAAAAAGAAGGATAGATCAAAGATCAAGTGCTTCTATTGTGGCATCAAAGGACACTTTGCAAGTGAGTGCTACAAGAAGAAGAGAGATCAAGGAGACAAGCAAGGTAATCTTACTCTTGATGAGGATGGTTTGGATGTGCAAGATGCAAATGATGATGCTTTTGTGATGTCTTCATGTATGCTTGCTAATGATGGAGATCTAGATCCTTGGTGGATTGATAGTGGAGTAAGTTCACACATGACCTTTCACAAAGAGTACTTCACTTCTTTGTTGGCATATGGGGATGACAAGAGGGTGATCTACACGGCCAATGATGGTGAGTGTGCAATCAAAGGGATTGGCACAATTCCTATTTCTCTCTCTACAAATAGGAATGTTCATTTGGAGGATGTCTTGTTTATTCCATCTATTACCAAGAATTTGCTTAGTGTGAGTCAAATGCTAAGTAAGGGCCTCAAGGTGGAGTTTGATGGAGATGCTTGTTTGATCAAAAGGAAGGATGTCTTGATTGGAAAAGGTAAAAGGCAAGGGAAGTTGTTCAAACTCGATGCTTGTGTTATTGCTAACCAAGTTGGATGTGTTGCAAGGGAGCAAATTTCTATTCAAGAGGTTTGGCACAAAAGGATGGGACACCTCAACTTCAAGTCATTGGAGGTAATGGCAAGGGAGAAGGTTGTGATTGGTCTTCCAAGTTCCTTAAGTAATGACAAGCATGTTTGTGAGTCTTGTGCTTTGTCTAAGTCACATAGACTACCTTATACTAGATCTATTTCTAGATCTACAAAGCCTTTTCAACTTGTACATTCGGATATTCATGGATTTACTACAATTAGCAATAGTGGAGCTAAGATGTATGTAACATTCATTGATGATTTTAGTAGATTTTGTTGGATCTATCTACTAAAGAGCAAGGATGAAGTGTATGATGTCTTTGTCAAGTTCAAGAATGCAAGGGAGAGCCAATTTCTTGTGCAATAGGTGGCCAAGTGCTATTTTGGATGGAAGGACACCTTTTGAGATGCTATTCAAGAGGAGGCCGAGTGTCAACTTTCTAAGAACCTTTGGATGCACATGCTATGTCAACATTACTCTTGATGATAAGACCAAGGAGGATCCATCTTCAAGAAGAGGTATTTTTGTTGGATATAGTGAGGTGAGTAAAGCCTACAAAGTTTACATTCCTTCTACTAACAAAGTGATTGTTGGAAGCGATGTCATTTTTGATGAGGGAAACATTCCAAAGGTGTCTTCAAGCATGATTGATGGTAGAGTAGATGGATCTAACATTCTTGATGTTGATGAGAAGGATCCTACTTTGGATGCTGATGATGATGGACCTTCATCAAGTCAAAAGCCAAGGAGAACATCAAGAGAAAGACAAGTACCTTCAAGGCTCACATATGATCAAAAGGGTAAGCAAGTAGTTTCTGGAAATTATGTTGCTTTCCTAACCTCTTTGGATGAACCTACAAGTGTAGATCAAGCAAGGAAAGAAGAGGAATGGATCCAAGCAATGGATCTTGAGTATCAAGCTCTTATGAAGAATGGAACATGGAGATTGGTGGAGTTGCCTAAGGACAAGAAAGCTATTGGATGCAAATGGATCTTCAAGGTGAAGACAAACCAAGATGGATCTATCAACAAGTACAAGGCAAGGTTAGTGGCAAAAGGATATGCACACCCGTGGCAAAGATGGTAAACATTCGAGTCATCATTTCACTTGCTACACTTTATGGATGGGATCTATGGCAAATGGACATTTCAAATGCATTCTTGGATGGTGATCTTGAAGAGGAAGTATACATGGAGCAACTCGAGAGCTACATCTCATCAACAAAGCCAAATCATGTGTGTCTTCTACAAAAGAGTTTGTATGGCCTTAAGCAAGCACCAAGGAGTTGGTATGCTAAGCTTAACACTTTTTTACTCTCTCAAGGCTTTGTTATGAGTGAGTATGATCATTCACTTTATTATAGGTTTGCCGGAAATGATGTTACCATCTTGCTAATCTATGTGGATGATATCATCTTGAGTGGTGGAGACAATCAAGATGTGGAGGATATCAAGAATGCTCTTAAGAAGGAGTTTGAGGTGCATGATCTTGGTAATTTGCATTACATTTTAGGAATAGAAGTCATTAGATCTTCTCAATCTACTTTCATTTGTCAAGAGAAGTATGCTAATTCTATTCTAGAAAGATTTCATATGGTAGATGCAAAAGCTATTGATACACCTATGGAGTCTCATGTAAAGCTTACTATAAGAGGTAATGAAAGATCCTTCAAGGACATTACTCTCTATAGAAAGCTAGTTGGTTCACTCATCTATCTAACCATTACTAGACCTGATCTAAGCTATTGTGTTGGAAGATTGAGTCAATTCATGCAAGATCCTAGTGAGGAGCATTGGAAGCTAGGAAAGCGAGTTTTGAGGTACATCATTGGAGCTCGAGATTTTGGCATATTATATGAGGGATCATCACCTAATCTTTTTGGATTTTCAGATTCGAACTATGCTGGAGATGTAATGGATAGGAAATCCATTAGTTCTCATTGTATTTTCATAGGTGATGGAGCTATATCATGGATGTCAAAGAAACAAGCCACTATCTCATTGTCATCTAGTGAGGCCGAGTACAAAGCTCTTACACATTGCACAAAGGAGATGGTATGGATCAAAAGGATGATAAAGGATATTCAATTGCTGGATTTTTCAGAGAGCCCAATCATCTTTTGTGACAATCAATCAGCCCAAAGAATGGCATCCAATCCTATCTTTCATGCTAGGAGCAAGCATATTGAGATACAATATCATTTTGTGAGGGAGCGAGTCATTGCAAAGGAGGTGGAGCTTCAACATCTGTCTTCAAGGGAATGTGTAACTGATATATTCATCAAAGCATTGGGAAAAGACTTGTTCATGAAGCATAGGACTTCACTTGGAGTATTATCAAAGTCTATGCTAAAACTAGTTGAAGAGGGAGTGTGAAAGATTCAACTAGTTTCATCACATTTTGCAATATTTCCATATTTGGCATATTGAGGCCAAAACTTGTTTTAGACTTAGAGGTTGACTTTTCAAAGTTCATTAGTCTAAATTTCATTTGAATAAACACTTTTTGAAAGTGTGGGAAAGATAGAATGCGAGTTTGAGTAGATTCAATTTGAATAAGTTGGGTACATTGAATCTAGACCCAAAATTGGTAGGGTTAGCATTTTGGTGGGAAAGCCAAGTGGCCAAATAGGGTTTGGACCTGCTATAAAAGGATGTAACTCGTGGAGAGACACATCTTCTCTCTTCTCTATCTCATTTCATGCTTATACATGGCTCTTGGGTTCTACTATCCATTGGTGCACTATATTGGTGATTGCTTGCAATTCTATGTGTAGAATAATCTATATTTGCTATTTTTGGATCCACACGTGTGAAATACAGTAGCTTGCTGGTTTTGTACGGACAGCAACAGTACATAATCATTTCATTCAAGTTTGATCAAGTTCTATTAGTGTTTGCATCTCAAATTGTGTGTAGATGCTGATTTTTCTATATTGGTGAAATTGGTAGTGTATTTCTCTTTCTAACCAAAGATCATTCAAGTAGATTGGATCTTAAGGATCTGAAATCTTTCACATATCCTACAAAAATTCCTCTTACAGCACTAGGATCTTCCTTCTTCCTAGTTTCTAGAGGCACATGCACAAAGCATACACAGCCAAAAATCCTAAGATGATCTACCTTAGGCTTTTTCTTATACAATATCTCAAATGGTGTCTTTCCTCCTATTGCAAGATTTGAAAGCCTATTACAAAGATAGTTTGCACATGCAACTGCCTCTCCCCAAATTTCTTTAGGCAGAGAAGCTTCTAGCCTAATGGCTTTTGAACATTCACACAAAGTTCTATTTTTTCTCTCAACAACTCCATTTTGTTGAGGAGTATATGAACAAGAAAACTCTCTTTGAATACCCTCTCTCTCACAAAAGTCTTTAAACTTATTGGAAGTGTATTCTCCTCCACTATCACTTCTCAAAACTTTCAACTTGAAAGGAAACTGCTTTTCTACATAAGCTTTGAAGTAAGAAAAACATCATAAACCATGGCTTTTGAAGACAACATATAGATCCAAGAATATCTTGTATAATCATCTAAAAAAGAGACAAAGCAGTTGGCTCCTCCTCTGCTCTTAGTTGATGAGAAATGAACATCAGAGTGTACAAGTTCAAATGGTTGCTTTGTCTTGATACTTGATCTAGGAAAAGGCCTTCTGTGTGACTTTGCCAACACACAAGCTTCACAAGGTAGAAGCTCCTTTGACAGTGTCTTTGGTAGACCAACATCTTTTCCTTCTTTGACCATAGATTGCATGGCTTTGAAATTGGGATGACCCAATCTCTTGTGACACAAATCCTCCTATAGAACCTTGGTCTCATAAGCATTATTTGAAATGTTAGCACTCTCCCTAGGATCTAGTTTGTACAACTTACCAATTCTAGATCCTCTAGCAATAACTTCATTTTCTCTTGAGATTATACACTTGTTAACTTGAAACTTGACATCCAATCCACTATCAAACAACTGTCCTACACTAATGAGATTCTTGGTTAATCTAGGTACATACAATACATCATGTAAGCAAAAAGATTTTGATGATGATGCATGCAATGGAATACTACCTATTCCTTCAATTCTACACTCTACATCATTAGCAGTATAGATTGACCTTTTTGCACCTAGATATGGGATTAGTGACAGAGTTTCTAGAACTAGACGTATGGGAACTAGCCCCACTATCTATCCACCAGACTTCTTCATTCTTAAAAGGAAACGATGAAAAAGTAGACATCATTAATGAATCCTCTCTTTCACTCTCTACACCCTCACACTCATCCTCATTACTAAGGTTAGCTTGCTTAGATTGGTTCTTCTTCCTGAAATTGTTTGATGCATAGTGTCCTTTCTTGCACAGAAAAAACACTTGATCTTTGACAGCTTCTTCTTGCCACCGGATGTTGCAGATTGTGAGGACTGATCCTCACCACCTTCTTTGGCTTTGTCCTTCTTGAAGTGTTGTTGTCCTTTGTCCTTGCCTCTTGACTTGTCTCTGATGAAGAGTGCTTTGTCATCTCCACCATCTTTCAATGAAAGTCTGTTGATCCTCAGCATCTTGTTCTCTTGCCTGCTTTCTTTAGCAATGAGAACACCTTGCAGTGTCTCCAAGGATGGAAGATCCTCCCTGACAGCATAAGTCTGCACAATATTGTCATACTCATCTCTAAGTCCAATTAGGACTACTTGAACAAGTTCAGTGTTCTTAAGAGCATCACTAATACCAGCTAACTCTTGATGAATATCCTTAACTCTCATGACATATGATGAAGCACTCTCATCTACTCTCTGATAACTTAGAAATATTTGGTTTTTAAGTGTAAGCAATCTAGAAGTATTTTTGATTTCATAGATTGTTTTTAGAGTATCCCAAGCTTCCTTGGCAGTGGTGCATGTGCTGATCTCTCTTAACACTTTATTGGTAACATTCATTTTTATGAAATGAAGGGCAATTCTGGTTCTTTTGTGAAATGCTGCAGCTTCATTAGATGGAGCAGGTTCTTCTTCAGCTCCACTCACAATATCCATTACATCCTGTAGAATCAATAATGATTCTATTCTGATCTTCCACATTGCATAATTGGAAGATGTTAATCTCTCACTGTGCTCTAAGAAATGTGAACCAGATGAAGACATCTTCTTTATAAGAAATTCTAGTAATGATAAAAAATGGAGTTGAAAGAATGTTGCTTGCTATCCCAATGTAGGATCTAACACAGATGTTGATCCACCCTATGAAATCTAGCAACATATGTGAGAACAAATTCTCAACACTAAAAATCAATCTATCTTGAATTTGGATCTTGCTTCAGTCACAAAAGAAGAAGCACATGCAAGCAAGAAGTCTATCTCTCCCACGAGTTTGAAAGTACTGATAAACTCTCTAGAAACTTACTTTCAACTCAAACACAGTAATATGTGTGAAATGAAAAGTCTAAGCCCTCAGAACACTCACTTCTATCCAATTCTACTTGATTGACAGTGAAAATTGATGAAAATGGTGAAAAAGACATATGTGTGTTCACTTTGGCATATCCCACGAGTTGAGTACCCTCTCAAACTCTCTGATTGCCTAAAAATCTTCTAAAAACAAATCAAATTGATTTATAAACAAGAGCAACACATTCTACTCTTCAATACCTATCCAACAAGCTATAGAACATCAAATTTGGATCATTCCTTGAGAAGTAGCACTCATTAATGAGGGCTGATTTCACACGTGTGAGCTCTCTGTCCGTACAAAGCTTCGTTGGATCAGATTAGCCTTGATTTGATCCACTTATGATCCTCAGATTGCTTGTTTCTCACCGAGTTTGAATCCCTCTCCAAATCCGAGCCCCTGCAAGCAAAAACACTGATGATCTGATGTATACACTCTCACCTCTTTAAATCATGAAGCTCTGATACCATGTGAAGTTTTTAGCATGTGTGAACCTCACCACACACCTTACAGGATCTTACTGAGGTGTTGTGATTGCACAAGATTGATCAAAGAACAGTATGCTTGAAAAATCTAAGGCAAGAGCACAATGGCATACATCTGATGGAAAAATCTAACTCTTCACTATGAGAAATGAATGTCAAAAATAATTCTAAGTGTTCAGTATGGGAAAAAAAGGCTGCTCTCAAGTAGAGAGAGAAAATCAAGCATGAATAACTCGGGTAGAGAGAGACTGAGTCCAAAACACCAAAATCTCAATATTCACAATATGGCAAAACATGCCCAACTTTCCCTACAGTGGAGTTGCATGGAAAGTCCACTTAACTGAACTAATTCACCTACCACAGATCCACATGTGTAACTACGTGCATGTATGTTGCATGTACTGCATGTCAACTCATAAAACTGCCTAGACATGTGTAGATCACTGAAACTACTTTGCGTGTTGCATGCACTAATTGCATGTGGCTTGCATGCATACAGTATGACTTTGCATGTTATCTAAACTATTGCATGTCATCAAAATAGAACCTATCTAACTCAAATCCAAGCTACACTAGAAAGATATGTGCTCAATTCACACTCCTTTTATGTACAACATGAAATTTAGTGGAAATCACCATGGACATGGCCCCAAACTCGAGATAGGAAGATAATATTTTAGTAATCTTCACAATTATTGATGGTGATGTGGATGGATCTAACATTCTTGATGTTGATGTAAAGGATCCTACTTTAGATGGTGATGATGATGGACCTTCATCAAGTCAAAAGCCAATGAGAACATCAAGGGAAAGACAAATGCCTTCAAGGCTCACATATGATGAGAAAGGTAAGCAAGTAGTTTCTGAAAATCATGTTAATTTCCTAACCTCTTTTGATGAACCTACATGTGTAGATGAAGCAAGAAAGAAAGAGGAGTGGATCCAAGCAATGGATCTTGAGTATCAAGCTCTTATGAAGAACGAAACATGGAGATTGGTGGAGTTACCTAAGGACAAGAAAGATATTGGATGCAAATGGATCTTCAAGGTGAATTCAAAACAAGATGAATCTATCAATAAGTACAAGGCAAGGTTGGTGGCAAAAGGATATGCTCAAGAACAGGGTATTGACTATGATGAAACCTTTGCACCTGTGGCAAAGATGGTAAGCATTCGGGTCTATCTTGCTACTCTTTATGGATGGGATCTATGGCAATTGGACATTACAAATGCTTTTTTGAATGGTACATGGAACAACCCGACATTTCACCTACAAAGCCAAATCATGTGTGTTTTCTACAAAAGAGCTTATATGGCCTCAAGCGAGCACCAAGGAGTTGGTATGCTAAGCTTAACACTTTTTTACTCTCTCAAGGCTTTGTTATGAGTGAGTATGATCACTCACTTTATTATAGGTTTGCTAGAAATGATGTTACCATTTTGCTAATCTATATGGATGTTATCATCTTGAGTGGTGGAGACAATCAAGATGTGGAGTTGCATTACATTTTAGGAATAGAAGTGATTAGATCTTCTCAATATGCTTTCATTTGTCAAGAGAAGTATGCTAATTCCATTCTAGAAAGATTTCATATGGTAGATGCAAAATCTTGTGAAACACTTATGGAGTCTAATGTAAAGCTAACTATAAGAGGTAATGAAAGATCCTTCAAGGACATTATCTCTATAGGAAGCTAGTTGGTTCACTCATCTATCTAACCATTACAAGACCAAATCTAAGCTATTGTGTTGGGAGATTGAGGCATTCATGCAAGATCCTAGTGAAGAGCATTGGAAGCTAGGGAAACAAGTTTTGAAATACATCATTGAAACTTGAGATTTTGGAATATTGTATGAGGGATCATCATCTAACTTGTTTGGATTTTCATATTCAGACTTTGCTGGAGATATAATAGATAGGAAATACATTAGTGCTCATTGTATTTTCATAAGTGATGGAGCTATATCATGGATGTCGAAGAAACAAGCCACTATCTCATTGTCATCTAGTGAGGTCGAGTACAAAGCTCTTACACATTGCACAAAGGAGATGGTAGAAATCAACAGGATGATCAAGGATCTTCACTTGCTGGATTTTCAGAGAGCCCAATCATCTTCTATGACAATCTATCAACCCAAAGGTTGGCAACCAATGTAGTTACAGAAATGCAATAAAACCTCGAAGATGATCTTGAATAGAATGCATTCATGGTGAATCCTCACAATGTCGATCAACAACATGAATTGGAGCAACACAGCACATGACAAGCCATCAAGAATGGTTCCACGACTATTCTCGGCCTATAATACAAAGAAATTCATTTACCTTGGAGAGAACTGCCACATATGAATGAAGGTGAAGGTACTGTCAAGTTGAATTTTCAAATGGACACTCCAAACTAATTCCAAAAGTATTGTATTCCAAATTTGACAACTAATCTATTTTCTATCAACATAATCACTGATTTAGAACATAAGGTAGAGTTTGGATCAGATTCTTGTAAAATTCTCGATAAAGAGAAGAGAGTCCTTGCATTCAAAAAAAGACAAGGATATCTATATCGACTTACTCATTACTATTCCGTGATTGATCGTGTGGTAAGTAGCTTAGCTTTTATTAATGTAAAATTGATTTTTTATTATAGACCTGGGCACTTGAATCATGTATCTATTGCTAATATGTCTAAACATTCTTTAGTTCCTGATTTTCACTAGCGACCCTCCAATCTACTATAGGAAAGCAGACTAGAAGGCCTTTTAAGTCGAATCAAGAACATGTATCTAGAAATCTATTAGACATAATTCATTCAGATGTATGTGGGCCGATGTAGACACCATTATGACTTGATGCTAAATTCTTATTATTTGAGAAGAGTTGTTGTTTATTTTATGAAGTACAAATCTGAAGCCTTCCACTTTTTCAAAATTTATAAAGAGCATGATGAGCTACAGACAGGATGAAAGCTCAAAGCTCTAAGAACTGAAAATGGCGATGAATATATATCAAATGCATTCAAGGAATATTGTTCGACAAATGGTATTGAAAATTAATATGTTTCTTCATATTCTCCTCAGTCTAATGGACTTGCAAAGAGAAAGAACAAAACGTTAGTCGAATCTGCCAAATGCAAGATCACTCATGCATCATTTCTTCTTGGAATGGCATTTATAGACTATATAATCCTATAACTTGTAAAGTTTTCACAAGCAAGGATGTTACAATTCTTGAAGATCAATTTATTGACTTGAAGGACAAGAACTAGATTCTACATGTCGTTCTTGTCTCAAATACTGATGAATATTTAAATTCAACATCAATTTTTTCAAGTACCCGCCTATACAATCAAACTCATAAGATATCAAGAAGATGCAACTCAGAAACAACTGACACAACCAACACATAATCAAATTTGATAACCAGAAGCACCTCCCAGAAGATTGACATGAATCAAAAGTCAACCTGTCATATTTACTGATGAGTATGCTCACTATTTGTCATTGGAATCGAACACAATCGAAGAAGCACTCACACAAAGTTTCCTACAGGCACAAAGATTATCGATTGCAAATGGATCTTCAAGATCAAGTACAAAGTAGATGGCAACATCGATAGAAGAAATTGTGAAAATTGTCAACTAGTTTCAACATTTTAACTGGCAATTTTGGAGGCCAAAGTGAAATCTCAACTTAGAGTTAGTTTCATAAATGTCAATAAAGCTCTAAATAGTGTTATTACTATTTTTAACAAGTAGCTAAGTGGATGATGTCTTGTTTGGACCCATTCTAATTGGTTAATTTTGGTACATTGCATTTGGACCATAATTTCTAGGTTTTTGGTTAAGTACCTAGAAGTTGCCATTTTAGGACATAGTTGGAGAATAGGGCCAAATGACATTATGGTTGTTATAAATAGCTGCAACAGTGTGGAGAACATAATCATATGTTGATCATTCATGTGGAGATCTCATCTTTGTTAATTCTATCTCCATCTCATATCATTTTCTCATGTATCTTGAGTTTCCATGTGTAGAATGTTGATTTTCTTGTAAATCTTGAATCCACACATGTGAAGGACAGTAGGTTGTTGCTGCTGTACAGACAAGGATAGTACCTTACTGTATTTTGATGTTCATGATCAGATCTTTGTGATTTATGCAAGACTAGCATGCTAAAATTGGTGATTTCTACCTTCTAACTAGTTCTAGATGTGTTGATCAAATTGACCCAAGATCAAAGATCCATTAACTGCATTTTGGATCTGTAATTTTCACATGGTATCAGCGCAGATTGAAGGTCAAATTTGTGAATTCAACCATATCTAGTGGTGGATTTGAGGGCACCATAAATTCTTTGTGGATTTGGAGGCTCTACACACACAAATCAAGTTGTTGGAAGCATAGAAAGCAGATCTTTGTGATCCTATCACCATTTTAGGTCAAATCACTTGTAGTTGGCTGATTTTTGAATCCATTCACTAGAATTTGGATTGCCTATGGTAGAAAATTAAACATTCTAGTAGATGTCATATCAAGATTCTAGCTTTTGCATCTAGATTCTTCTTGATTCAATATTTTGCATTTTTTGAAAAACCCTAAATTTGGTATGATCTCTTGACTTTCATGTTGCTGGACTTTTTAAGAGTGCATTTCAATCTTAGGTGTTGGAAAAAGTTCATCATATTGTGTTTAGATCTATTGTGATCAAGAAATCAAGATTCTATGTGCTAAGAATTGCTAGAAAGAAGAGAAAAAGGGGAGGATAGAATGTTCCATATCTTTGTGATTTCTTTTTTGATTTCAACCATCTACAAGGAGCCTAAAAGAAAGGTTAATTTGAAGTATTTATTTGTGATTTGTTTCAATACATGTCACTATGAGAGTTGCTCTTTGTGGTGTCAATAATTACTTCTTCTTTATTTGTGTATGTGAAAAATTGAGAGAGAGAGAGAGAGAGAGAGAGAGAGAGAGAGAGAGAGAGAGAGAGAGAGAGAGAGAGAGAGAGAGAGAGAGAGAGAGAGAGAGAGGACCTAAGAGTTCATCACCCGAAACGTGCTAAACCAAAAAAAACCAGAATGATAATTTTTGTTGCCCACTTCTCGCGGCCAGAAACGCGCCAGCCATGGAGGCGGCAATTTTTTTTATAGTCGGCTATCGGAGTTGGATCTTCGTGTGTGAATAGTCGACAGGCATTTGCTCAGCGATAACATGGTGCCAGGGGGGGTTGAGCTTCATGGGGAGCGAAGCCATCGATTTCGGATTTTTGGTAAGTGTAGGCATGATTTTTTGAAAGTGTTGTCTTATTTCTCCATAGAAACCACTCTTTGGAGAGCGAAAAGGTCACTCAAAATTAGATTTTCTAGGACTATTCATCCTCATTGTGGAAGATAAACTTGCAATAGAAAGGACCTATTGACCCACAAGGCTAAAATTCATAATGTTGACAGTCCAAACTTTAAGCACCAACCCTCTTGTCAACCATACCATGCCCTATGACCAAATGTTTAGCTATTTTTTGGTGGAAGTAAGCAGTCTTCAGATTATTCATTAGTTAAATGCTTTGTGTAATTTCCGAGAACCCATCTTGGTCTCTCTATAGTGTGCATAAAGACGATGTGATCTGCATAATACTTGTCATTTATATTGTCAAAAGAATCATTTGTCATATGTTTAATTCAAGTTCTCATTTCTTCCAAATCAAAGGCATATTCTTCTTTGAGACATTAGAATTTGTGGATTTTATCATTTCAAGGTACTTGCCAAAAGCATCTCTCTCTCTCTCTCTCTCTCTCTCTCTCTCTCTCTCTCTCTCTCTCTCTCTCTCTCTCTCTCTCTATGAGGCATGTATGTGTGTGTGTACACGTACACACACACACACACACACACACACACACACACACACATGGCCCCATATTTGTCATTTCTAAAGGGTTCTGAATTATAAACATCATGATGCACTATTATAGTCTGCAGACGATTCTAATTACAAAAAAGCATGACTTTATAAGCACTATTAAAGAGCAATTCACCTAAAAACGTTCAGATCTAATGGATTAACTACCCAGATTATTGATAACCAACAAATGAAGGCCCATTTATAACTGTTCAGATCTAATGGATTAACTACCCAGATTATTGATAACCAACAAATGAAGGCCCATTTACAACTGCACGTTGTCTTCATTGCTCTCAATCTTGATTTTGATAATATAAGCTTACTTACTATTGGCATTTTGATGCATGTTCAAATGAAAGTGCGATACAACCAAATAAGCAGATATTCAATCTTTGATTATAAGAGCAACTTGTCAATCATGCAGTGAGCTAACAATTTGTGAATTTCAAAGGAAAGCTTTGTTCGCAGAATTTTTCTTTAATATGTAACTGTTCCACAATGCAAATTAATGAAGCCCTTTTCTACAGAATCTATATAAGAATGAATTCTCTCTTAACCTCCACATTCATTGCCAGTCCAAATACATGATTCAGCTAGTGTCCAGCCATGTGAATAATTTAATTTCATACTGTCTAAGCTTTGGCAAACACACCAAAAATTTCCACTCCTCACAGCACTTCCCAGGTTTCCGTTCCTGTTTGTATGGCACCAAAAGCCACAGCTTATAGGTACTTCATGGTGGTATAGCGTTTTCATAAGAACTAAATTTTCTAGACTCATAGCAATGACACCACGATCCTGGCAAAAGAGAGCACAAACTCCAATATCACTATCATCAATATCAACAAGAAAGCGTTTTCAAAGTAAACATAATATTTGATCAATGGTCACTTAGACTTTGAGAGTATCAAATGATAGTTGACAGTTTGGAGATGCAATGCTAGGATCTTTACAGGGGTGTTGAAGAAAAGCTAATAAGTATATCTGGTTCCCTCTAATCTGGATCTCCTCCAAAAGAGTAAAGGATGACTCCTAGTGCAAAACACCCACAAAAAGCTTACATTTTGTATTGTTGAGTTGTCAGGTATGTGACACATTCTCATGATGAGTTTTTTCTTCAGAATCTGAGCACAAGAATTAGCTTACAGCAAGAGAAAGCAGTCATTTCACTACTTTTTTGTTCAGAAATTGCAACTTTTCTGATCTGTAGGCAAAGCAAACCACAGACAATCTTATCCAGTCTCCTCAACAATTGTATACGAGTCACAAATGAATAAATTGAAATATTACAAAATAGGACAACATTGAATCAGATTTGACCCCGTAGAAAGGAGTTTATAAGAAGAATGCTACTCCACAAACTTTGGCCATAAGAATGACCAACATTTGATTTATACAAATGTTAAAATGGCAGTCAAGACACAAGGCACATTCATGGCATGGAAATGCAAGAAACAAGAAAGTGGAACCTATGATCACTCCTCGGTTTTGTAATATAATCAATAGACCAATGTAAGCCTCAAAGACATTCAAGTGCTATGCACAGTGGGGTATAGATCTGAGATGCAACCATATTGCCAAGCTCTCAAGTTATTTATGTACCAAGTGGTAAATCTTGAACAACGACCACTGAGTAGACTAGTTAGATTTGTATCTAGAAACTATTACTGCTGATCCCACCCATGTATAAAAAGTTCAGACAGCAATCTCTCAGTTCACGAGTTCAACTCATCCAAGTTGTTCGAAGGACAGATAAACCATCATCCATCATACAGCCAGTCTATGTCGGCCTTTGGCTAGTCTCCGTGCAAGGATTCTTCTTCCTCCAACAGTCCTTTTCCTGTATTCAAAACATCAGATGCATTAATGTGTGAGTTTATATTTCAATTTTCCCAAATGCTCAATTTAAAGGGCTCACTTCAAGATTATGAACCCAGGACCCATGCCATAAGAAAATAATCAACGGCAAGGATTAGGTGTTCCTGCAAAAAAGCAAATTTCTCATCCAACCTGAACAAATCGCCGCGCGCAAAACAACAAGGATCAAAAGGGTAAACACTTAATGCATCACCGTATTCCAAGTTTATTCTTTAATCCTAGCATCCAGCCAGAAAATAGGGACTGATCTAAAGATATGACAAGAAGCTGCTTGTGCAATGTACAAAATGGTCTCCAAAATTTACAAAACATAATAAAACCAGAACCTGATAAATTAAGGATGGAAATCAGATGTGACCACCTGCAGAGAACAAATTTTTACAGAATGCTTCTTGATTCCTAGTTATCAGCAAACAAACATTTGCAACCATGTTTGCTACGAGAGGAGCTACATTTGCAAACGTTGCCCTAATAATCCTAATTTTCAAAAAAAGAAAATGGGGGACTCAGGTCAACAACCTGTACGGAAAGTTTTGTAGACCAGATTGCGGAAAAATGCATCAAAAGATTGAATTTTTCAGACAATTCCTTGATATTTACTATCTTTTGCAGTAACAAAAATTTGCACAGCACTCGTTTGCAGTAGACTTACATAGTGGATTGAGAAAAATATTATCCAAGCTTTATGAGGGGTGCTTACATCCTCTCATAATTTTGTCTGAGTCAATATGGACCACTATACATGTTCATGGTCATAGATTTGGTTATGGACCGGTATCTCTTCTTAGTCCCTGTTTGTAGGGAAAATTGAGAACAGAAACTTGCCACATCCAACTGGTACAAATAGCTAGGATTCCAGATTCAAAAAATTACCTTTCCAGGTAGAGACTATGTGCTATTATAGTCCGGATTGTTCACTGATGGACAAATTAAGGTAACTTCTACAAATTAAATCTTTATGCAATTGGACAAGCATTGGACCTTGAAACTTAACAGATAAAGACATAGCTTCCTTTGCAATTGGACAAGCATTGGGCTTTGAAACTTGACAGACACGAAGATTAACTTCTTTTGCAATTGGACAAACATTGGGCTTTGAAACTTGACAGATGCAGATGTACAAGATTACGCCACTACTCATCATGAAAAACATGAACGACCAACAGAAGCACAAGAACACACATTTTTATGTTCTAGCTCACAGAATACAAGGAAAACTCCAGAAACAAAGCTTAACTGATTTGCAGCTCAGAATTATAGTCAACCTCTCTTGAAAACAAAGACCTACAGAAAAGGCAGTCACACAATTAACTTCCTTCTAGGCATATTTGGGTAATAGCATCCATGTAGTGCATAAGGGAGGCCAATGTCACAGACACAAAATATTAAGAAAATTTGCTATACAGCTTACATTTTTCTTTCCACATTGCAAATCTAGAATTGGAAAACTCAATACATGTACATTGCAGCTAGCTTAGTAACGACAATGAATCTGACCTATGTCAAAAAAACGACACTTGTCATTGTCTATCATTTGTCACATCTACCAGGCATGGCAATGACTGCTGAGAAAACTTTACTGAAGCAAGAGCTCAAACACCTTCAAAATCAGGAGTGGCCAATCCTCCAATTTCTGAGTCATGAAAGAAAGAATATGAAAAAGCATAAATCAAAAAATGTGTGTGTGTGTGTGTTGTGTGTGCGTGTGCGTGTGCGTGCATGTTTGTCAATAACTAATAAAAATCTAAAGCAAACAGTTCAAAAAAAATAGAATATTTTTATCCACTTCAGAAGTTGTGTATGAGTGCCATTTGCAATTTCCAAAATCTGTTAACTAATACATGAACTGGACTTATCCACTCTAGAAGTTGTATATTTTTATGAGTGCCATTTGCAATCTCCAAAATCTGTCAACTTACACAACAAATGGATTTATCCACTCCAGAAGTTGCATATGAGTGCCGTTTGCAATTTCCAAAATCTGTTAACTAATACAAGGAATGAAACAAATTGACTCGTTTTCAAGTGTTCCATGTGGTCATACATACCTAACCAAAAACCCATGAGTCCTCTTGCGTTTTATAGTACTCGGCTGATATGTCCTTTTTGTATTTGCAAGTAATGGGCTGCACAGAAGAAGAGCCATAAATACCCAGTTCACAAGCTGAGAACCACAAGAAGGATAAAACAACACTGCATTCAGTTATGGAATATATCATTGATCGATTTTATGGAATATATCAACTCAAATTGGAAGTCAAAGGATGGTAAAGCTTTCGCGCTTATTATTCTCAATATAGCAGACACTCTGAAGAATACATTGCTATGCAATTTTACATAAAAACTGAGATTGTAAGTATGTTTTATTTGTGTGCAGGATTAACTCTTTATGCAATTCTATAAGAACGGGAATAACATCCAACTAAAGTTGCCTGCCCAGAAAATTCTAGCAATAGAAAATGCCTTTCACTTTCAGAGATGACTGATAGCCTCTGGTTCTCTCATGACTTCGTTGGAGTCAAACTTTGATAATTTCTCTATTCGCTCAACAGTGACCTAGTAGAGTTTCTTAAAAAAATTGGCTGCTTTGCAACTTCTCAACATGACAATTTCAGTTTTCATAATATCGAAAATTGACAGGAATCTGCCATTTATGGATATGGTTGGAAGACAACTAGAAGTATTGTAACTCGAGATAGTTCCCGCTAGGATATTGAATGACAGGTTAAAATGTGGTCCAGATGGCTCCTTAATTTCAAGATAAGTTTTGTTGAGCTCTTGGTAGATGGGGTTTACGCCATAAAATCTCCGACACATCACTTGAAGGCAGTCCTGCTGGCACGAAATGGTTATAATTGGGCGCCAACTACTTTCTTCAAGGGTCTTGGTACAGAACATCAGCCACAATGTGTCCAAATTAAACACATTGTTGCTATGATGAATACCACAAAAGACTGATGCTGTATAAAAATTTAGCCTCTGTTATATGCCTCGATTGACATTTATTTCATGCTCAGGCGTTGATCAAGACTCACTCTGGTTGGATGCTAGAGAATTTCAAGATTTTCTCAAAGCAAAAGGAAAACACTAGTTCCTTGCATTTTTTCATTCATTGCAGACGAAAGGCAAAGGTCCCAGGATGCCATAAAAAATACACTTCACATGTTCTCATCGAGGGTGGTAAGTGGTCAAAAACGCTGATGGCTTTGTGTGACAAATCAGTCCCTTGAAATGAAATTAGGAGTGCATCTTTTCCACTTTGTGAAGGGCGTCTCTTCCTAATTACACTTGATTCAGCTCAAAAGGAGGTCGGATAACGGAGGTTGCCATGATGTTTGCAGTTGGGCAGTGAGAAAGACTTTAATGTATGTAGTTTTGGTAGTCCACAGGGAACCATCTCTGCCAGATCGAAGCCATTTTGTGATAATACTGTCAAATTGCTAAAAGTGAATGGCTTCTGAGTATGCACTAATTTTCAAGAACGTTGCAAACTACAAGTGTTTGCAAGATTTTGGGTTTTACATATATGCACAAAAAATATGTATAAAGCCATGGTTCTGCTCATTTAAAAATTAAATGGTTGTACAATATGAGATTAAATTCTATATAAAAAACAAAACTTCAAAGCATCCCCAACGGTAGCAAAGTTGGATAAGGGTGGTTGCCATGCAAACTAAAGTTTAGGCTGTTGCAGAAAAAGAGAAGCCTCAAAGGCTTGTGGTTTATTCTTGGCAAGGCCTGATATGTGGATATACAATGTTCAGATTGTGAATAATCAAAGCTAGTGCTACCAAATATTGTTGCAACATTCAAAAAACTTCAAATCATTACCTGGATATTTCTGTTGCATCAGGAAAAATCACTGCAAACAACCACCACCTCTTTTTTATCAACTGTTGAGATATGGGATTCTTTCTACGTAAAATTTCACAGCACTAAATAGTGTAGAAGATGAAAGAATGAGCTTAATTTAACTAGTCAGTCGTAAATACATTTTGTCTTGACAAACAATATCAGCTCATCCGAAATTCATTTTCTCATTGAGCTCAGAGTACCGATATATATGCAATTGTCTCATAAGAAAAAAAAAAGATACCTATTTTCATTAAAAAAAAAAAAAAGTATGATGATTGCCTTGATTGTTGACAAGTAGGGTATTTTTGCCCTACTATGTTTTTGCTCCACCCTATTTGACTCTATTGTGGATAATGGATCACGATTATATTTGAATTTAGACCTTATTTTGTTAAATGGATCATGCTTATGCTTGAATCGTAATTATATGTTATTCGTTATTTTTGAGTTAAATGTAGTCAATTATTGTGTGCACTCAAGAGTCGAGCACTTGTGAGTGGCCATTGTATTGACTATTTTGTAATAATTAAGCCATACTAAGAAGTAAATTATGTAAAATGCAAGACAAATCATTGTTTCCTAGTTTCTTAATATTTTTTTGTAAAATAATTGACATTTAAAAGATAAACTGATTATTTTCCAAAGATCCCAATTCTAAACCACCGATTCTTCTGATTCTAAAAAGGCCAATTCTAAGAAGACAGGAAACCATACAACCATAAATGATACAAGTTGTAAACTCATTAACTAACACATGCAAGGCCAATAACTGCACATGCTCAACCATGCGCACACAAGCATGATCACATCCATCACCCTTAGGCTTTAAGCAATATCATGACAAAATAAGGGTGGAGACCACATCCATGCTATATTGATAAAGCTAACAGACAAGTAGACGATGGTCCAAAAACCATGCAACAGAGACCAACATGAAGGTGAGCCATCAAAGACACTATGACGCCCACATCGCACTTTCCATCACAGTGCATTCATAAGAAGGAAACATATTGGAACTGTTAAATGCTATGGTATCATAGCAGGGCTAGCATAGTCTCATCCACCCAACCATCGCAACTTGAAATGATGGGGAATCTGAAGATCACCTGGACAAACAGTAGCTGGAACGGAGGCAATAACCCAAGACATCAGGATATGCCAAGCCTGACAATGAGCAACAATCCAAGGAACAGATAGAGAGCCACATGCATAATCATAGAGATATCCGCACCATAGGCGATCAGTAATATGGAAAAACCAGCACCAACCAACATGTCCAAATGGAAACCAAGCTATATGTAATAACCAGGAATGCCATATATCCATAGCATCGGCATGGACTGCAGCAAACCTATATGTAGAAACACAAGGAGATTGAAGGATGCCCGTATACTCATCTAGAAAGATCCCAGCGTATAAATACCCTAGATAAGTAATAGTGACCATCCTCGGATGGAAAATGTGTAACGATAAGGGCCAAAGGCACATGAATCATGTAAGGAACCATAGAAATATCATGAGGCTGTTCACAAACCTCAAGCAGAGATCCATGGAGTAAAGCGAAAGAAGATACAACCTGATCACCAATAGCGAGGGAACCATCAAACATGGACCCGTGAAGAACCCCGTAGAAATCAGCAGGAACATCAGCCATAACGGACTCAAGAGATGGAGATATAGAGACCAATGGAGAAGATACTGCACCAAAGGTATGCGCAAAAGCAATAGTAGAAATACCACCAAGGTATACGGCCTGAATATCAATGAAACCAGGAATGACCACTGAATACAATATCTGTGAATCAAGGCATATAGGCACAAGGCACACAGCAACAACCTATTAATCCGAAGGAGCATCAACCTGAGGAAGAGGACCCATGAATGGTGAAAGTGAAGCAGCAACTGATGTACTCTGAATGGAAAGAAGAGCTGCATCCTAAGCCTTTGGCAAGCTACGCATAAACTGCTTCCCAGTAACCAACTAATAGAGTTATGGACTCGGCTCATTACATTCGCCGCGTCCATTTACATTTACAGTTACTTTACTTTATGCATAAGCGCCTTGGGCCCTTTTTTATTCATTAGTGACATTCAGACTATATGGTTGGCCTTTGGCCTTATTGTTCATTATTAGGCCATTTGGACATATTACTGGAGAGTGGGGGCCTTCTTGGAGGGCGGACTATTATCCCTCCCAGTTGGGCCCTAGCCACTGGAAGCTTCCTTTTAGGGCTTCCTCTTGGCTATAAGTAGGTAAATTGTGTCATTTGTCATTCAGCTGATGATATTGATCTCTCTCTTTAGCCTCCTTAATCTCTCTCTTTCCTGCTTTCTAGGGTTAAGTCTTGCTTATGTGCTGCTTTCATAGCTTAAGTCTTGCTTATGTGATGCTTTCATAGCTTAGCTCTAGATCGGCTGTGGCTCTATTCGTAACTTGGTATCAGAGCACTTTTCTGAGCACAATCTGGAATTTTTTTCTCTTTGTTGCCTTGCCTTGCTCCTCCATCGCTATTCCTACAGCTCCATTGTCGTTTTGACAGCCTTGTTCCATCGCTGCTCCTTCCACTCCTTCTTGCCCAGCGCTCCCCCTGTTTTGTCCCCTCTTTTCGTTGCTACCCAGCGCTCCTCCTCTTCCTTTCCATCGCTGTCCCTGCCTTCCAACCTGTCACTTTCGTCTGATATTTTTCCAGTTTGCAGCCATCTTCCACAGTTAGTTCCCTGACTGTCCAACGCCCATCCTCATCCAAAAACTACCCAATTCCGACATCATTTGCTATTCCCAACAGCTAAAATTCTTCAACTTGTAAATCGCTGCCTCAGCACTCCCAACTTGTCAGTGCCTATTTCTTTCTCCATTTCCAGCCATCTTTCACAGCTTATCAAAAGGGTGTTGCGCGCTCATTCTCCACGACATTTTCAGGAATTCTGACTCCGTTTAATCTTTCAAATTCACATTTTATCCCTGGCTGTCCAGCGCATTTTTACAGCTTCTCCATTGTTCATTGCTGCCTTTTTTTTTTTTCCAGTTGTGATAATATTGGTTGTAATAGGCTAATTTGGGGTGACGACAAGAGTCCGCTCCCTCAAGTTTTCATCTATTCCTTCCACTATCATTATGGCACATTCACCTACCCCGAGTGAGACTACTCAGGAAACCTTATCCGATCAGTTTCGTCGCATGGATGAGACCCTTTATGGCCTCGTTCTTCGCTTCGATTCAGTTATGACCGGCTTTGCTACTATGCAGTCACAGATTGATTCTTTACAGCCTCATGGTCCTGGTAAAGCTCCTATTTTTCCTACATTTGGGACTCCCCCTCCATTTGGATTTCCATCTTCTTCTGCTAGTCAGCCTGGTGGTGGACCGTTCATTCCATCTAACCCACCTCCTGGTTTCTTTCCTCATCCCCCCCTTCCTGAGCCACACTTTGCTCGAGACTTTCGTGATAGGGTACAGCTTGCTACCTATTCCGGTTCCTCAGACGGGAACTTATTAGGGAATTGCTTTGCTAAGCTTGACACATATTTTCAGATTTACCCTAAGACTGATCCTCAGAAGATCCAGTTGGCTGCTTTACATTTAGATGGACGTGCCGCCACGTGGTGGCGAGTTTATAGAGTTGATCCTGATCGGGAAGGGCTCCATGTATGGCATACTTTTCGCCGTGACCTCCACCATGCTATGATCGATCCTCAGTGGCTTGACCGCCAACGTGATACATTCCGTAGTCTCACTCAGACCAATGATCTTGCTTCTTATACAAATCAGTTTATGGAGCTTTCTTATCTTTTCACAGATCTACAGCCCATTGAGCTTATTTCTCGTTACATTGCTGGGCTTCGTGGTGCTTTACGTTATGATGTTTCTTCCTTCCGTCCTACCACACTTGTTGAGGCGATGTCTCTTGCCAGTACTTTACAGCATAAGTACTCTGACACCCTTCCTTCCCGCTTCTCCCGACCCCGTCCTTCTGCTTCATCTTTTCCCGCTACATCCACCCCTACACCGGCCCCTTCTGTTCCAGCTCTCTCCATTGCCCCTTCGCCTCCTCGTCCTCCGACTCCTCGACCTGCTTTTGTCCGACGTTACACGTCTGCAGAGTTCGCTGATCTTCAGCAGAAGCGTCTTTGCTTTCGTTGTAAGAGTCCTGACCATCTTGCCCGTGATTGCCGCCAGCCTCTCCCTACTACTACTGCTGTTTTTTACCATGAGGGCACTACTTCAGATGATTCCGATATCTACATTCATATTTCTGATGAGCCTGACTTATCCTCTGAGCCTTCCCCTGATTTACTTCCTGCTACTTGCCATGCTCAACTTGCCTATGCTACTTGGACAGGGCGTCCTGGTCCTCGCTCCATTCGGTTACGTGTGCGTATTACAGGTCGTGAGTATATTGCTTTAGTTGATACTGGTAGCACTCATTCTTTTATTAGCAGTTATATCACTAGTCGGATCCGTGCTTCCCCTGTTCCTGCTTCCCAGCCTCTCACAGTTGAGGTTGCGAATTCTCATTCTTTTCCTAGTTCTTAGATGTTTCAGCGTTTACCATACCACATTGGAGATTTCTCTGGACAGGCAGATCTTTACATTATCCCTATGGAGCGTTATGATCTTATCCTTGGTGCTGATTGGTTTGCATCTCTTGGAGCCGTTACACTGGACTTGATACAGTAGACATTGACATTTGTACATGATGCAGTTACACACTCACTTGTTGGCATTGATTCTCAGGGAGACTTCCAGTTGATTACTGGGAAGCAGTTTATTCGCAGCCTGCCGAAGGCTCATTGTGCTGCCTTATTATGTGTTTAGCGGGCAGTACCAGTTCCTCCAGTTTCTACACCAGCAGCTGTTCCTCAAGTGATTTTTGACTTATTACATCAGTATGCTTTTGTCTTTTCAGAACCTACGACGCTACCACCATTACGTGACGTGAACCATCATATTGATTTGCGTCCTAGTTCTGCTCCTCCTTCCCGTCCCCCTTATCGTATGTCTCGATCTGAGCGTGATGAGCTTGAGCTCCATATTACTGCCTTGTTAGATCAGGGTCTCATTGTTCCTAGTCACAACCCTTTTGGTGCTCCTGTTCTCCTTATTAATAAGAAAGATGGTACCAAACGCCTTTGTAATGATTACTGTGCTTTAAATAAGTTGACTATTCGTAATCAGTACCCTATTCCACACATGGATGATCTCTTTGACCAGCTCGGTACCTCTAAAATCTTTTCCAAGATAGACCTTCGTTCTGGATATTACCAAATCAGGATGCACCCTTCTGACGAACATAAGACTGCTTTCCGTACTCATCTTGATTTATATGAATTTCGTGTGCTTCCTTTTGGTGTTACTAATGGCCCTCCTACATTCCAGAATGTGATGAATAACGTCTTGCGTCCGCTTCTTGGTCATTGTGTCTTGGTTTATTTTGATGATATTCTTATTTTTAGTCAGTCTCTTGCTGAGCATGTTGCCCATCTTTCCTCTGTCTTTCAGTTACTTGTACACCACCAGTTATTTGCTAAGTTGTCTAAATGTTCTTTTGCTGTTTCTGAGATCGAGTTTCTTGGTTTTCTTATTTGTAATGGTCACATTCGTCTGGACCCTCATAAGGTTCAGGCCATCCAGAATTGGCCTATACCTACTCACCTTCGTCGTCCAGTTCCTCATTTTGCCACTATCGCAGCTCCTCTTCATGCACTTTTGAAGAAGTCTAGTACTTTTCTTTGGACTCTTGATTGTCAGACAGCGTTTGATACTCTTCGTCGTGCTGTTGTTGATGCTACCGTTATGTGTTTACCACAGTTTGATCAGAAGTTTCTTGTTGAGACTGATGCTAGTAATGTTGGTTTGGGTGCTTTACTTCGCCAGTCACAATGTATTGTTGCTTATGAGTCGCGTCGTCTTCGCTCTTATGAGCAACGTTATTCTGTGCATGAGAAAGAGCTTCTTGCTATTATCTATGCTCTTAAGAAGTGGCGTCATTATCTGTATCGAGTCCCATTTGACATTATTACTGATCACCAGTCTTTACGTTATCTGTTTTCTCAACGTGACCTTAGTGATCGTTAAATTCGTTGGTTGCAGTTTTTACAGTCTTTTAATTTCTCCATATTGTATCGTCTTGGTCGTGCTAACACTTCTGCTGATGCATTATCTCGTCTTCCAGCTTTGTTAAATACACTCGTTTCTACTATTCCTCCATGGTTTGATGCCCTACCTGCAGCATACCTTACATGTTCTGATTTTCGTGATGTTTATAGTTCTGCCCCACCTGTTTCGTCCAGTCCTCATCAGGTTTACTCCATTATTGACAATCGTCTTTATCATTATGATTCTCTTTGTATCCCTAGTTCTTTGGGTATCCGTTCCTAGTTGTTGTCGGATGCTCATTCCTCTCCTGTTGGGGGTCACTTTGGTTTTCAGAAGTCTTATGCTCGTCTCAAAGACCATTTCTATTGGCCCTCTCTTCGATCTGAGCTTGCTGTACTTATTCGTACCTGCCCTTTTTGTCTTCGTAATAAGTACTCCCGTGCTAAATCTACTGGTTTGCTCCAGAGTTGTCCTATTCCTCATCGCCAGTGGACTGATATATCTATGGACTTTATCCTTGGCCTTCCCCATACCCAGCGTGGTCACGATTCATGTATGGTGGTAGTTGACAGGTTCTCGAAACAGGCACATTTTATCCCAGTTCGCAGTACTATCACAGTAGAGCAGTGTGCCCGTTTGTTCCTATCAGAGATTTTCCGCCTGCATGGATTTCCTCGTACTATCCTTTCTGATCGGGATAGTAAGTTTACATCTATATTCTGGACAGAGCTTATGCGTATTTTGGATGTTCAGCTTTTTATGGGTTCTGCTTATCATTCTACTTCTGATGGGCAGTCTGAGGTCCTTAACAGGATCCTTGAGGATTATTTACGCCATTTTGTTACTCCTTCAGGGAAGGATTAGGACAAGCATTTATGTTTAGCAGAGTATAGCTATAATAGCTCTGTTAGTACTAGCACATGTGTCTCACCATTTTTATTATCTCATGGCTATGCACCTCTTTTACCTGGCATTCCTCTTCCTCCTGAGGATACACCTGTTACACTTGCATCTTTTCTATCAGGTGCTCGAGAGCTTATTACCCGGGCCAGTTCTCATTTACAGCATGTTCAGCAGCGTTACCAGACCTCAGTTGATCGTCACCGCCGCCATGTTGAGTTTCAGCTTGGAGATATGGTTTATCTACGCTTACGGTTTGCACGTCATCATTTTGTCCAAGGCCATCTTCTACTGAGAAGCTTGCACCACGTTATTATGGGCCTTATCGCATTGTGGAGGTTCTTAGTCCAGTTACATATCGCTTACAGCTTCCTGCTTCCACACGCGCCTGTGATGTATTCCATGTCAGTTTATTACGTGCTGCTATTGAGGATGACGCTCCTTGTGATGCTAAGTTTCCTACTGCTCCAGAGTTATTTCCATTTTTACCTGCTGCTATATTACAGGTCCGTCTATACCATAGCCGACGCCGCCGGCAGATTCAGTTTTTGGTCCAGTGGGATGGTCGTCCTATTGAGGAGGCCACATGGGAGCCTATTGATGTCTTTTATCATACACCATTACTTGCAGATCAGGCTCGTGCTCTTGCTGCACTTGTTGATTCCTCTACATCAGATGTTCCTCTAGCTGTTGATGCACCAGGGCTTGCTGCTACTTGATCCAGTTATCTTTTCGGCAGTTGGTTCTTTTTTTTGTGTCGGGAAGAGTTATGGACTCGACTCCTTACATTCGCCGCGTCCATTTACATTTACAGTTACTTTACTTTATGCATAAGCAGGCCTTGGGCCCTTTTTTATTCATTAGTGACATTCAGACTATATGGTTGGCCTTTGGCCTTATTATTCATTATTAGGCCATTTGGACATATTACTGGAGAGTGGGGGCCTTCTTGGAGGGCGCACTATTATCCCTCCCAGTTGGTCCCTAGCCACTGGAAGCTTCCTTTTAGGGCTTCCTCTTGGCTATAAGTAGGGAAACTGTGTCATTTGTCATTCAGCTGATGATATTGATCTCTCTCTTTAGCCTCCTTAATCTCTCTCTTTCCTGCTTTCTAGGGTTAAGTCTTGCTTATATGCTGCTTTCATAGCTTAAGTCTTGCTTATGTGATGCTTTCATAGCTTAGCTCTAGATCAGTTGTGGCTCTATTCGTAACTGATAGTCACCTTGGGAATCAATACCAGCAAGTGAATGATGCTGACCAGCATGAGTAAAGGAAAGTGTCTACTGAGAGAGATCCACAACAATAGTACCAAGTGAAGAGAACCAGGCTGCACCAGAAATGTCATAGTGCTTCAGAGAAATGATTTAGAAATATGCCTGACCAGAAAAATCACCAATGCGATAATCTAAGCCATGAATCATCTGAGAACTGGGAAAAGAATGGGAACGAGCAACCTCAACACTGAGAGGCTGGGAAGCAGGAACAGGTGTAGCACGAATCCTGGTGGAAATGTAACTGCTAATAAATGAATGTGTACTGCCTGTATCCACTAAAGCAATATACTCTCGCCCCGCATCTAGAATAATATGATCCACAAATGGAACAAGTAGGCATATTAACAGAAGCATCAACCGATAAGTTCTGGCCTAAATATGCATCTAGAAGAACCGCATACTCATCTAGATGGGTATCAACAAAATCAGCTGGTGAGTATACAATAGGACCATCATGAAATGTATAACCGTATGCCATATGGAGATCTACTGGAGTAGCCAAAGCATCTGAAACCGTAGACCCATGAATAATCTCGAAATAAGGAGCATAGGCGACAACATCTATAGCATGGCGCTCAGGAACACGAGTAGCATCAAAGTACTCAACAACAATATCAAAGCATGGAACAACATCATCAATAGGATCATAGCATGCTATGTCAGTATCAAGGACCATATCAGCCGCAACCTGTATACGTGAATCAGCATCAGTAGGAACCTGTATATGTGACTCTGACCCACTATGGGATACAATGACGAGCTCAGGTAGATCAATAACTATCTCAAGTAAATCAGGCAACTCGCTCAAACTGTGTGATATAGGATCCTAAAAGTCAGCGAACTCTGCAGACGTGTAACGTCGGACAAAAGCAGGTCGAGGGTCCGCAATGCAAGGAACTGGAACTGAAGGGGCAGCTGTAGGGGTGGACATAGCGGGAAAAGAAAGCAGAAGGACGGGGTCGGGAGAAGCGGGAAGGAAGGGTGTCAGAGTACTTGTGCTGTAAAGTACTGGCAAGAGACGTCGCCTCAACAAGTGGGGGAGGACGGAAGGAAGAAACATCGTAACGTAAGGCACAACGAAGCCCAGCAATGTAACGAGAAATAAGATCAATGGGCGGTAGATCTGTGAAAAGATAAGAAAGCTCCATAAATTGCTCTGTATAAAAAGCAAGGTCACTGGTCTGAGTGAGACTACGGAATGTATCACGTTGGCGGTCGAGCCACTGAGAATCAATCATAGCATGACGGAGGTCACAGCGAAAGGTATGCCATATATGGAGCCCTTCCTGGTCAGGATCAGCTCGATAAACTTGCCACCACGTGGCGGCGCGTCCATCTAAGTGTAAAGCAACCAACTGGATCTTCTGAGGATCAGTCTTAGGGTAGATCTGTAGATATGTGTCAAGCTTAGCAAACCAATTCTCTAATAAGTTCTCGTCAGAGGAACCGGAATAGGTAGCAAGCTGTACCCTACCACAAAAGTCTCGAGCAAAGTGTGGCTCAGGAACTGGGGGACGTGGAAAGAAACTTGGAGTGGGTTAGGTGGAACGAACAGTCCATCACCAGGCTGACTAGCAAAAGAAGATGGAAATCCAAATGGAGGGGGAGTCCCAAATGAAGGAAAGACGGGAGCTTTTCCGGGACCATGAGGCTGTAAAGAATCAATATGTGACTGCATAGTAGGAAAGCCGGTCATAACTGTATCAAAGCGAAGAACGAGGCCGAAAGGGTTTCATCCATGCGTCGAAACTGATCGGATAAGTTTTCCTGAATAGTTTCACTCGGGGTAGGTGAATGTGCTATAATGATAGTGGAAGGAATAGACGAAAACTTGAGAGAGCGGACTCTTGTCGTCACCCCAAATTAGTCTATTAAAACCAATATTATCACAACTAAGAAAGGGCAGAAATCAGCAAATGGAAAAAGTGAAAATGAAGGCTGTAAAAATGCGCTGGAAAGCCAGGAGGGAGACGTCAAATTGGAATATCAAACGGAGTCGGAATTCCGTGAAATGTGGTTGAGGATGGGCGCTGGAGAGCCTTTTAATAAACTGTGAAAGATGGCTAGAAACAGATAAAATAATAGGCGAAAGTGAGAAGTCGGAAGGGCTGGGGCAGCGATGAACAGGCTGCAAGATTTTGGCAATTTGGAATAGCAAACGATTACGAAATTGGGTGATTTTTGGATAGGAGGCTAAAGAGAGAGAGAGAGCTGAAGATCCAAGCTGAAAATGGGTGCTGGGCAGCAGCTAGTAAGATCCACAAATGTCCTGCAACATGATGGAAAAACCGCTGAAAATGGTGATGAAGTAGAGCGCTGAACAGCCTCCAAACAATCAGCAAAATGGACAGCAAATCGGTGGAGAAATCCATCGAAGATGACAAGGTAGTAGGGCGCTGGGCAGTAGCTAGCCAAACCCGCACATAACCTGAAAACAAAAAAATGGAGAAAACCGCTGAAAATGGTGATGAAGTAGGACATTGGACAGCCTCCAATCAAGCCACGAAATGGGCAGCAAATCGGTGGAGAAAATCGACGAAAGTGACAAGGTAGTAGGGCGCTAGCCAGCTTCTACCAAATCTGGAAAAACGATGGAAATCTGACAAAAAAATCGACGAAAGTAATGGGTTAGTAGGGCGCTGGACAGCCTCTACTAAATCTGAAAAACGATGGAAATCTGATGAAAAAATCAAAGCGTGATGGGTTAGTAGGGCGCTGGACAGCCTCGACTAAATCTGAAAAAGTTGTGCACAGGAAAGTGCTCTGATATCAAGTTACGAATAGAGCCACAGCCGATCTAGAGCTAAGCTATGAAAGCATCACATAAGCAAGACTTAACCCTAGAAAGCAGGAAAGAGAGAGATCAATATCATCAGTTGAATAACAAATGACACAGTTTCCCTACTTATAGCCAATAGGAAGCCCTAAAAGGAAGCTTCCGGTGGCTAGGGCCTAACTGGGAGGGAAAATAGTGTGTGCTCCAAGAAGGCCCCCACTCTCCAGTAATATGTCCAAATGGCCTAATAATGAATAATAAGGCCAAAGGCCAACCATATAGTCTAAGTGTCACTAATGAAAAAAAAAGGGCCCAAGGCCTGCTTATGCATAAAGTAAAGTAAATTAAATGGACGCGGCGAATGTAATGAGCCGAGTCCATAACTGGGAAACCCATCATAATGCATTTGTGAGAAGGAAAGACATGGAAATGATGTAGACATACCCATCACAATACATTTGAGTGTGGTAACCCATTCAAGAACCTTTGCACATACAACTCACTCTCCACCACATTACATTCATAGGAGGACGATCCTTGGCTCTAAGCCTCAACTAGCATCTTTCATCTGTAGCAAGCATTAAATAAAGGAATCACTTAGCATAGTTGCTTAATGTGAATGACAAGATCAACATGCAATGCTCCTATGAAAGAGAGATGGAACAATGTAAGCTACAATGGCAATCTGATTGCTCAAAACATTCGGCAATAAAGATGCACACTACATTCAACACCTTAACAAAGGCACGATCCTTAGGAATAGAAAATCTTCAAATTGAATCAACAAAAGCAAACCTACAAGCCTACATGTAGATTGTTGGAACTTCACAGGGGAGGACGAAAGTCCTCTTGCCTACACCCTACAAACACCATAGTTGCAAGCCGATTCGAATCGGCCGATTCGATCCGATTCGAATCGGCTAGCTGGATTTGAATCGGCAGCCGGTTCGAACCGTTTGTTTTTGGTTTTTTTTTCTTTGGGCAAAAACAGTTTGAACCAATTTTGAACGGTTTGTTGGTTTGAACCGCAGTTCAATGGCACTATGACAGACACTACAAGGCAAACAACTAGCATAGGAATTATACAGCTGGAAGAAGGAGAAAAAAACAAGAGCCGCAATAATCATCTTCTCCCAACTGTACAAAGGGCCAAGCTCCATGATCAAAGAGAATAGGATGTTCTCCACGCAAGATCATACAAGAGATAGTCGCATAGGAAGATTTGTTGCCCTAGTCCAAGCTCCCAAAATACACTACCATCTTTGGAAACAACAAATTTGTATGATAGCCATGCTTTTGCCTTTCAAGTTCCAAAATACTTATTTTCTCAACATTGTACTTTGAAAATCTCTACGATAGGGCTTTGCTCTTAACATGCAGATATCCTAAAGCCCTTAGTTGCTTCTTTCTAGTCAGCTATAGCATGCCTTGATTGGTGCAATTTTTTGTTCCAAAAGGTGTTAACCTTTCATTTTTGGTATGAAGCCCAAACTAAACGATACCGTTCATGGTCCATTTGCTCACCAAATCCCAACACTCATCCAGTACTAAAATATACTCAATCACAAGGTTATCCAAAGAGTACACGATACATTGATCTACTCCAAATAGCGAACACATTGATATGCTTGCAGTTACTAGTCATCCATGAAGAAGACTGCCTCAACTGTGAGAGGCTGTGAAGCAGGAACAGGTGAAGCACGTATCCGACTAGTGATATAACTGCTAATAAAAGAATAAGTGTTGCCAGTATCAACTAAAGCAATATACTCACGACCTGTAATACGTACACGTAACCGAATGGAGCGAGGACCAGGACGCCCTGTCCAAGTAGCATAGGCAAGCTGAGCATGGCAAGTAGCAGGAAGTAAATCAGTGGAAGGCTCAGAGGATAGGTCAGGCTCATCAGAAATATGAATGTAGATATCGGAATCATCTGGAGTAGTGCCCTCATGGTAAAAAACAGCAGTAGTAGCAGGGAGAGGCTGACGGCAATCACGGGCAAAATGGTCAGGACTCTTACAACGAAAGCAAAGACGCTGCTGCTGAAGGTCAGCGAACTCTGCAGACGTGTAACGTCGGACAAAAGCAGGTCGAGGAGTCGGAGGACGAGGAGACAAAGGGACAATGGAGAGAGCTGGAACAGAAGGGGCAGGTGTAGGGGTGGACGCAGCGGGAAAAGATGAAGCAGAAGGATGGGGTCGGGAGAAGCGGGAAGGAAGAGTGTCAGAGTACTTATGCTGTAAAGTACTGGCAAGAGACATCGCCTCAACAAGTGTGGGAGGACGGAAGGAAGAAACATCATAACGTAAAGCACCACGAAGCCCAGCAATGTAACGAGAAATAAGCTCAGTGGGCTGTAGATCTGTGAAAAGATAAGAAAGCTCCATAAACTGATTTGTATAAGAAGCAAGATCATTGGTCTGAGTGAGACTACGAAATGTATCACGTTGGCGGTCGAGCCACTAAGGGTCAATCATAGCATGACGGAGGTCACGGCGAAAAGTATGCCATAAATGGAGCCCTTCCCGATCAGGATCAGCTCTATAAACTCGCCACCACGTGGCGGCGCATCCATCTAAATGTAAAGCAGCCAACTGGATCTTCTGAGGATCAGTCTTAGGGTAGATCTGAAAATATGTGTCAAGCTTAGCAAACCAATTCTCTAATAAGTTCCCGTCAGAGGAACCGGAATATGTAGCAAGTTGTACCCTATCACGAAAGTCTCGAGCAAAGTGTGGCTCAGGAAGTGGGGGACGTGAAAAGAAACCAGGAGATGGGTTAGGTGGAATGAACAGTCCACCACCAGGCTGACTAGCAGAGGAAGATGGAAATCCAAATGGAGGGGGAGTCCCAAATGAAGGAAAAACAGGAGCTTTACCAGGACCACAAGGCTGTAAAGAATCAATCTGTGACTGCATAGTAGCAAAGCCGATCATAACGGTATCGAAGCGAAGAACGAGGCCAGAAAGGGTCTCATCCATGCGACGAAACTGATCGGATAAGGTTTCTTGAGTAGTCTAACTCGGGGTAGGTGAATGTGCCATAATGATAGTGGAAGGAATAGACGAAAACTTGAGAGAGCGGACTCTTGTCGTCACCCCAATTTAGTCTATTAAAACCACTATTATCACAACTAAGAAAGGACAGCAATCAGCAAATGCAAAAAAGTGAAAATGAAGGCTGTAAAAAAGTGCTGGACAGCCAGGAGGCAAGTGACAAATTGGAGTATCAAACGGAGTCGGAATTTCGTGAAATTTGGTTGAGGATGGGCGATGGACAGCCTGCAAACAAGGCGTGAAAAATGGCTGCAAACGGAGACAAAAACGGACGAAAGTGACAAGTATGAAGCGGCTGGACAGCCTGCAAACAAAAGTGAAAAGAGGGCTGAAAATGGAAGGAGTAACGGACGAAAGAGATGAGGGAATTGGGCGCTGGAGAGCCTGCAAACAAGCTGGAAATGGGTGATAGAGGGTTGGAACTTGGGCGCCGGAAATAATTTGCCCAAAAAAAAAACAAAAATTCGGCCGCCAAATTTAGCGGAAGTACTTCCGCTAACTATCTGCTAAAGCTCTGCCAAGGAAAATGCTTTGATAGGAGCTGGTCCTCCTCCAAACTGTGCTGAATGTTGTTGAAGCAAAGAGACGAAAGCCCTCAGCAAAGAGAGAAAAATAAACAAGGAAAATGGGCACCCAATCAGAAAATCAGATCTGAAATTCAGCAACCACTCTGATACCAAGTTACGAATAGAGCCACAGCTGATCTAGAGCTAAGCTATGAAAGCATCACATAAGCAAGACTTAAGCTATGAAAGCAGCACATAAGCAAGACTTAACCCTAGAAGCAAGAAAGAGAGAGATTAAGGAGACTAAAGAGAGAGATCAATATCATCAGCTGAATAACAAATGACACAATTTCCCTACTTATAGCCAAGAGGAAGCCCTAAAAGGAAGCTTCCGGTGGCTAGGGCCTAACTGGGAGGGAAAATAGTGCGCCCTCCTAGAAGGCCCCCACTCTCCAGTAATATGTCCAAATGGCCTAATAATGAATAATAAGGCCAAAGGCCAACCATATAGTCTAAGTGTCACTAATGAATAAAAAAGGGCCCAAGGCCTGCTTATGCATAAAGTAAAGTAAATGTAAATGGACGCGGAGAATTTAATGAGCCGAGTCCATAACTTTGGGTATATTTACTAGTCCCTCCGAAGTCGAAGGTGCTACGCACAGGAAGGTGTGCCAAGATATCTCCTGGTTTTGTGGACCATGGTTGCTTATCAAGAAGGTTAGTGGTGTGGCTTATAAGCTACAGCTACCTGTGGGATGCAGGGTGCATCCAGTGTTTCATGTTAGCAAACTCAAGCGATGTTTGCACGATGGCGATGATCTAGTAGAAGGTCTAGTTTCTCAGGAGGAGAAAGGCACTACAGATTATGGGCCAGATAGAGTCCTAGATCGGAGAGAGCGACGATTGAGGAATCGTCTTCTCCGAGAGTATCTAGTGGCTTGGAAAGAGCATCCATTGTCTGATGCTACCTGGGAGATGCAACAGTGTTTGTAGAAGTCTTACCCAGGATTTGTCATCGAGGACCGATGACTTGCCAGAAGAGGGAAGGATTGTTACGACTCAATCTAGTTCTGACATGACCTCGGCATGACCGGTCACTCAGAGGGCCTGAGGCCAAGTTGGCCAGGGTCAGTGATCGGGAAGGGCATCGCTTCCAAGTGGGAACCGATGTATCACGAAATCCCGTGATCCAGTGAGACCGTCTGACAAGCTGTCAGAGATGCGGTCGCGTAACCGTCGGGGCCCTAGCTGTTAGTGCTAGCCGGCAAGCAGTCGGGGTGACCAGTTGGTGTCATCGGTAATGACGGGGCATGGGGGTGGTATCCCGTGAGTCACTCACTATTCACAGGTCGCATGCAGTGTGTATGCCAGGTGGCCTGATCAACCACTGGGGGGGTACCTCGTGTATGTTGACAGGAATAGCAGGTAGTGGACTCAAGAGGGGAGGGTACCTATGGTTGGGAGGATCATTCCACACACCGGCCTTCAGGATTTGAGCAGCTTAGAGAGTTTTGGTTGTTCACAGGTCTAATTTGGTTTAGGGGCCCTATCTTGAGTTTTGGGGGTGCCCTACATTCAGTAAGTAGGTAAAGTACATATTGGCTTATTGTGTCACATTTTTCAGTTTTGGCTAAGCATTGCTCTTCATTAGTTGTGTTGTTGTTCTCTCTCTCTCTCTCTCTCTCTCTCTCTCTCTCTCTCTCTCTCTCTCTCTCTCTCTCTCTCTCAGAGGAGGGCGCCCAGCCTCTTCTCTCTTGTGTCTTGTGGAGATTGATTGATAGCTAGATCTTGGTGCCTTTATATTTTGTGCATTTATTTTGTGGAAGTCTTTTAGTATTGTTGAGTTGTTTTTTCTGCAGTGAAATGATTACTTTTTTGGCTTCTATAGGATCTTAGCTATCCGAGAGAAGTGGTGTAGTTTCTTCCACAAGCCCATACACATAGTTGCTCATTCGCTTCAGCCTCTGTGGGTTATTGAAGCTAAACACACAGACACCAAGTTTGTGGATAGCTAGAGGACATACACGTAAAACGTGTATCCAACTTAGGGTTCCCCCCCAAGAGGGCCATCTAGCCCATTCTGTTTTCAACACGTGTAATTGTCAACATTTTTTGTGTGCTTTTGACTCTCTTTGTTTTTAGAATCTGACAATGTCCCATCTCTTTGTGTAGTAGCTCTTGGCCCCTTGTTGCATAGGACTAAGAGACAAATGGACTTTGAGCATAGATAGGGATGTCTCATTGGATCTCAAGGTGAGTATGATGAGTTTTTGCAAGAGCTGCTATAAAGTCCTACACTCAAGGCTTCGATAACTAAGCAAGCCGCAACAAAGCAACATAAGGGAATCGGATGGTGGACAAACCAACCCAACCAAACCTAGATCATATGAATCTAGCCCCCAAGCTATGGATCAATCTCTCACAAGGGAAGGAGGAATCACACCAATAGCATGTAGCTACTAATCATCAAATCATGGATACACTAGTGAGAGTCCAATGGGTATACTTATACCCTCCAAGGCCCATGCACCACTAATAGTGCACTGTGACACCTCTGCAGCCTAATTGGGCCACGTCATCCAATTCCCCTATGACTCACTGATAGACCCATAAAAATCCACCATCTAGAGTTTAGGCCTCCAACCATTAATTATGACCATGTACACATGAGGGCCCCAAACCCCTCACAATCATAATTAAATTACGGGTCAAGGTAGGCCTACTGACCTCTAACAGGATAATCAATCCGAGATCAGCCTTGGGCATGACAACTATTCACATAGTGAGGTGTGGTGGGCAAATCTACCTCAAACATTACTACTCTTGCCACCGGCATCCTCACTCAAGATTGTTTCACTTCAACTTGTGAGCGGAACTAGAGCACTTGATCTCTTATGTGCAACAAGCTCACCATTTGGCAACCAAACAAGTTGGTCTACTACACCACCAATGTGAGGCTAGTCAAGTTCAGGCACGTGCAAAGAGATGGTACGGCACGACATGATAGGAGGAAGTGCGGGACCACTAGGTCCACGGCTAGGGCCAATGCAAAGCAAGCTGAAGTGGAAAGTTGGGGGGAGGCTAAGGAGGGAGATGAGGAGCCAGGATTTGATGATGAGGAGGAGGCCCTGGATGATGAGATGGAGATGGACATTGGCGAGGATGTGGGGTTTCTTGATCTTGATGGTGGTCGACCCCACATCGCCTATACACAGAGGGAATAGGCGTAGGGTCCACCTAATGGATTTGCATGTTGAGTCGAAGACAACAACATCACATGCAAAGGAGCAATGGCCCAGCGAAGGCTTTGTAAACCTAGAGGCAAGGGCAAGGGCAGAGGCAGAGGGAAATAGGAGCACATCCCTGAGGAGGATTCCCTATCTTCCTACTCGTCCACTAGTGACAACGATGAGGAGGAATCTTCATCTAATCATGATGCCTCCTAGTCACAAATAATTAGGGTTTATTTTCGTGTCATACGACTCAATGAGTTCATTGTCCATCTATCATACTCATGTACGTGGCCATTGGCCTACTCCTTGATATATATCATATGGTTTGACATATTGATCGTTCTTGTGAGGCATGTGTGGAATGTGGATCATCTTCCATCATGTTGTATCATATAAATTGTAAATATTTTCAAGTTTCGTGTATGCTTTCTATGATCTGGTTAGTGTGCATCATTGCATCATGTCGGTTGCTAAACAACTTCTAGACAGCTCCTTATTAACTCATTACTCTATATGGCAGCCACATGTGTACGATTCGACAATGTGCACTATCATCTATAACAATAAACTGGAGTCTTGACTCTAAGAAAATCAAACACCATGCATCAATAATCACTAATAGTCTGATTCAAAGTTTACAAACTTTTGCAATGTATTTAGGGTCCATCAACAGTTTTCCTATGGCTAAGCACGATAGGTTAACTCCTGATATCCTATGTTATTCTTGGTCCACATTGATAGCCTTTGCTTGTATGCTTTCATAGTTACAGTATGGTGGCAACTATGTTCTTTACAGCTCATTCACCTGCTGTTTAGGATGTAGTTATGCCATGTTCAACTTAAGGTGCCAAACATCTTGATCTTTACGAGTCGCTTGGGGTGGGTGTACATTTCCAGCTCCCTTATTACCTACTGACCTTCCCACACTTCGTGAGTCGATGTATCGTACCTAATTTGGGCGAATTTTCCTACAGCCTATATGTGTTGTTTACTTCCACCCTAACACATCATGAAAAAAAAAAATTGAACAAGAACATTGTTCTGATCTGGAATGCTGACACTTTCCGGAATGCTCTGCATCTACGTTTCTAGCACTCAAGAAAAATGAGGTGCTAAAACCTTGGGGAATTCCTTCCATTGATACCATTGTAGTACACGTAGATCTGGAGTTGCCGAAGTCACAAAAAACAGTAAGATCTGCTTTTTTCATTCTTTTCTAGCATTCAAAATAAATTAACGTGCTAATACATTTCATGTTCTTGCATTACTTTCATCTGGAGCTGTGAGAAGAGTAGGATGAATTGATGGGCATGCACATGATCTGGATGGTTGCTAGCAATAAGGGTTAGATCACAAATATTAGGTTGGATCACAAATATTATCAACCAAGATAAATATTTTTCAAAAAACACTTGGACAATTTGTCGAGGTTTAATGTGTGCTGTTATTTGACACCAGTTAGTGCAACTGGTCTTCAATCCCTTGCTTCTTTATAAACAAATTACAAAGCCCACCCCGCCATCAACAGGGAGTAGACAACTTACTTTCATTTATTGCAAAAGGAGCAGGACAGCCAGCGGGAGTCGAAAAAGTCAGAGCCTCTTCCGTGCTACAGAGCATAAAAGGCTTATCATGTAGTCCATCTAGACTTCGTGTCTCAAGAACAAAGTTTCCAAGCTCTGTGACCCAGGGCAGAAGCCTCTGTTTATGTGCCCCAAGCACCAAATCTTTCACACACTCCTGGGAAGTTGCCAATGGAGAGGGGGATGATGAGCCAATACACATCATTCCAGGATAGGAACGCAAATTTGCCATTAAGCTCCCTCTTGATCGTGACAAAGCAGTCCGCATCGCTGCCATCCTGCTATCTTCTGCCTAATTTCTTCTGCCAAAAATGCTGAAACAATCACTTCATCCTCCTGCACGAAAGGCATGAAATTAAGTAACAACCATTGATTTAACAAGATCATAGTAGCATTACAGTCTGTGTTAAACCTCAAGAAATAAAAGATATTGCGTTTGCCTGATAATGTGCATTGTCATCAGATTATAAGAAACAGCTGAAGAAGCTAGCTAGTACTTAATCTTACGCAAAATTTACGATCCTTTTCTGTGTGCTTAAAGAAGCAAGCGATTCCAGCAATCAGAACAAAATGTTCTCGTCATGTTTTAGGGTTTTGCTAAACAACTAATCATATGTTATAAATCCTTGGGAACCTGTGTTTTAAGGTTTTGCCTAAACAACCATATGTTCATGTATACTTGGGACCTATAATGTAGGGTTTTTCCTAAACAACCATGTGTTTATGTATTATAGAAGGTGCCGGGTAGTGGACATTCTGCTCGATAAGGATTTTCAAAAAATTTAAGCTTTTAGTCTCGTCTAAAAAATTTTGAAAATCTTTATCGGGCAGAATGTCCTCTACCCCCGGCACATTCCATTGCGTAATGAGTACCTTGACTTTTCTCGCATGTACATTATGAAGCATAATAAGCAGTTTGACTTTGATCGACCACTCTAGATGTGGCACATGGCAATAGTACGGACGCACAGGGTAAAAAAAAAAGTACATATATATTTTGGTTTTTAATCTGTTCAAAAAATGGGCATAATAGTCACAAGGTATCCATTACGTAGTAGGTGATGGCCACTTAGAGGGCCATTGGTGTATGTATATTGGAAACTAAGAGGGGGTTAGCTAATTGGACCCACCAACTCTTGTGGACCGTACTATATGCAATAGTTGTAATTTGATTTTTGAAATTTGTTGATTGATCGGTTTTGGATAAGGTTGAGAGTAGCAACTCCAAGAAGATGATTGTCTCCCTCTCTCTCTCTCTCTCTCTCTCTCTCTCTCTCCCCCCCCCCCCCCCACGAGCATGGCAATGCTTGGCTACACGGCTAGGAACTACACTAGGCACTGGCCTCCGCCCACATGCATTGGAAATGTGGGTCGGCTCTCGGCTATGAGCTTGGCTGTGTTTGTTTACCATTTTTTTAAAACCTATTTAGCTTTTCCTTTTGCAAATGGGTGACATTTTTGCCGGCAAAAGCGTGACATTTTTTACGGCACCTCACACATTCGTTCTCTAAAATAGTTTTATACTATATAGATGATTCATCGCACCCATATCCAACCTTTCACAAGCCTCTTTGCACAAAGGACAAGGTGAAAGATAGATTTTTGCATACCTAAAGACATTTAATCACTTCGGTATTGAGCAAATTTATTTGTTGTTGATGATTGTTTTACAAACCTAAAATGTGGATAGGAGACGAGAGCGAGATATTCGAGAACGAAGCAAGGGCTAGTGCATGATGAGATATTTCGAGATTGGCATCATAGGCAAGAGTGCATTTGTTGGTCTTGCCTTGCAAAGGCAATAGTATGTGTTGAGGTTGGTCAATGGAGTTTAGGAAAAAGTCAACGTTAAAGGATAAAAAAAGGAGGTGGTCTCAACTTTTTAGGCTTGGACTTTAGTTAATGGCCCAACTACTCCACATGTGAGTGATCATGCATGCATGGAAAATAGCAAACTACATTTGTTGAGTGGTCCTTAAGGGCCCAAATACCTCACATTTAAGTGATCATGCATGCATGGAAAATAGCAAATTAGATTTGTTGAATGGAAAATGAGATTTTTTTTTAAGAAGCAGCGAACAAATCACTTCCAACTCGCTTTTCCAAACATACAAAAAGACATGAAGAACTCAACCACAGAAGACAAGCAGCCACAATTGCTTTTTTCTGCAAAGAGACTAGCGTATAGGTTTGCCACTAATAGCATTTCTTGCGAATAATTTCATATTCTGTTTTCACCTGTACTATAGTCATTAAAATTTTTCTTTCTTCCCGATGGCTACTCTCTCTAATTGAAGGCAGGGCCATATCTAGTTTACCAAGTGAGGTATCAAATTGGTTATTGTGGGATGGACCCCACTCCATGTACTCAATTGATTGGACAGATAGAGAGATTTCGACCTGGGAAAGAAAAAATTGCCCATGGTGGCTAGACTATCCAGAAAGACATGTACATCCTTCTGAAAGGGTAAAGTATGCCCAAAGGCAAGCTATACGCCAAGGCAAAAAGACCAATCCAGAAATTCCTCACCAAGGTTCAGCCTCAACGACTCAAATGCTTAGATTTGATGTTAGAGGAGAGCTAAGGACAAAACGGGCTTTGGATCTGCAAGACACAGTAGAATCTCAATATTCATTGCATATGCTATCGGATGAAAGACCTGTTGATGAAGACTTCCAAGAAGTGGATGCCATGAATGAAGGTAATAATGTATTGTCCAACTTTTTGTATTCCATATGCTTATCACAAGGCACTTTCTTTTAAATGTTGTGCCATGTGTTGATTATGTTTGCTGGTGTTAGATTTGTTATCAAATATGAGAGGAAAAGTTTGGGCTTTGAAGGCTGATGTATGTAAGGTTGCCAAGAAGAAGAAAAATAGCCCACACAAAAATCTCAAAATATTTTGCACGCACTATCTTGTTCCTGGAATGACTATACGTCATAATCCAGCTACAGCTAGTGCCACGCTTGTTTGGGCAAACTTTCCCACTTCACTCAGTGTCATGCAATATGGAAATGAGTTGACTATTCCCACATGGAACATGTTCTCCATAGACCTTGCCTCAGCTGCTCTGAAAATTGGCAAGACATATGTGGCAGATGTGGTTCATAAGCACATGCGTCTTTGAGCAGTTTCCAATCATACACTCTATTGCTGAGGCATTTGGTTTCTCGCTCCATCGTTGCCTAAATGTGTTCAGTTAGGAAGGCTATGGTAGACAAGATCCACAATAAAAGGTATTGCCAAGATATTTTTGCATGGTTTATTTGTTTAGGCATTTGACACTTCACTAACATGAATAGTTCACAAGTGGTCCTTCTTCTCTTAGCCATGTATTATTGCTCAGGGTGTTCCATTCCCACACTCCAAAGGAGAGATGCCGATCGTTTGGAAAAAAAGACATTCTCCATGAAGACAAATTATGTTATGGACTTGAATAGAGACACCTTAACATGCATCAATGGAGTGTGTTTGTCGTGGTGGTGCTGAGAGGTCACCTAGCTTCTGCAGGTTCACTAAATTCTAGCTTTTGAGTAGCAATACTACATATTGTGTTGAATAACCATCATATATTCTCTTTGCCTTGAAACATGATTTTCTTTATTGCAGATATATAATTGAGTTGTTCACACGTCTTGGAGATGTGGTGATAGACCTCTTTGCCGGGACAAGAAACATGGCAAAGGAGGCATCAAAGAGCAACATACATTGTGTCTGTATTGAGGAAGACGAAGAGATGTACAACATTTGCTTGAAGAAGTTAGAAAACATCTAGTGTCTTCCACATACAATTTTGACTTTAGACCATAGTATCCATTGACAAGTCTATAAAACTATAACTATATATTGGCATGCTTAATATTTATCAACTTGTTTGTTGTTGGGGATAATTTTCAAGTTGTTATTTTAATTTTAAGCAATATTTTAATTTTATGCAATATTTTAAGTTTAATCTAAAAGTGCTATGGGCAAGTATTAAGCTTAAAATTATTCAAAACCCTTATGTTCAAATGGTGCAATAGCTAGTTTGATGGCCATTGTATCATGATGACGCATTTAGCTTCTAATTTTGACATGTAGACATTTTACAAGGTGAAGTTACAACATTTTTGGTGGCAAAGTTACAAAAAAGTGTTAAATCTTTTAGTTTTTCAAAGGGTTATCAAGCCCTGTGCCCTTTGACATTCCAAACAATCAATCTATTAAGTAGAAAAACTCTTGGTACTCACCTGTATTTTATACTCATCATAAGTATTATGCGGAGAAGACACATTAAAAATATACAGCTGACATTGACCAATTTTCTGCTCAAAGCTGTTCATATTCACACTAGCTTTCCACCCAAAAAAGTATTGCAGGTCTGCACTAGGACCTAATGTTGAAAACACATTGGTAATTGTTGTTTTTCTTGGCAACTTAAGTCGTTTTCTGGCCTGCACAGATCTATCCCACAAGTTTACAACATATCATAGCCTCAAAAGCATGGGGCACCCTAAGGTCCCATTTACAACAATTGAGGATACATTTTAAAAAAAGTAATGGTATTTTTTATCATCAATAACTAGAGGTCTTAGTGAATTTATGGACGATGGAGATACTATGTTCTCCATTTAGACACATGAGAGTCAAAAGCCTCATATACCAACCTTTCTCGAGTTCACTTGAAACTTGGTTAACTAGGAAAAGATGAGACTTATGAGAGATAGATAATCAGGTAATGTTGCTTCTTTATATCGAGATATACTACGACTAGTACTGATAGTGAGGCAAGCAGGCACCCCATATTTGCACCAAGATAATGTGCCCAACCAGCGACACAACTTAAGTGAGAGAGTGTCTGTGCACAACTTCAGTGTATGTCATGGACACTCTCTCACTTAAGTTGCATTGGTGGATGGGCACCTGACATTTATAGCCTGTGCCTTTTTCATCTTTTAGCATTTTTAGCTATTCATGAGTTGTGCCTTGCATATAAAGGTTTATCTAAAGTGTGGGCACACATGTAATAGAAATATTGAGGGACAAATTTTTTTTGTTATCACTAATTGCATATATATTATGGAGGTGCATCTAAAGAGTGTGCATGCATGCAAGAAAAAACAAAAAAGAAGAAAGAAAAGAAAAGGGTCTTGAACTTTTTCTATTTAGAACTCTCATATAAAGGTGCACCTGAGGGACCAAGTCAATGTGACAAAGATTTTTGTGTGGACTTATCCTTCACCATTTCCATTGAATTTACACATTAGTGACTCTTTTAACTTTTATTTGAAAGTCAAATAAGAGTTTGACAATTTCCTTTTAAGTTGATCTGTATTTTACAAAGTAAATGGATGCACCTTGCTGGGAGTCCCCAAGGAAAAAAAACTTTACATGACCCTTCTGAAAAAAAAGTTTTAAAGCCAAAACAAAAATATCCATGCACGCTGTGGTGCCTGAAGTTGCATGTAAGTTTTTTTTGTGAATTTTTTTTTTTACATGCACCTTTCATTATTTTCATTTAAAAGTTGCATGTATAAAAGATTTACATAAAAAAGAAAAGGTAGAATTAAAAAATAAAACACGTAATAAGAAGTCTAAGTAGAAGAAGTCTAAGAAAAGCCCCTTGCAAGTGAGCTAAAGATGTGGCATCTCCTCTAGGAGGCTATGTCATAAGTCAGCTTAGGAGGCTATGTCATAAGTCAGCTTATTTGGATGAGCCCTCCCCCTTACATGTCCCTTTGTCAAATAGGTAGGGTCATCAATCCTCTAATTTCCATGAGGGGGACCCTTAGCCTTTTTAGAGATGATGTTCATTGTTGGGTATGCAAGTACTAAGTACGTTGACGGCAATAAATATTTCATACATGCTTAAGAGCAATTCTAATCGCGGTTAAGGGCAGATTCCTCGTTAAACCGCTCCCTAAATGGGTAGTAAACCATTGTTATCGCTAATTAGCCACGTGTTAGTGAACTTATGCAGAATCTAGATAACATTTTGTTATAAGATGTTCGGGGAGTGACGTGGGAAAGGCTGTCAATCCTATCGACTGTGACGGGTGACGGGTGGCTGATAGGCGCTGCTAACTGATAAAGTGCTCGTCAGGGTAGCCTGCAGGGCTGTAGGTTGAAAGGTGCCCGTCTCCTTCCAGCGCACAAATTGCTGAATTGAAGTGCATTAAAGTTGGACTTGAACTTGGCCGCTCAATCTTGATGGATATGCGTCAAAAAGCCACCTCCCAAAATGGCACGTCAAAATGAGGGAATTTCATTAAACGTGCCCTTCTATGGGGAGGTTGTTATATTGAATTGGCCTTCAGATGAATCCCGGACTACTGGAGATGTCACGCAAAAATTTTCTTGTGAATGTGTTCGTAAATGAACTGAAGAAGAGCAAGCGAGCTTCATAAATTCACGATCGTAAACGAGTAACGAAACTGAACTATGAAGTCGTAAACGAGTGATGTCGGTCAGATTGGAGAGACTGACGTCAGAAAATCCTTCATATTATGAAAAGGAATGGATGGATGAAAGGTTTTTTTGGTGGATTTCGATTGACCTGTTCTGCATCTGTTTTGCACGTCTTTTGGACCGAACAATCGCATTCAAACTCGATTGTTGAATCAAGGACAATCACAACAACTGATTCACTTCTATGACACGTCCTGCTCAGCTTTTTGCTTGAGTAATTAACATCCTGAGCATTTATTCACTTTTTTCTTATGACAACGTACTATTTTAGCTGGAATAACTAACATCCTGAGCCCTTATAAGCTTCTTTATGACAACGTATTCAGGTTTTTGCTTGAATAATCAACATCCTGAGCGTTTACTTGCTTTTCCATGACAACGTATTAAGGTTTTTGCTTGAATATTTAGCATCCTGAGCGCTTCCTCGATTCTTCATGACAACGTATTAAGGTTTCTGCTTGAATATTTAACATCCTGAGCGCTTGTTCGCTTCTTCATGACAACGTATCAACGCTTTTGCTTGAATATTTAACATCCTGAGCGCTTATTATGACAACGTTATTGCGAGAAAAAGCGGGCTCCTACGGGACCCGTTATCTACTACGTAATCAGCTTTCTGTTTGAATAAGCTACGTATTCGCCTGAGAGATGAGCTTGATCGCAAAGTGCTTCAGAAATTAATTTTCATCTTCGTCGAGGCAGTATTTCAGCTGAATCGAACCTGGAACTAACTAGTCCTTGCAAATTATTAACAAATCAAAGGAGCAAAATTCATCGACTAGTCTGTAAAGGATAATTGAAAAGACACCTCTAGTGTGAGATAATGGCTGCAGGAGCATCTATGAACACAAGGCCATTGGAAGAGACACCGACTTGGTCTGTGGCCGTCGTCCTCACAATCTATGTGCTCGCCTCGGTAATTGCTGAACGAGGCCTCCACCACCTTGGCCTTGTAAGATTCTTCCTGATTTTGCTGATTATTGCTTCTGCTCGTTACTTTTACGATGAATTTTGGAGTATTGAAGTTGCTTTAGGCTTATCCTTTTACTGTCATCTCTCTTGGCACTCTATTTAGTAATCCAGCACTTTTTTAGAAAACGAGAACGAGACATAAAGATTTTCCTAGTTTTACCGAGTCTTATTCATTCTTTTTGCTAATCTGATTTGTTACACTGCGCTCTTATTGGGACTACCTCTCGAAGTTTCTAGTTTGAGTGTTTTGAAGGTTGTTTATGCCAAACACATTCTGGAGGATTATGCTTACAATGGCTCAATGAAGATCATCACGTCATTATGTGATACGAAGCCTCCCCTTGGAAATCAAGAAGCATTATGTGATACGAAGATATTTTGCGTGTCCGTTTTTCACAAGATTTTAGTCTAATTGATGATTAAGAGATGAAATCAACTTCTTGGTGTGTTATTGCATGTCAGTTATGTGCATGTTCTAGGAATCCTTTGGGATAATGCATGGGTCACGGGTGGGTGAAACACATGCTCTTGACTTTTCAATACTAGACACTCACGATTGCGTGCCTTGCTTCACAGTGGCTGAAGAAAACTAAACGAAAACCTCTTTACGAAACGCTGGAGAAAATAAAAGAAGGTGCAATCTCATGCAAAATCTTCTTGCAATTTTCCATTATCGTAAATATTTTCTCGATTTTATCCGTTATCTTTACATTGATGTATGTTACCATCTCTCGAGTTCTATATTCCATATTCATCAAGTAAATAATGATTAATATGGTTCCACCGTAGATGCGTTGTAAGTTAATATGTTTCTAGTATCTGTGGATCATGTTCACTTCTGAGAACTTAATCTGAGACCTTAAGGTTCGAGCCATATTTGTAAAATACTGTTTTTTTTTTCTGGTGCTTACATTTTTTAATTCCTCAGTCTAAGCTTATCTGTTACAAATTTTGTTCTTCGGATTTGCTAAGGTTCAACATGGTGTTCTTCTGACCATACCGTATTTTTATGATTTTGTTTTCTTCTCACATACTAAACTTCAGTACTGGTATCTATGACTAAACTTTGTCTCCATCTTGCAGAATTGATGCTGTTAGGCTTTATCTCTTTAATTCTCACAGTGACAGCAGAGCAGGTGTCGAAATTATGTGTGAAAACGTCATTTTACGACAAACAACCAGTTTCGTGCAAAAAAAGACGTGCTACTGCGGCACCTATGCCAGGACCAGCACCTACGACAGGCCACCGCAGAAGGCTTTTGGAATATATTTTGACTGACCCTGTCAGACGAAGTTTAGCTGTTAGCAATGACATAACATGCCCAGAGGTTTGCTTAGGACACATTTTTGAGTGTTCGATCGACTATTAAGCCATTTTTGAGAGTTCAGTGGCACCTAACTTCATTCCCAGTTTTGTGATGTTGTTCTTGTTCTTAGATATTTTGCTCTCCTTCTCTCGCAGCTGACCCCATATAGGAGGTAGGCAGGGTAGTAGCCAAAAATTTCAAGCGTCCAAACATGAAATATTTGAAACTATTCAATCGTTTGGAATAATCAACCCAGCCTTTTGAAAAACTTTTAGATGTCAGGGTGTACAAAAATCGTTTTTCTTTTTTGATGATTGGGAGAAAAGGCCCCCGAAATATTATCCAATTAAGAGACATCAACCTTATATTATTGTTACTGGATATATATGAGAGATATAGGGGGAGACTATATGAGCCACAAGTTTAAGAAAATCAACACTAAGTTAGTCAATATCTTCAACTTTATGACTTTGGGCTCGTTTGATAGCATCTTCAATCAAAGAAGGGAAAAACAGCGTAAAATCATGTCCCATTGCACCAAACACTATCTAATAATTACCATCTCAAATGTAGGATCTGAACACCTTCAACCTATTGTGGGTTCTAGTGAACTAATTTTTGTGAATCATTTCTGCATCGATTATCCAACCATGTTATTCATCTAGACTTTCTATTCTTTTTAGAAAATTCTTTTGAGCATATGAAGAACTAGTTTGGTATGCAGTTTTTGTTAGTGTCTTGTAGATATTCTTGTGCATGTTGTGACATCTTATCATGGCATCTTCTAACTTGTTTGAGTGAAAGTTGCAGGGAAAGGAGACATTTATTTCATTTCTGAGCCTTGAACAACTACATCGTTTCATATTTATCATGGCAATCACTCATATCCTCTATATTTGCATGACGATGTTACTCGCTATTGTGAAGGTGAGAAATTTTTTGATAAATATGATTTCAAAATTTGAACATACAACATCAATAAACATCTTGCTAAAGGTCAATAAGTACAATTGAATGTTAGCGTATTACCATGCACGATGATGATGGACTCTCAGAGTGCCATTTATCTGTCCAAGGATCCAGTCTTCCATTCAAAGACAAAACACATACCTCTAAAGTACCATCACATTCGAGATTTGATCTCGAAAGGAGAGATCCAGGTCCACTACATAAAATCTGAAGACATGATTGCAGATCTGCTCACGAAGCCGCTCGACAAGCCACTCTTCGCAAAGCAAAGAAAGGCAATTGGACTAAACGTGCAAAGCTGCAAGGTTCAAGAGGGACTGTCAGAAATGGTGAACTCTTGCAACTTTGTCGCGACGCGAAACGAGGCGACACGAAGCGAAGGTCGAATGGAGAACAATTCACGAAAGTCAACATACCTCGAAAACCCTAAGACACGAAGCGAAGCAAAACTCGAAGGTTGAATGATTCGCGAAAAGTCAACCATGCCTCCAAGACCAAAAAGACACGACACGAAACGAAAGAAAATCTTTCGCGCTGCCAGTTGGCAGCTCAACAGGCGTGGAGTTTTAAACTTCACGCCCAGCTGAAACTAGTAGCAATAACAGAGAGTAACTGAGTAGTTGATTAGCGTTAACTACTCTTGTAATTCTCTGTTTAGCTATCTTGGAGACTCCACACAGTGGAGATATAAACTACTTTTCTGGATCAAAATACACACAGGGAATGTGCGTGAGTAGAGCAGAAAAGAAAAAGAATAGAAACGAAATAGCTGTGCATGAAAGTCTGCCGACGAGCGGAACACAGGGAAAGAGCAGAGCGTCAGGCCTCCAACGAGCGAGACACTGATCATCTCGCTCTAAAAATTAAACTGATAATATAGTTGCTCTATCTCGTGCATCTCCTTGTCTTCCGCTGTCTTGATTGCTAGAATGAAATCTGTTCTGTGATCTGTAGTCGCGTGTCTAGGCTCCTGTAAGCTTCCGCAAAAGAAAATACAAAGAAACAAATACGTTCGCGACGAAACAAACCCGTTCGTGACAGTCCGCTGGCTTGCTCCAGAGTTGGCCCATTCCTCATTGCCAGTGGACAGACATTTCTATGGACTTTATCCTTGGCCTTCCTGATACCCGGCGTGGTAATGACTCATGTATGGTGGTAGATCGGTTCTCGAAACAGGCACATTTTATATCGGTCCGCAATACTATTACAGCTTATCAGTGCGCACGCCTTTTTATATCAGAGATTTTTCGGCTGCATGGTTTTGCACGTACTATCCTTTCTGATCGGGATAGTAAGTTTACATCTACCTTTTGGACAGAGCTTATGGGTATTTTGGGTGTACAGCTTGTTATAGGTACTGCTTATCTCATTCTACTGCTGATGGGCAGACTGAGGTCCTTAATCAGATCCTTGAGGATTATCTTCAGCACTTTGTTTCTCCTTCAGGGAAGGATTGGGATCAACATTTATGTTTGGCATAGTATATCTATAATAGCTCTGTTAGTTCCAGCACTGGAGTTTCTCCTTTCTTATTGGCTCATTGGTATGCTCCTCTTTTGCCAGAGGTGCCTCTTCCTCCTGATGATACACGAGTCTCCATTGCTTCTTTTTTATCAGGTGCTCGGGAGCTTATTGCGAGAGCTACTACTCATTTACAGCAGGTCCAGCAGCGTTTTCAGACTGTTGTTGATTGCCATCGTCATCATGTCCAGTTTTAGATTGGTGATATGGTTTATCTTCGGCTACGTTTTGCGCGACATCATTTTGTTCAGTGCCACGCTTCTACTAAGAATGCACCACGTTATTATGGCCATGCCTTATCGTATTCTGGAGTGCCTCAGTCATGTTACATATACCTTAAAAGGTTACATTAACCATCACTATAGGTTACCTTAACCATGCTTAGTAGCATTCCTTCTAAGCAATTTCCCTCAACTAGAAGGCCTTTAAACTTTTGGAGCAAGGAGGGATCGTTGAGTACCCATTTGGTATTTGAATTTTGTAGTAGGCTAGCTCTATATCCTTTCCTGTGTTACATTCCTTATGAATCAAAATTTGTTTAAGATTGGGCACTTATTCCACTTGTACAATTTGGAGGGTCTTGCTAGATGGGCTGCAGGTGGTGTTCCTGGATGAGGAGAGAGAACGTGCATTCCACCGGAGAGAGAACGTGCATTCCACAGGAGAGAGGAGAGAGAACGTGCATTCAAAGGACTTGGGAACGCTTAAAAGAGTCTGGATGCAAACTTGGATGGTGTTTAGAGATTCTTTGTGTTAACACCCAGCTTTCTAGTTGTGGAGAAAAGAAGTTGAAAAATCAGGGTTTCCAAATACCAGCAAGAAATGATACGTCTCATTTTGCAAAATTCAATGGTCCAAATCAAATGAAAATTTGACAACTAGAAAAGAAAAAATTAGAGTTGCAATAATAAATTTAAAATTGAAGACAAAAAGAAAATGTAGGGCCCTTCCAATTGCTCAAAAAGGTACTTTGATACCATGTCATGAACAAATTCATAGATATGGCATCACATGAAGGATAGAAAACTAATTCCTCTCACAAATCCCAAGTCTAACCAAGCTAAGCAAACTTTGAAGAGACTCAGAGACTTTGTAGAACAACTTGAGAAAGATAAAAGATGTGTTCATGTATTCATGAAAATTGCCTTATTGTAAGTTTGACCTGTACCTAGAAGATTTCTCTAATCCTGTATAGAATTGCTCCCAGGGAACAGTGGAAAAGCATTGCTCCTTTCTCTGATGATATTGATATCGTATAGTAATAACTTGAGTCATTTCTTAGACCACATCGACTTATAATGTGTAGTGGCTTGCCTATTTCAATGCATCCTACCTTTAGTTGTTATCAGGACTTGACTTATTATAAAATAATACTTTTGTATAATATGATTGTTGTCATCAGGTTCGCAGGTGGAGACTGTGGGAGCAAGAGGCCCGTTCGAATTCACCTGCTAATCTGGCTGGTAAGGCACATTGTACTGATGACTTTTTTCTTTGAAGTAGCCCTGGTTTGTCTACTTAACTGGAAAAGTTACTCTGAGGTGGAAGAGTTTCTAGTCCTTTATTATATTGAATCACATTTCATTTTAGACATAAGGGCTAGATGTCTTGTTGGAGATTAGAATGCTGAAAAAGAGCTGAAAATAATGCTTAGTAGAAGTGACTCACTGCATTTTTTTTTCCTGTAATCTGATGCCTAGCGCATTGAATACCCAATGTTTGGGGATATCCATGGAAGGTAGACAATCATATTTTCCGAGGATGAAGCATTTGATGACAGACATTTCTTTGTGTGCTAATTGTATTGTACTTTTGCAGAATTAACCAGGAATCTAACTGTGCAACGACAATCCACATTTGTCATGTATCACACTTCGAGACCATGGAGTAGAAATAGGCTCTTTGTTTGGCTGGTCAGCATCTGTCATCCTTCTATCCTTGCCCTCATTTCAATGAAATTTTTTCCAAAATATGAATCTCAGATATCAACCTTTGGATCTCCAGTACTTCAGTCATGGTTAATCTTTGGCCTTTCATGATTGATTGAAATATTTAGATTGGTTGAAAGCTTGATGTGATTAATGAAATGAAGTTTGTGAGCCTTATATGTGTAGACTTGCTAGTTGCAACTTGCAACAATCTGCTTCTAGAGGTGGTATACTGCCATTTGATCATTCTTTGATGGTAATCCTTCATTATTAAGGAAGCAAACTACCTGCTAGAGTAGGATTTTCAACAGGAAACTTGGGCAAGTCATACACAATTAACAAGCCAATTTATTCTTGTCACAGCACCACCACATTGCAAAATGAGTGTTTGGATAGCGGAATGGTGCCCATACTGCATTTAAATTTTTGTTTTTTAAACTACAAACTCAAAATTTTTTCTAATAAACCGATTCTAAGCAATGAAAATAACTTTTTATAAAGCTTGAAATCAAACACTAGACTATAAACTGTTTCTACTTTATAAAATCAAAAGAAAAAAAAAAAACAAAAACAAAAACACTCAAAAACCAAAAAACATAAAAGTTTTTGGGGGACATTCCAAGATGTGGAGTGTAAATGTGAAGGAAATGGAGCAACTTTTAGGGTTTCAGATGGTAAGAATAAGCAAAAGCTAAACCACTAAACTTAGTAAGATGAAGGCCAATAGGAAATCAATATAGTGAGTCAAGTTCCAAATACCTATTCGTAGCATCTATGCCTATTCTTATTTCAAATTAATAGATTGGAAACATTTCCATACATATTCGTCTAGAACAAGTTTTAGTATGCTTTTCAAGAATATGTAAATTTATTGGTAACTCTAATTAGTAGTTTCCTCCTCTTGTTCAACATTGTAGTTTACCAATTGTGATATTTTGTACTTGCCTTGTATTCTTGTTGATATTATTATTGTGTCTAAAATCTACCAACTTCGTATAATCATATTGAATTATGCCAATTATAGTCATGTTTGGATGTGTTCAATGATATGTCACTTTTTTTGCTAAGGAATTGCTCTTAAGTTGTGTTCTGACTTGCATTTGTTGGATCTCATTATTCAATCAATAGGTTTGCTTTTTTCGCCAATTCGGCCAAACTGTCACTAAGGCTGACTATTTAGCTTTGCGAATGGGCTTCATAAGAGTGAGTCATCTCTTTGGTGCTACTAACCTTTTGGCGAGTTCAAAGTTTTCACATTTTGTTCTTTTGAATGTATTTATTAATATGGCATGTAAATATGACTTTTGGTTTGAAACAATAAAACAATCCAGCCAATATTTAACATGCTTTGCAACTTGAGCCGTGTGCATTGGCCATGCTTTGCTTTATGGTGGGTCCCAGGCAAGTTGTTTTTATTTCCCTTAGTTTGCTTTCGCATGCAAGGCTCTAACAAATTAACCCCATACAACATGCAAATTTTCTTATTCATGAGACAATTTGTAAGATAGAGGAATGTTTGTGATGTTAGGGACAAGACATGCCTCACAAAGGGACAGATTCCACTTACAAGATATAAATATAATCAGATTAGGATTCATGACTAGTAACGTTTTACAAAGACATTATTCATGTGGATCTAGTTTTACAATTGTAATTGATCACCAAGCCCTAAGGTATATTTGTCATGCGCTAGACCTTTGGGGTCGTAAAGCCAAGTGGGCAAAGTTGCTCCAAGAATTTCAGCATGACGTTAAGTATCGTAAGGGTAAATCAAACTGTGTTGCAAATGCCTTGAGCCAGTTTGGAGAGATTAATTAGTTAACCTTTTTGGGGATCCAATCTGATATTTATCTATCCCTTAGAGATTTGTGCAAGATTGATAGGTATTTCGGTCAGATTTGGGTAGATGTCTTGTGCTAGAAATTAGATTGATTTTAGATAAGCCTGAAATGTGATATTGTAATTAGTGTACAATTAATTAGATTTATAGTTATCTGTAATGTGATAGTGTAATCAGTGTACAATGAACTAGATTTATAGTTTTTGTAGTAATCAGGACTTCACCCGCAATCAATATATTTGTCGGGGTGGTATCATGCATGCTTCACAAGCAAATGATGATATTGATCGTGATGTATTATCATCAGATGGATCGACATCACATGATACAACTTCTTGATCATTCTCGTCGTCACCATCACCATTAGCTTGTGAATATCGACTTATTAATAACGAAGCCATAAGAGATATTTGGGTATAATTAGAGATAGAATCGTTTGGTTTGGCGGATTTGTTGCATGATGATGTGACAAATGATATCGATGAATTAGAAAATGAATAAGTGATACACAATGATGTATTGCAACTTATTGCACTATTAATTACATTGCTCACAGATGCAACTATACTTTATTATCTGATAATTTGATGGCAAACCTAGGATGAACTGTTAGAGAGCCAATTAAGAATTGAATGATGGAACCTTATTCCATAAATCCATAAATTCCTAGAGATAAGAGTCCCTTTGTCCCCATTTTGCAATCGATAAACTTTTGGTAGTAATCCGAATTGTTTGCAACCCCATCGATTTTTAATTATTTCGATGAATTTTTCCCATGCGGTGGGTTTTGGTTGCAAATCATGCCACCACGACTAAGTTTTACCATGGAAAAACAAAACCACACTCTGTTTTCTTTTCTTCAAGAATCATGTGAAGACTGAAATAGCACTGTTCCATTTCGTCAGCCAGTCATCAACCACCTTATGCTTCTTGTCTTCTCTTCAGAATATGGTTTTGGCTGAAAACCCAAATTCAGCGAGGACAAAGTCTTGACTTGATTAAGCAAAAGGACATGCAATCAACTGCTTAACTTTCTGACATGCAATTACAATAATTCAGAAGATTGTCAATTTTTCAACTAAAAATTGCCAAACTTCCGACGATCATAACTTTTTCCATTGAGCATTAAATTGGACGTTGTAGAGCATAGTACAGAGGGACAGGAGGTAGCAAGAGAGCTGTCATGTCGTATTACACGTGCAAGCTGTAACTACTGGAAAATCTAGGAGGGAGCACTTTTTCAAAGTAGATTTCTCAAATATCACATTTACACTTTGCATGGCATTGAATAGACACTAAAATCAGCCTATAAAGGTTCACTAGAGATCATTAGAGGCTTCTATCAGATCCAACAATGATCTGTAGGCTTAGAACAATCAAAAATTGATTTCTAAGAGGGTCCCAAACTAGAAAGTTCCATGAATTGTTGCCTAAGTCTCCAAGCATCAAAATGGGTGTATGACGTCTTGAATCAGAGGTCATCTCATCAACCTGTCAACTTGTATGCCGTCCCTCAAGCTTAAGCTTTTGTAAAAAGAGTTATTCATGCCCAAAGAACCACACAATCACACTTAATTTTTCACTTTTCAGGACTCCCTACAGCGAACTGAACCTGCTCACAGCCATTGGATAGCTTCAATTTATCTTTGACAATCTGCATGCAAAGTTTACAGCATAGAAAATGATTCAATCTATCAAAAAAGTGAAAAATTCATTAGAAAACCATGTTTTTTGACCAAAATTTGACTTTTTTGACATGTAAAAATGGATCACAATCCAATGCAAGTGCAATCAGACCCTACTTACCTCAATTCAGCCTCATGAAAGTATTTAAATTTTGGATTTTGCTCAATATGGACACTTACTGATAATTTCTAACCAAAATCGTCAAATTTTGACCATAAACACGGTATAAATTCAATATCAACAACATAACTAGCATGCAATGATTACAACCTGTCATAATGGCTGGCAGGCAAAAATTACTCTCTTGAAGATCAATAACATACATTACATTTCATGAATTTCAAGCTAAAACAATGAATATATATATATATATATATATATATATATATATATAGAGAGAGAGAGAGAGAGAGAGAGAGAGAGAGAGAGAGAGAGAGAGAGAGAGAGAGAGAGAGAGAGAGATTTTCTGAGGTTTCCATGTTTGACAGATCCACCACACAGGTGACAATTATGATTTTCATAGCTATATGATTCGTTCAATGGAGGATGAGTTCAAAGACATTGTGGGTATAAGGTAGTTTTTGCAGCTTGAACAAACCTTACCTTCCATTTATAGGAATTGCTTGATCTAATATGCCCAATGCGATAGGTGCACTCATATATTAGAAAATGTTTTGGGTCACTATTCTTGTCCAAGCTTTGGGCCTAAAGCTTTCTTCATTGGTGATGTCCATTGGCAGCTTCTCATTGTGGGTGTTTGTAGTTGCCTTCATTCTCTTTAATGTTGATGGTAAGTTTTCATTCAATTGGCTTTCCATATAGTGATGTTCAACCCTCGTAGCATTAGACTTTGACAATGAATAGACTTTACTCCACTAAAAGTTTTTGTTGTGCAGTTATGTCAACATTTGGCTTGTTCTAATTTTGGCAATTGTTAATTTCATGAAATGCAATCTAATTTGCAGGAGTAAACCTCTATGTTTGGCTTGCTATTCTACCAATCGTAGTGAGTTTCTATTCTCTCTTGAATTGTGCTAAACCAGTGTCATTTTGGCTCTTCATTTTAGATTATAATCTACATGCTGAATAAACCCTAATGATAGTATGTACGTGGTGATGTTGAAGAGTTGTAAGGAAGCGGTTTTTCAATTTGAGTCCTTTCCAAGTCCTATCTGTTGTGCCTCACCAAGTTTTAGCCTTTATTGAGGGGTGTCTCTATTATTATGGTACTCTGTACATTCCCAGTTGCTTTCTTGTATGAGTCCATAACAAAGGGTTGCCTCACGCCAATAGAACATTTGACACATAGCACCCAAAAGAACTATAGCTCCAGACCAGCGTTCTGTCCCATAATGAGACCGTCGCCTCAGGGAAAGCGTTATGTGCCCTTATGGGTACGTAACAGGTCTATACCTCATTGACAATGGAAAAACATCCCTTATGGATTTTATTATGAATCTCCGCAATACGTAGAGATGAAATGGTGCTTGTTATGTATTGTAGATATGTTTTATAAGATGACTTATTTGATCAGTTGATGTATTGCGTTGTGCTTGCAAGTTGCTCGTCGTATTAGAGATCTTTTGCTTCCATGGATTTCCTAACTTTCTTATCATAGATAGAGGCAACAAGTTTACATCAAGGTACAAAAAAAAGTTGAGTGGATGCTACATATCAAAGTTTGGGCAGATACTACTAATTATTTAGAGGCCGATTGTTGGTCGAGGGTTCTCAACTACAATTTTAGGACTTTTTTTCATATGGTTGGTTTCCTTTGTGACAAAGATTTGGATCAATATTTGTCTTTAGTATAGCCATAAATAAATAGTTCAATGTGCATCAATCTCTTTTTCTTTTAGTGCATGCATATTCTCCAACCTTACCATGTGTTTCACTTTTTTGTTCTCAAGCTCATGAAACACAAGTAGACGATGTTTTGCGTGTAGAATGCACCCCTTCACTTGATGGCCAATTGTGTGCTCCGTTGTGCCTCCATGATCATTGGATCACTTCGACCTTGTGTTGGCAAGCCTCGTGTCTCGGTGCGGGAAACTTTTTCATGCATAACTCCTCCCTTTGCTAAAGCCTTTGAAAGACTTGTTGGTCTATTACCAATCTTTGTTGCACTAAGTCATAAACCATCACTAAGGTTTGTATATACGATTTTTATGGTCGCCAATCTTGTTTGGCCTCAACCATAGTGCAACTTAGTTAAACACCTAGTTTATACATGGCTCATGTAGTACAATACACAAGATAAAGATCAATTACCACATTGAGTTTTTCTTTCATTTGCTACCCAATATCAAAATTCTAAATCAAAACTCTTACATCAACTTGGTCCTCCTTCCTAGACACTCTCAAGGCTGACTTGAGTGTTGCATATATTATGACTAGTGTAGAAAACCAGCTCTACACTCTATGAGTAATGCTGCCACACCTTGAGCGCACACACTAGCTTACATATCTCCAACTCATGTGTGCATACTCTTGATGAACAAGAGTGAGCGTCTTGCTCCCCTTGAAATCAGCTGACCTACAATCCTATGTGAGCAATAAACGTATGACTATGCATAATTTCCAGGGTTGATTACTTTCCTCAAGGCCTCGAAGTTGTTTTATACCTTAAAACTTCACTGTACTACAATGTTACTATTCAGTAGCGGCCAACAAGGGATCAACTGCCTAGGACTGATGGTTAATGGATACACAATGAAAATTGCAAAGTATGAAGTATGACAAGAGCTAACTACCTCTTTAGGTCTTGGTCTCGTTGGATCCAAGCCAACACCCATTGCAATGTTTCATGCACCGGTTCGAATTGGCTGATTCGACCGGCCAGGTGAGGTTCGAATCGGCCGATTCAAACATTTTCTTTGTTTTTGGGGCCATTTTGAAATTTTTTTTACTCTCTAACCACCTGTTCGAATCGGACCGATTTGAACTACGATTCCTTGTTCGAATCGCTGCCCATTGTGGCCATAAAGTGACGGAACTCTATGCAAGTTGTGCAAATTCTTTGTTCTCTTCTCATTTGCATGTAGAATGTCATCCTATAATACCTTGAGTGTAGCCCGAACATGTCCTCTCAACTCCGACATTACCATGATGCACATTGTTGTTAGAAGATTCTTGTGAAGATTTTTCTAACGGATTCCAGATGCTAAAAGAGCCTAACGAATATCAAGCGACGGATTTGAGCCGCCAAACTACGTTAAAGAGCGTCGACAAATCACCGAGGAGGAGTTCCAGAATCCATATGTACTGGGAACGACAATGCCAAAGAAGTCGACAAGTCGTCAATGAGCTAAAACAAAGCCCAACGCCTCACCAACATATTTTACGGCGATGGGAATAAAAGCATAGCCGAGTCGGACTTAGATCTATTTGTAATATAGCATCAGACACCCGCAGAAGGTGCACTGTACTCGTAAGCTTATGGCACGAGAAGTAGAAATAGATATGTGCTCCAATGGTCCTAAAATTAAAAAGGATCCGAGTAGTTAAAATTGCAATTTGGCTTAAAACTTTTTAGAAAGTCAAGTTCTTATGGCACATGGTTTTGGGTGCACTAAAAACCCTAACCCTAGGTTTGTCTATATAAGGGCATGTGACACCATTTTGTAATCACTTTTCATTGTCAAGAATAGAGATTGAGAGAGAGACAAGCCTCCTCCTACTATTCTTACTTTGTGAAGCTCTCCTTTTTTATTTGTGTATGCTTACTTGTGGATGAATGAATGTTTGATTGTTGTTGTTTAATCATGCTATCACATTCTTGAAAGATCATTAGCACTTACCTTCATTCAACTAAATCCACAAAATCACACTCAAGCAAAATAGGTGTTAGAAAATCCCCTTGGAAGAGATCAATAATGTCAGATATGGGTTTCCCACGGAGTTGTGCTTGGACATGTGATATCAAGACATGGTATTGCCACAGATTATTCTAAGATCAAGGTTATTGTGGAATTGCCACCGCCAGCAACAATTCGGGGAGTTTATGTGTTTATGGGTCATGCGAACTACTATCGAATTTTTATTATCTTCTTTGCGGATTTAGCACGACCTATATACAAATTGACTATTGTTCCTATTTGGACAGTAGAGGCGTTAGAAGCCTTTGAAAAGTTAAAAAAAGCATCAACTTCAGCACCAATACTGCGTTCTCCAGATTGGACGATAGAGTTTCATGTTCATACGGATGCCTCAAAATATGCCATTGGATCAGTTTTGATGTAGCCAGGTGACTATAAGAAATACGATTTGCAAGCAGATAACTTACAGATCCGGAAAAGAATTATTCAACAACAGAACGTGAGGCGTTAGCCATGATTTTTTTGTTCGGAAATTTCGTCACTATCTCATGGAAACGCACTTTGCATTTTATACGGATCATCAACCGTTACTTTACTTGGTAAACAAGACATGCAATACTGGACGTATTGCAAGATGGTTATTGTTATTGACTGAATTTGACTTCCAAATCGTGGTTCGAAAGGGAAAGCAACATTATCTAGCCGATCATGTTTCGCGAATTGAATCCGCACCAATTAACACTGAAGTGGATGATGCTGCGTTCTTCTATGTTGAAGCAGTACCTGAGTGGGCAGCAGATATTGTTGAGTACCTGATGCTAGGACACCCGAATGACTCCTTGACAAAAGTACAGGAGAGACAATTGATTCATAAGGCTCAACCTTATCAATTAATTGCAGGACAATTGTATCGTCGTGGATCAGATAATATTTTATGAAGATGTGTTTTACCGCATGAAGTACCGGATTTAATCATGTTTTCACATGATGGCATGGGTGGAGGACACTTCTCTACTGATATTACTGTTCGCAAACTTTTACAATCAGGTTGTTGGTGGCCTACGCTTCACAAGGACACATAAAATTTTATTTAGACATGATGTTTGCCAGCGAGCACGATGACCTACTCGACAGAACTATGAACCCTTGCATCCGGTTTTATCGCAAGCACCATTTGAAAAATGGGGACTGGATTATGTTGGACCTATTCACCCTGCCGCGCAAGGATCTCAGGCCCGATACATTATCGTCGCAACTGATTATATGACCAAGTGGGTTGAAGCCAAAGCTGTCAAAGTTGCTGATGCGAAATCTACGGCCAAGTTTCTATATGAAAATATTTCAAATTTAGGTAGCTTGGACTCACTTTCAAAAAGTAAAAGCCTCATCCTTCTATCTATCGCATGCAAGGTACGTATGCATGTGCGTGCACGCGCGCACACACACACAAATGTGTGCGTGTGACTAAGTGCAACTTTCCAAATGCACTTTCCCCTCTTTGTGTGATTCATTCTAGGCTTAGCATTGGTGAAAGATCCTTTTGGAAATTCGCTTTCAATATTGTTTGCCCAATTGCCATGGTAAAACGTTTTTGGGAGATGACTTGTTCCTTTGGTTGGAATTAGCTTACTGATGTGCCCTTCAATATTCTTGCTCATCAACATGCAAAGAAAAATAACATTTTCCAACTGTCGACTGTTTAATTTATAATCAGATTTGGATGTCCGATCAAGATTGTCAGTGACCGGGGTACACACTTTGTTAATCAAACAATAAAGTGTTTATTGGAAGATTTTTTTCGTTATACACAGATTTAGTACTCCCTACTATCCCAGAGGGAATGGCCAAGCTGAATCTTCCAATAAGATTCTCTGCACCATTATGACAAAGACAGTTGAAGCGAGTCGGTCCGATTGGGAACATAAACTGTATGCAGCATTATGGGCATTTAGAACCGCTTACAAAAATAGTACAAATCAAACACCTTTTCAACTGGGTTATGGTCAAGATGATGTCATGCCTATTGAATTTTTAATCCCATCTTTACGCATAGCGGCCATAGAATGATTAAATGATGATAAGTCTTTACAACTTCGTCATGATGCGTTGCACAAATTATGTGAAACCCGATTGATGGCAGTTCATGCCTTAGCAGCAGAGAAAGCTCGCCACAAGGCATGGCACGATCGTCGATTGCACAAAAAAGATCTGAAAGCAGGAGATCTTGCATTGATGTACAAAACCAAGCTGATCAAGGGCAAGTTGAAGTTTACCGGTGAAGGCCCATATAAAGTGAAGGAAATCTTGAACTATGGCGCAGTAATTCTTGAGCACTTTGGATGGAAAACGATTTGATACTCCGGTGAATGGCAGCCGATTACGCAAGTTTTGGTAGTCTGCTCCGCCAGTTCAACAAGCCTGATCTCAATAGTTTTAATTTTTAATTTTAGTTGCTTTTCAATTTTTGTTTTCAATATTTAATTTGCTGAGTTTTTTTGGAAAAAGACAGTTAAAAAAAAAAAAAGGAGGAAAAAGCAAAAAAAAGCAAAAAATGAGAAAAGACTGATGAGCAAAAGTCAGAAAGTCATCAGCATAGGAAAAAGAAAGCACAGTAATTTTTGATGGAAAATGACTTAGAAAACCACTGTTTTGGTTGGATTTCGCCTATACAGTACTAGAAACCTTCGCTAAGCTCTCAGACTGTACATCCACTCTAGATTTATCTAATTTGAGATGGGCGAAGGTTCCTGTCAAGAGAAAACCCAGTTTTTGAGTTAGGCGAAGTATCATTGATATGCCATTTTGGGAACCTTCGTCGAGCATCTTAACCTCATTATGAACCTTCGTCGACCTGCTAGATGATCTTAAAATGCTAAAATTAGGTTGTCCATAGGTTCAGATTGTGAAAAAATGCATTTATGACAGTACCTAGGCGAAGGACCCTCCTGGGCGAAGGTTCATCCTTCGCCAGACCTGGAAAGCATTCGCCTGATAGGTTCAGATCCCTAGAAACCTTCACCGAGATTTCTATAGCCTATTTTCACAGTACTGTACATGCCTGCAAATATTTGTTCAGCACTGATCAGCCAAACTAGTATTCAGTGTAATGGACCCACCAAATTCACCTATAAGTTGGCTGAATTCGATTCATTCCTCGCTTGTGCTAGCGAAGCTCTTGCGAATTTTTCTTGCGGCCAAAGCCTTCCAAAATTCCTGCTTTTTGATACACTTTCACGCGTTTTATATTTCCTTTCTGATCACCATGTCTTTTACCGATACTTCCCAGTCTCCGCGCTATACTATCCATCGTGATGTCCCATTTGCAACGGACATCATGATTCTTCCTAGCACAAGCATGGTCACTTAGTGGATAACCCTTGCGGAGCCTTTGCTCACTGCAATGGGTATTCATGAGAGAGCCTTTTCTGGTCGTATCAATATGGATTTCATCACTCTTGCCTTCAGTACGTGGAAGGAAGAGAAATCCAAATTTTGTCACTTTCCAGGGAGCCACACACAAGGTGCGCGTCACTGAGGCCGCCCTTGCAGCCATAGGTATAGCATCCGGCACGCAGGCCTCACCCAATCACAAGCACGCCAAACAGGCCATCAAGCCATGTATTGACCTCACCAACGATCTGCACTGGACCAATGACGGATACCTGCTGGAAGCCATCACTGAGCCTTCAATAGATACGGACTACAGGATACAGGCCTACTGGGCTACTCTACATATATTCCGCAGGCCTCTTTACATTTATTGTTGGTTATGTATATTTCTGGTTACGCATTTTATATTAGTCATGTACAGGCCCCAGAGCCTTTTTATATGCTTACGACCCGCACTGGGTCTTTTTTTATGACATTGACTGGCCTTGGGCCCTTATTATATGGTTATATGTGGAGTGGGGGCCCGTAGGAGGGCGCACTATTTTCCCTCCACATTTTGCCTCCCTTTACTTTTGAATTCCTATTTTAGGATTCATTGGTAGAGTATTTATAGGGGCATTTGTACACTCATTTTTCAGATTATTGATTGGTATTGCTTGGGCTCTTCGTGAGAGAACCTATTGTCTTGTCTATTGCTTGTAGGGCTTTAGTCTATTGCTATCTTTTATGCTTCATTGATTCAACACCTGAGATTTTGATCATAACTTGGTATCAGAGCATTGTCCTGATTGCTGAATTTCAGATCTGATTTTCTGATTGGGTGCCCATTTTCCTTGCTGATTTTTCTCTCTTTGCTGAGGGCTTTCGTCTCTTTGCTTCAGCAACATCCAACATAGTTTGGAGGAGGACCAACTCCCATCAGAGCATTTTCCTTGGCGGAGCTTTAGCAAATAGTTAGCGGAAGTACTTCCGCTAAATTTGGCGGCCGGAAATTTTTTTTTTTTTTTTTTTTTGGGTAGATTATTTCCGGCGCCCAAGTTCCAAATCCTTTTCCCTCTTTTTTTTTGAATCCTCCATTTGATTCAGGGAAAGGATTCCCAGCCATCTTTTCAGCATTTATTGGAGGCTGTCCAACGCCCTACTTCATCACATTTTTCAGCCATTGTTCCAGCAGAGTTTCAGCCATATTTCAGTTTTGATTGGAGGCTGTCCATCGCCCTATTTCATCACGTTTTCCACAGATTTCCAACCATATTTTCAGCATTGATTGGAGGCTGTCCAACGCCCACTTTCATTCTCCTTGTGGTCACATTTTCCAGCCAGCACTTCGCACACGCTTGGAGCTCTATCGAGAGGTATCTTTGCTGGTTTTCCTTGCTTTCCACACCTTTTCTTGACATTTGTCAGAGTCCTGATCATATCGCCCGTGATTGCCGACAGCCTGCCACTGCTACTGCCGTCTATTTCCATGATGCTGACACACCTGATGATAGTCCTGATTCTGCCATATGCCTTCATATTCTTGATGATGACCCACCTGTTGATCAGTTTGCCACACCCACTGAGCCTGTTCCTGATCCCCCTGATCTAGCTGTATGCCATGCTCATCTTGCTTATGCTACTTGGGCCGGTAAGCCGGGTCCACGCCATATCCGTCTTCGCGTACGTATCACTGGTCGTGAGTTTATTGCCCTTGTTGACACGGGTAGCACTCACTCGTTTCTCAGCAGTCATATTACTACACGCATTCGTGCTATGCCAGTCACTACGCCTCATCCCCTGCATGTTGAGGTTGCCAGCGCACACGCTTTTCCTAGCACGTAGATGTATCAGCAGCTTTCATATCGGATTGGAGACTTCCTTGGTCAGGCAGATTTTCATATTATTCCACTTACACGGTACGATCTTATCCTCGGTGCTGATTGGTTTGCATCCCTTGGTGCGGTTACAGTAGACCTCCAGCAGCAGACATTGACATTCTCTCATGATGGTACTCAACATATATTTTCCGGTATTGATTCTCGGTAGGACTATCAGCTTATTTCCGGGAAGCAGTTCATACGGAGCCTCCCGAAGGCCCCCTGTGCGGCTATTCTTTCTGTTCAGCCAGTTCAGCCTATTGCGGATGCACCACCTTTGCCACAGGTATTTTTTGAACTGTTGCGTGAATTTGAGCATGTTTTTAGAGGACCGACTCAGTTACCACCTTTACGAAATGTCAACCACCATATAGACCTTGTTTCCTCTACATCACCTCCTTCTCGTCCTCCTTTTCGTATGTCTATTGTTGAGCGTGAGGAAGTCCAGCGTCAGGTGTCTGATTTATTATGTCAAGCCCTTATTGTTCCTAGCGCCAGTCCTTTTGGTGCTCCTGTTTTACTTGTTGATAAGAAGGATGGTACTAAACGTCTATGTATAGATTATCGTGCTTTAAATAAACTTACTATCCGTAATCAGTACCCTATCCCTCATATGGATGACCTGTTTGGCCAGTTAGGCCAAGCCAAGATCTTTTCTAAACTTGACCTCCGTTCCGGTTATCACCAGATTCGTATGCATCCTCCTGATGAGCACAAGACAGGTTTCCGTACCCACTTTGGTCTGTATGAGTTTCGTGTCCTTCCTTTTGGTGTTACCAATGGCCCGCCCACTTTTCAGAATGTCATGAATAACATCTTTCGTCCTCTGCTTGGAAAGTGTGTCATTGTTTATTTTGACGATATCCTCATTTATAGCACCACTCTCTCTCTTCATGTTCAGCACGTTCGTTCTGTTTTTGTTTTGTTAGTTACTCATCATCTGTATGCTAAACGTTCTAAATGTTCTTTTGTTGTTGTACAAATCGAGTTTTTGGGCTTCTTTGTTACTAATGGTACTGTTCGTCTCGACCCTCAGTAGGTCCGTTCTATTCTTTCATGGCATGTGCCTGCTGATGTTCATGATGTTCGTATGTTTCTTGGTCTTGCTATCCATCTTCGTAAACCAGTTGCTCATTTTGCCACTCTTGCATCTCCTTTGCATGCTCTGTTGAAAAAGGAAACTTCGTTTGCTTGGACTCTCGCATGTCAGTCAGCTTTTGATACTTTGAAGGTTAAGCTTACCACTGCCCCTGTTTTATTTCCAAATTTTTGCCAGCGTTTTGCTGTTGAGACTGATGCTAGTTCCACAGGATTAGGTGCTTTGTTACGTCAACGTCAGTGTGTTATTGCATATGAATCCCGTCGTCTTCGTTCGTATGAGCAGCACTATTCCACTCATGAAAAAGAGTTGCTTGCTATCATTTTTGCTTTAAAGAAGTGGCGTCATTATCTGTATTGTGTGTTGTTTGATGTTTTTACTGATCACCAGTCACTCCATTATTTGTATACACAAAAGGATCTTAGTGATCGTCAGTACCGTTGGATTCAGTTTTTACAGTCCTTTCATTTTGATATTCATTATAAGCCTGGTAAAAGTAACGCTGCTGCTGATGCTTTGTCTCGTTTACCTACTCTTACTTACAGTCTTGTTACGTCTCTCCACTCTTGGTATGATGATCTTCCTCAGGCTTATGCCACATGTCCAGACTTTCGTGATGTTATGTCGTCTGCCTCTCGTCCTTCCTCTCACCCTCACCAGGTTTATTCCATTGTTAATCATCGTTTGTTTCACTATGGTTCATCGGCAAGTTCAGTTTTTGGTCCAGTGGAATGGTCGTCCTATTGAGGAGGCTACTTGGGAGCCCATTGATGTTTTTTATCATACCCCTATCCTGACTGATCAGGCTCGATCATTTGCAGCTACCATTGCTTCTCGGGATGCTCCGGCTTCTCTTGATGTTCCTGTCTCAGATGGGATATCTTGATGCAGTATTTTTCTCTGGCACTGGTTCTTATCTTATTTTGCCTACATTGGGGGCAATGTTCTTTATAGCCAGGGAGAGTTACGGACTACAGGATACAGGCCTACTGGGCTACTCTGCATATATTCCACAAGCCTCTTTACATTTACTATTGGTTATGTATATTTCTGGTTACGCAGTTTATATTAGTCATGTATATGCTTATGACCCGCACTGGGTCCTTTTTTATGACATTGACTGGCCTTGGGCCCTTATTATATGGTTATATGTGGAGTGGGGGCCCGTAGGAGGGCGCACTATTTTCCCTCCACATTTTGCCTCCCTTTACTTTTGAATTCCTATTTTACGGTTCATTGGTAGGGTATTTATAGGGGCATTTGTACACTCATTTTTCAGATTATTGATTGGTATTGCTTGGGCTCTTCGTGGGAGAACCTATTGTCTTGTCTATTGCTTGTAGGGCTTTAGTCTATTGCTGTCTTTTATGCTTCATTGATTCAACACCTGAGATTTTGATCATAACTTCAATCCACACGGCTGCCCAGCTACTGAACAACTTCTTGATGGTTGGCAACCTCAGGAAAGACCGCATCACATCACAGATCCTCCATAGGATAGTGGAGTCCCATGCCAAGTTGGCCAAAGCCCCTCTTGAACCATATAATTGGTTCAAGACTGTTTCTAGTGAGCTCAAACGAGCTATTAAGGCCAATACTAAGCAGCAATTCGCTGCTGGCTCTTTATTGTCCCTTTTAGCCGCTTCTCACTTGGAAAATAGAATCCATGGCTTCCACCTGGATTCTGTGCTTTGGTTCTACGAAGAAGCACCGGCAGAATCATCTCACCGGGCCTCAAGCTCTCATAGTCATCGTCGTCCACGCAGCGAGATCGTCATTCCTGACTCGCCTTCCGCGTCACGACGTCGCACTAGGCATACCTCGTCAGTTTCTCTTCCACCCCCTGCTGCTGTTCGCACTGAACTTCCCATCCCCCTAGCCTCTGATGCTTCCCTCGCCACTGCTTCCACACCAGGACAGTCTGTGACCATTGGGCCTACCATTCCCATCACAACTGCCCAGGCCGCCTGTAATAGATCCTAACACCACAGTAGGGCAAACACTAACTGATCCACCCAACCTTGCCTACTCCCTGATATAGAGTAAGCCCCTCCTAGCCCAGTGTGAGGACTGGTAGCATGCTACTGCCAAGTGTCGGCCACGTGGCACTGACGTGGCCGACTGCACGTCGGGACCCAACTGGGGACCCTATCCTGCTGACAGGGTCCCTAGGCTGTGTTAGGCCCGCCATGGCTATGGACCGTGCTGGGGCACACTACTCACACTGTCTTGCCCTGTTGGTCATGTACACTGGACACGACCCTGACTGTGGTATCTGACCTATCTGTGTTCCCTAGGGTTCGGCACTGGTTACGAGCTCGTAACACTCCCCCCCCCTAAGAACCGTCTTGGTCCTCTAAGACAAAGTCTGGAAAAATCTTGCGAAGGACGCTGCCTCTTTCCCAAGTGGCCTTCTCAACAGGCTGATCATTCCACTTAACCAGATATTCTCGGTATAGAGTATGACGAGTCTGCGTCTCTCTACTATCAAGAATTTCCTCTGGTTCATGTGGAGGTTGTTGAGGATCCAATGGGAGAACTAGAACACTGTCCCCTACCAGATTATCTGATCTGGTTAAGGCTTTTCGTAACTGACTTACATGAAAAACTGGAAAAACCTTACTGCTGTGTGGGAGTTCTAGTTCATAGGTGACCTCGCCTAGTCTCCTACTGATGGTAAAGGGACCACAATACCTTGGAGACAACTTAGCACACACTCCTGATTTGAGGGTTTTAGAGTCAACTGGGACTCTCAAGTAGACTTTCTCACCAGTGGAGAACTGCACATCCCGTCTGTGTGGATCTGCATAATGCCTGGCTCGATCCTGGGATTGTCTAATGCTACGCTTAGCATGTTCTATCATCTGGTTTAGGTCTTCTAAAAAGTTTCTGGCTGCTTCAACTTTTTCTTGTTTAAACCCTACAGCTGTGGGTGAGCGTGGCTGAAAACCGTACATCAGCATAAATGGGCTGTATCCCGTAGCTGAATGTTTGGTACTGTTGTAAGCAAACTCTAATATCGAGAGATACTCCTCCCAATTAGTCTGCCTCTTGCTGACGTATGCACGAAGCATATCCTCCAGCACTTGATTTACCCTTTCTGTTTGACCGTCCGTCTGTGGATGGTCGGTGGTACTCATATTAAGTTTAGTATGGAGATGATGGAATACTGCCCTCCAAAAATTTCCAGTAAACTTACTGTCCCGGTCGCTGACTATGCCGGAAGGTAGACCGTACAATTTAAATAGCCCGTCTACAAACAACCTCGCTAACTCTGGAGCTCTAACGGTTGTTTTGGTCGGAATAAAATGAGCCATTTTGGTCAGACGGTCAACTGTGACCCATATAGCGTCATTACCCTTTTGGGTTTTAGGCAGGCCTACTATAAAATCCATGGAGATACTCTCCCATTTACCAGCTGGTATTTCTAAGGGATGCAACAACCCTCCTGCCTTTAAACGCTCTGCTTTATTTACTTGACATTTCTGGCAACTGGTTACATACTGGTGTACGTCGTTTTTCATACTGGGCCAGAAAAATTGCCTACGAAGAAGCTCATAGGTCTTCTGTATGCCTGGGTGTCCCGCGCTAGGATTGTCATGACATTCATATAGGACCTGCTGCCTATAATCATCTGAATTGGGGACACATACTCTATCTCTATAGAGCAAGTACTCATCCTGAATGGAATACTGTTTCCATTTGAATCCTTGAGTCAACTGACCCTCAACCACTGGGGTTTGCTTGGGTAATACAGGCTCAGAATCCTCAACGTCATCTGACGACGTATACTCGGACTCATCATCATCCTCAACGGAAGCTGCCGTATTCTTGGATGAACTGGCACCAGCCCCGGGAACTGGTTCTGGAGTCTGTAACTGTCTGTTCTGGACCGCGTTCCAGATAATAGAGAAGAATGCATCATGCTGGCATTTCCCTCTCAAGGACTCGAGTAACTCATTACGAATCTGAGTAAAACTCAGCTCGTTTATCATAGGCATTCTGCTAAGGGCATCTTCTACTGTATTGAATTTTCCACGCCTATATCTGATAGACATGTCAAACTCTTGCATCAACTCTGCCCAACGAGCTTTCCGACCTCTAAGCTCAGGTTGATTGCAAAGGTATCTGAGACTCTCATGGTCTGTCAGGACCTCAAAGTTGGCACCATACAAATAATGCCTCCAAGTCTTAAGGGCATGGACTATAGAAAAGAGTTCCTTTTCATAGGCACTGTACCTAGTCTGAGCTGGCTCGAGTTTTTTACTCTCGAACGCAACTGGTCGTCCACCCTGAGTTAGCACAGCGCCTACTGCAAAGTCGCTAGCATCTGTTTCGACCACAAATGGCTGATTGGGGTCGACGACTTTTAAGACTGGTGCTGTAGCTAAGGCTGTTTTGAGAGCATCAAAGCTCTCCTGTTGTGCGGACTCCCAAATGAACTCCTTTCCCTTCCCCTTAAGGAGATTTGTCATAGGGACTGCTGTCTGAGCATATTCCTTGACAAATCGTCTGTAATATCCCGCCAGACCAAGAAAGATTTGAAGTTCCAAAATATTCTGAGGTCTCAGCCAACTGAGTATGGCTTTAACCTTATTTGGGTCCATCTTAATCCCATCTGAAGAGATAATGTGACCCAAATATGCTACTTCTTCAACGAAGAATTCACACTTGGATTGTTTAGCATAAAGCTTATGCTTTCTGAGCAGTCGAAACACCTTTCTGAGGTGTTTTAGATGCTCCTTCCTGGTTTTGCTGTAAACGAGGATGTCATCTAAAAATACGACTACAAATTTACCCAAGTATGGTCTGAGGACACTGTTCATCAAGGTCATAAAGGTAGCTGGAGCATTTGTGAGCCCAAATGGCATCACCTTAAACTCATAATGACCGTGACAAGTCCTAAAAGCTGTTTTCGAGACATCTTCCGATTTTATACGGACTTGATGATATCCCGATCTAAGGTCTATTTTGCTGAAAAACTTAGCCCCGTCGAGTTGATCAAAAAACTCGTCTGCCCGAGGCATAGGGTATTTATTCTTAATTGTGACTTTATTGAGGGCTCTGTAATCTACGCAAAGACGCATAGACCCCTCCTTCTTTTTCACCAATAGGACTGGTGAGGCCCATGGTGAACTACTGGTCTGAATTTGGCCTTTCCCAAGATAGTCTGTTAACTGCCTAGTTATTTCTTCATCCTCTGTTCGGCTGACCCGATACGGAGGTTTAGAAACAGGTGCTGTACCTGGTACTAGGTTTATTACATGATCTACCTCTCTGCTAGGTGGTAAACCATGTGGCAAATCTTCAGGAAAAACATCTTTAAATTTAGACAATAAAGTTTCTAATTTACTGATTTTCTGCTGAATAGAACTGGAAATAGAAACTTCAAGAATAAACTGAAAGTCACATAAGAATACCTGATGGTCTTCGTCTCCGATTAGCTGACAGAGTTCTGAACTGCAGACCATAGGGCTGTTGGGGACATGATGCTCCCCATGCAACTGGATCTCTCGGCCTTTATGCTGAAAGCTGAGGGTGTTCTCCTGATAGTTTCTGTGGAGGGAAGGTCCTAAACTGTAGAGCCAATCTCTCCCGAGAACAATGTCTGTTCGATCCAGGTGCATTATCTGAAAGTTTATTTCATCTTGGTACGCCTGAATACCAAGATTTAACTTACTTACCATAGTTTCCCATATTTTTTTTATCTTCACCCTTAGCAAATGAAACTATGTACCTATGCTGACTAGGTACTTCTGGTAGTTTAAGCTTTTTAACCAGGGTGTGGTTGATGAAATTATGGGTTGCCCCATCATCAACCATGACTCTTACTGACTGGTTACCAACTTTCCCATGCATACGTACTAGGTCATGCGGCCCAAAGCTGAAGGGTCTCGCTAGCATTGCAGAGGTCAGCTGGCAACAGTGTTCATGATCTTCATGATACACTTTAATCTCGGAAGCTGCCGAGTTACTGGGGAAACAATACAGTCTGAACAAGATGAACTTGTTTTTTATCTTTTTTAGTGAAAGGCCCCTTGGGACACTGTCTGACTGTGTGTCCCTTGCCCATACACACAAAGCACAAACGTTCTTGTTTGCCTTTCTCAAAATCATCTGGTTTTAAGGGCTGTATGAGTGAAGGGCGTTTCTGAGGAGCTTCACCTTTAAATTTATCTTCTTTCTTTCTTTTTAAAAATTTCTTTTTAAATTGAAAGTCTTTCTGAGGAAGCTGCTCAGAAAGTGGTTGCTGTCTCGCTCTCTTCCTACCCACTGAATCATCATAGATTTGAGCATATCTGAGAGCTTGCTCAAGGGTAGTAGGCGAGTTTCTCTGGACCTCTACTTTATATTCATCTTTGAGGCCACGGACAAATCCCCTGATTTTCTGATAGTCATCCATATTTTAATCTTTAAAATTGCTTCTCGATACTGCGAGATATATTGGATGAGGGATTTATCCATTACTGTTCTTTCCCAGGCTTCCCAGGCTCTATCCAGTTCATTTTCTGGTAGAAATTCTCTTAGGAAAGCTTCTTCAAAAGCTTTCCATGACCGGGGAGTCTGCCCAGTGTCCTGGAGATTTAACCACCACTTATAGGCCATAGGCCCTAAAGAAAGACTGGCCTCAATTGCTTGCAAATGGTCAGGGGTCTGTTTAAGAGCATGAATGTTCTTCCATTTGCTGAGGAAGGTTTGTAGAATATCTGCATTTCTATCCTTCTCTTCCCCATTAAAAGTAGGAGGCTTTAAGTCTTTAAAAACACTGGGGTGAGACCGTAAAGTCTCACCCGAAACTGATGGAAGTGGAGAAGGGGATAACTGAGAAGTGGAGGGAAGGCTTCCTTTCGCGGAGCTCAAAATCAAGTTTTTGAGTTCAGCGAACGAGTCGTCCACACTGGACTTGAAATTGGCTAATGCCAGCTTCAGTTCATCCACTTCTGTTACCAATTGGAGGAACTGCTCCTTGGTAACCAGTTCGTCGAGTTCTTCGGCGAACTGTTCCTGTTCTTCTACTTCCATGGGTTCCTTCCCTTTTCTGTAAGCCAAGGCTTCTGTTTCAAATTCGTCGAAGCCTCTCTCCTCAGGTCCCTGAGGAGTGGTCATCTTCGAAACTGAAAGAGAGCTACCTTAACTTCTGAAGGAAAAAAGTCTAAAAGACTAATTTACAACTGTACAAGGGAAAGGAAAGATGACTTAGCTGTTTCTGAAGACTGTACTTCCAAAGAAAGAATGAAGAGGAACCCTTTCAGCTCTTTTCCCCAAAATTTCAGACCTGCTGTTCCGAAAAATGCCAGTTTGAGACTTCAAAACGGTGCTAAATGTCCCGGTTTTTTGAGGATAGTAGCTCGCTGGTCTGATTGCAATCCAACTTGTCCACAAAAAGGCAAATCTGAAGTCCAAAAACCTTTCTGAATTCTGAAATTTCAGAAGTCTCTTACTCGCTGATCTGGTAGGAATCCTCTTGCTCCAAATCTCTGACGTTGGGGCCCAAAAACTTGTTGAAAAACCAGATTTTCAGAAGTACTGGCAGCGCTGGCCCTGTTCCTCTTTTTTGGCTTCAAACTCGCTGAGAACCAGTAACTTTTTCCCTGGAAATCGGATGTAGGTCTCTGACTGTACAGCGATGGAGGTGCTGGCTTCTTCCTACTCTAATTTCGCTGGGAAAACTATAGAGAATCCTCTGAACTCAGTGAGAAACAGCTGTTTTTTTCAGCGAGTTACCTACACTTGGAATCTGACTCCTTGCTACTGTGATTTCTCAGTGGAAATCAGAAGTTTGAAGGCTGCTCCTACAGCGATCCTCCTCCTCTATTCCTCTCTGAGAATCTGAGAAACACTTCCTATCTTCTGATAGCTTTCTCTACTACTGTCCTGAACTCCCTAGGATGGAGATGGCTCTGATACCAGTGTAATAGATCCTAACACCACAGTAGGGCAAACACTAACTGATCCACCCAACCTTGCCTACTCCCTGATATAGAGTAAGCCCCTCCTAGCCCAGTGTGAGGACTGGTAGCATGCTACTGCCAAGTGTCGGCCACGTGGCACTGACGTGGCCGACTGCACGTCGGGACCCAACTGGGGGCCCTATCCTGCTGACAGGGTCCCTAGGCTGTGTTAGGCCCGCCATGGCTATGGACCGTGCTGGGGCACACTACTCACACTGTCTTGCCCTGTTGGTCATGTACACTGGACACGACCCTGACTGTGGTATCTGACCTATCTGTGTTCCCTAGGGTTCGGCACTGGTTACGAGCTCGTAACACCGCCTCACCACCGCACACCGAAGCCACCTCACCAAACACGCAATTCTTTATGGATATGTTCGATGATTCCGACCCCGTTCGGGCCACCGAAATTTTTGAAATGCCCCAGAGCCCTGCGCCCTTTGAACTCCAATCCCCTGGAAGAGGATTCGGACATATCCATGAATCTACTGTTGGTGTTGAAGATGTCAGCCATCAACCTCACACGGAAGATAGCCCAACCGCACTTCGGGTCGACAAAGCTATAAAATCACCCAAACAGTTCGATGCCACAGTGCCTGAAGGGTTTGAAGAGGAGGACATTTTTGAAGAAGAGCTAGTGGCACCTATTCCACGCGAACCAAGGACAGTTCCATCAGGTCCTCCTGCTGCTGCCGCCTCCACGACCGTCGATTCTGGTGATGCTCTCGGTTTGGTTTCAAGCCTTGCGCAAGTGATCCAGTCTATGCTGGATAAGAAGAAGGAAATGGAGCAAAGAATCTCTGATCTGGGGTTCGAAAACACTCTGATCAGCCAGAAAATTGTCCAGCTGGATCGAGAGTTGAAGATAGCCAAACAACATGAAGACAAGGCTGAAGCTGAAAAGAAGTTGGCCCAGCAACAAGCTGATCGCTTGGAAGAATACATCAGCTCCCTGCAAAACGCCCTGACAACCGCACAAGATCAGGTGGATAAGGCAGTGCAAGATGCCAAGCAACAGGTGCAGCTGCTGCAGGGGCAATTACAGATGGCTGAACAAGATCACACACGGCTTCAAGGTGAATTGGATGCGACCACCCTTGAGCGTGATGCGTATCTTCAAACGCAAATACCCGATCATCCGGTCACACCGACGGAGATTTTGTATTTGTTCAAAAAAGTGGAGACCTACAAAGTGGCCCTTCAGGGATTCCAAGGCCGCTTTGATAGGCTCAAAGGAGCAGCTTCAACCGAGTTGGCAAAGGCAAAAGAGACCATCACCGCCTATGAAAAAGCAGCCGCTCGAGTGTTGGAAGCTGGACCACAAATCCCTGTACCGGTCATGCCGCAATTCTCCCCTCCACGCCAAGAAGCTGTACCAATGGATACAAGGGTAGATTCGAGCATGGACCAGGGGGGCGCTCCAGATATAGCAGACCAACTGCCAATCATACCGGCAGTCCAAGCGGGTCCATCCTCATCAAGGACAACACCTCTATTCAGAAGGCCCATCAACGTCGAGGACTAGATCCAGACCCTCTTAAAGCAACATCCACATGAGTCCTCGCGTGGTGTATGGGTTCTGAAGTTTAAGACCTTTGAGATCGAGGCCGACAAAGAGTTGGACAAAATACCTGCATTGGGAGAGCAGCCAACATGGAGACTCACGGTTTTTGAGAAAACTCCGGAATCAATTAGGAGTTACGTCGCCAGCCCTTGCCAGTTGCGGGTAGATCCCTATTACGTGCCAATGCCGCGAAGAAATAAATGGAAAAATTTGGGGTTGGCTGTGGACAAGATCACCATCCATACGCCCAATTGGCCAATCATCCATCAGCCTTACAGCTGGACCATCTCAGTGGATTTCCACCGCGCTTTACAAGCCTATCAGAGAGAGTATGTTCACTCTCCAGATCCAACGGTGCGACAATCGACAATGTTTGCTAAAGATCTAACTCTGTTGGCGTCAGTGGCAACCAGATGGGACGATTCTTAAGTCTTTGTTATGTTGTTTGCCTCACAATTTTGCATTGCTTGTTGATGGTGGTTTTGCACATAGATACATCGTGTTTCGGAATTTTAGGTCGTTTTTGAGTGGCACATTTTTCATTTTTTTTGGTTTTTTGGATTTTGGTTTTCTTTATAGGTTTTTCTAGGTGGCTTAGGAAAGAAAAAAGCATAATAGTGAAAGGTGCTAAGTATCAGGATTACTAAATTATATATGTAGTTGCAACAAACGCAAGTTTGCTTTGCTACATTTTTAGATCACTCAAAGCATTGAATAACATTGAACAACCCTCGTACGTCTACGTGGTGTCCTCATTTTTCGATCTCTGATACTGAGCTATGTGCCTGTAACAAGGCTGAGCATGAGATCTATGCTATCTCTGTTACTACTATTGCATCATATCGCCTGCTCTGCCTCAAATTCGAAACTCGGCCCGATTTGATGCACTAACATTTGGCGCAATGTTTGTCTCTCGTTGGAATTTCTATTTGATCCTCCGATCTGCCCTATCCTGTATATGTCTTTATCTACATTTAGTAAAGAGCTCTGTGATACCCATTTGGTGGTGTGTAAATAGTTGGCCCTCACATCATCATCTGTGAACTCCAAGGGAAGGTTCCTTTCTAGATTTAGGACCACAAAATGTGAACATGACGTGTTTTCGATTCAAGGTTACTAGTCGATTTGACCTGTTAAAACAAATTCGAACCGGCCAAGCTGGTTCGAACTGGAAAACGGTTCAAACCCCAAAAAATAATAATTTCAAAACAGTTTTTTTTTCTCGGTTCGAATCGGATTTCGGTTCGAACTGGCTCTGAACGATTCGAACCGTGGTTTGATGTTCGAACCGTGATGATTTAGAATGGAAAATCAAAATTTAGTTGTTGGAAAATGAAGGTAGGAGGCCGAGTTAGAGAGAGGAAGAAAGGGAGTTGGTGGTGTAGAGGCGAAAAAGAGAGAAAAGGCAATTTTTGGTGGGAAAGAGGAGGAAGGGTGGAGAGAGAGTATGTGATAGGTGAATAAGGAGGAGAGAAAGAGTGAGAGAAAAGGGAGAGAGAAGAAAGAATGTGTGAGTGTTGAAGAAGGTAGGTCATCCAAGATCTCCCATCAATTTGGCATGGTCTCCTAGTGCCACAACTCCAAAGCACCTACACACGCAAGCAATCAAAAGGCAAGCGAAATATGCATTAATGAGATTTAGGGAATGATGGGAGGGTGCGCTCCATCTTTTATAGAGACTGAGGAGCTTGCCAAGGGTGGCAATGTGTCAAGTTTAGGTGTGTGAGTTGTGGGGAAGACTCATAGTGAAGTACTGGTAAGTGAAGTGAGAGGGTGACGTGTAGAGGTGAGGGAGAGTTGCATGGGAGTTAGAATTGGTCAAGTGAAAGAGAATTAGGGCACACCCTACCTAGGTTTCCATAAGCCCTTAAGCCATGTGGAAAAGTAGGTAATTGAAATATGACATGCAAAGAAAGTAGTTGGCTCAACATCTAATGTTAGTAGCCATGTCAAGTTGAATTTATCTAGAACTTGGGTATTCACCCCAAGTGAAAACTTTCTAGGGAAGAGGTCTAGTATATGCCCATCTTATCTTGCATTGATGGCGCAAGGGAGATAGAAGAACGTGAACGGAGAAGAGAGCAGGAATATTGCGGAACAACTCTCCCGTTCTAATCAGCTGCTAAATGCAAAAACAGTCTAAAAGACAGCTTATGCTAAATGTAATCACAGCTTTAAGTGTTCTAATTGCCCAACAGGATCTTAAAAATAAATTCATACTCTGAAATAAGAGTACAGTCCGCCGAAGAGATTAGAGATGGTTTGTATGTGGTACTACTGAAATTAGATTCAACGTGAAGTATAGTTCTGAAATAAATGGAAGAGCAGTATGATAACGCGAGTTCCTCAGGTGTCAAAGACGGTCATCGTCTGATCAGAAACCGAGGAGTCGTAGACGTCCGTGTTCTGATCAGAGTGAGTAAACAAGCGCGATCAAACAACAATGAAAGTGCATTCAATCACAACAAGCATTCATCTACGTTGTACATAGATAAAAGCAAGCTGCTGCTATATTACATTGAAGCACAATACAAAATAGCAATTACAACAAAAAATGACGACGTAATTGGGATGCTCAAACAATGTGTCTCATGGATGGAGCAACCAGTAATCTGTGCTCGGACGATCTATTTATAGATTTCATTCGCCTATTAATTACATTGAATGCTTGTCACCTAATTAGGAAAGCCATTGTACTTGGAAGTATATGGCTTTTGTGACGACTGTACATAGTGTATACGGTCAATAATTTAGCATCGTTGACGTTGACGAGGATGTCGCAAATTCCCTCACTTCACATTTTACGTGAAGTGGTTTTCTCTCACTTCGCAAATTTCGGGAAGTGACTGGGAACGTTCCTCGTTCAAAATAGACGACCTTCGGCATTTTCTCTCTCTTCGGGATTTTGTGAAAAAGCCAAATGTGCCCTTGAAAAGGCGAAGGTGCCCTTGAAACAATTTAACTTATGAAAATAGATAACCTTCGGCATTTTCTCTCTTCGAGATTTTGCGAAAAAGCCGAAGGTGTAAAAAACAGTTAAACTTTTGAACTATGAAAGTGTCGCATTTCGGGGAAATGCGAAAAAGCCGAAGCTGTTGAAAACATAGTTCATTTCTGCAGACTGTTGCGACACTTAGTGTATTTCTGCAGACTGTGGAAAAAGTAATGTAAATCTGCAGACTTGTTCTAAATGCTAGTTCTTGGAAGTCCTTGAAGATGGCCAAGTCTTCAATGACTTCAAGTGATTGAACTTATCATCTGAACTTGAAATTATGACAGGATTGGTTACCCTTTGCTGGAGATCAGCTAGAAGCCCATTGTAGACGTTCTTCAAATAAATTGGCTGTCCAATAAACATGCAGGAAGAATCATGAAATAGAATTAGTCATTCACCAAGGAGGAAACTGTGGGCTTGATTTCCAAGAGTTCCCCTTAAGGTCACGGTTGGTGCCTTGGTATCTTCATCAGGTTCAGCATGTTGAAGAACTTCTGGTGCTTGATCCTGGGAAGCGCTTTGGTGAAGATGTCTGCGACCATTTTTGTTGTGGAGCAGTATTGAAGGATCACTTGCCCTGAGAAAACTTTCTCCCGAGTGAAATGATACTGGATCTCTATGTGCTCGGATTTGCCATGGAACCATCAGAGTTGATCTTCTTCTTGAAGATCCACTTGTTGTCGATAACTCTCTTGTGAGTGGGGAAGTCGACTAGCGTCTAGGTCTGATTCGTCAAAAGTGAGCTATACTCGCTTTCCATAGCTTCTTGCCACTTCACAGCATCCTTGGAGTCAATTGCTTTGGCTAGGCTCTCTGGTTCTTCTAATGAAGTTCAGAATGATTGAGGTGCATACCTCTCAGGAATTGTCCGAGTCCGTGAGGATCTGCAGACGTTGGGTTGACCAGGATGCGATGATGCTTCTTCTTGAATTTCTTCAGATCTGTTTGAGCTAGCTTGGTCTGGTCTAATGACAAGTACTGTCGGCATTGTACCTAGCAGACAATTTGTAATACTTCCCAGTGTGCATTACCTTAGAATCCTTCGTAATTCTAAGATACACCCAATTCCCAACTTTAAACTCCCGAGGCAATCTTTTCAGATTAGCAAAATGTCTTACCCGATCCTAGGCACTTAGAACATTTTCATGTGCTAACTGTAACATTTCTTGCATTTCACACAAGAAATCCTTTACTTTTTGAACTTTAATCGACTCAGTTTCAACCGTTATCGGAGATCTAGGCTGAAATCCATACATAAGCATAAACGGACTATACCCAGTAGCCGAATGCTTACTACTGTTATAAGCAAACTCAATCAATGGAAAATACCTTATCCAATGAGATTGCCATCAGGAGACTGATGCACAAAACATCAAATCTTTTCACCACTCACGTTATCCTCTCTTAGAAGTCAAATATAGACTTGAACCTGAACTATGATTCATCAATCACAATTCAACGGATTCTTATTCCATATTTGAAAATAAGAGAACGTGAATGCAACTACTCTTAAAGACATGAGAATTGCTCCACAAAAATCCTTTCCACTAGGAAAGTTCCTGATTTATGTGATTCTACTCTCCTTACAATGTCAATAAGGAACTGTAGTCTCAAAATTCTTCACTCTTGACATGACTCAACATGTCATTTCAAAGTCAAGGTTCCATCTAGAATACATCTAGACCCCAACACACTTAAGTTCTGATCTAGAATAACTTAAGATTAATTAACCTCATTACTGAAGCCATGGGCTTTCATTTTCTAGATCTCAGAATTTGTAGTCTCATTGTTAGCTATATGCTTATGATCCACAAATCTGATAGTGCCATGTCTATAGGTAAGTCGCTTTCCAGTTGTGATGGCTTCTTGTTGCCCCTTTTTTGGTTCTTGCACTTGAACCAAAGTGAGATCTTTGTCCAAATATATCTTGGTATCCTGCAATTTTGGTGTCTTTTGCAACACTTCACGATGGTGAGATATTGATGTGAAATGTATGATGAGGACTTTCGAACCCTTCTTAGGTCGCCACGCTATTTCCATACCTCTAATGTGGTGTAGAAGGTTGTCATCCAAAAACTTTCTAGCTTCTTTAATAAAAATTTGGAAATTCAAAATGACTCTAACCCGAACATTAAAAGCTTTCTGCTCGTGTAGTCGGTTCTCATTGAAATGTAGCTTAGATAAACAAAGGTGGAGGAATAGCCTGAACCTGAGAACATTTGCCCATGATTGGACAACAGTTTGATGTTGTTCCACTTGACGTTTGAGTCACTAAATCTTGGCTAAAGTAGCTTATTGAGAGGATGGTTCATTTTTTATTGTTGTAACTTCTATTTTGATTTTTTCAATGGATGTATCCATTTGGAGGAGGTTCGATTGCACAACTAGAATTGTGTTGATGAGATAAAGAAAGAAAGCTCTATTAATGTCTTGTTGTTATTCGTAAGTACAAAAGGCTGATAAGTACATGTCAAGTGTATCATAACCATAGGAGCGTAAAAAAATCCTCTCCATAAATAACAATAATAAGGAAAATTTAACTAATCTATCATGAAATAAATCCTCGTCAAGCAATACTAAGTTTTCAGAAGGAGAGCACTACCTCACTAAGGTACAATAAGTAAAATAAGTAGAGAAAAAAACTCTCTTGACTCTATTTGTCACTATCAATCCTCCTAAAAAAGCATGTGATGGATGTGGCGGTGATGTCATCATCTCTGAATCTTTGTTGTCATGTCATGTCTCTGTAATTAGGCCAAGCATGAGGTCTACATTGTTGCTATTGTTGTTGCTATGTTGGCGATCGCTTGCTGTCTCAAATTCAAAATGTGGCTCGACCTAATGCACTGATGTCTAGTGCAATGTCTGTTTCTCACTGGAATGTCTATCTTATCCTCTAATTTGTCCTCTATATCCTCTATAGATCTCTGTCTTCATCTAGTAAAGAACTCTGTGATCATCTAGTGATGTGAAGAGGTATGGCCTTCGGATAAGTCTCTTCTCAAAGTCAGCGTCCTTGTATCGTCAAGGCTACACAATGTGGATCCTCATATGTAATTAACGAATGGAGTCTCGTGGGTGTCTCACAACATAAACATTTCTCCCCCTGATCGTGTAGAGAGAGAGAGAGAGAGAGAGAGAGAGAGAGAGAGAGAGAGAGAGAGAGATGCCTTTTGTGACCTTATCTTACTTGACTCTATTATGGACAATGGATCGAGGTTATATTTGAGTTTGGATCTTGTTTATAATTTCAAAAAGATCATGCCAGAAGGTTATATTTCAGCTATAGTGGTTATGGGGTTTGTATTTTGCCAAATTTAGTAGATTGTTGTGTGCACTCAAGAGTCAGCACTTGAAATAGGCCATTGCTGTGAAGATTCTACATTATTTAGGTATAAGTAAGAAGTAAATTATGTGAAATGCAAGACAAATTATTGATTTCTAGATTTTTTTAGACAATTTTTGTAAAAATATTGGCATGCCAAAAAGTAGACTGATTCTTTCGATTTTTTTCTCGGAGAATGTGAGCCACCTGAAATGATGATTCTTCCGATTTTGAAAAGATGGGAAGCCTTATGCCCGCCAACTCAGTCGTAATTGGCATTGGCCTCAGAGAGTGGATATGTTGGCTGCTTGATCAATTACAACATATGCATGTAGTGCCCTTGACCTATTCAGCAACATTGGCTGGTTGCAATAGTTGTCATTTGGTATCATCCAAAACTCCAAAATGTGCCTAAATATAGAAGTATGATTTTCTGCAACCAGCAAAATGATGTCTTCCTAGAGCTTCATGGCTTTAAGGATTTTTCCTGCACCGCTGCTCCAAAATTTGCATTTTTGCATTGGAGTGCCCTCCATAAACAGCTGAACTTCTGGTTATTTGCTGTTTTTCCAAAAACACAAAAGGAGCTTCTTGTTGTGTCCTATATGAATCCGGATATACTGATCTAAAGGCTATGCTATGTTTGCAGCTGATATTGCTGGTGGGTGCAAAACTTCAGCATGTAATAGCGACCCTTGCATTGGAAAGTGCCGGGATCCAGGGTCGCTATGATCCACAAATTCGACCCCGTGATGATCTTTTTTGGCTTAATAGACCTCAGATGATGCTTTCATTGATACATTTTATTCTATTTCAGGTATTTTCAAGGCTTGCCACCAGCTTGTCTGTTGAATTTACATTGACCAAGTTATTACAGCTGAGAATAAAAAATTTACATGTAGTAACTAAAGCTATCCTCCTGTTCTTCTTACAGAATTCATTTGAGCTGGCGACCTTCTTGTGGGCTTTGGTATGTGCAACACAACTTTCATATTAATCTCTGTCTTCCTTTTTGATGAATCAAATTGCAAGGTTGCAACTTTTCAAGTCTAGGATCCTGAAGTTGGTTTTGTGATATGAGACATATTTTGATGTTTAGTGTTGCTGCCTTTCATATCTCTCAATACTTTATTATCTATAGTTGCAAACTAGGTCAGGCAACAGTCTAAATTTGAAAATGGCAAAAATGGCCTTCTAACTTATGGCATGCACTTCGAAGAATCACTTAGGTCCCTAGGTAACTAGGTGAAGCTACCAATTTATGACCACTTATGATAACAGTGTCCAGATATGGTACATCTCTGTGAACAGGCTGTACTGGTACTGTCCTCCACACGTGTGAGGCCGCCCATCCATGTTTTTGATCATTTGATCCATTGCTCTTGCTTAAATCATAGTGTAAAGCATCTAGATCAAGATCTAACACCTAATGGTTCCAATACGCTAACTTATGGCATGCACTTCGAAGAATCACTTAGGTCCCTAGGTAACTAGGTGAAGCTACCAATTTATGACCACTTATGATAACAGTGTCCAGATATGGTACATAATATTCTGAAGTCTTGCAGGCCAAATGGCTCCAATACGCTAAACGGTTGCTACCTTTGATCCATAATCAATCCAGAAATTATGTCCACAAACTACTGCCAATTCTCATACTTTGTCAGTTCTTCAATCTTATATGGACTGTATTTCCTGTTGTTGGCATAGATTGAATATGTGCTGCTTCCTTTCTCTTGACGTCTGTAGAAGTATAGCATCTCAATAGATATCTTTGATTCGATATCACGGAAGGAGTCTTAGGCCTGCATCAGCATAAGACTTGCCATAGTTTTTGTAATTCATGGAGCTGTTTTCTTTTAAAACATCTTTGACATGAAACTCATCATCCTCTACCATTCGTTACAGTGGCAGTTTGGAACTCGCCATTGCTTTCTGCGCAAGCACTACCTGGTTTATGGGCGCTTAATATCAGGGTATGCAATGTTTCTAGATTTCCCATGGAAATTCCAATATATTTGCTCTCTGTTGATTAAATCTATTAAAGTAGGAAACGATATCATTATGAATCTGGTTTCATCGCAAGCAATTTGTGCCTTGATTAAGTTTTGGGCTCCCGTGTTGATCAGTCATATAGTAAAAGTAGCTTCTCATCAAAGATTATGCAACAAGTGATCCTGTCAACATTGGAGCTGAATTATTGCTTTTAGCTAAAAACTGGGCTGGCTGTGTTGGTCACAGACTTGTGGTGCAGGTCTTTTGCAGCTACAGTACGTTGCCACTTTATGCCCTTGTCACACAGGTATCATCATGTCTTATATATTACACTCTCGAGAATACTTAGAGACTTTTGTTCTTACGGTTTGACTTATTTCTTAATTTACAAATTGCCGCAGATGGGCTCCACTTATAAGAAAGCCATCTTCAAGGAGGGGGTTCTGGAGTCACTGCATGGATGGCGTAAGAAGGCACATAAAAAAGCAAAGCTTGGGGAAGTCCATGAGGGCTCTACAGGAGCTTCTCCTGAGGGCCTCAATGGTGGCTCAAGCAATACTCCTATGGATGAAAGAATTTTGGAAGATGCTGGTGGCTGGGATGAGATTAAAGTGGAGTTGGAAGATTCCCAAGGATCTTCACATGATACTTTTAGGAACCAATCCATGCCCATTCTAAGATATTTACCTTCGTCTCCACGTGCTATGATGGAAATAGGCAGATCTGGCACAACACGGAATTGAGATATTGCTGATGCACTGAGAGAAGTGGGATTCATCTGGCTAAAGCTTTTCATGCTGAAACACAATCTTTTTGGACCACTTCAAGATAGAACCTATTCCTGCCTACCAACAGGTTCCGTTTTCCCCATGGTAATAAAGATTTGTATTACTTTGTTCATAGACAGGGTTGCCCTTGCCCAATGTCCCGAGGATCAAACTCTGATGTGTATATTATCATTATTCCATAACCAAGTTTCTTGAATTTCAGTACAAGATTTTCTTTTCACTTTTCTATTTCTGGAATATTTATTAATGCTGAAGCTGAGAATGAGGAACTGCTGTACATTTTACTGTACAATTAACATAAAATCAGTTTTAACATTTTTATGAACTAAATGGAGGAGCCTCACAGAATGGCATCAATTTGTTTTGGAGTATTTTCTCACTTAAATCTTTCATTTGTATGCTAATTTTCCAATTTGAGACATCATTAAAACTTTGCATTCACAACAAAATCCTTTTGCTCCAAAAGAAATTTTGTGCACAACGATCTTATACATGGTGGTTATGTCCTCTCCTCTATTGTTAAGGCCTAGACATATTTACAAAAACCACTCTTATTCAAAGTAAATTATCACAAGGTTTGTCACCACAATGTGTCTAATGGTTGGCGACTTCCCTTTTGACCTTGAGGTTTGGAGTTCGATGCGATTGTCGGGACATACAAGATAAAGGAATCTAGTACAAGCTCCGATATAACAGACTTTGCAATTAGTAATGCCTTCTCAAAATTGAATCATGATGATATTAGAATGTTTAATATCCTCAATCTCAGTTTTTTGAGTTTTTCACAAATGCTCAATATGGATATTGTTGATTTTGTAAGGTTAAAACTCCTACTTCTCACTGGCTTAAAGGTCTATGTTAGTGTTCATCAATCTCTATACTTCACCACTCCTATATTGAGCAAGAACTTTTTGCTCGAAAGTGTGCTTGTTCAGTCCTTGGTTGCAACTTAATGCATTTCATTATATTCAGATGCTTCATAAACAATTCCTTTGAAAGTTATCAGAACTTCGCATGCTAGAACCAACACTTTCCTAGAACCATCGATTTTCTCCTACAATTTGATTTAACCAAGCCATCTTCTCTTCTCAACCTTGGGCAGTTCAACTTACCAATCATCTCCTAACCACAACCACTTGCACTTCTAGACCTTCAAGATTGCTTATTGTGAGCTCATTGGAACCTACTTGTCCAATCTTTTGACCACAAACCTTGGAAAGAGAGAATAAGCAAATGCATCGAACTCATCTTCAAGGATGAAATATAAGTATACACACGAAATTTTGAAATAAAATCCTACAAAACAAGACAAAACAAAATATTTCATGTTGACCAAGGTTTGAATTTGCAATCATTTCATTTCTAGCAAGTAAAATAGAATGGAAAATCGATTTGGAGGCTTGTAGGAACATGTAGAAATACTCAAAACAGGAATAAAAAAGTGCTTATAAATTATAGAAGTATTTCCTTTGACCAAAATGTTGATTTGGTAATAACATTTGATGTATAATTCTGTGACATGAAAGTTGGATTAATAGCTTTGTCATAACGTACTGCCCTCAAATATGTAGTGATCCTCAACATTTGTTGCCAAAAAATCATGAAAGGGAAGCATTGTTATTGAAAATCAAAATATATCTTTTTGGTATAGTTTAAAACATAATGTGATCAAAGTGAAATTACATGGTAGTTTAGTAAAATTTGATTGCATGGTTACTTCTTGGAGTTTGGTTTTTGCTTTATGTGCCTTATACTCAAGTAGCTTGCACCATTTTCTCTTTTAAAATCCATGATAGAAGAAGAAAATCTTAAAGAAAACATCATGAGGTTGATCCATTTGTCTTATCAAACCATTTGGGTTTAGCATTCAAGCACTTTTATATTTTTTGATGAATTTGATTAGCATTGGTGGATGGACTTATTTGAAAAACTAAAAAATCGTGTGAAGGACAATGTATTACTAATGTTGTACGGACATGGATAATACTATATCAGTTCTTAGTGATTATGATCAGATCTTCATGTATTTCCAAGTTTTAGCATGGTAGATGCATGATTTGTAGGTTGTAGATGAACATAGATGTGCATCCAAATTTAGCCAAAGATCTAATGATCCATTAAGCATGTTTTGGATCTGATTTTTTCACATGGTATCAGAGAAGGTTGTAGGCTAAAGTTGGTGGATTTGCCAAATCTAGAGGTGGATTTGAGGGCGCCATCAATTCTATGTGAAGTTGAAGTGGTTTCTATCTCAAATCAAGCATTTTCAAGTGTAGAAAGTGGATCTTTGTGATCCTAGCATCATTTTAGGTCAAATCACTTGGAGTAGGCCAATTTTTGAATCCACTTACTAGAATGTGGAGACAAAAATTGCTAATGATTGTGGATGTTGCATTCTATTAGTAGATGTATCACGATTCTAGCTTTTGCATATAGCTTTTGCTTGATTCAATATTTTGCGTTTTTGTGAAAACCCTAAAGTTGATAGGTCTCTGGATTTTGAAGTTTCCAAACTTTTCAAGAGTGTGTTTCAATCTTAGGGGAGTGAAAAAGTTCATGATATTGTGGGTAGATAGTCTTGATTGCCCAAGGAAAAGACAAGGTGAGCTCTACAAGCTTGATGGATATGTTGGTTCTAACCATGGTGGTTTGAAGGCAAAAAAGCAAGTTGGTGAGCTTTGTTCAATGTCAAAGTCCCAAGTAATGGAGGAGCAAAGATGTTTGTGAATTGCATTGATGACTTTAGTAGATATTGTTGGATCTCTCTTCTAAAGAGTAAGAAAGAAGTCTTTGTTGTTTTTCTCAACTTCAAGAATGTTGTGGAGAGTCAATTCAACATGAAGATCAAGTGCTTAAAGTTGGCAAATGAAGACCTATCAACCGAGTTCAAGAAGGTTTGTGTGGCACATCATGGATCAAGAGGAAGCTTTCAAACTCAAAGGTTCTAGATGGTGTGGAAGAGAGGAAGATCAATCTTTTTGAAAGAGCTAAATCCATGAGGGTAAATGCAAATCTTCCTAAGTTATTTTGGGGTGAAGCTTTGATGTGTGATAACTTTCTTTGCAATAGGTACTCAAATGAAGACTTAGATGTCAAATTTTGGGTCAAATTTGGATCAATTAGATTATGATTATGAGAATTTATCATTTTTAGAAGTGTCGATCGCTTGATCATAGATCTTTTTCCAAAAATCAAAAATCTGATTATTGTCAAGTGAAAAGAATTTTGCAGATCTGAATTGAGATAGTTCTTGATTGAAAATCTAGATCCAATCTCATTGTCTGATTGATTTTCAATAGGTCTGTGGCGATCCTGTGTCTAGATACTATATGGCCAAGAATCAAGCCATGTGTAATCCAAAATTGACATTTTTTTTGGGTTCAAGGAGATCTGAAATTCGCGGCATTTTTGTAGCATTTTCTCTAGGTTAGATAGGTGCCCAACATTAGGTCCATGCACGCACAGATCGTCTAAGAAAATCTTCAAAATTTTTTGCACATATTCTTTGAACGTCGCCTGCATAACTCTCTGAAAAGTGCTTGGGGCGTTACAAAGTTCGAATGGCATCACCTTATAGGCATAAGTCTCCCATTCAGTGGCGAATGCGGTCTTGTGCTGATTTTGAGACGCTATCTTCACCTGATTGTAACCACTGAAGCCATCCAGGAAACTGTAGGCTTCCGTTCCAACTACTCTATCCAGGACACTTTTCGTAAATGGTAAGAGAAAATGATCCTTTTTGGTGACTACATTTAGTGCCTTCAGACTTACACAGATTCGCATTTTGTCGTTCTTCTTGGGTACCATAACTATAGGCGACACCCACTCCGTGTGCTCGATTTCATAGATGAAATCGGTGTCTAGCAGTTTCTGAAACTCTTGCTTGATCAACTCCGTGTAGTTGGGTTGCAGCGGTAATAACGGCTCACCTTGAGGACTGCTCCATCTACCAAAGATATGGTATGTTGAACTTCCGTTGGTGGGATACCCTTTAAGTCACTATAATTCCATGCAAAACAATCCTTGTATTCCACCAACAATGATCGTAGTTTTTTGAATTGTGTGGGCGTTAACTGCTCTCCCATGTGCACTATCTTTTCTTCTCTTGGCTCGACAAGATTCATCGATTGCGTTTGCGTAGGTCTCTTGAAGATTTGTTCTGCTGGTTCCTGACTTTGATCAGGTTCTCGTTGTGCTTGCAGCATCATGATCACCACGTCATCCAAGGCATAATTCTTAAAGGTCTCAGGCACTCGTGAATTGGTGCTCGATGAGACTCCTCCTCCAGCATGTTGATCTTAGCCCAATTGGTAATTTTTTGATTTTCTGTCATCTGTGACGAAGATGATGCTACATCTGAGTCCATTCTGATCGACTTCAAGGAATCCAACACCTTCTTTTTGTCTTTTCTTGTCACAAAGTTGGATTTGTCCTTGTTGTCTTTCTTCAGAAGTGGTGAGATATTCACCTTGTGGTTGCGAATATCAACATCCACTGTAGCTATAGCCTCTTCATGTAGATCACTCCATCGGATCACCTAGTTGTAGTGTTGTTTCATCTGGCTCTTCTTTTGCGCAGATGTCCTTGGGGGATCTATTTTAGAAACTTTTGCCATAGCAAATTTTTGCGGCGGTTGAGCTGGTACTGTCTTGATTCCATAGCAATCTGGGTCCATATGTTGTAGGACCTATTCATCTGTCAGCTCAATCTCCTTGTTGTAAGTCAGAGCATGTTGCCAAGGGACTAAATCATCGTCCATTGGGTTCTCAATAGTTTTTGTTGACATCCATGCTACGTTGATCATATTCACCCCAATTGTAATTGGTTTGTCCATGGTATAACACTTGGGTGAAGATGTGCTGGGTTCATGATCCGATTCATATTGACATGCTTGGCAGTCAATCATTGCTAATGCATCCGTCCATATCATGACATCTGTCTCCGAATCGTAGTGATCCCCCTTGGCTTGCCTTGGGCGATCGATCATATGGTCTGTCGTGGATGATCCATCATCAACCTTGGATGCAATAGGTTTTACCGCCCATGTGGTTCGATCGACCTTTACAGCCTGCTCTCTATTCTCAAAGGTGAGTTTCCTTGTACCTTAGTTGTGAACTACTTGCGTAGTCTTCAACCATGGTCTTCCCAGTAAAACATAGTATGCGGTAGGGGACTCAGGTATGTCCATCACTACAAAAGTGATCACAAACTGCATGCCTGTTATTTTCACAGGGATGTCATTGACTACACCCTTTGGCTTTACACAGGATTGATCTGCTAACTTGATGGAAAATTTTGTTGGCTTCAATCCCTGTAAGTCCCACTTCTGATACAAAGTAGTGGAGATCAAATTGATACCTGATCCTCCATCTATGACTGCTATCTCGTCCTCAAATATCTTGTGCTTGATTGGTAGGGTGATGTTGTGTTCTTCACTTTCTCACGCTGTCCCAATGTGGAGGATTTTGCTTGTCTCGTCATAGCTCGCACAATATACGGGCTCTGGTATTACAGGTTTCGCTTTTGTTTTGGCCCATTCAACCAGAAGGCCTTTAGCTTGTGGTGCAATTCGCAACAACTCTCCCAGAGATAAGCTGACACGGCTTGCTAGCAACTGGCGAGAACTTTCGTATGCAGTTCCTCAAGCTCCACCATGTAGAAAGGTGGTCCATGATGATGCAACCGATTGTTCTGATCAGTGCACAGTGGTGAGCCCATTCGTGGTACTGGTTCTTCGTTAGCAAGAGGTTCTATAGTTGTGGGTTTTTCTTGTGTCTTCTCCTCCGCTTGCGCTCTCTGTACCCACTGCCGTATCTTCTAATACTGCCTCCTTTCTTCCCTCACATTCGGATGTGGCGTTGAAATTGAGGGTTGGATGATCAATGACCGATGGTCGTGGTGAGAGAGCCACTTCCTTCCTCTTATGTGCTCGCGTGAAGGCCAACACAAGGGCATGGAACCGTTGCTTTTTCGGTGGCATCCCTGCTGGAACTATTGCTGGTTGTATCGCAATGAAGTTCTGGTCCCAGTTCTCAATGGACAGTTCTTGTAGCAGTGTCCATAACCGCATTCTTGGTAGAAGGATGTATATTGTCCCTTGTAAGGACATTCAACAATTTTGTGTCCTTCGTCGCATCCGTAGCATCCATTATTTCTCCCACCCCGACGCTGACTTTGAGCTGCATAGGCTGCATAATATTCATTTATGGCAGGATCCATATATGGTTCATCCGACCCATAATGATTGCTGTTGCTCAGGTTGAGGTGATGTGTGATGCCATGAAAATGTTAAAAATTGAATATCAACATAAATATGGCATGATATACTCGAAAATGAAGATATGAGCCGGTTAAGTATAAATCATAAAGAGGCCTAAGTCATTTTTCGGAAATATATTCTCCTAAGTACTTGCCTTGTAATTAAGGGCAAGACCTTCAAAAGGAAAAGACATTGTCTTGGACAACCTTTACTAGGTCGTTCATACAAAACGACTAGATACAAAAAGACATGATAAAATAAAGTAACTTTAACTCATAGTTAAGTATACCTCCTATGGTATAGTTGAACGTATTTTCAGTCTAATTGTTAACTAGACCCTTTTGCGAGAGCGACGCACCTGTTGTTTTAGAGGTGTGTTTGTTCGCCCCGTAGAACATATATAGAACTCACACTTCAGTCTCGATCATCGAGAGAGAAGAGTTTATGCTTATGGAAGAGATTGAAGAAGTGAATAGAGTTCTGTGAGTTATTCTCTCTTATCTCTGTTCTCCGCACTACTGAGTGTGATTGATTTTGAGTCTGCTAACAATCTCTAACACATTTCATGAATTACTCTCTGATCATACGGACACTCTAGTGCATTACAATCGTTTGCTGTGTTTCTGTAAAGCATGCTCTAAAGAACTGTCTTTAAACCATCTTATTCGTCTGTCACGAATACTTTCTTTTTGGCACTTGAATAACGACTATCTTTGGTACAGTCTAGCACGATCATTGAATAAAGCTGTATGTATACATGTGAGATGACACTCCCTGTCTGAAAAATTGAGTCTCTGATCTGTTTTCCTGATTGGCATTGACATAAGTTTCTAACTTGTTCTAAAACTCTTCGTGTTCTTTAACCATTAAGTTGGGCTTTAGTTGTTGAGGACTTTTGTCTAGAAACGAATAGTTCGCGAACGCGATTAATTAATTGTCTGCACAGTTGCGAATACATCGAACAATTCTCGATTATCTGTTGACACCTTAATCAGCCAGAGTGTAGTACTGTTGTACTACTCTGATAACATCTCATCTGTAGAACACACTTCATTCAATTGACAGAGGCCAGATTGTTGTTTTGAATTTATTAACATTACCCCTCCCAAACATAAGTAATATTGGTTACTTTTTAATGTCTGTCGACAACCAGAATAACACTCGAAACCACTTGTCATAATTGTACCAAAAACATAACTTTCTAACGTTGTCCTCTGTGGGAACGACATTATTTACTACAAAATCTATATTAACCCTGTTGGTATAGTACGACATATACCAATTTTTGATGATTTTCCAAACGAACATTTATTCGAGATTTCATCTACAAATTCGTTATATTCTGATATTATTACTTATCTTAAGGATTAGATATATCTGGATGGTTACGATTTGGAGCAAAAGACAGTTTTTCAATATAAGGTAGCACCTTATACAATTATTAACAATGTTCTGTACAAGCTTGGTGCTGACCATCAACTACGAAGATGTCTCGAAACTGAAGACATTAAAAAGGTCATTAAAGCCTTACACTCAGAAGATGGACATTTTGCTTTAAAGAATACAGTTAATAAGATATTGACTGCCAAGTATTGGTGGCCAACAATGTTCAAAGATGTATCAAATTTTATTCGTTCATGTGATCCATGCCAAAGATCTGGTAAGCCTACAAAAGCAATGAGTTGGCCATTGACACCAATCCTGTCTCTTGCACCATTCGAGAAGTGGGGGATTGACTTTGTCGGTCCAATCAAACCTGTTACCGACATACGAAATGTCATTATATTCTAGTTGCCATGGATTATGCTACCAAGAACGTTGAAGCAGAGGTGACGAAACGAAACAATGCGAAAACTGTTGCGACGTTCTTATTCAAAAGTATAATCACAAGATATGGTTGTCCACTCAAACTAGCAAGTGACCGAGGTACACATTTTTTAAATGACACTATACGGTTGCTGACAACTTATTTCTTGATCAAACACAGAAAAACTACACCGTATAGTCCAAAAGCAAACGGGTTGACAGAAAGAGCTAATGGAATCTTATGTAAGATCTTGACTAAAATTACTATTGCACATGCAACGGATTGGAATCAGAAACTACCATCAGTTCTCTGGACTTATCGCAACACAAAGAAAATCATGACAAAACAGATACCATGTTTTCTTACATATGGTATGCATCCTATTTTGTCAATTGAATTCAAGGTGAAAACCTTTTGTATTCAAGCTCAACGAACAGATGCAGAATGTATAAACAAAAGGTTGACTAATATTGAAAAACTAGCTGAAGCTCGAGAGACTTCACAAAAATTAACGAAAGAAATAACAAAGAAAGAAGAAATATGACAGTCATATAAAAAAATGTGATCTTAAAGCTGATGATTATGCGCTGATATATGATAGTCGCCATCAAAAGTTCTCTGGAAAACTCCATATGCGATGGCTTGGACCTTATAAAGTCATAGAGGTGTTTGACAATGGTTCTGTGCAACTTCAATCACTTGAAGACGAACTATTACCGACACATATTAACAGCTCCAGATTGAAGAAATATTACCTTTGACCAGAATTTTTTTTATTCTTATTATTTTCTAGTATTTTTTTAGAAATTCATCGCGAATTTTCTTTTATCTTGTCTAAATTTTTTCGTGACTTTTCTTTTATTTTTTTTTTCTAGAAATTTTCTAGAAATTTTTGAGAATTTTTCTTGACTTCTCTCAATCTTTCAATATCATTTTAAAAAGTATTTTCAAGAACTTTTTGAGATTTTTTTCGCGACACTTAATTTGTTAATCAAATTTTCGTAAATCGTTTTCGAGAATTTTTCTAGCATTATCTCCAGTCTTTTGAGAAATTTTCTAGTATGTTGCTAAAATTTTTGAGAAATTTTCGTGAGTTTCTGTAACATTTTTTTAAAGATCCTTCGAGAAAGTTTCGCGAAACTTTCTAGAATCTTTCTGGCATATTTTCGAAAATCTTTCAAGAATCTCTCGACCTACTTTTTATATCCCTCCATTAAAGATGATGGCCACGTGATCATCATTATTCACACGTGTGTACGCTCATAGATATTGTTTCTCCTTAATTGATTTTTTTCTTTTCACAAACGGTCTTCCGTCATTAAAGATCGATTTGACAAATTATAGTTTCAAACACTGAGCCATGCACGTCCTCCATAAATGGAAGTGACAGATGTCAAGTCACCATGCCACATCATCATCCCTTCCACACCGCTACTGCTTATCAGAGTTATTTTCCATTTTTCTTCTTTACACTTTCTACTTGCGAGTTTATGCTTTCCTGCGCTCATTCTCTTTGCGATCAAATCACTTTTTTGCGAACTATTGTCGATCTACGAAGCTATCGTTAAACATTCGAACAATGGCTTCCGGATCAGGTTCTAGCTCTACTATCATCTGGAAAGCACGCGCATGAATCCATCTGGCATCCATCTAGTCCTTTTTGGATCGATGCAGGTTGGGTGATTTGAAAGTGGACCCCTCCATCATCCTCTCTGAAGTCAGTACAGAGTTTGTGAACTCTATCCATTCAATTTCGGAGGAGGAATTCAAAGTTATGTATGAGGCAAATTCTTCACTATCTCTGAAGATTTGTTTTTCACAGCCCTCGGACTACCATTGGATGGGAAGCTGGTTGCGACCAATAAAGAGTCGGTGGATGAAGCTGCCCACTTTTTGAGCAACTGCTTTGTACCCACGAAGGGATACAAAATTTCTATGATCCGAGATGCCACATTCAAACTATTTTGTAAATACGCAAACCAAGACATATTTTTGACGGATGCGGATGCGACAATATCAGTACAAATTTTTGGCTACATATTGGATGCGCCTGCGGGTAATCCAGTATGCTTTGGCGTTATCACTTACAAAGCCTTTTTGCAATGGATCAAACATCAAAAGTTTTTTGGAGTCGGAGCCCATGTCTCTCGCCTGTGCGCTCGTTTTCAAATTTTGACCGATCCAGAGAAAATACTGCTGACGGGAAGGATGTTGGCTCCCAAGCCAATTGATCTTTCCAATCTAATTTTTGTACCTACTCCGGTTCCAGTCGATGCTGCACCAACAGTCGAAGTAGCAGCCACAACTACTATGGAGAGTAAAGCTGTGGCAATGGAAACCGATGGAGCTGCTGATTCTTCAAAGCTAGCATCTGCTTCCACATCTTAGAAGCAACTGAGTGCATCCACCTTTGAGGATGATGCAACCCAGTCCGATACATCCGACAAGGGACGAATTGTTGCTGAAGGCGACACTGGGGCACCTGTGGTGGATGAAGAAGAACCAGACGACCAGCCCCAGTGGTTTCGATCCATGACAGAGAAAGCCAAGAATCTAGTGGCTGAAGTATATGAGTTTGACAAGTACCACCGTCAACTCACGATGCAACTTATCACCTCAGAGAGAAAATCACTAGAATTTCTGAAGGAGTCCTTCGAGAAGATCAATTCGCTCGAATCAGACAACACGAAGCTGATCGAAAAACATCGTTCTCTTGAAACACAGCTTCAGACTTTAATAAAGGAAGCTGATTCTTTGAAGCAGACCAATAAGACGATTTAGGCCAAGTCTGACAATTTTCAGACTCAAAACGATTCTTTGAAGCAGCAACTTTTGGTTGCAAATCAACATAATGTCGCGCTCCAGAAACATCTACAGGAGGAACGAATGAAAAGATTAAAGACAGAAGCTGCTTTGTCTCTAAGTACCACTGCAGGGTCAATCAATGTCGATCTCACAAAGCTGAACCAGCTCCAAGGCCAGATGCTCAAAATTTTTTGAGTCGAGTTCTTACAACCGCTCGAGGATGCGAAGGCTCTTGTCGAGGAAGAGTTTGTGGAGCTGAAGGAACTCTCCAGTGATGCCATCCCATCTTGCAGCGGGCCCAATGCACACGATGACTACCTTCAGGTCCTGCTGCGAATTAATGAACTCACACAGCAACTCCAAGCTATGCCTGCCTGCACTGGAGCCTCAGACCATCCAGAATTCTTGGAGGTTGTTGTGAAGATTGACCAACTCAAACAGGAGCTGTTGGGTAACATGATAACCACATCATCCAGTGTATAATGATTAAAATATTCGAGCATATCATGCTGGACTATATTTGCTTGTTCTTTGTCAAAAGGACTTATCTTGGATCTTTGCTTAACCTTCTTAGCAGGAATTGATCGTGGAGGTGATGACTTCTGATAAGATAAACTCTTCTTCGAAGGTGAAGACTTCCTAGACGACGATGTCTTACTAGAACTCTGACTTTAGAATCATCCTTGACTTTTTCTTTGTCTTTATCCAATAAGGGTGGCACATTCTTTGAATCAATCTTTTGAGAAGGATTTTTTCATTTCAGAACCGTAATAGAATGTTGCTTGGCTTGCTTCTTCGTCATTGACCCTGTGATCTTGTCTTTCTTCAATATAACTGTTTTTGGCAGTTTTATTGTTGGTTCATCAAGAATATTACGCACTCCAAATCTGGTCAGATCCATATGATTTAGAATCTACTCATCAGTAAGTTCTGCATTGTCATCATAAGTCAAGACATGACTCACAAGAATGAGTTCATTTTCAATCGGATATGGTATAGGTTTCGTTGATATCCAAGCTACATTTAGCACATTCAATGGAAAAGTGATCGGTGTATCCAAGTTTTGATCCAATAATGAAATCTCGCTCAAATTTGATTGATTATCTTGTTGACACATATATCCTACTGTACAGTCAATCGTTGTAAGAGCTTCATTCCAGTTGACAGTATCGGTTTGAGAATCGTAATGAACTCCCAATTTTTTTTTTGGTCGGTCACAAGTATGTTCCGTTGTTGATGAATCATCATTCTCTTTTTGAACCTTTGGTTTGATAGTCCAAGTTGCAGGATTAACCTTGACTGCACATTCACGATTTTCAAAAGTGACTTTTTCGGTACCCCAATTATGAATTACTTGCGCAACTCATAACCATGGGAGTCCCAATAGGACTCGGTAGACATTTGGTGTTTCTGGTAGGTCCATTACTACGAAAGTAATGATGAACTGTACTCCGACAATTCTGACAGGTATATCTTCAACTATTATGACAGGTACTTCGACTATTGCTCTAGAAGCTTCAAGCTCCTCTTCTTCTTGCAGATGTTTAATCCAATGCCTCATATCCTGATATCTTCTTTTTTCTGTATAAAGATTTAAATAGACTCCAGATGCTTTTGGTATATCAGTTAATGGTATAGAATCAGTAGGTATTGGATCTGCTACCGGTTCTTTATGCTTCTGTGTTCTGGTGACCACCATCAAGGGTACACTTGATTTATTCTGAGCTATTGGTCTTTGCTTGATTGTTATCAAATTTATAGGAGTTGTAGCCAGTGGTGGCTCCTCACATTGGGCTACGAGGGGCTTACTCTATATCAGGGAGTAGGCAAGGTTGGGTGGATCAGTTAGTGTTTGCCCTACTATGATGTTAGGATCTATTACAACTAGCAAGGTGATAGTGAGTAGGGATGTTATTTCTTATGAAGGACATGCTTGTGATCTGGATGATTATGCTACTAATCATCTTGATGCCAAAGATCATGACAAGATGGGCCACTTGGCTTTCCCACCAAAATGCTAACCCTACCAATTTTGGGTCTAGATTCAGTGTACCCAACTTATTCAAATTGAATCTACTCAAACTCGCATTCTATCTTTCCCACACTTTCAAAAAGTGTTTATTCAAATGAAATTTAGACTAATGAACTTTGAAAAATCAACCTCTAAGTCTAAAACAAGTTTTGGCCTCAATATGCCAAATATGGAAATATTGCAAAATGTGATGAAACTAGTTGAATCTTTCACATCAATCACTCCAGTTGAAGATCTAAGCTTTACAAATGAATCTTTAGGTAAACTTGATGATGCAACATGTTGGAGCTTGATCTCTTTGGCTTGCACTTTCTCCCACACAAAATGATGAGTAATCTCAATGTGTTTGCTCCTTGCATGGAATTTAGGATTAGTTGCAAGTGATTGGGCTGATTGGTTGTCACAGTAGATGATTGGGATCTCATCCTCCATGACATGAATCTCCACCAATAGCCTTTTGAGCCACAAGACCTCCTTGCATGTTGATGTCAAGGCCTTGTACTCGGATTCTGTGGACGTTAAGGAGATGGTATCTTTCTTTTTGGAAAGCCATAATACTACTCCATCACATAGAAAGGTGGCAAAAGCACTTGTTGATCTCCTATCCACTTTGTCTAGTTCTCCCATTGGATCCTCAGCAACCTCCACATGAACCAGAGGAGATTCTTGATAGTAGAGAGATGCAGACTCGTCATACTCTATACCGAGAATATCTGGTCAAGTGGAATGATCAGCCTGTTGAGAATGCCACTTGGAAAAGAGACAGCGTCCTTCGCAAGATTTTTTTAGACTTTGTCTTAGAGGACCAAGACGGTTCTTAAGGGGGAGGGAGTGGTATGAGCTCGTGACCAGTGCCAAACCCTAGAGAACACAGATAGGTCAGATACCACAGTCAGGGTCGTGTCCAGCGTACATGACCAACAGGGCAAGACAGTGTGAGTAGTGTGCCCTAGCACGGTCCATAGCCATGGCGGGCCTAACACAACCTAGGGACCCTGTCACTAGGATAGGGCTCCCAGTTGGGTCCCGACGTGCAGTCGGCCACGTCAGTGACACGTGGTCGACACTTGGCAGTTGCATGCTACCAGTCGTTTTGCTGGACACTCCTCATAGCAATGCCCATAACCACAGTCACGACATAATGGTAAAATTTTTTCTTTATTTGGACATTCTGCAACTCTATGATTTTCTCCACATGCAAAGCATCCAAGTGGTGCTCTGGTCCAGTTTCTAGATGCTTGTTGTTGCGCGACAACATAAATAACATATTGGTCTGAAGATTCACCTTCTTGATCATTACCATAGTTCCATTGCTCGGCACTTCTGTAAGATTCTGGTTCCATTAAATTGGCAGGAGGAGCGGGGTGCTTTGGTGGGACAGGTAAGGCTAACCGTTGTGGGTATCCAAGAGCAGATTGTCGAGGTCTAGCTGCCAGATTTCCTCCATAATGTGGTTCTCGATATCCCATCTGGGCATACCATTGCTGAATTATTTGAGGATTGAAGTTGCAAAAGGCAGTCTCATGATCAAGCAAATTACACAAATGGCATATACTGATTTCCATTCATTTTTTCAATTGAGGACACTCATTCACTGTGTGATTTCCTATACAAATAGAACACCAGACATTTTTTCTAGTAGGAAAAGTCTTTGCAAACTTCTCAGGTTCCTTGTTCACTTGTCCATAGAAATCTTTCAATGGTTTGATCTTCTCATCAAATTGCGATGCAACTTTTCCATCTGTTTTTGTTGGTTCTTCTTGAGTTTCTCGAACTCGTTGAGCATCACTTTTGCAGTAGCATTGACATTCATTGATGCAATAGTAGTGGTTGTCGTAGTGGTCTACCCTGCTGTATAAGGCAACATACTGATATTCGGCTCATCGTCTGAATCATCATCCTCCTCTCGAATTGCATCATCCATAGCATTTTTCAAAAGTGCATACTCATTATGGCATTTCAACTCCTTGTAGATAGGACGATTTTTGCAAGCTTTTTAGGGATTATTTTCTACCACTTTTAGATGACTATGAACACTTCCAAAAGTTGAGTCATCATATCCACAAATATGCCTCTGATGGAGATTGCATCATCCTTCTTCCTTGTATCCAAGGATTGGTGTACATAGCAAGTGGATCCAAAAACTTTGAGATCCTTGAGATTGGGCTTCTCTCCAAATAGAGATTCAAATGGTGTGATTCCTTCAATGGCTTGGTTAGGCAATCTATTGCACAAATAATTAGCACAAGTTATTGCCTCACCCCAAAATGGTTTGGATAGAGAAGCATCTAACCTTAAGGCCTTAGCACACTCACAAAGAGATCTATTTCTTCTCTCACTCACTCCATTTTGTTGAGGGGTGTATGGACATGACAACTCTCTCTTTATGCCATTAGAACTACAAAAGTCAATCAACCTATTGGAGATATATTCACCTCCATTATCCCTCCTTGATACCTTAATCTTGGTACTAAGTTGATTTTCTACCAAAGTCTTGAACTTTACAAAAGACTCAAACACCATAGATTTGCTAGACAAGAGGTACATCCAACAATATCTAGAATAGTCATCAATGAAGATTACATAATACTTGGCACCACCATTAGACTCATGTGAAAAGCTATGAACATCCGAATGGATGAGTTCAAGAGGAGAGCTTGATCTTGATGTAGATCTTGAGAAGGGTAGTTTGTGAGCCTTTGAGAGGCTACATGCTTCACATATCTTTCCACACTTTGAGAAATGCCTGGGGAGGTAGAGTGCAAGCTCCTTAGCACACATAGTTTCCATGGCTTTGAAGTTGGAGTGGCCCAACCTTTTGTGCCATAGTTTCACCTTTGATATCTCCACCTTTGCTAAGCTAACACTCTCCACTGTAATATCAGTATCAAGCTTAAACAATTTACCTTGCTTAAAGCCTTTAGCTATACATTCATCATTTCTAAGGATGGAACAAACTCCATGCTTTAATTATACATCACGACCATTATCCAGTAATTGGCCAACACTAAGCAAATTCATAGTTAGCTTAGGAACATAAAGAACATTCTCAAGATTCATCCTTTTGGATGATCCAACATACAATGGAATGGTTCCTATTCCACTTATCTTACATTCTTGACTACTTGTAGTATAGATTGATCTATGTACATCATTGTAAGAAAGTAAAGTGAAAAAAATGTCCTTTTGATATGTCATGTGGGAGCTAGTTCCACTATCAATCCACCAAGAATCATTGGTATTGCTCTTGGATGATGGAGGTATGTTGGAAACCATCAAAGATGACTCTTCTTCATCCTCCTCCTCATCCTGATGTGCAATGTTGCTTTGTTTGCTCTCTTGTGCCTTCTTCTTCTTGAGACATTTTTTTCCACAGAAAAAACATTTGAACTTGGACTTGTCCTTGATCTTGCCCTTTGAGCTTGAAGCGTCATCCTTTTTCTTGGTCTCCTTGAAGTGCTTCTTCTTGCCATTGGTCTTCTTCTTGCCTTTGAATGAGAAATTTGCTTTCTCATCACCATCTTGTAGAGACATAGAATTCATTCTTGCATTGGTGTGCATCATCCTACAGTCTTCAACCAATAGTACACTATGAAATTTTTATATAGTGGGCAAAGTGTCTTGGATTGCAAAGCTTTGGACCAAATTAGAAAAGCCACTCCCTTGAATATTAAGGACAATCTGAACAAGCTCTCCATCTTGAATCTTCTCTCAAATGGAAGCTGCTCCCTATTTAGAGACTTGATTCTGAGCACATAATCTTGTGCACTCTCATCACTCCTCTTCATGCTTTGCAGAATCTGATTCCTAAGCATGAGAACCCTTGAAGTGTTACTAGACTCATAGATTGATTTTAAAGATTCCCAAGCCTCTTTAGCACTTTTACATGATGATACTTCTCTTAGAAGATCATTGCTCACATTCATTTTCGCACAATGAAGTGCTAGCCTAGATCTCTTCTTGTATCTCACTAATTCCTGTGCACCTAGAGGTTCATCTTCATCATCAATTAGAAACTCATAAAGATCCTGGAGCACCATGAGTGACTCCAGCCTCACTTTCCAAATAGCATAATTGGTAGAATTTAACCTCTCACTAGCTTCTAGAAGGTATGCTCCAACTAATCCCATCTTACTAGTGAAATTCTACACACAAGATATAGACTTGATTGAACTTGAAACTCACAAAGGTTTCTAACTTACAGTGTTCCACTCAAATTTGATTTCTAATCCAACAGATGGACTTGTAATCACAGTTCTATCACTCCCTCACAAGGTTGGAATGAAGATAAGATAAAGTGAAAAGTACTCTCAAGCAAGTCTTGCCAATCTTGGCTATTTTTGGACAATAGAATGACTATATCTCTCTCTATCACTTTGATGTACTTTCAAGACCTATTTTTCTCTTTAAGAGGGTTTGAATTTAGCCTAGATTAATTATTTATCATGAATCAAATGCAAAACTAATTAATGGCAAGTGATCTTGCTAGCTTATCCTAGGATTTGCACCAAAAATTACATCAAACTGACTCCAGATGAAATTATTGTGATCAAATGAATATAGGGGTTTAAATGCTAGTTCAGAGTTGCCCACAAGTTTGAACAATACGGATTTTGATCTAGAAAAATTTTGGGATCAAATCCCCTCACCAAGACTTGGATACCAGCTTGCCCTTCCAATACTAGCTTTTTGCACCAAAAACCTGCTAAAATTGGATTAGTCTTAAACACTGATCAATAGCCTTGTACTTGGCTCTGATACCATGTTGAAAGTATAGTACTAAGGACCATAAATGGATCTTTGAATGATCCACAAGGTTGATTGTGTGCTTGATTAACAATCTATCAGATACTAGTCAACCAAAAACAATATAGAAAACAATTAGAGACAATCAAATCATTGGCCAAGACCTGAATCCTGAGTTCACACGTGCAAAAATCAGGTTGATGTACGGCCTGTAGACAAAGGTTAATGTGTGCCAAAGCTGAATTTCATTGGAATCAATCACTATCATCATACAAAGAGAGAAAATCCGAGTTTCTCCTTGAGGCTCCAAAAAGTTTCTATCTCCTCACTATGGAGAATGGAAATACATAGTAAAAGACACTTCCTTTGCAAAGCTAGGTGAAAATCCATCATGTAATAAGGAAGTAGGACTTTGCATGTTATCTAAACTATTGCATGTTATCAAAATAGAACCTATCTAACTCAAATCCGAGCTACACTAGGCCTAAGTCATTTTCCGAGAATATATCTTCTAAAGACTTGCCTTGTATTTAAGGGCAAGACCTCTAAAAGCAAAACACTACCTTGGATAAGCCTTTACTAGGTCATCTGTGAAAAATACAGATCCTAAGTGGATCTAAACTCCAAGATCATTGGCTTGAATGCTTGCACTCCAAACTACATAAGCTAGGAATTGGCAACACATTCTATGCTACCTAGAATGCAAAGAACTTGATCAAAAAGCATTTATCACAAATGGAAACTTCCATAAACATCAAGTGCGGCCCAAAATAGAATTATACAGTCCATAATACATCAGCCTACCACTTTTGGAAAGCACCTAAGATCATACACAATAGCTTGAAGACAATACACACAACAATGCTCTCAATGGAGGAAGAAACAATGACAATGATCTATTGATCTCAATGAAGCATACAAAAGGTTTCTCCAACCTGTTCTCCACGACTTCCCTACTATTTATGGATGAGGAAGATGACTCTCTCTCCTCTCTCTAGAAGGTACTTGACCCTAGATATTCCCTATATAGGAAAAATAGCTAAAAATGGCTTATATGACCAAAATACATCAAAATGGTCTCATTTTGAAGGGTATGAAGTTTGACACTTCATCATACTGAAAAAATACAGTAAATAAAAACATTGTGGCCTGGTTCACACGTGCAAAACTCCAGAACCAAAACTATTTACAATTTTAGCCAATTTAGGCCTCAAACTAGCTAGGAAATGTTGACAATTTTCACACTCCCTCTTCAACATTGGATGCTAGTTTCAACGTAGTCTTTGAGCACATTCCAAGATTAGATCTATGCATTAAATATAGGTCCTTTCCCAATGGTTTGGTGAAGATATCAGCCACACACTCCTTTGAAGAGACATGTTGAAGCTCCACCTCTTTGGCAATGACTTGATCTCTCACAAAATGGTGAGCAATCTCAATGTGCTTGCTCCTTGCATGAAAAACAGGATTGCTTGCCAAGCTTTGGGCTGAAAGGTTATCACAAAGTATGATTGGAGTCTTCTCTGGTTCCAGCAAGTGAAGATCCAATAACATCCTCTTGATCCAAAGAATCTCCTTGGTGCATGTTGTTAATGCCTTGTACTCGGCTTCGGTGGAAGATAGAGAGATAGTTGGTTGCTTCTTTGATAGCCATGAGACCACTCCATCTCCAAGATAGATTGCAAAGGCACTTGTTGACTTCCTATCCATTTGATCACCTGCAAAATCTGAATCTGAAAATCCACAAAGGTTAGGTGTAGTACCTCCATACAAGATGCCAAAATCTCTAGATCCCGAGATGTATCTAAGTACTCTCTTTCCTAGCTTCCAATGAGCCTCACTAGGATCTTGCATAGATTGACTTAGTTTACCAACCACAAAGCTTAGATCAGGTCTTGTGATGGTTAACCATATAAGAGATCCTATTAGCTTTCTATAGAGAGTAATGTCCTTGAAGGATCTTTCATTACTTCTTGTAGTTAGCTTTACATTTGATTCCAAAGGAGTAGAAACAACTTTACAATCTTCCATATGAAACCTTTTTAGAATAGAGTTAACATACTTTTCTTGACATATGAATGTAGATTTAGAAGTTCTAATAATCTCTATTCCTAAGATATAATGAAGTTTACCAAGATCTTGAATTTCAAACTCTCTTTTGAGTGCCATCTTGATTTCATCTATATCTAGATTGTTACCACCACTTAAGATAATGTCATCAACATAGATCAAAAGTAAAGTGATATCATTTTCATTCAATCTAAAGTAGAGAGAATGATCATACTCACTCATAACAAAGTTTTGAGAAAGTAAGAAGGAATTGAGCTTAGCATACCAACTCCTTGGTGCTTGCTTTAGCCCATACAAACTCTTTTGGAGATAGCACACATGATTAGGCTCATCATGTGAAACATAGCCCTCGGGTTGCTCCATGTAAATATCTTCTTCAAGATCACCATTCAAGAAGGCATTAGTAACATCCATTTGCCACATATCCCAATCATAAAGAGTTGCAAGAGAGATTAGGATTCGAATAGTTACCATCTTTGCCACGGGTGCAAAGGTCTCATCATAGTCAATACCATATTCTTGAGCATACCCCTTTGCCACCAACCTTGCCTTGTACTTGTTGATTGATCCATCTTGATTTGTCTTGATCTTGAAGATCCACTTACAACCAATTGCCTTCTTGTCCTTTGGAAGCTTTACCAACCTCCATGTGTTGCTTTTGATGAGTGCTTGATGCTCATGATCCATGGCTTGGATCCATTCCTTCTTTTGAATTGCTTCACCTACACAAGTTGGTTCATCAAAAGAGGTAAGAAAAGCAAAGTTAGAGTTGTCCACCACTTGCTTTCCTTTTTCATCATAGGTTAGCCTTGATGGCTTAGCCCTTTGCCTTTGAGTCTTCCTTGAAGTTTGCTTTGGAGTGGCATCTCCATCTTCATCCAAGACATCTTGCACATCATGATGATTAGTAGGCACATCAACATCAACATCAACAACATTGGAAACATTCTCTTCATGAAAGATGACATCCCTACTTATGACAACTTTCTTTGTAGAAGGAATGTACACTTTGTAAGCCTTGCTTACTTCACTATAGCCAACAAACACACCCTTCTTTGATGAAGGATCTTCTTTAGTTCTATCATCAAGTGTGATATTGACAAAACATGTACATCCAAAGATCCTACAATGCTTGACACTCGGCCTTCTACCATAAAGAACCTCATGAGGAGTTTTACCATCCAAGGAAGCACTTGTCCATCTATTACATAGATAGTTAGCACATGCTAAAGCTTCCCCCCAAAAAGACTTAGCAAGATTAGCATGTAGTCTCATTGCCTTGGCACATTCACAAAGGGTTCTATTCTTCCTCTCGGCCACTCCATTCTGTTGTGGAGTCCTAGGACTAGACATCTCCCTCTTAATCCCATGTGCTATACAAAAGTCTTTGAACCTATTTGAGGTGTATTCCCCTCCATTATCAGATCTTAAGCATTTGATCTTTGTATTGAATTGGTTTTCCATTTCATTCTTGAACTTGACAAATGCAGCAAACACTTCATCCTTACTTTTAAGAAGATAGATCCAAGTATACCTACTAAAGTCATCAATGAAAGTTGCATACAGCTTTGCCCCACCATTGCTAGTTGTACTAGAAGAATGAATATCAGAATGCACAAGTTGAAAAGCTTCTTTAGATCTAGAAGTAGATATAGAATAAGCAAGTCTATGAGATTTGGACAAGGCACAATGTTCACAAACACTATTGTTTGCAACAAGACTTTTAGGGAGACCAAGAACAAGCTCTTTCTTTGCCATTACCTCCAAAGATTTGAAGTTGGGATGGCCCAACCTCTTGTGCCAAACTTCTTGGTTTGTCAATTGCTCCCTAGCCATACATCCTTCATGATTAGAGATCACACATGCATCAAGCTTGAAAAGTTTACCATGCCTCCTACCTTGAGCAATCAAGGATCCACATTTACTTATCAAACATGCATCTCCAATGAACTCCACATCAAGTCCTTTGTCAATCATTTGACTTACACTAAGCAAATTCTTAGTGATTGAAGGAATGTACAAAACATTTTCAAGATTTGCTTTCCTATTTGTTGAAAGGGAAATAGGAATAGTGCCTATGCCTTTGATGTCACATTGACCATCATTTGCAGTGTAGATGATGTTACCTTCTCCCTCATAAGACAATAAGGATGTAAAGTATTCCTTATGTCTTGTCATGTGAGATGAGGCTCCACTATCAATCCACCAAGGATCATTATCATCTATGTTGGCTAACAAACTTGAAGTCATAACAAGTGATTCACATGTGTTATGTTCTTCCTCATCTATTGTAAGATTTCCTTGCCTCTCTCCTTGCTCTCTTTTCTTCTTATAACATTCATTTGCAAAATGACCTTTTATCCCACAATAAAAGCACTTGAACTTTGACTTATTGTTCTTAGTAGAAGAGGAAGAGAAAGAGTGATCATCATGATCAAAGTTACCACCTTTGGACCATTTCCCTTTGCCTTTACCTTTGCCCTTGAATTTGCCTTTTGTGAAGAAAGCCTCTTCACCTCCACCTTGCAAGGATGCACCATCAAGCTTTGATTGCAACCTATGTTCTTCAGCCAATAATATTTCTTGCAAGTCAACCACACTTGGCAAGACTCTTTGAATGGCAAAACTTTGCACAAGGTTAGCATGTTCATTTAGCAAACCATTCAACATAACTTGGACTATTTCACCATCTTTTATGTTCTCATCAATGCATGCTAAATCATCACTTAGGGACTTAACTCTCAAGATAAATGCATGAGCACTTTCACCCTCTCTTTGCCTACTAGAAAATATTTGTCTCCTTAGGGTCAATACCCTAGATGTGGACTTTGATTCAAAGAGCTTCTTTAAGGCATTCCATGCCTCACTTGCACTTTGACACTTTCCAACTTCCTTGAGAAGTTCATTTGTAACATTCATTTTAATGATATGAAGAGCCCTTTTGGCCTTCTTATCAAACCTTTGTTGCTCTTGAAGTGTGAGAGGTCTCTCTTCAATTTCTGCAACTATGTCCATGAGTTCATTCAACTCAAGTAAGGACTCCATCCTCACTTTCCAAGTAGAGTAGTTTGATGAACTCAACCTTTCACTAGACTCTAGCATGATCCCACCATTGGAAGCCATGATTCTAATGTTTCTTCAACTTTTAGGTTCTGTCCTAAAGCACTTAGCACTCACTTTTCTCTCAACAAATGATAGATAAAGAGATCTATGAAGATTTAGGACCCTAAAACACTTCTATCTTGAACCTAGATGGTTTCCAAGCATAGAAAGGAAGATTGAAACACGTGCAACACTTTGCACACACTAAGAATGGATTACAAAATCAAACCAACCTGAACACACTCTTGCTTAAGCTCTCAAACTTTCCAGCAAGTGACCAAATCAAGTTATGGTGTGAAGAGTTACTTGCATTCTTAGAAAATACCCAAAACTAGGATGCCAAGATTACCTAGTAATGAACAAACTTGATCAACATATGATCAACACACTAAGATATTGATTCAACCTGTAAAACCACATGTAAACCACACTTCTAAAAGTTTATAAACTCCAGCAAGTGATAAATACAAGATTTAGAGGTGAATGAATGAGCACACTTAGTGAATCACAAGACTAGCTTCACTATCTTGTCAAATCTTGGTGTTTAGATGTAGATCTAAGATCACTTCACATGAGAATGTTCCTCAACCTGTTAAGAACCTGAAAACACACTTGCATAATGGTTAACACCTTCCAGCAAATGCTCCAATCAAATTACATAAGGAGAGTTACTTACATGCTCAACAAAGTACACCAAAATTTATGCCAAAATTGATGACAATCTTTACAATATGCTCTTCACAATGGAGCTTACAATATGTTCACCCAAAAAAGGGGATCTTTCATCCAAATGGGAGCTTTGCTCAGCCTTTAGGAGAATTACAACTCACTCAAAAGAGCATTTGTCATCCACTTAAGGAGAAGTTTCATCCACTTAAGGAGAGTGTTCATCCAAGAATGGAGATTGTCAACAATAGGATTGAAAAGAACATTGTTAGTATTGAATATGCACAAGCCTCACAATCACAAATGATTAGGTGTTATGATCTGATCCAAAATAGTTTCTTTTCAGCCTCTGATCTTCAATAGACCTGAAATATGCTTTTGATCCACAAGTTCAACTCACAAAACAAAGGTTAGTAAGATTTGATCAACAAAGCAATGCAAAATCATGCTAGAACTTGATCAAACATCCAAATATCACCAAAAATGGAATACTTACTGTAAATAGAAGCCAACCAGCTCTGATACCATGTGAAAAATACAGATCCTAAGTGGATCTAAACTCCAAGATCATTGGCTTGAATGCTTGCACTCCAAACTACATAAGCTAGGAATTGGCAACACATTCTATGCTACCTAGAATGCAAAGAACTTGATCAAAAAGCATTTATCACAAATGGAAACTTCCATAAACATCAAGTGCGGCCCAAAATAGCATTATACAGTCCATAATACATCAGCCTACCACTTTTGGAAAGCACCTAAGATCATACACAATAGCTTGAAGACAATACACACAACAATGCTCTCAATGGAGGAAGAAACAATGACAATGATCTATTGATCTCAATGAAGCATACAAAAGGTTTCTCCAACCTGTTCTCCACGACTTCCCTACTATTTATGGATGAGGAAGATGACTCTCTCTCCTCTCTCTAGAAGGTACTTGACCCTAGATATTCCCTATATAGGAAAAATAGCTAAAAATGGCTTATATGACCAAAATACATCAAAATGGTCTCATTTTGAAGGGTATGAAGTTTGACACTTCATCATACTGAAAAAATACAGTAAATAAAAACATTGTGGCCTGGTTCACACGTGTGAAACTCCAGAACCAAAACTATTTACAATTTTAGCCAATTTAGGCCTCAAACTAGCTAGGAAATGTTGACAATTTTCACATCATCTACTCAAAATGACTAAATATGAAGCGACATGTTAAACTAGAGTAATTTTAACTCTTAGTTAAATATACCTCTTATGGTATGATTGAACATACATTCAAACTAATTGTTAACTAGACCTTTTCACGGGAGCGGCGCACCTATAGTCTTAGAGGTATGTTTGTTCGTTCCGTAGAACATATATTGATCACACGCTTCAGTCTCGATCATCGAGAGAGAAAGAGTTGATGTATTTGTGAGAGGTTGAAGAAGTGAATAGAGTGTTGAGGTTTATTCTCTCTTAACTCTGTTCTCCGCACTGTTGAGTGTGAGTAATCCTGAGTCTACTAGCAATCTTTAATGCATTACATGAATTACTCTCTGGTCAGACAGACTCTCTAGCACGTTACAATCATTTGTTGTATGTCCGTAAATATGCTCTAAGGAACAATCATTGATAGAATTGTATGTATACATCTGAGATGTCAGTCCCTGTCTGAGGACTTGAGTCTTTGATATGTGTTCTTGCTTGTAATTGACATAAGTTTCTAATGTACTCTAAAACTCTTTGTGTTCTTTAACCATAATCCTGTTGACACCTTAATCAGTCAAAGTGTAGTACTGCTATACTACTCTGATAACATCTCACCTGTAGAACACATTTCATTCGATTTGATAGAGGCAAGACTGTTGTTCTGGAATTATTAACACCACACACCCCCAACACAAGTAATACTGGTTACTTTTTAATGTCTGTTGACAACCAGAATAATGTTCGAAGCCACTTCACTCGAAATAAATCATAAATTGTACCAAATACATAAGTTTCTAATGCTGTCCTCTGTGGGTTCGACATTATTTACTACAAAATCTATATTAACCTTGTTGGTATAGTACAACATATACCAATTTTTGGTGTCGTTGCCGGGGATAGCTTAGGAAAGTTATAAGAAAACTTACACATCCATCTCCATTTCTAGTGTATGTCAGATAGAGAATCCCGATTAGAATGATACCATAAGCTTAGAGAAGAATTTTTACAAAGACAGAGTGAGAGTGCGAGTCGAAGAAATCTCGACGAGATCACTGCCCAGTTACTTGAACTCCTAATTAGCTTCGGTATGGAGGGTCCTGCTGCACGTTTCACTTCTACCTCAAAAATTAAGTATGATTATTTTAAAGGGACTACTTCAAATGATGCAGATAGCTATGTCTCGCAATTTGAGTCAATTGCTAATGCAAATAACGAAGGAGCTGACGTAGACAAATTGCGAATCTTTCCTGGTCTGCTGAGAAAATAGGCACGCATATGGTACAACCTGGTTACTACTGAAAGATGCGTTTTTGAACCAGTTCAGAGAAATTGGTTATAAATCTAGAATTCTCGGACGTCTGAACAATGTTCAGAAGGTAAAACTAAAGAATTCCTTCGAAAATATACACGTAAGGTCAAGAATCTTATAGGAAAACTAACCGGTGTAAATCCCGTTGATATGCAGATCGAATGGTTTTTGGCTGGTCTACCACCAAAGATTGATCAATATTGTAGACAAGGAGACATGACTTCCTTAGCAGCAGTAGTAGTTAGTGCTAAAAACTTTGAGACCTTGAAACTAGCACGAAAGCGATGCTGAACTAAAAGATCTTGTAAGTCTAAAACTGATTCTAGTGATAGCAAAGATGATTCAGATACTGAATAAGGATGACATGAAAATCATTGAGGATAAGTTGTCAACTTCTAAAGTTAATAATCTTTGGAAGAGTAATATGGCTGATCTTAATAAAAAATTTAATGATTTGAAAGTGCAGATCTCTGAAGTTGCAGACAAAAGACCAAAAGCTTCTTCCTCCAACTCGGGAATGTGGTGTATGAAATGTGGAACTTTTGGACATACTAAGGAAGACTGCACCACTGTGAATGTAAAGTATATCGAAGATCCTGCCCAGGAGGTACTCTTTATTTTTTAGCTACTAATTATGTTCAGGGTACTGCAGCATCTGCCCAGCAGGATAGACCAAAGTTCGCACCAAGAAGACACAATCTTCCTGAATTTATTGGACCAGCGAATGAAGTCACAAACCACGACTAAGCCAGTGTCGAACAACTGTTACAACTATGGAGAGCCGGGACATTTTTCAACTGATTGTCCTCAGTCACGAAAGCCGATTGGTTATGTACCGTTATGTTCAAATTGTAGGGAGTCTGGCCACAAGTATCCTGACTGCCCTCAGCCATAGAAGCCGCAACACTAGCTGCTGCAGACTCGAAAGCAAAAGTTTTGACTGATGCTGTTGTGCAGAGGATTGTTATTATTGAAGGAAAATTGGCGAAGATAGAAGACCAGTCCTAACCAAGTGACATGGAAAAGCTATTCAAAGTCACAACAAGAAGCAAAGGCTCTTCAAAATCCGAACAAAAATCTTCAACAAGGCGTAGAAACTCTTCGAAGAAGAATCTTCCAGCAAGTCAACGAATAAATCTACAACTAAAGAAGATCTTAAAGATGACCCCAACTATGACCGCAATGCTACAAAATTATTTGCAAAAGACATCTCAACAGAAGCGAAAGATATTATTAATACTGAACTACAGTCAGCTGCTACACAGAAGGTGGTCATGTTCGAGGAAGGGGACGATGAAATACCAAAGACTAAATTGTCTAGTACCGTTATTGACAAGCCAATCTCGAAAGCAAAGATGAAGGACTATGATATAGTGACTGATATTGGATCTCTTCGTCCAAACATCACTTTTGAGCAATTGCTGGCAGACAATACTTATTACCGTAAGTAATTGAAAGGTCTTTTTGCCCCTAAAAAGAAGAAAGAGTTTCTTTGCCAGATGCTGGTGTATTGTCTATTGATTTAGGAGATCTCGGCACACCTAAAATTGATGTTACCATTGCGAAATGTTTGATTGAAAAAGTGCCGATAGATTCTGGTTCAAACGTGACATAATAACAGAAGACACAGCTCATGCTTTGGGACTGACTAACATTCAACCAAACACAGCAAAATATCAAGTTAGCAGATTCGACGCGACGAAAGCCTGTTGGAGAATTGAAGGATGTCACTATTTACATTCAAGCCAAGCCTTTCACAATGAATTTTATAGTTATCAAACCACTTGGTTTGCCATCTTATTCTGTGCTAATTGGACGGCCCTGGCTTTATCAATCAAATGCAAATGTTCACTATAAATCCAGAGAGTTGAGATTTCAAACTAGTGAGACCAATAATCGAGGTAAGCCAGCAGAACAAATAATCACCGGGAATCGTGACAAATATGAAGGTAAAACTCCTTTGTCTGACACCAGTTTTACCTCAGAAGATTCTTCTTATGCATTAAATATTTTTTCCAATGCATCTGACATCGAAGTACAATATTTCAAATGCTATGAGAATACTTACGAAGAAGAATTCTTCGATGCCTGCAACGCTGAAGCAGATGTTGTGGATAAAAAAATAAACGTTGCAGACATGAACTCTAAAGAGTCTGATAATGATTCAAGTGACGAATTTGATGAATCTGAACAAGCATTTGGTAATAAGAACCAGGCTGACAAAAAGAATATATATATGGAGTTAACCATGCGTGAAATTCATGGCCATACCAAGGCCAGTATGACAGAAGGTATCATTCTACCAGATTCTACTGAACTAATTGAACTTGCACCTGGCAGATTTGTACATGTCTTGAAGTCACTTGGAGAAACAGAATTAACTGAATTTACGAAATTGCTGAAGGAGTACCAAGATGTTTTTGTCTGGTCACTCGACGATTTGAAAGGTATACTTGCAGAATTTGGAGAGCATTGTATTGATCTTGAAGGAGATGTTGTACTTGTTCGACAGAGACAGTATCGTCTCAATCCAATGTACTCTCTCATGGTTAAGGACGAATTCAACAGGCACCTTAAGGCATGTATTATATATCTCATCTTAAGCAGTGAATGGGTTTCTCCCATTGTTGTTGTTCCAAAGAAGAAGACTGGCAAAATACGAATATGCTAGGATTTCCAAAAGCTTAATGCTGCCACAAGGAAGGATCGTCATCCTCTGCCCTTTACTGATTCTATCTTAGATCAGGTTGCTAGTCAAGAGCGTTATAGTTTCTATGACAGTTTCTCTGGTTATAATCAGGTTGGAGTGAGAAAGGAGGATCATTCAAAGACCACGTTTACTACGGATTGGGGCAATTATGCCTACAACAAAATGTCCTTTGGTCTTTGCAATGCACTAGCGACTTTTCAGCGAATAATGATTTTAATTTTTGTTGCCTTCCTAAGGATTTTTCTTGAAATTTTCATTGATAATTTCTATGTATATAGTGATATAAAAACACATCTACAAAAACTGAAACTTACATTGCAACAGTGTCGAGATACTTGTTTATCCCTTCATTCAGAGAAATATTTTTTCGGTATGAAAGAAGGAATTTTACTTGGACACATAATATCAAACAGAGGAACATAGGTCGATAAAGATAAAGTCGAGCTTCTAAAGAACCTCCTGATACCAACAAATCTATGTGAACTAAGAGCTTTAATTTTTTAGGACATGTCAGCTATTATCGGAGATTTATCCAAAATCATGCCTCTATTGCCGCCGCTCTTATGCATCTACTCAAGAAACAAGTGGAATACTTGTGGACGAATGAACAGAAGAACTTAAACAAAGGTTGATCAATGCTCCTATTCTGAGACCACCCAACTAGGCTATTTTATTTCATAGTTATGTTGATGTTTCTGCATTTGCTATTGGCATCTGTCTAAGCCAGAAGGACAATTAGAAGAAAGACCATTCCATATACTATGCAAGTCGACAGCTGGCGGACACTTTGCTTTAAAGAACATTGTTAATAAAATATTGACTGACAAGTACTGGTGGCCAACTATGTTCAAGGATGTATCGAATTATATTCGTTCGTGTGATTCATGCCAGAGATCTGGCAAGCCAACAAAAGCAATGAATTGGCCATTGACACCAATCCTACCTCTTGCACCATTTGAGAATGGGAGATTGACTTTGTCGGTCCAATCAGACCCGTGACTCGACGTACTAGGTGTCATTATATTCTTGTTGCAACGGATTATGCTACAAAGAACGTTGAAGCAGAAGCGATGAAACGAAACGATGCGAATACTGTCACAACGTTCTTATTCAAAACTATAATCACAAGATATGGTTGTCCTCTTGAACTAGTAAGTGACTGTGGTATACATTTTCCAAATGACACAATACGGCTACTGACAAAATATTTTCTGACCCCTTATAATCCAAAAGCAAACGAGTTGAAATACTATGCAAGATCTTGAACAAGATTACTATCGCACATGTGACTGATTGGGATCAGAAATTACTTTCAGTTCTCTGGGCTTATCGAAATACAGAAAAGATCACGACGAAGCAAACACCATATTTTCTTACTTATGGTATGCATCCTATTTTACTTGTTGAATTTGAGGTGACAACTTTTCGTATTCAAGCTCAACGAACAGATGCAGAATGTATTAATGAAAGGTTGACGACTATTGAAGAACTATCTGAAGCTCGTGCAAATTCACAAAAATTAACGAAAAAAATTCAGGAACAGCGAAAGAAAAAGTATGATAGTCATATCAGAAAAAGTGATCTTAAAACTGATGACTTTGCGCTGATCTATGATAGTCGACATCAAAAGTTCTCTGGAAAACTTCATATGAGATGGCTTGGACCTTATAAAGTCATAGAGGTGTTCGAGAATGGTTCTGTTCAACTCCAATCACTTGAAGGCGAACTATTACCGACACGAATTAATGGGTCTAGACTCACGAAATATTATCTTTGACCAAAAAAAAAAATTTCTTCTCATTCTTTTCTAAATTCTTTCTGAAATTTTTTGCGACTTTTCTCCTATCTTTTCTAGAATTGATTATGATTTTTCTACCAGTTTCTAGCATTTTTCTAGAATTTTTCTCCATCTTTTCGAGAATTTTTTCTAGTATCTTCCTCCCAGTTCTCGCAAAATTTTCTAGCATCTCTCTCCAATTTTTCGAGAACTTTTTCTAGCTGTCTTCTCAGCGTTTGAGTATTTTTCTAATATCTATCTCCATTTTTTTTGAGAAATTTTCTACTGTATTTTCATTTCCGAAAATATTTTGAGAAATTTTCTATCACCTTTACTAAAAACGTTTCGAAAATCTTTCGCAAGTTTTTTCTATCATCTTTTCTAAAATCTTTTCGAGATTTTTTTTCTAGAATTTGTCAAGACGATTTTGAAATCCTTCAAGAATCTTTTCAGATTGTAGGAGTTATCTCCTAGATTGTAGAAATCTAGAAGGTCAACACAAACCACCAATGGATGATGTGGCAGATTAGATAGTCACACCGCCACTACATATCATAGTCATTTTCTATTTTTCTCCTCACACTTTTTTCTTGTGTTTTTTTTATGCTTGATTTTGCTACTTACGATCACTATTGTTGCGATCAAGCATTCTATTACGACTTGTTAAGCTCTGCGGAGCTTTCGTCATTTATTCGACTTAATGGCTTCTGGATCCAACTCTTCTATCAACTGGAAAGCATGCGCAGGAATCCGGATGACATCAATCCAATCCTTTCTGAATCAATGCAGGTTGGGACGCTTGAAAGTGAAACCATCAGTCATCCTTTATAAAGTCAATACCGAGTTCATGAATTCCATCCACTCAGTATCTGATGTTGATTTTAAAGTTCATGTGTGAGGCAAGTTTTTTACTATCTCGGAGGAAGTATTCTCCACAACTCTGGGTTTGCCACTTGATGGTAAAGTTATTTCTATGAACAGAGTTGTCGTGGACGAAGATAAATATTTTTTGAGCAACTGCTTCGTACCTACAAAGGACTCCAAAATTTTTATAATCAAGGATGCCACATTCAAAATGTTTTGTGAATACGCCAATCAAGTTATCTTTTTGACGGATGCAGATGCTACCATTTCGGTACAAAATTTTGGATATTTGTTGGACGCTTTAGCCAACAATCCTGTATTGCATGACCCAGGTTGCCGTTGGCGGGACGCGTGTCCCGTCGACTTGCCTCGTGGCGAGGCCAACTGATCCTTATCCACTGATAGGACCCACAGTACAGTAACACAGTGATTCTAACTTTAATTCTAACTCAGTAGGCATCGCCTTCGATGATTGGAAGACACCATGGGAAAATGATGACTTTCTCTAGTTATGGGCCCAGTTATCTATCGAGCAGAAAGGATGTCTCTGCTGGGGCATAATTCAGGGGAAATTTCAAGTCATGCCTTTTGGATCAGCTGAGTTATACATAGGCTCTTCTGCTATGTATGTCTTAGAGTATATCCATATTAAAGAATATCATTTTTTGTGAAATGAAGACAATAAGCCACAATTTTGGAAGCGAAAGTCGTAGTTCCCATTGTACAAACCAAAAGATGTTGCGGACTTAGGCGCTTTTGATGATGTAGGTTTGCTTATCAATGTAAATATGGTGTATCCAAAACTTTTTAGTCTTTATATGGATCGGGAGCGAAATCTTGTTGACTATTTTGCAGAAATTAAATACAATCTGCAAGACCAAAGAAAATCAAGTCGTATCAAGAACTTTTGTACATATTCGTTTTGGCAGTTTGGAACTTTTGCAACAAAGACTTTGTTTTTCATCCAGAATCTTTATGTTAAAAGTTCTTTTATAAGATTTTCAGCTCACTTTCGTAAGGAAATCACACTTCGTAGTGATTCAGATGAAGATGGAAAGTTAACTTAGGTTAAGGTTAAAGGATTCGACAACCTACCAGTTGGCCGTTATACGAAATCAAAGGAAACCTTGATGTTGTATGAGGCTCAACGAAATTTGGAGTTAGCCCAACGATTACATGAAGAATTGAATCAATCATGAATATTCATTCTTGCCTATGTAATGGTGATGTTTCTATGTGATTTTAAAAGCTGAATCTTTGAAGTTTTGAAGATGTTTTGAAGTTTGATTCCTATTCTCATCAATAATTTAACGATCAACTCCAATCAACCTATTCAATTCAAGAAGTAGCAAAGTCATATGTCTCTAAAGCAGAAGAAATATTTAAAGGAAAAAACATATGAAGAAATATCTTTTCACCTTAACGAATATCTGAAGAACAGAATGATTCGCGAGTGATCCTCAAAATAAAGATTATATGTTCACGTGGACGTTTCACATTTGAGGAAAGGGATATGTGATGCCACGAAATTGTTAAATATTGAATATCAATCTAAGTATGGCATGATATACTCAAAAATAAAGATATGAGCTAGATAAATATAAACCATGAAGAGGCCTAAGTCATTTTTCGAGAATATATCTTCTAAAGACTTGCCTTGTATTTAAGGGCAAGACCTCTAAAAGCGAAACACTACCTTGGATAAGTCTTTACTAGGTCATCTACGCAAAATGACTAAATATGAATCAACATGTTAAACTAGAGTAATTTTAACTCTTAAATATACTTCTTATGGTATAATTGAACGTACATTCAACCTAATTGTTAACTAGACCTTTTCATGAGAGCGACGCACCTGTAGTTTTAGAGGTGTGTTTGTTCGCTTCGTAGAACATATATTGATCACACGCTTCAGTCTTGGTCATCGAGAGAGAAAGAGTTTATGTATTTGTGAGAGATTGAAGAAATGAATAGAGTGTGGAGGTTTATTCTCTCTTATCTCTGTTCTCCGCACTGTTGAGTGTGAGTGATCCTGAGTCTACTAGAAATCTCTAATGCATAACATCTCACCTGTAGAATGCATTTCATTCGATTTGGTAGAGGCAAGACTGCTATTCTGGAATTATTAACACCACACACCTCCAACACAAGTAATATTGGTAACTTTCTAATGTCTGTTGACAACCAGAATAATGCCCGAAGCTACTTCACTCGAAATAAATCATAAATTGTACCAAATACATAACTTTCTAACACTATCCTCTGTGGGTTCGACGTTATTTACTACAAAATCTATATTAACCTTGTTGGTATAGTACGACATCAATATATTGTGAATTGTGAAGGAGTTGAGTGTTATTACATGATGCTTCCTACGCTCTTATCAAGCAGATCGTTCACATCCAGAAAGTATTGTAGTTAGCTCTCTATCAAGCTTTCAAGCTTGAACTGTCTTGAGCATTCTAGTTCAGTCTTTTACAGATTTATTTTAGAGTTGCTATTGCGCTACTGCTTATCAACAGAGTCGTTTATTTCGGACTTATTCTCAATAACTCAGAGATAGCTTAAGAGTACGCAGTTTCTATCCGCTATTGTTTTGAACTCATTAGCATCTGATCTTGTTTTTCTGAATCAATAATATTTTCTTATTGCGTTCAATTTATGTCAGAATGCATGCATCTCTGTACTGCTTTTGTAACTGGTAAAAATTGTTTGAGAATTCAATACTTTATGTTTGGCTACGTAATCACTTAGTATCTAGTGAAAGTTTGTTGCTAAAGATGTGAAAAATACAGATCCTAAGTGGATCTAAACTCCAAGATCATTGGCTTGAATGCTTGCACTCCAAACTACATAAGCTAGGAATTGGCAACACATTCTATGCTACCTAGAATGCATAGAACTTGATCAAAAAGCATTTATCACAAATGGAAACTTCCATAAACATCAAGTGCGGCCCAAAATAGCATTATACAGTCCATAATACATCAGCCTACCACTTTTGGAAAGCACCTAAGATCATACACAATAGCTTGAAGACAATACACACAACAATGCTCTCAATGGAGGAAGAAACAATGACAATGATCTATTGATCTCAATGAAGCATACAAAAGGTTTCTCCAACCTGTTCTCCACGACTTCCCTACTATTTATGGATGAGGAAGATGACTCTCTCTCCTCTCTCTAGAAGGTACTTGACCCTAGATATTCCCTATATAGGAAAAATAGCTAAAAATGGCTTATATGACCAAAATACATCAAAATGGTCTCATTTTGAAGGGTATGAAGTTTGACACTTCATCATACTGAAAAAATACAGTAAATAAAAACATTGTGGCCTGGTTCACACGTGCAAAACTCCAGAACCAAAACTATTTACAATTTTAGCCAATTTAGGCCTCAAACTAGCTAGGAAATGTTGACAATTTTCACACTCCCTCTTCAACATTGGATGCTAGTTTCAACGTAGTCTTTGAGCACATTCCAAGATTAGATCTATGCATTAAATATAGGTCCTTTCCCAATGGTTTGGTGAAGATATCAGCCACACACTCCTTTGAAGAGACATGTTGAAGCTCCACCTCTTTGGCAATGACTTGATCTCTCACAAAATGGTGAGCAATCTCAATGTGCTTGCTCCTTGCATGAAAAACAGGATTGCTTGCCAAGCTTTGGGCTGAAAGGTTATCACAAAGTATGATTGGAGTCTTCTCTGGTTCCAGCAAGTGAAGATCCAATAACATCCTCTTGATCCAAAGAATCTCCTTGGTGCATGTTGTTAATGCCTTGTACTCGGCTTCGGTGGAAGATAGAGAGATAGTTGGTTGCTTCTTTGATAGCCATGAGACCACTCCATCTCCAAGATAGATTGCAAAGGCACTTGTTGACTTCCTATCCATTTGATCACCTGCAAAATCTGAATCTGAAAATCCACAAAGGTTAGGTGTAGTACCTCCATACAAGATGCCAAAATCTCTAGATCCCGAGATGTATCTAAGTACTCTCTTTCCTAGCTTCCAATGAGCCTCACTAGGATCTTGCATAAATTGACTTAGTTTACCAACCACAAAGCTTAGATCAGGTCTTGTGATGGTTAACCATATAAGAGATCCTATTAGCTTTCTATAGAGAGTAATGTCCTTGAAGGATCTTTCATTACTTCTTGTAGTTAGCTTTACATTTGATTCCATAGGAGTAGAAACAACTTTACAATCTTCCATATGAAACCTTTTTAGAATAGAGTTAACATACTTTTCTTGACATATGAATGTAGATTTAGAAGTTCTAATAATCTCTATTCCTAAGATATAATGAAGTTTACCAAGATCTTGAATTTCAAACTCTCTTTTGAGTGCCATCTTGATTTCATCTATATCTAGATTGTTACCACCACTTAAGATAATGTCATCAACATAGATCAAAAGTAAAGTGATATCATTTTCATTCAATCTAAAGTAGAGAGAATGATCATACTCACTCATAACAAAGTTTTGAGAAAGTAAGAAGGAATTGAGCTTAGCATACCAACTCCTTGGTGCTTGCTTTAGCCCATACAAACTCTTTTGGAGATAGCACACATGATTAGGCTCATCATGTGAAACATAGCCCTCGGGTTGCTCCATGTAAATATCTTCTTCAAGATCACCATTCAAGAAGGCATTAGTAACATCCATTTGCCACATATCCCAATCATAAAGAGTTGCAAGAGAGATTAGGATTCGAATAGTTACCATCTTTGCCACGGGTGCAAAGGTCTCATCATAGTCAATACCATATTCTTGAGCATACCCCTTTGCCACCAACCTTGCCTTGTACTTGTTGATTGATCCATCTTGATTTGTCTTGATCTTGAAGATCCACTTACAACCAATTGCCTTCTTGTCCTTTGGAAGCTTTACCAACCTCCATGTGTTGCTTTTGATGAGTGCTTGATGCTCATGATCCATGGCTTGGATCCATTCCTTCTTTTGAATTGCTTCACCTACACAAGTTGGTTCATCAAAAGAGGTAAGAAAAGCAAAGTTAGAGTTGTCCACCACTTGCTTTCCTTTTTCATCATAGGTTAGCCTTGATGGCTTAGCCCTTTGCCTTTGAGTCTTCCTTGAAGTTTGCTTTGGAGTGGCATCTCCATCTTCATCCAAGACATCTTGCACATCATGATGATTAGTAGGCACATCAACATCAACATCAACAACATTGGAAACATTCTCTTCATGAAAGATGACATCCCTACTTATGACAACTTTCTTTGTAGAAGGAATGTACACTTTGTAAGCCTTGCTTACTTCACTATAGCCAACAAACACACCCTTCTTTGATGAAGGATCTTCTTTAGTTCTATCATCAAGTGTGATATTGACAAAACATGTACATCCAAAGATCCTACAATGCTTGACACTCGGCCTTCTACCATAAAGAACCTCATGAGGAGTTTTACCATCCAAGGAAGCACTTGTCCATCTATTACATAGATAGTTAGCACATGCTAAAGCTTCCCCCCAAAAAGACTTAGCAAGATTAGCATGTAGTCTCATTGCCTTGGCACATTCACAAAGGGTTCTATTCTTCCTCTCGGCCACTCCATTCTGTTGTGGAGTCCTAGGACTAGACATCTCCCTCTTAATCCCATGTGCTATACAAAAGTCTTTGAACCTATTTGAGGTGTATTCCCCTCCATTATCAGATCTTAAGCATTTGATCTTTGTATTGAATTGGTTTTCCATTTCATTCTTGAACTTGACAAATGCAGCAAACACTTCATCCTTACTTTTAAGAAGATAGATCCAAGTATACCTACTAAAGTCATCAATGAAAGTTGCATACAGCTTTGCCCCACCATTTCTAGTTGTACTAGAAGAATGAATATCAGAATGCACAAGTTGAAAAGCTTCTTTAGATCTAGAAGTAGATCTAGAATAAGCAAGTCTATGAGATTTGGACAAGGCACAATGTTCACAAACACTATTGTTTGCAACAAGACTTTTAGGGAGACCAAGAACAAGCTCTTTCTTTGCCATTACCTCCAAAGATTTGAAGTTGGGATGGCCCAACCTCTTGTGCCAAACTTCTTGGTTTGTCAATTGCTCCCTAGCCATACATCCTTCATGATTAGAGATCACACATGCATCAAGCTTGAAAAGTTTACCATGCCTCCTACCTTGAGCAATCAAGGATCCACATTTACTTATCAAACATGCATCTCCAATGAACTCCACATCAAGTCCTTTGTCAATCATTTGACTTACACTAAGCAAATTCTTAGTGATTGAAGGAATGTACAAAACATTTTCAAGATTTGCTTTCCTATTTGTTGAAAGGGAAATAGGAATAGTGCCTATGCCTTTGATGTCACATTGACCATCATTTGCAGTGTAGATGATGTTACCTTCTCCCTCATAAGACAATAAGGATGTAAAGTATTCCTTATGTCTTGTCATGTGAGATGAGGCTCCACTATCAATCCACCAAGGACCATTATCATCTATGTTGGCTAACAAACTTGAAGTCATAACAAGTGATTCACATGTGTTATGTTCTTCCTCATCTATTGTAAGATTTCCTTGCCTCTCTCCTTGCTCTCTTTTCTTCTTATAACATTCATTTGCAAAATGACCTTTTATCCCACAATAAAAGCACTTGAACTTTGACTTATTGTTCTTAGTAGAAGAGGAAGAGGAAGAGTGATCATCATGATCAAAGTTACCACCTTTGGACCATTTCCCTTTGCCTTTACCTTTGCCCTTGAATTTGCCTTTTGTGAAGAAAGCCTCTTCACCTCCACCTTGCAAGGATGCACCATCAAGATTTGATTGCAACCTATGTTCTTCAGCCAATAATATTTCTTGCAAGTCAACCACACTTGGCAAGACTCTTTGAATGGCAAAACTTTGCACAAGGTTAGCATGTTCATTTAGCAAACCATTCAACATAACTTGGACTATTTCACCATCTTTTATGTTCTCATCAATGCATGCTAAATCATCACTTAGGGACTTAACTCTCAAGATAAATGCATGAGCACTTTCACCCTCTCTTTGCCTACTAGAAAATATTTGTCTCCTTAGGGTCAATACCCTAGATGTGGACTTTGATTCAAAGAGCTTCTTTAAGGCATTCCATGCCTCACTTGCACTTTGACACTTTCCAACTTCCTTGAGAAGTTCATTTGTAACATTCATTTTAATGATATGAAGAGCCCTTTTGGCCTTCTTATCAAACCTTTGTTGCTCTTGAAGTGTGAGAGGTCTCTCTTCAATTTCTGCAACTATGTCCATGAGTTCATTCAACTCAAGTAAGGACTCCATCCTCACTTTCCAAGTAGAGTAGTTTGATGAACTCAACCTTTCACTAGACTCTAGCATGATCCCACCATTGGAAGCCATGATTCTAATGTTTCTTCAACTTTTAGGTTCTGTCCTAAAGCACTTAGCACTCACTTTTCTCTCAACAAATGATAGATAAAGAGATCTATGAAGATTTAGGACCCTAAAACACTTCTATCTTGAACCTAGATGGTTTCCAAGCATAGAAAGGAAGATTGAAACACATGCAACACTTTGCACACACTAAGAATGGATTACAAAATCAAACCAACCTGAACACACTCTTGCTTAAGCTCTCAAACTTTCCAGCAAGTGACCAAATCAAGTTATGGTGTGAAGAGTTACTTGCATTCTTAGAAAATACCCAAAACTAGGATGCCAAGATTACCTAGTAATGAACAAACTTGATCAACATATGATCAACACACTAAGATATTGATTCAACCTGTAAAACCACATGTAAACCACACTTCTAAAAGTTTATAAACTCCAGCAAGTGATAAATACAAGATTTAGAGGTGAATGAATGAGCACACTTAGTGAATCACAAGACTAGCTTCACTATCTTGTCAAATCTTGGTGTTTAGATGTAGATCTAAGATCACTTCACATGAGAATGTTCCTCAACCTGTTAAGAACCTGAAAACACACTTGCATAATGGTTAACACCTTCCAGCAAATGCTCCAATCAAATTACATAAGGAGAGTTACTTACATGCTCAACAAAGTACACCAAAATTTATGCCAAAATTGATGACAATCTTTACAATATGCTCTTCACAATGGAGCTTACAATATGTTCACCCAAAAAAGGGGATCTTTCATCCAAATGGGAGCTTTGCTCAGCCTTTAGGAGAATTACAACTCACTCAAAAGAGCATTTGTCATCCACTTAAGGAGAAGTTTCATCCACTTAAGGAGAGTGTTCATCCAAGAATGGAGATTGTCAACAATAGGATTGAAAAGAACATTGTTAGTATTGAATATGCACAAGCCTCACAATCACAAATGATTAGGTGTTATGATCTGATCCAAAATAGTTTCTTTTCAGCCTCTGATCTTCAATAGACCTGAAATATGCTTTTGATCCACAAGTTCAACTCACAAAACAAAGGTTAGTAAGATTTGATCAACAAAGCAATGCAAAATCATGCTAGAACTTGATCAAACATCCAAATATCACCAAAAATGGAATACTTACTATAAATAGAAGCCAACCAGCTCTGATACCATGTGAAAAATACAGATCCTAAGTGGATCTAAACTCCAAGATCATTGGCTTGAATGCTTGCACTCCAAACTACATAAGCTAGGAATTGGCAACACATTCTATGCTACCTAGAATGCAAAGAACTTGATCAAAAAGCATTTATCACAAATGGAAACTTCCATAAACATCAAGTGCGGCCCAAAATAGCATTATACAGTCCATAATACATCAGCCTACCACTTTTGGAAAGCACCTAAGATCATACACAATAGCTTGAAGACAATACACACAACAATGCTCTCAATGGAGGAAGAAACAATGACAATGATCTATTGATCTCAATGAAGCATACAAAAGGTTTCTCCAACCTGTTCTCCACGACTTCCCTACTATTTATGGATGAGGAAGATGACTCTCTCTCCTCTCTCTAGAAGGTACTTGACCCTAGATATTCCCTATATAGGAAAAATAGCTAAAAATGGCTTATATGACCAAAATACATCAAAATGGTCTCATTTTGAAGGGTATGAAGTTTGACACTTCATCATACTGAAAAAATACAGTAAATAAAAACATTGTGGCCTGGTTCACACGTGCAAAACTCCAGAACCAAAACTATTTACAATTTTAGCCAATTTAGGCCTCAAACTAGCTAGGAAATGTTGACAATTTTCACAAAAGATTGGACGTGATTCCTATCACTACTGCTTTGTTCAATTTTTTATAGGCGTAGTCATGCATTGGAAGTCGGAAGTTTTTGCTATTCCATTACTCACCTATTTCCGACAGTTAGCACTTCTTATTCCTAAAAAACATAAAGTGAAAAATATGGATGTTTACCTTTCACCCTTAATTGAGGAATTAGAACTACTTTGGAAAGGGGTCCAATGCTACGACATCTCATGTCCGCCCCAAGAAAAGAATTTTACGATGTGTGCCATTTTAATGTGGACAATGCATGACTATCTAGGATTGGGTGATTGTTCAAGTAATTTCATTCCAAACATGTCTATTTGTTGATAATTTTATGTTATTGTACTGTGGAACATGCTTATGTTTATTTGTTTGAAATTATTAGGCTTTACAACTTCAAGATATCATGTGTGTCTCATTTGTGGACCAAATCTTGATAGTCGACACTCATGCCATTTGAAAAAAGTTATATATGAAAATCATCAAAAATATTTGCCTAAAGATCATCCATTCAGGAATACACAAAAAAGAGGATGTGGGGGGAGACAAGAGACAAAAAATCCTCCAACAAAAATGTCAGTGGTAGATTGGCACAAACTTTGGATTGAATCCGAGACTAAGCCAATAAATGGTATGAAAAGACTATCTATTCTTCTGGTTTACCATATTGGAATAATCTGTTGATCAAGCATTTGCTTGATCCTATGAACATATTTAAAAATGTGGCCGAATCAAATATGGAAACACATGGCGGGTGATAAAGATAGTATGCATGCTCAAGAGGACTTACAACTATGAAAAACAAAAAAAGAGTATTGGCCAAAGTTGGGTGCAAATGGAAATAATACCCATAGTATTCCAGGAGCAAGTTGGATTCTTAGCAAAGAAGAGTAGAAGTATGTACGATCAGTTTTTTCTGATATGAGAACACCAACGAATTTTTCTCATTCATTGCAAACATCATTCACAGTAGATGGAAAGCTTCATGGTCCAAAATCTCATGACTGGTTAAAAATGCTTGAATATATATTTCCAATGTGCATTCGTGGTTGTCTAACAGAACATCTTCGTGAGACATTCACAAACTAGCAGCTGTTGTGAGGTACTTATACATCTTTATGTTATTTGTTTGTTTTTACATGGATTCATTTGCAATAACACCAAATGACAATTGTATACATGATGTAGATAAATATGCAACAAGGAGATTCACGAGGTGGACATACAAAAAAAACATGAAGACATGGTGGAGGCTGTATGTATGTTTGAGAGGGATTTTTCGACTTCTATTTTAGACATCAAGAAGTTAGTATTGCTGGCCCAGTGCACTCCAAGTATAGATATAAAAAATCATGGCTTTAATCGAGCTTACCAAATTGACTGACGTTCTCATGTTTTTTAATTTTTTGTAGGTGGATGTTTTTTTTGAAAAGGTCTATAAAAGTCTTGAAAGACTTTGTGCATCAAAAAGCAAGGCCCGAGGGAAGCATGTCAGAGGGTTGGTTAGCACAAGAATCCCTCTTTTAAATTTTTGAAGTTTTGTTTCAGATTGATCCATTGTCTCCAAGATTATGGGATGATGTGAAAAGAGATGAGGTCATAGGTGAAAAAGCTCAAGGTATGGGAAGTCTAAAGAAATTGACACATTCTTTACAAGATAAGATCTCTACTTTTATGCTCTATAATTTTGGAGTAATGGATAAATGGTTGGAAATATACGAGCTAGAGAAGAAACAAAGAGCAATGACTATTAAAAGGCAGCGTAGTAATTGGCAATGTAGAGGCCAATTTTCAACTTCTCGTGACATTGAACCATTACCTAATCAATGCACCACAGAGTAGATGCATGACACACTAAAAAATACAAAATCCAAGGGACAAATCATATCTGACATGGAATGGAAATTTGCTAGAAGATGTGATTGACTTTTAGCATGATTGTTTATTGTATGATTTGTGGTAAATGTTATATGATAGTATTGAACATATAGCGTTATGTGGCATATGGTTGCCATCATCGTGTTAAACGAATCGATGTGAAACGACGCACATATGATTGTGGTGTTATGGCATTTTTTCACCAAGAAAGTTGTATGTTTTTCAAATTAAGCCACGTTCAAGGCACATATTTGAAAATGCATATGTTGAGGATTTGAACTCCTTCAACTTAGGATCTAACGAGAATATAGAAATTATATCTTCAAACATGTTAGATATTGAAGATTCTACAAATGAATTGGAGGACGTTGCAAATGAAAAAGATAATAGTGATTATTTTAGTAAAGACAATGAAGTAGTTGGGGCTGAATACTTTAGTGATGATGGAGTCCATCTAAGTGGAGATGAGTTGCAAGATATATTGGCCGATGAGTTTGAATCTTATGATGATATTTAATTGGATTAAAAATCAGTTGTTTTGGTGCAGCAATTTTTTTGTAGAATTGATTGATCTTTGGCATGATCATAACGTTTGGGTCAAATTTTGTTTTCAAAGCAAGTGTTTTTAATTATTTTCATTTTTTTTCCTTCGTTTGAATCATTATAAACGATATCATACATTAATTATTGCATTTTTTTTTTACATGTGTGAGCGCAACGCATCTCTACATACACATTTTGATTGCTATCAACCAACAGTTTTCATCTTGTACATCCAATTGTAATTAATGATAGAACAATTTCCAAGACTAATGTTTGAATTGATATCAAAAATTTAAACTATGTGAACATTAATGAATTTTTTGATCATGGAATTTATCTATGCTATTAAGTTATTTTACATCATCCTTATAACATTGGCACTGACACTTTGTCTTTTTTGGCCCTCTATATATTGCAATCAGCACATAATGCATAGCTGATTTAACCAAAGGCTACAAATATATGATTAGATCGAGATTGCTAATTGATTGATCAACTTAGAGTAATCTTGTATTTAGTGCATTCAAATAACTTCAATTTCATGCTCCCTATGGCTGCTCATAATTCAATTAATGCCAAGCTTACGAGCTTTAAATAACTCAACAATATTGACCAATATCGCGTTTTAGTACATTTTGTGTTACGACCATATTCCGCTAAGGACATAAAATAGTCCTAATATGGTAGACCGGCCCTCCAGTGTTCAAGTTTATTGGTCACGCCTAGATTTTATTTGTAATTTGTAGAGTCAAGTTGCTCCTAAGAAATAAAGACTTTCCCAGCTTCCAACCCAGATAGACTTTGATGATATAGAATTATCAATGATCAGTATTCTTTTAGAATATTGTATGAATTTATTTCTTTAATTAATTGAGTAACAAGCATTGACACCTATAGAACTAAGAATCTTCTATGAACCATGTTTGATGATATTATGATCACTGACCTTTCTTTGAAGGGATGTGCAGGTACACATGAACGTACCTGATGAATCTGAACAATAATAAGAAGCCCTCTGGGCTTAAGGATTGATCTCTTTTTGAGGGTATGTGCAGGTACTCGAGAAAGTGCCAAGAAGAACAAGAATCGAATCAAGAAGCTTTCTAAGCTTAAAGACAATATACACGAAGGCTTTTGACAAAGTCTATAATGAAGGCTCAGAAGAGTCTATAAAGAACTGGACAAGGCTTAGGGTCTGATCACCCTAATGACTTGTTCCACCATAAAAGTCCTAGGAATTGATGGACAGTATGCAAAAACAAGATGGACATATACCTTGGCTCTTCCATAGCAAGATTGCACTTGGGTGAATTCCCAAGTTGTAACCATGTAAAACTGTATGTAATTAAAAGTCAAGTTGAAACCTTGTACCACCTGCCTCCCACCTACTTTTCCTCATCCATTCTAGGCAATTTGACACCTAGAATGGGGCGCCCTCCTACACTCTCACTTCATGGCCAAATCACCAAAATAATTCTCCCAAGCTAGTACACATCACCCATTCACCCTCCCTAACTAAAACACCTCATCCATGCACTCCACTTCTCCCTAAGTCCAATTGGAGTCTCCCTCACACCTCATACACTTGAACTTGACACCTCACTCACTTTGGAAGGCCTCTCCACTCTTTATATAAGTGGAAATGCGCCACTAGGAGGATGGAAGGTTGATGCATCCAAACTATGCCATTTTGTTTCTTGTTGTGTACAGGTGCTTTGGAGAAGGGGATTGAGGCATCACCTCAAGGAGACTATGTCATTTTTGTGATTATAGGATTATTTGGAGCTCAAACCCTCGGATTTCTATCTCACTCTCAGATCACCACACAAACAAACATTCTCTCTCCCTCTCCCTCTCTCACTTTCACCTTCTCTCGAAACTATGGTATGCTCTTGAAACTGTTACCCATATGTCAGAATGGCTGATCAGTACTTTTGCATGTCATAGTATCGGTGTCCAATTGTCTATGCATGTCAGTTGTAGAGCATGCATGTCATAGCATCAGTGGCCTATTGTCTTTGCATGTCAGATCTAGAGCTTGCATGTCTTAGCACCAGTGGTCTATTGCCCATGCATGTCAGATCTAGAGTTTCCATGTCAGATCTAGAGCTCGCATGTCAGTTTTAAAGCTTGCATGTCAGTTATGAAACTTGCATGTCACTCCATGCATTCTTGAAAGGCCATGCATGTCACTTCATGACAATTGCATGTCAAGAATCTATGAACCCTTATGATTGCATGTAGTGAATCTAAGATCCATTGTGATCACATGACAAGAATCTAAGATCCAGCATGATTGCATGTCGGAACGATTGAGACTGATGAAGAGATGTCTATGCTTTTGTTAAGCTAGATATGGAATTAAGATTATTGAATATGAACTAAGTTTATGAAAGTTGATGTTCCTACATCTGAGACCCTATTGGAATCCATTGTATATGTAATTGGCATTGGCCAATTGGATTTGCATAATGATAAGAAAAGAATCTTTCGGGGGGGGGGTCCCCATCTTGACCCCTTAGTGCTTCCGCTATTGTGTGAATGAATCTATGTGATGCAGTTGTTTTTCAAGTTTTGATTTAAAATCTTAGTTGATTTTCATTAAGTTGATTTGAGACTAGCTTATGTAAATGAAAAGCCAATTAGTTCTTTTGGCCTTTAAGAACTTAGGATAGGCCTTTCACCCTCGAATTCACATTATTCCACGTCGAGGCCTGTTGGTGACTAATAAGCTTGAGAGGACCCAGACACTCTAATTGAGACATATGGAGTAGTGCATGTACGTGTGATTGATATAGGCAGGAGTTATGCATGAAGAGCTGTGACCTATTTATAGTTGACCTGCATGGGGATTGCATGGACTCATGCACAGGATCTTACTCTCTATATATTGAGGTAGTGATTATTCCGTCGACGACGTTGGTATAGGTTACCTGATGAGCTCTTCTTCTCTTGCTATCACATGGCATGGCTTGGGGGCTAGATCCAGGAGGGATCTACGATTGGTTGGGTGGTTTTGCTCCACAGTCTCTCTTGTGTTTTCCTATCCTCATCTTAGGGGTGGTTTTCCCTAGTGGTTATTACATTGGTATCAAAGCCCGGCTAAGATGCGGTTTTGGATGGGATAGAGACAAGTTCTACATGGATTGGAAGTAAAGCACTTGGAGTTGCATCCCGGATTAGAGTGCTGATTTCTCACGTGGAATAATGAAAGTGGATTCACAAAATTCTAGTTGTTGCATGCTCTCCAAAATTGTGATAGAGTGCTCTCCTACAAGGCTGATTTTGGATTTTTGATACTGAGAATTTTTGTGACTTCATTCATAATTTCTATTCTTTGAGGAAGCTTTCAATTCGGGTAGAATGAACTGCTAAGCCATATTTGGATGCTTGTCTTTTTGCTAGAATCTATTTGGATTAAGTTTGATTGCAAGTTTTAGTCCATAATGTGTTGAATCATGTCTTGTTAATTGGTTTCATTGATAGATTGATTTAAGTCAATTCATCAAGATAATATGAACAACTAAATTGTTACTACATGATTCTATGGTCTACATGTTGTGGAGGAAGGGATTTAGCCCAAAATTCTCTTACAGAACTGCATGAGAAAAGACATTGATGGATGGCTGTCAAACTAATTTATTGCAAAATTGATATCTAAGCTAATTGTGTGAGCATTCACTTCCTTAGGAAGGATTTTAATCCTACAAAAGTCGTTAAAGCAAAACAAATGGTTCTTAAAATTATTTTCTGTTTGAAGAGCTGCCAAAGGTCGCTTGATAGCCAGTTGTTGCTTGAAGTCTGACTCTTAGGGATTGATTTGCATGAATTGGTTCTGCAAATTGTTGGCTCATTCTGACGAATCCCCAAGATACTCGGCCAGAGCTACCCAAGAGCACCTCTCACCTTAGACCGAGGAGGTCTCTGAGAAGACAAGACTGAGAGCCGAGGAATACTATTTAGTAATGACAAGCAAGAATCGTGTAAGCCTCATGGTGAATCCCGGAAGATGGAATGACCATGTAGGAACTAGTATTTCTAGGCAAAGTAAAAAATGCAAGTAGACTCCTCTTAAGGAAAGTACAGTGAGCCATCTATTGATGGTGACCTCTAGTGGAGAGCATTTTGTAATTTGTGTAATGTGAAGATGCCACTAGGATGCCACCTAAGGAGCTTTCTTATTTAAGAGACTCCTTATTTGAGAAGAGGAGCTTTTTGTGTATTGTGTCTACTCCATGCTGAAATGAGAAGAGCCCCCACGAGTTTGGTGCATCCGTTGAGTTCCTTGATCACGCTTGTTTCTTGAGTGATGCATTCATGATCTTGCCCTTCCCTCCTTTGTGTGTGGTTGTGGATAGTAGAGTGGAATAGTTTTCTTGCTATCCTAGAGTGGAATAGATTTTCTTTCTTGCTTGTGGATTAATGTAGGAATCAGCATTCATGTAAACTATAGAGGCTAGAAATGTGATGTAAATCTTGCAGATTCTTGACATTCTAGTTCTTGATGTTCTTGGGATGTCCAATAATCAAAAGACTGGTTGGTGTCTTGATTCTTGGACTTCTAAAATGCTATAGATTAGTTTTTTGTTTTGCTTTCTATTAATGTTGTAGATTAATTGGAGTTTTAATAGCTGTTCCCTGGTCGTTTTTAGGGTAGGTAGCTATAGGAACTATTGAACGTTCATTTGAGCTGCATGCTGATCTGTAAATGAATTCATGGCTTGCATTTCTGATTGAGTGTGAGTGCTTTCAAGAGTGAACGACCCTGGGTTGTTCTCTGACAGGCAGGACAAACATACTACATCGATACCAGTCTCTTTCTGCCTGATTTGGGCCTTGAATAAGAATGTTAACTTTCAAGAAAATGCCTAAATGTGCCTGGTGACAGGCAGAAATAGTTCTGAAACTAAGAAGAAGCAAAGAACTAGTAAACAGATCCTCCTAAGCAGAGGAATCTGTAAACATCAACGTTGTTCTCAATCCGATCAATCAAACACATTCTACATATCTAGATCTACCATCATCTGCAGTCTGAAGCTTATTGCCTGAAAGTTCTTGAACAGTCTCATCACCAGAAAGTTCTTGAACAGTCTCCTCACACCTCTACGATTGTGTGTTTACCTCTCTGGTCGACATCCATATGCAACACATGATTCAGACCTGACAGACCTACACACTCCCTCCATTCCTCGTTGACTGAACCGACTGCGCAACCATGACACTTTCATCCCCAGACCTGCATTCTCCACACACCTGACCGAATAGCATACACCTTCCTTCCTCCCTGACAAAGCTTCAACCAGAGCTTAATTCACCTCCTATCTGGACGTTGTCTTCATCTTCTTCCACTGAGTCCCTGCATCCCTCTTTTCACTGAGTCCTATCCTCTTCGTACTTGTCCGAGTCTCCCTGCATCCGCATTTGCCCGACTCTTCCTACATATGCATTTGCCCGAGCCTCTCCTTCACCATCTCGCCTGCGTCTCTTCACTCAATCTCGCCCGCGCCTCTCCTTTAGATCTCAACCGAGCCAGAAGGCTTTCAAATCTCGACTCGGTCTGTGTTTAAAATCTCGACCGGGTCTGTGTTTCAAATCTCGACTGCGCCTACGTAGCCATTTCGACCGCGCCGGCACGTAGCCATCTCGACCGAGGATGGCACATAGAAAACTCGACCGGGTCCTGCACTTAGTAACTCGACCGAGCCTCTAAGTTGCTCACATATTGACCATGCCTCAAATCACTCAAAACTCAATCGGGTCCTGCCACTTAAAATCTCGACCGGGTCCGCCAATTTGAAATCTCGATTGCGTCAAAAAAGCATTTTTCGATGCCACATTTTTTCGATACCTCGCTAATTTTTTCGATACTTCATTACTTTCTAGATGCCTCATTAATTTTTTGAGCCTTCACTTTTTTGAGCTTTGATTATTTTTTCGATACTTCATCAAAATTTTCGATGCCATCAATTTTTCAACCCTTCACAAATTTGTCGGCCCAGTCTACATTTTTTTTTATTCTTTCTAATTCCACTTCCATTTTCCGACCTGACTCCATTTCTCGAACATCCATTCTTTTTCGAACATCCATTATTCGCCCATCCAGTTTTTGAGTCATCCATTTTTAGATACTACATTTTTTTCGAGTCATCCAAAATTTTCGATCCACGATTTTCAATCCATCAAGTTTTTTGAGTCATAATTTTCGAATCATCAAATTTTTCAATTCATAGTTTTTGAGTCTGAGTCACAGTTTTTTTGAGTTATACTTTTTTTTGAGTCATAGTTTTTTTGAGCCACTCTTTTTTTCAAGTCACTAGTTTTTCGAGTCATCAAATTTTTCGAGTCACCAGTTTTTCGAGTCATACATTTTTTGAGTCACCAATTTTTGAGTTATCAGTTTTTCGCGCACCGATTTTTTGAGTCATCCATTTTTCGATCCATCAATTTTTCGATACCGCCATTTTTCCAACCTCTGATTCAAATTTCGACCGACCCACCATATTGACGAAGCCTTAAAGCACAGCCAAGAAAAAAAACCAAAAATAAAAAACAACAGAAACCCATACAACACCCACAAATACACGACAATACACCATGGACCAACATACTGATCCTGAAATCCCATAAGCTTATCCATACGAAATAAGGTCCCCTACAGCTGAACAAATTAGACATCATAGGTTCTACCAAATGTGATCCCAAATACACGAACCATCCACAAACCCATTCGCAGAACAAGAGCCTAATAGAGCCGAGTCTTTACGAGCACAAGCCCATGTTCATGGTGTTGAAGCATCACACGCCAGAACACACATGAATGGAGCTTCTACCACTCACGGAGCTCATATTGAGAGACGAACACCCAAGTTGGATCTACCAAAGTTTGACGGTAGACCCTCAAAGATTCTTGCAAATCTTTGAGAATGCGTGCGACGTGTACGGCGAAACATCCTCCGACGCTATGGTCCAACTATTTTTCATGACCATGATCGCTAAAGAACGTGACTGGTTTTTTAACCTCGATCGTGAAGATAAATTGGATTGGTCTAATCTGAAAGAGTCCTTTATCGAGTGTTTTAAACCATTTCGTTTGATAGAGAGTCCTTTTGTCAAACTGAGTAACATCAAGATGGCAAAAGATGAACGGGTACGAGACTATATCGAGATATTCAAACGCCTCAAAAGTCAAGTACAAGAATAGCCCTCCGAACAGATGCTCATCATTTGGTTTTTAGTCGACCAATCTCCTTCTTCAACCAGCCTCTTGCCATACTTCTACACCCATTCTCATGCCTATCGCCCACACCATCTACCATTGTCACCACCACCACCATCCTTCCTTCCATCTATTTGTTTATCATCAATTCACTGTTCTTCTAAAAAATCTCCAGTTTTTTATAGTCTTACCGAAGTAGCTGATAGATTATTGCAAATGTCTTACGAAGACCAACTACTACCTACACTGGTTGGTCAGCCAGAAAAGAAGACCTAAGTAGTAGGCAAAGCAGCTAGAAGAAATAAAGAGAAAGATCCAAGAAGCTGAGGAGGAAAGGACGAAACTTAAGCAACAAATGAGTCAGATTGATCTTGATAAAAAGAAACTCTCTGGAGCAATGATAGCTGAATCCCCTCCTATGAAGCCCGAAGAGATCCTAAAGTAATGGATCGAAAGAAAGAGCTGCAGAAAAAGAAAGATGAAGACAACCGTAAATCTGCAAAATAAAATGAGCTCTTCACCCAATGAGTGGTGGTCGAAGCTCGACATTACAAGAGTCCAAGGCTGCAACTGAAGAACTATCAGTTCCTTCATCCTTCCACCAAGCTGTCGGACGTTTCTCACAGCAGGTGATGCTTGAGCGCTGAGGTAGCTAGGCGTTTTTGTGACCGATTCTTTCTGCTTGGAGGCTGCAGCTGGAATGCTATGGGGATGATCCTGCAAATTCATTCTTTGTAGGCTTGTTGGCAGCTGGTGCAGAGTGGGCTGTTTGCAATTTGTTTTGCATGAAAGTCGTTGAATGGAGAACAGGATAAAACCGAGATGTAGAGCTGTTTTAGTGCATTTTTTCGGCTGATTATGGTGCGCTTTCCACCTCTTCTTTCTTAGAGGGAGGTCGGATTGCATCTGGTGATCAATTGGTGGGTAGTAGTGCCTCGATGCTCTCTCTTTCCCTTGTTCTTTCTGGCTTTGTGGTGTCTCCTTTCCCTCTTTGATGGCGGCTATAGTGCGACTATGGCAGGAGCTGCCTTTCTTCTTATTTCAAAAATAAATCTTAGGGTTTTTTTTGGAATGAAGGCATGTGTGACATTTTGGGGGTTTGTGTTTTTTGCCTTGTGCATGACTTTTTTGGTGCTTATTATTGATTTGGTGCATGTTACCGATAGGACAACAGTTTGAGAAATTGCATGAATGTCCAATCGATGCTTTGGATGCCGGTTGACAGAGGTTTTTATTAAGGCTTGACAAGTGCTGATTTTCGGCTTCAAATTTGTTTCGGAATCAATTCAAAAATTTTAGTTACAAGCACCCAGTTAGAGGAACTTTGGTTTCTTGGTGCTCGGTAGTCAATGCTGTAACCTTGTCGTTTTGAAAGTAGCTTCCCGGTCTTGGCAAGAGGAATTTACTTTTTTCTTCTCCATGGGCAATATGCATGCTTGAGGCCTTATCAACTTGACAGTCACCTGTAAGCCTAGTTTTTTGAAAACTTATTACTGTTGTTTTTGTGTCAAGCTGTAATAATTGGTCAAAATTTTATTTAACTGATCTTGATAAAATAATGGTAGTGGTTTGGTTCTCCAGGCATGTATCCAGTTAATGGAGATTTTGGGGACCCTAGTACTATACTTTTTACCGATTTAACTTTGGAGTAAGATTACTCCCAGTAAATTGAGTTAAATGGTATTTTTTATGGTTCTTCCTTATCGACTTCGGTGTTGCACCAATAGGTTATCCTAAAAGATTTTGATCTTTAGGATTGAGAAAACTAAAGCCTTTGAAAACTTGTCATTAGAAAGTGTCAAGGCTATAGCCCTTGCACAACACTCTAGGAACACAAATGGACGGGTAGCTCAGTGGTAGAGCACCCCACCAGAATGGGGGAGGTCCCGACCACACACACCAAGTGTAAAAACTTTTTACATGGTATCAAAGCCATGGTTGTGGGCGGTAGCTAAAAAGGGCTATGCCTTGAGGGAGAGTGTTGGAAAGTGTTAAGGCTATAGCCCTTGCACAACACTCTACGAACACAAATGGACGGGTAGCTCAGTGGTAGAGCACCCCACCAAAATGGGGGAGGTCCTAGGTTCCAACCACACATACCAAGTGTAAAAACTTTTCATACTTGTTAAAGTGAATAAATGGATTAAAAGTCATATTATTTGGAGGTAGTTCTATATTTGACAAATTTTTATGTATCGAATATCGTACAAGACTATTTGGATCCAAATTTTATGGATTTCCCATTAGGATCTGACAACTTTAACGAGGTAATACTTAAGCTAGTGTCGTAAAAAAGGAAGCAGCCTAGCATTTACTTGTGTCTAAGGAGTTTTCAGTGTTTAGGGTATTTGGAGAGGTTATGAGATATAGATCCGGATCCCTCAATGGTATTTCATAAATTCCAAATCACAAACCCTTAAAAGCTATTTCTCTTTTAAATTAAACCTCTACTTTTTGGAAATTTCTTAAATGCAAGGCAATTGGATTGAGATTCATATAATTTCTTTTAGTGTGGAATTAGGTCCCTAAGGAATTTTAAAGTTATATGAATTCATACTTCCATTTCAGTTGTAAATATAGCTCAGAATCAATTGATGTTTTAATTGATTAAGAGGAATTTAGACTTCCTAAGCCAAATTGATTATCTCTATTTGATAGTTGATTATTAAGAGTAATGTTTCTATCACTCAGGATAAGATATTTTATGATTTTAAGGAAAAAGTCTAGTTTGTAATAGTATTGGATACTCATTACTGACTTTTTTGAATCTTTGATCTCTTATACGTTGTCTCTTGAGAACTTTTTAATCTAAATAATGGAATTTCTTTTAAAAGGGGGAAAAAAAAATGATAGGAATAAGACTTTCATGGGATCAACCAGTTGCATAGATTTCTTTGGTGGAATCCAGTTTGTGGGCAATCGTGGAACTATCCAGTGGGAATAGAGGAAATCTCTAGTGATTGTTTTGAATAATCTGGAACTAGAGGAGTTTTGGGGATAAGGAGCTGTGTGATATTCATGAATATGGGAAATGTTGGTAAAGATTAAATTAAGATTCATTGATTGGCTACCAAGACCATTTAGTTATGGATTGGATCAATGGAATAAAGCTTTAATCTGAACATTTTGTCCAAAGATGTATGTATAAGTCAACCTAATCTTAGTTTGTGCACTAAGATCTGGAGTAGTTTGATTGTTTGAAGGAATTTTGTTGGTAAAAGTATGATGGTTGGAAAACTCGTGATGTGAAATTATTCACTTCAGATATTTTCCAGATATGTTATTTCCTCAAGAGAAATAGAAACTTTTGTAGCTGACTTACAAAATTTTGAATGAGATATGTGAGTAACATATGCGGATTTTGGAGGAATCTGCCAGGTAAGGACATATGTGTTTATGTACTGGGTCATAGTGAGATTATTCTCATATGTGCACGAGTAATCTTGTTTGGATCTACTATGTATTCCTGGTTACTGAGGTTATTTGGTGCACTTAACCTAGTTGTTACATAGACATATGATCAAGTATTGTGTTTGACAATTACTTGCAGAGTTGACGGATCTGTTCTGATAAGATCTATGGGTTAACTTATAAATGATTTGGTTATGGATCTAAATGTGGTGTTGTACATGTACAATTAAGAGCTGCACCTAGACATTTAAGATTTCTAAATCATGAGCAATTAACTTGAGTAGTTGATTTACTCCTGTGGAAGTTAATTGGTGAAATGAACAGTGTGAAGAGAATTCATTAGAAACTGTTTGTTTTGTGTGTATTGCTTGTAAAACACATAATTTATGAGTCATTTGGATTCATTACAAAATTGTGTGCATAGGATACTGAAATCTTGGATGAGTATTTTCTAGTGGAGGAATATACTTAACACATTAGTGATTGTATCCCTATGAGCTCAATTGGATACTGGATCCTAATGGTTCCAAGAATGGTAAATTGAATTTTGGAAATTTAGCAGAACTTTGTAATCTCTAGATGTTGTTCTAAGAGATTGTATAAAGTTTATATTGTTAAAGATGAATGTTATAATGGTCTTTAATTACTTGGATGATTGTAGAATTTGGAGCTTATAATCTGGTTAAGAATCAGATTAGAGGAATATTCCTAGAATCTAGTTATTTTCCTTGTGGAAGAGATTTCAGAATAGTTCTTATATATTTTTTGAGTTGTATGTTGTGCATATACTCCAATATCTTTTAATGATTAAGTATGGTTTTAGAATCCTGAGAATTATGATTGACAAATCATAAGATTCTAAATGTTTATGATTAACGGATCATAAATTGATGCTTAAAGGTCATTTGAAGATTTTAAGAAAATGTGAGAATTCTTAAGAGGATGAGTAATTCTTGATCAATTGGGTGAGTTAAGGATTTAGATCTGTTAGTTGAATTCTAAATTTCTTTACTCCAGCACATACTTGAGATTGTGTGGATCTCACAGGCATTTTCATTAAGTAATTGCTAACTTATGAAGAATTTGCTTACTTTACAGATTGTAGTCTATAAGTGCTTGTGTGCAAAGTTCAATCTATATCTCCAGGTTAATAGGAGACAGATAAATCTATTAAGATATGGATAGTTGCTGATTTTTTGCATATGATGCTAGAAATGGGGCTGTTAACTCATTAGATTAACTGTAGTACTCTGGTTTGAGTTATAAATGTCTGAGACTTGACGGATCTCCTAGAGATTTTAGATGACTGAATTGAGGTATTTTAGAATATTTAGATATTCTAAGAATATTTGTACCAAGAAGCATTATTTTCTACAAGATATTGAAATGGAATTTCTCCAGTTTTTGGATTTGCTTTCTGAAATAAAGTAAGATCACCCAGTGTTTCATGTAATTGAAATTACATGAAGGTGATGAATTTTTATTTTGGAGTAGATAAATCCATTTGGAAGATTTATAGCTTAGTGTATCTTTTGGAATCTGAGTACTTATTCAGATGGAAAGATCAGACTAAGAATAATGATTCATGGATAAGATTTGAAAGCGTAAGGGATAATTTCATGTTTTCTTTTTCCCATTCTGAGGACAGAACCTGTTTAAGAGAGGAAGAAATATGGCCGTATTCCGCTAAGGAAATGGAATAGTCCTAATATGGTAGATCGACCCTCCAATGTTCGAGTTTACTGGTCACGCCTAGATTTTATTCCACATTGAGGCTTGTTGGTGACTCATAAGCTTGAGAGGACCTAGACACTCTAATTGAGACATATGGAGTAGTGCATGTACGTGTGATTGATATAGGCAGGAGTTATGCACGAAGAGCTGTGACCTATTTATAGTTGACCTACATGGGGATTGCATGGACTCATGCACATGATCCTACTCTCTATATATTGAGGTAGTGATTATTCCGTCGACGACTTTGGTATAGGTTACCTAATGAGCTCGTCTCCTCTTGCTATCACATGGCATGGCTTGGGGGCTAGATCTAGGAGTGTCATGTGCCAAATCTTATGCAAATAGCAATTACAATGGAAGTAAAGCTAAGAGCAAGAAAAGTACAAAGCATTCAAGATAGCATATCATTAGAAAACTAGAAACAATGAGATCACAATGGAATCACATTAGCAATGAAAGAAAGAGTACAATCAATGGAAATGGAGCATGGATTCATGGAGATAGGGCACATGAGACCTAGCAATGGAGATCCCTATGGCTCACATTCACAAGGAAGCTGGAAGCTCTCACTTGCAAATGAGTCAAAAGATTCACAAAATGATGTCTCTTGCCTAGTTATAATCAATGCTCTTGCTTAACTAAACATAACTATCTTGAAGGATAGTTGACCCTTGTTAAGCATTATTTAGCCTACATTGGGCCCTTAGTGGCCTATTATCTTTATTTATTACTTTGAAGGGCCTAAAGAGGGAACCGCCTTGTTCTTAAGGCTAATAGCTCCTTTTGGGCCTACAAAGCTTACAATGGATATTCTAATGCATTGATAAGCATGGATGTACTAAAAGTAAATGACACTCCCCTTACTTAAACATTTTTGTCCTAAAAAATGAAGGCATCTGCCTAGTAGCTCTAGGGACACATTTCAAATTGTATCGATGGAGAATGTCGTTTCCAACAACTTCATGGTAATAGTTGTGGCCACTTTTGAATGAAGGAGCTGTTGACCCAAGAATTGTCTTCATCAGGAAGATTCTTCCAATGAATTAGATATTCCTTGATTAACTTCCCATTTCGCAATACCTTGTCCCCATATCCAACGATTTTGGCTGGTTCCAGAACCATATGACCCTCATGATCTAACGGTGGTAGAGTAACAGTTGCAGATAAGTGTTCTCCCAAACTCCTCTTTAGAAGAGATACATGGAATACACAATGCACACGGGTTGCTGATGGTAGATCCAGTTTGTAATTCAACTCCCCAAGCTTCTTCACAATTTTGAAGGGTCCATAAAATTTGGGAGCCAACTTTTCGCTTTGAGTTTTCTTCAGCTTAGTGTATCTATAAGGTTGTAACTTTAAATATACATAATCCCCTTCAACAAAATCATGGAAAGTCCATTTTTGGTCAGCATATTGCTTCATTCGTATCTGAGCCGCTTTAATGTGCTCTTGATTGGCCCACAAAATATCATTCATGTGCTGAACCTGGTCCACAACTACCGAAACTACAACCTCTGACAAATTTTCACTAATGGATTGTAATGATTCATGGCCATATGATGCAAAGAAGGGCGTCATACTGATTGACACATGTGGAGTGCTATTATAACAAAATTCAACGAGATACAACCAATCGACCCACTTTGTCTGATGATCCGAAACAAAATGTCGCAAATAACACTCCAACCACTTGTTAACCCTTTCTGTTTGCCCATCAGTTTCTGGATGAAATGATGTACGTAAGCACAATTTAGTGCCCAACTTGACCTTCCAAAAAGTGGAAAAATCTACTATCTCTGTCACTCACTATCTCTTTTGGTATTCTGTGTAACTTGAAGACATTCTTCAAGAATATTTGTGCTACTTGGGCTGCACTATCAGTAGTTTGTTGTGTCATCGATGTAGCATAGGGGTCCGTCGCTGGGAGCGGCAACCTCGCCTTCACCTGCATAGCAAGAAGAGACAGGGAGAGGAGAGAGAGGAGAAAGAGAGTGGAGAGAGGGAGAGAGAGAACGCCTAGGTTGAGAAAGGCTTTGGGGGATCGAGCACCTACCCAAGGCTATTCTATCCCAATGTAGGGAGAGAGAGAGAGAGAGAGAGAGAGAGAGAGAGAGAGAGAGAGAGAGAGAGAGAGAGAGAGAGAGAGAGAGAGAGAGAGAGAGAGAGAGAGAGAGAGAGAGAGAGAGAGAGAGAGAGAGAGAGATGGAGATAGAGAAACCAAGAAAGTTTTATTAGAATGAGAATGGAAGATGATACAATACAAAGGAAATGACTCCCTCTTATAGATTTTAGAGGTGAGCCTCCTTTACTCTCATTGGCCACTTCATTGGGGCAAGGATTCTAATCCAAGCCTTTAAAATAAACACATTCTAAATCTATTGGTGCTAAGAAAGCACAAGGGCACTCACATGATTCATGTGAGTTTTAAGTTGGGCCCTTTTAGCATTTTTATTTGCAACTTGATTTAGGGCCTCTAATGTCATTTTAGAGTTTTAAGCCCCTAGTCTCTTATTCCTAGGAATTACAACTTGCTACTTGTGCTCATTGGTGGCTGGGCTTATACACACAGGATGCCAGTGCCTTGCACTTATTTTTCTACTGTACTATGGCGGGGCCCACTAGGCAAGGCTTGGCCAACAGTATTTTAAGTGGTAGGACCCACTTATTTATTTGTATACATAGAATACCCACAACAGGGTCCACGTCCCAAAGTAGTGTCGGTCCCTCGGCACTAGGCTGCAATTGCCATGAAGGGGCGTTGTTGTCGATTCTTTTATTGTTGGGACATGGTGCTTCAGGAAAAGCGTGGATAGAATTCGCTTACGTAAAACCTGAGGCTTTATTAGATGATGACGATCATCAAGAACTTGGACTTGCTTGATTTTCAATAATACCCATAAGGGTCTGGTGGCCATTTCGGATAACCTTGTTCATCCACAATTGGGTAGTTGAGGCATTCCATCAGAGTATCCCAAGATAAAACTGGATCCTCATAGATTGGCGCAACTGGTCCCAATGTCATGGACTCCCCCAAATCATAATGTGGATATGACATGCTTGCTTGACTCTCTTGTCTGTCTAGGTATTCGTGGTATGCCATAACCTGACAACTTTCCTCAGCAGTCAATATCAAAGACTTAGCACAAGGCTTTGTCATTGTAGGCACTAGTGCTTGCTGTACTGGAGGCCTATTTGGGCTTGAATTCCCTGGATTTGGTGCTCGTTGAGGGGCAATCATCAACTTTAGTCTTCCCTTGGTCATTGCATTTTCCCGTTGAAGGCTGCATGATGGCATTGGATCTTGTGTTGAATTGCCTTCAAGTTGCTCTGTTGACGCTAGTCCCCTTTGTAATTCATCACTAAGAATTCTTTGTAGTGATTGTGCCAAGAGACTTGGTAAAATCCGTTGGACTTCGTCGGATGCCAATTTCTTGACTTCCTCAGTTACCATTGGCGTGATGGATTCTACCATCTTTGTCTTCTGTGATGGTTTTACTTGTTTGCCCGAGGGTATCTTTGCGTACTTTGGGACTTTTGCCATATCGTCCTCTTCGTCACTCGTTTCATAACCCGGTGGCACTAAGATTTTTCTTTTGTCGTACGTTCGAGGTGGAAGGGTTACCCCAGGTGCATGTCGGTCTACATAGGCCAAATGCCTCCTGGCTATTTGTGAATTTCTCATCGGGCAATCTCGGCATGGATGATAAACTCTGCATTGTGAACATGAGGGATCAAATGTTGACAGATCCCCTCGGTGTGACATTCAACACGGCGGTGTTTTCCTCCGCATCCGTAGCACCTAATTGATTGCAGTATGCCATCACCTCTAAGTTGATAGGCATACACTGGTAACGAATTCACCTTCGGATCTTCCACAAAATAGACTGGTAGGCTGTTATGGTCCTCCATTGAATGCGGTGACATGCAAGAGGATATAACCAAAACTTCTACCTTGCCACTGCTTGTTGAAGAAAGTTGTGATTTAGATGGATCAATCTGACATCCATCCTTCTGGTGAGCTCCTTGTTGGCTTGATTCTGCTTCTGACCGTTGAACCGCTGGATCTTGTTGTCGATAAGCTTGTTGCTCTGTATTTTGTTCTTTTAACAAGCGCGGATTCTTGATTGGACACCTGGTACTTGGATGATCTCCAAAGCAGCTTCACTTTGTTGCCTTGCATGGGGTTCCATTCTTGTTGGATCATTGCTCGTTGTCGACCTTTGTTTGTTTTTTCATTAGCAAGCATAGGAGCAATTGAGCTGACCTCCACCTTCACTCCCTTTCTCTCTTCTCCCCTCTATTTCTTCTACTCTTCTCTTCACATTCTCTCTAAAATCATGTGAAATGTTAGTTAGTGGTGTAGAGTTAATGGTGGGAGAATAGAGAGAGAGTAGAGAGAGAGAGAGAGAGAGAGAGAGAGAGAGAGAGAGAGAGAGAGAGAGAGAGAGAGAGTTATGCGGCGAAGCGAGTGTGTGACCATAAGGTGGTAAGACATTTTCCCATCATACCCAAGATACGCCACATGTCATCATCATCAAACGCTTTCACTCTGTCCATAGAATTGCTATTGGAACAAATGACAAAACTACACAAACAGCAGATGGAGCAACTTGTTCTAAATGCTAGTTCTTGGAAGTCCTTGAAAATGGCCAAGTCTTCAATGACTTTAAGTAATTGAACTTAACATCTGAACTTGAAATTATGACAGGATTGGTTATCCTTTGCTGGAGATCAACTGGATGCCCGTTGTAGATGTTCTTCAAATAATTTGGTTGTCTAAGTTTTGTGATTCCTGCAAGTATCAGATGAGCAGACGTAGAACCAAAGTTGGTTTCACCTGACCCTAGATCAATGATCAATAAACATGCAGGAAGAATCATGAAATAGATTTAGTCATTCACCAAGGAGAAAATTGTGGGCTTAATTTCCAACAGTCCCCCTTAAGGTCACAGTTAGTGCCTTGGTATCTTCGTCAGGTTTAGCATATTGAAGAACTTCTGGTGGTTGATCCTTGGAAGCACTTTGGTGAAGATGTTTGCAATCATTTTTGTTGTGGAGCAGTATTGAAAGATCACTTGCCTTGAGAAAACTTTCTCCCGAATGAAATGATACTGGATTTTTATGTGCTTGGATTTGCCATAAAATCTGGGATTCAGTGACAGTGAAATACAGCTCAAGTTGTCACACAGAATGGTGGTAGCATTAAACTGAGTGTGATGTAAGTCGTGAAGTAATAACCTAATCCATACAACTTCTTTTGAAGCTTGACATGCTGCAATGTACTCTGATTCCCCATCTGGATAGGGAAAATCCTTCTTCTCGAGTGAGATTTCCATCAAGGCAGCATCCTTACAAAGTTGTGCAAGCGACGCATAGGATGCTAATTCTTCCATACCAGATCTGATCCTTTTGGGCAGTCCGGCATAGTATTTTGCCATGATGATCTGTTGGGGAATCGAGGGATCACAATCCTTCACTAGATGATAGATCCGATAGGTGTAGTCTCGAATTGTTTCAACATGGAACTTTTTTAATTTTGATAATCCTACAAGGGCGGTCTCCATAGTTCAGCACTAGAATGTTGCAAAGTAGCTGGTTGGTGAATTGCTTCAAGGTTTGCTCAATGACTCTAGTGTTCCAACTTTTTTTTTTTTTTTTGAAGTGGAAGAAGAAAAAGAAGAGGAGAAAGGAATCAAGAAAAGAGGGATCTGTGTGGATGTGAACAGAAACATAAATGGATTTAACAGATAACCGCAATGAAAGTTACATTGTCAAGAGAATATGGAGATGGACAGAAGAGTGTGGACAAAAGAGTGATGAATGATTGGTATGGATGGTGGTGGAAACTGATTTTTCTTGGTACTAATCAACTTGATCTGAGGTTCATTCACTTGGTTCAGTCCACGGATGTTGGATCTTGATGGATATTGTGACTGCAACCTAGGTTTGACAAGATCTGACCAGTTTCAGTTGGCTAATAGTGTGATTTTGGCCCCTTTTCTTGGTTCTTTGTCGTTTTTTTTTTTTTGGTTGAGATTTCTTCAGATCTGAGTGAATCTAACCTTGAACCTTCCTACAATAGCTGTATATGGACCATTTCTAGACAATGTGAGTTATGCAAGAGTTCTTGATGGGCAGATTTGTCAGGATCTTGAAAAAACTCAGTTTTTTTGGCACGTTTTGGCACGTTTTCTTAGATATTTCTAGATCTAACCATTGGATCTTCACAAAAATTTCACAGTGGCCAGATCTTGGTTATATCTACTTAAGAAACTCTTTGCAAAGGTTACTTCCTAGCAGGTCTCAAAAACTCATAGAAAAAGTGCATTTTTTTGGTGTTTTTTTGCAAAATTTTAAGATTTTCTGAGAACAAACCATTGCAGATTGGTAAGAACTTGTATCTCAGTTAGATTCACCTACTCACTAAGCTGCAAGAGCTACTTCTCAAGGAAACTCAAAAAATCTTGAAAAAAGTGCATTTTGTTGGGGTGTTTTTGCAAGATTTTAAGATTTTCTGGGAAAAAACCCTCGCAGACTGGCGTAAACTTGTATCTTAGTCAGATTTAGCTGCCTACCAAGCTGCAAGAGTTACTTCCCAAGGAAAATCAAGAAATCTTGAAAAAAGTGTATTTTTTTGGGGTTTCTTTTGCAAAATTTTAAGATTTTCTGGTAACAAACCCTTTCAGACTAATATGCACTTGTATCTCAGTCAGAGCTGCTCACCAAGATGCAAGGGTTACTTATCATGGAAACTCAAAAAATCTTGAAAAAAGTGCATTTTTTTGGGGTTGTTTCGCAAAATTTTAAGATTTTCTGGGAACAAACCCTCACAGACTAACATGCCATTGTATCTTAGTCAGATTCAGCTGTTCACCAAGCTGCAAGAGTTACTTCCCAAGGAAACTCAAAAAATCTTTAAAAAAGTGCATTTTTTTGGTGTTTTTTTTGCAAAATTTTAGGATTTTCTGGCAAAAAACCCTTGCAGACTGGTATGCACTTGTATCTTAGTCAGATTCAGCTGCTCACCAAGCTGCAAGAGTTACTTCCCTAGGAAACTCAAAAAATCTTGAAAAAATTGTATTTTTTGGGGGTTTTTTGGCCAAATTTTGAGATTTTCTGGGAACTAATCTTTGCAAGCTGGTATGTGCTTGTATCTGAGTCAGATCCACTTGCTTACCAAGCTGCGAGAGTTACTTCCCAGGGAAACTAAAAAATTTGTTGTCTGAGAAGGTTCTAGGCCACTTTTTGCTCTTGGGAACCTTCACAGGGGCACTTTTTTTGGGATCTTACTCTCACTGACTTCTCTGTGTCCTCGTATCAGTGAGATGGAACTTCAGAGAGCTCTGTGAAGATTACTTCCCAAGGAAACTCAAAAATTTGTTGTTTGAGAAGGTTCTAGGCCATTTTTTGCTGTTGGGAACCTTCACAGGGGCACTTTTTTTGGGATCTAACTCTCGCAGACTTCTTTGTGTGGAACTTCAGAGAGCTCTGCGAAGGTTAGTTTTGAGTTTTGATTTTTTTTTTTTGATTTTTACAAAGGATTTTCGATTTTTTTTTGGGTTTTTCTCTGGTTTTTCAAAATCCGATGGGAACTAACCCTCGCAGGCTTCTATGCAGGTCTGGGACAGTACACTGAAGCTGCTGCCGGTCATGCGAAGGTTCAAGCCCACTGGTTTTTGAGAAATCAAAATATGATGACATTTTGCCTCTCTTTTTCCCTCCAAAAACAGATTTTGAGCTTCTTTTTATTTTTATTTTTATGGATTTTATGGATTAATGAAGGGATTGGGTGCTTGGATCTGATCCCCCCACCCCACAATCTCTCCCTACAGTGCAAACAAACAAAAAAAATCACAAAAAACGACAAAAACTAGTACTACTCACACTATTCTACCCCTAAAATCCGATTTTTTTGGTGAAAAAAGAGAAGAGAGAGAAGAGAAGAGGGAGAGAAAAGAGAGAAGAAGAGAGTGCGAGAAAAACTATGCGGCAAAGCGAGTGTGTGGTGCTCCCCGGCAACGGCGCCACTGTTGTGTCGTCGATGTAGCATAGGGGTCCGTCGCTGGGAGCGGCAACCTCGCCTTCACCTGCATAGCAAGAAGAGAGAGGGAGAGGAGAGAGAGGAGAAAGAGAGTGGAGAGAGAGAGAGAGAGAACGCCTAGGTTGAGAAAGGCTTTGGGGGCTTGAGCGCCTACCCAAGGCTATTCTATTACAACGTAGGGGGAGAGAGAGAGAGAGAGAGAGAGAGAGAGAGAGAGAGAGAGAGAGAGAGAGAGAGAGAGAGAGAGAGAGAGAGAGAGAGAGAGAGAGAGAGAGAGAGAGAGAGAGAGAGAGAGAGAGAGAGAGAGAGAGAGAGAGAGAGAGAGAGAGAGAGAGAGAGAAACCAAGAGAGTTTTATTAGAATGAGAATGGAAGATGATACAATACAAAGGAAATGACTCCCTCTTATAGATTTTAGAGGTGAGCCTCCTTTACTCTCATTGGCCACTTCATTGGGGCAAGGATTCTAATCCAAGCCTTTAAAATAAACACATTTTAAATCTATTGGTGCTAAGAAAGCACAACGGCACTCACATGATTCATGTGAGTTTTAAGTTAAGCCCTTTTAACTTTTTTATTTGCAACTTGACTTAGGGCCTCTAATGTCATTTTAGAATTTTAAGCCCCTAGTCTCTTATTCTTAGGAATTACAACTTGCTACTTGTGCTCATTGGTGGCTGGGCTTATACACACAGGATGCCAGTGCCTTGCACTTATTATTCTACTGTACTATGGCGGGGCCCACTAGGCAATGCTTGGCCAACAATATTTTAAGTGGTGGGACCCACTTATTTATTTGTATACATGAAATACCCACAACATAGTTTTATAAGGTAGGAAATGTGCATATTTTGTAAGCCGATCCACCACCACATAGATACCATCATATCCCCCAGTTGTTGTTGGCAAGGAAGGTATAAAATCCATGCTAATACTCGTCCAACGCTACATGGGAATGGATAGCGGATGCAATAAGCCTGGTTGCTTAACATGTTCCACCTTATTCACTTGACAAGGAATACATTCTTGCACGTGCGTGTATATAGCTTTCTTCATACTAGCCCATTTGAATAGCTTGCGGGTGGTTTGATATGTCTTCAAAATTCCACTATGCCCAGCACTGGGAGATGAGTGTAGCTCATATAACACTTGCGGAATGAACTCAGATTTAGAAGCAAGCACAACTCTAGAATTGTCATACAACAATATTTGTCCTTGTTTCCTATAACGGGGATGAACATCTGAGTTGGAAACTTGAGTTTCCTCCCAAAAATCATTCAAATCTGGATCCTCCATATATTTTGCTTGAATGTCTTTTATCCAATCTGCACTCAACGCAGCTATTGCGGAGACTGTGCCGAATCTCAGATTTGACCACAACATTCTGTGCTCTTCCATTAGAGGATGATCCAAAATTTCGTTTTGATGTTCCGCCAAGTATGCCACATATTTCTCTGTAGATTTCGATGATGCATTCATCTGCAAAGACTATTCTCGATAATGCATCTGCAACCACATTGTCCTTTTCTTTTAGATATTCAATGTTAAAATCATAAGATTGAACCTATGATAACCATCTCTTCTGCTTGTCATTCAATTGCTTTTGGCTCAAGAAATATTTCAGACTATGATGGTCACTTTTAATCAAGAATTTAGAACCATATAAATAGTGTCGCCATTTCTTAAGAGCATGCACAATTGCCAACATCTCCTTATCATGAGTAGGATATGACGCTTCCTTATCAGTGAGTTTCCTACTTTCATAAGCAATAACTCCATTTGATTGGCTCAAAATAGCTCCTAGTCGACCACCTACCAGCATATTTAGGCTCAATTTTAAGAGCCACCCGCATAGCTTGATCGAGATCAGTACAAAAACATGACGCTACATCAGCTCCAACATCTGGCTGCAGTCCTTGTATATACCTTCGTAAGTGATCTGCATCACAGATTGTGGGTAGTTTAAGAGTTAGACTCCAAAAATTGATATACTCTTGTATTGAACTCTTCTGATGTATCCTTGTCCATCTTTTAAAGTTGTCGTCATCTTGGAATGGTCTTCTGAAGGTCTCAATATAAGCATTCTTAAATAACGGCCAATTAGTTCATGCATTACATTCCTCTATTGATAACCCATTCTCCCTTCGCCTCCACCATTCATAAGCTGCTTCTTCAAAGTGGATCGTAGCGAAAGTGATTTTATCTCGGTCATCTCTATTGAACAGAGTAAAGTAACGATGTAATTTATCTACCCACTCCTCAATGTCAAGGGTCTTAAAGTTACCATTGAATTTTGGAATGGTTATCTTATCCTTGTACTCCCGAACATCAAAGTGGTTCCGTTGTTCATGAAGTCTCGTGGAGTGTTGCACTCGTTGTTCAGACATGCCCCTATCAGTTCCAAGTCTGACTGGGTATTCAATATTAGTCTGTAATACTTGTTTTCCCCTATCCATGTCAATTCTTTGTACATCCTAAGAAGATGTTACATTTTGTGATGGAGACGATAGTCAGAATGATGTAGATGGCTCATTAGATCTCTGATCAGCTCCCGCTAGTTTGTCTTGCCTACCAGCTAGGCTATGAAACAATTTTGTCCATTTCATCTCATCATCTTGTCGATTTTGTTTCATTTCTTGTCGATCTTGTCTCATTTCTTGCAACATTGCCACTATCAGATCTTGTGTGGCTTGCATCTTATTTAATATGTTATCTGGCTGGTTTGGAACATGTAGTTCTTCCATCGTTTCATCAGTAGGCAAAATATCCACTGTCTGTTTTCCCTTACCACCCATTCTAAAGTGTTACAACAGTAATTTGGATAGTCTCGGTGAATTTGTCTTATCGTTCTGAACACTTTTTGTTTTTAATTCACTGAATTCGGAGCTCAAATAAAAAAGTTACGTAGAGTTAAAGAATGAAAGGTAAGTTGAATTTAGACAACTTAGAATTAAGGGGCTAAAGAAAAGTGAAAATTGAATTCAATAAATTTTTGGAATCCACAAGACATTCTTGTGCTCAAAGAAGAATAGAAAAGATCTTGAAGATTTTCAAAATTTAAGACAATTTTCCCTATTACTTCTATGGTGCATTCTGGTGCTCGTGGATGATCTTGGAACCATAATTTTTTTTGAAAAATGTCGGCAAATATTTTTATTACCGAGCACGGAGGTGAGGCAATGAGTGGAATATTTTGAGAATAGTAGTGGAAAATATTCTATGGAATATTCTATATGAGACGACTCAAGAAGACTAGGACAGAGGGAGAGAGAGAAAAGGAGGGCGCTCCTGAAGAGGGAGTGAGAGAAGGTAGGTGACCGAAGGAGGGTAGAGAGAGAATCGGGGAAGAGGGAGTGAGAGAAGTAGGTAACCGAAGGAGGGTAGAGAGAGAAGAAGGATAACCGAAGGGTAGAGAGAGAATAGGGGTAACTGAAGTAGGGTAGAGAGAGAAGATAGGTGACGCAGGAGAGAGAAAGAGGGCGGTAGAGAGGGGAGAGAGGCAAGGTAACCGAAGGAGAGAGAAAGAGGGCGGTAGAGAGAGAAGGTAGGTAAGCGATGGCTTCGTAGAGAGAGGAGGGAGGTAGCCGACGTTTCGTCAACCGATGGCTTCGTATAGAGAGGAGGGAGGTAGCCAACGTCGTGGTAGAGAGAGAGAGAGAGGAGGTGACCGACGTCGGGGGTAGAGAGAGAGCGAAGGTGACCGAAGGAGAGGGAAAAATTCTTGGAAGGATCTTGGTAAGATCCGTCTCCTCACCGCTTCGTGAGGTGTTGAGAAGGTTTCCAAGAAGCACTTGTGAAAGATGGTGGATCAACTCTAGAGGATCAGATCGCAGAATTCAAAGAGGCTTTTAGCCTTTTTGATAAGGATGGAGATGGATGCATTACGACCAAGGAACTTGGTACAGTCATGCGCTCCCTTGGTCAAAATCCAACCGAAGCAGAGCTGCAAGATATGATAAATGCTTCTTGGTTTCCAAGGGGAGGCTCGAACCTGGGACCAAAGAAACTTTGGATGCCAAGCTAACCAGTTGAGCCAACCCCGTTGGGTAAGATATGATAAATGAGGTAGATGCAGACGGAAATGGAACCATCGATTTCGCAGAATTCCTCAATCTCATGGCCCGGAAAATAAAGAGCATAATAAAAGCTCGCGAGCTGATCTGCCACACGTTAAGCTGATTGGATTTTCCAAATCAGCTCGTCCCTCTTCTGGTTTGGAGAGTCTAATGTATACTCCGCGTCTTTCAGATTCGACTACGCAGCAGGGCGGTGTTGGTCTTTTCTCTGATTTGGATGAATTCGTTCAGTCATCTAAGAAGGATATTCTGGCTTGAATGTAATGAGGGTGATGAAGAATTGACGAAGAAATGCGTGAAGGAGGAGAGAGAGGGAGCGAGAGAATTAGGGTTAGGCTAGGTTGCGTGGGTTATGGCTGTAGGTAGGTAGGGTTAGGTTTGGTTTTTTTTAAAATCAAACTTCAAATTGAAGAAATTAAAAAAATATACAAAGGACATGAAACTTCAGAATTGAAAGCTGACGTGCTTCTCTCTCACTTGGAAAGAATTCACAAAAAAATTTCAAAATTCTGGTAATTCTGACCCATCTCCACAAATTTGATCATAACTTTCTCAATATTGATCCAAATCAAAAAACTCAGTACTTCTGAAAAGCTAACAACAAGCTGTATCAGACTATAGTATCAGATCAATGATTGAATGTGATTTGATAGGTCAAATTAATCACAGAACATGACTGAAAATTTTAAAGAAAGAAAACTAACAAAACTAGAGCTACAAATCAAGATTTGTCATAACTTTTTGGATACTAATCCAAATGACCTGCCATATGGATCAGATCAAAGCTAAGACAATGCTCTAAAATCCTATGAAAAGAAACTAGAAATTAAAACTCAGATCAGATCTGAAAAATTCAATTCAAGTGAAAGCAAAATCCTAGTCACCTATTTTGACAGCTCTTGGGAAAAGTGCAATAACTTTTGCATCTCTTATCCAATTGGCTTGAAAATTGGTGAAAATTAGAGCTGAAACAAAGCTCTACAAAGATATGGAATCAAATTAGAAATGAAAAACGAAATTGAATGTCAAAAATTAGTCTGAACAGAACTGAAAAATTCAAAGTTAAAAATTAGCAAAAAGAAAGCTACAAAAACAATAAACTCATCAAATCTAATGGAATCCTCATAGAATTATCATGAATCATGGATCTAAGCTCTGATACCAAGAAATGTCATGTGCAAATCTTAAGCAAATAGCAATTACAATGGAAGTAAAGCTAAGAGCAAGAAAAGTACAAAGCATTCAAGATAGCATATCATTAGAAAGCTAGAAACAATGAGATCACAATGGAATCACATTAGCAATGAAAGAAAGAGTACAATCAATGGAAATGGAACATGTATTCATGTAGATAGAGCACATGAGACCTAGCAATGGAGATCTCTATGGCTCACATTCACAAGGAAGCTAGAAGCTCTCACTTGCAAATGAGTCAAAAGATTCACAAAATGATGTCTCTTGCCTAGTTATAGACAATGCTCTTGCTTAACTAAACATAACTATCTTGAAGGATAGTTAACCCTTGTTAAGCATTATTTAGCCTACATTGGGTCCTTAGTGGCCTATTATCCTTATTTATTAGTTGGAAGGGCCTAAAGAGGGAACCGCCTTGTTCTTAAGGCTAATAGTTCCTTTTGGGCCTACAAAGCTTACAATGGATATTCTGATGCATTGATAAGCATGGATGTACTAAAGTACATGACAAGGAGGTTTTTCCTGTTAAATTTACACAAGCTTGTTTGCACAATTACCACTTGTAAATGACTTTGAGGCCATGTTGTGGGATGTCACACGTCCCAAAAGCATTGGATACCTTATTCTAAGTCAAATCATTAATCTAGCTTTGGAATGGTACCTTTGGGATATGTCCAAAGAGTGCATAGATAGAGTAGAGAAAAAGAAGGAGCTAAAAATAACATTTTTCTCATTGTTTTTGGATCTCGAGGCATTGACCCTAAATAGGGTGGATCAAGTGGATCTTTAGGCTAGATGTTAGGGTTAGGTTATGATGAATACATAGAAGCCCTAACATGCTCAGGTCCGAGCTCTACATGTATAAATATGTGATGGGATTTCCATCCAATTATGAACAAAATCAAGATTTTCCTTCTTGACTAGTTTGAGTCTATGATTTGATTGATGAATGCTATTGGCATATGATTTTTTATGATGATTAAATGAGTTTGGAGTTGCAGGTACAGTACACAGGTAGCAACAGGCTGTACTTTCACATGTGTGAAGAGCTTTGGAGCTAATTCATGGAGTTCAAGCCAAGACAAGCTAGGAATCAATGCATTGATTAGTAATCTAGCTTCTAGATCTTGTTTGGATCTTAAGTAGGTGTTTTCTCCATCATTTCTAGGATCAAATGGCATTATTTTGCTGCATTTTTATCATCTCCAGGAGGGATCTAGGATTGGTTGGGTGGTTTTGCTCCACAGTCTCTCTTGTGTTTTCCTATCCTCATCTTAGGGGTTTTCTCTAGTGGTTATTACAATTTGGATTTTTTGAATTCAATCCCCCTATCACACAATATATCTCAAATTTGATGTCACTCGAAATCACTTAATTTTGACATTATCATTTCAGATTGCTCATTTGATAATTACTTCACGTAAATTTTGAATTTAACATAGTTAGATAGTTCAAATTCATACATATGACTAACATAGCTAAAATTGATTCGCTCTTTTAAAAAATGACAATACTTGTGTGGCAATAAAAATTGACTGTCCCTAGAATATTGCCACGTGTGGCAATATTCCAAGGACAATAAATTTTCATTGCCACGTGTGGTAGTGTCGCGCCTACTTTTTTTTTTTTCCAGAAACCTCTGCCCTTGCGACGTGAGCGGCTGGCAGGGAGTCGGCCAGAAATGTGGTTGTGGCAAAGCCATGCGTGGCTAACCATGCCGACTTATTTTTGAAAAAATGCGAGACGACGAGCCCAGGTTTTTGGCTTTGCAGTATCACCGGAGCTTTTGACATGGCAGAGCCACACGTGGCTCTACCACGCCCACAATATTTCACCTAAATTGACTAAGGCATCGCATGGCGTGGCAAATTTTCATGGCAAAAGGTAGTTAATTGTAGTTGTGATATAAGCTACCAAGAATGAGTGCCATTGATTAGATTTGACATAAGGTCATGAGATCTAATTAATCTAGGCCAAAATCAGATCCTCTAAACTTGTTTTACAGGTCTTGAAAGTACATCAAGAAGTGTGAGTGAGATTTAGTCATGTTTTTTGTCCAAAAATGGTGCAAAATTAAAATGATTTGATAAGTCTTTGATAGAATCAAATCTAATCTTCATTTCTTCTTTGTGAGGGAGTGTAAGAACTGTGACTAGAAGTTCAAAGATAGGTCTGAAGTCAAATTTGAGGTAATCAAGACAAAGTAAAACTTTTGTAAGTCTCTAGGTTCAAAGCAAAACCAATTTTCTTGAGCATTGTTTTGTATGTACAGAAAGTACATCTTATAAGCTTCTAGAGTGATGTAAGTTTATGGGGTTGGCTATTGAGTTGGATTATTATGTAATCCTTGTAGGAGGCTCAGAAGTTGTTACAGCCTGTAGACAAGACGTTGAAGACTATGGCTGTAGATTTTGCAGAATATCAGGTAATATTATGATTGTCATCATAGATAAACCTCTATGATAGATCTAGAATAAAGAAAATTTTGGATTTATTGCAATTTGCAAAGATTTCCAAATTGAGGAAACGTGAGACAATTGTCACAAATACTTGTATGAAATTTGAGCTACTGCTTGCAGGTTTGTGTAGACGTCTTCCTTACGTCATAGACAGAGTGAAAAATTGGCAAGATTTGATTGTAAGTAGATTTCACATCATCTCTTTTTCATTTCAACTTTGTGAGAGAGTGCTAGAATTGAGATTATAAGTCCATTTGTTGGATAAGAAATCCAATTTGAGTGAAACACTAGAAGTGTGAGACGTTTGTGAGTTTCAAAGTCAATCGAATCTATTTCTTATTTGTAGAAGTCACTAGTAAGATGGGATCTATTGGAGCATACCTTCTAGAAGCTAGGGAGAGATTAAATTCTACAAAATTATTCTATTTGGAAGGTTAGGATGGAGTCACTAATGGTGCTCCAAGACCTTTATGAGTTCTTGATTGATGATGAAGATGAACCTCTAGGTGCACAAGAGTTGATCAAATACAAGAAGAGATCTAGACAAGCATTTCATTGTGTGAAGATGAATGCAAGCAATGATCTTTTGAGAGATGTATCATCATGTACTAGTGCTAATAAGGCTTAGAATTCTTTAAAATCAATCTATGAATCAAACAACACTTCGAGAGACCTCATACTTAGAAATCAGATTCTGCAAAGCATGAGAAGAAGTGAGGAGAGTGCACAAGACTATGTGCTTAGAATCAAGTCTCTAAATAGGGAATTGGCTTCCATTGGAGAGGAGATTTACGATGGAGAGCTTTTACAAATTTTCCTTAATAATCTAGAAGATGAATTTGCAAATTTGGTCCAAAGTTTTGCCATCCAAGACACTTTGCCAAATATAGAGAAACTTCATAGTGTATTAGTGGCTAAAGAGTGAAGGATGCTCCACACCAAGGCAAGAATGAGTTCATTGTCTTTGTAGGATAGAGATGAGAAGCCAATTTCTGATTCAAGGGAAAAAAGAAGACCAATGGCAAGAAGTATCATCCAAAGGAGGCCAAAAAAGAGCATGATGCATCAAGCTCAAAGGACAAGTCAAAGCAAAAATGTTTCTTTTGTGGAAAGAAGGGCCATTATGCATCCAAATGCTACAAGAGGCTAAGAGCACAAGAGGAGGAGGACAAAAAAGAAAACCTTGCATATGAGAAGGAGGAGGATGACATCTACATCCTCACCAACAAGCAATAGCAATTCAAGAGACCCTTGGTGGATTGATAGTGGGCCCTGTGAAAGTTTTCAACTAGTTTAGTCATATTTGTTACATTTGTTTATTTTGTGAAAGTACTAAACTTTAGGACCATAAATGGATCTACAAAAGATCCACAAGAGTGATTGGATGCTTGCTTAACAATCTATTAAAAAACAAGTCATCAAAAAGTTGATCTACATTGACAATTTGACAAACAACAAGCACTAATAATCAAAAGCATTGATCAACATTGAAATCCGAGCTCACACATGTGTACTACAGGCTGTAGTACAGCCTTCAAGCTGAGAAACAAGTAGAAATTGATTTGGTTGCATAGGCAGCAAGCTCACTCACCACTTAGCTACTCTCCTTCAGGTTCTTCATAGTTCTTCTATAAAAGCTTGTTGCACTCTCTGCAGCTTTATACTTTGAGGGTTTATAAGTTTTACATGTTCATCTTTCCTAGTCTTGAAACCATTTAGAGAATGTCCTCACAACAATTGGCTTATCATGCCTGCTTTTTCTGCAGCGGTTTCCTAAACTTGGCCGTATTTCTCAGTAGCTTTTTCAATTGCATGAATAAAGCCCCCTTGATTACCTTTGCCAAGATAAGTGAGCCTTGAAGGCTCAGCCCTTGACTTTGTGGATCTTCTTGGAGCACTTGATCTTTGAGGTGGATCCTGTGAAGAATTGAAAAAGATTATCTATGTTAGATATAGGGGTCTTATGTTTTTTACATCAAGCATCTAGGTGTAGGATGTTGATAGGAATAAATTTGGCATAGATGGCAAATTATGCATTTCCACTTGTAATGCCACTATTGAGCCAAAATAGAGTAAGAGGCTAAACACGTTCCAATTAGAGTGTAGAAAAGTGTAAAGCTTTTGTTTGATGAATTCCAAGAGGTCCAATAGGATTTAGAGTTGGAACCTTGTGAGGTCCAATAGGAAATTGAGGTGTGCTTGAATATAATCCAATAGAATTAAGAGGTGTATGGATCAATGGTCCAATAGGATCAAGAGGTGACAAAGTAGGGTCCAATCATAGTTAAGCATAGTGGTAGCTCGTGGATCTACTAGTATCATTGTACTCCTCATTTTGGATCTAATTGATTTGGTGATTTCATGGATTTTGTGAGTTATTGGATTTCTAGCTTTCTCTCTCTACCCGAGAGCTCATGATGTTCTTTCTCTCTCTACCCGAGGAGAGCAGCTTGTTTTTACTTAGATTATTTTTTGAATACTTCCCACACGTGTGAGTGAGAGTTGGAAGTGATTGAATGCAAGTAGTAGTGTGTTTTTGCCATAGAATCAAAGATAGATCTTGAATCTCAATCTAGTCTTGATCTTGGTGCACCTACACACCTTAGGAGATCACAAGTACATGTTGTGGACAGTCCACATGTGTGAATTCAACATGGTATCAGAGCCTATCTAAGGTTACCATGCATTTTGATCCACCTAAGTGACATTTTTTTCATCAATCTTGAGCTAGAAGTTGTCAAGGCCCATTTTCCTAGCTATCTTGTTCAATCTTGGATCAAAAGAGATCAAAAGGACATTGATTGGATATGACCTGGTACTGTACAGAATCAGGTGCTCAGACACGTGTGAGGAACATCCAATTTCAGTTTGGAAGTTCTCTCTCATGCTTGATCCATTTATCTTGCTTGATAGCTTGTTTTGAAGCTATTTTTGTCTAGTTTTTGATGCAATCAGTTTCATTCCATTTGGTTGAGCCAATCAAAAGTTATAAGCTTTTGAAGAGGGTTAGGTAGGGCACCTAGACCTGGGTGGATACATTTGGTTTGGTCAAGAGATTGCTTGGTTGATCCAAAATCATAGTTGAATGCTTGCCAATCTCATCTATATGTGATCTAGGAACTGTTTTGAGATCTTAGCCATTTTGTTTCATGCAATATCATTGTATTTGAGTCAAATTTGGTTTCTTAGAGTAATTCACACGTGCTAAGAGTGTTTGATCCTAACTTTGCCTATACTCCATCATTTGATGTGAATTAGATCTTGTTTTAGAGAGATTTGTGTAGCTGGTGAGAATCAATTCACAAATAGTTGCAAGATCTTTCATAGGAGGAGATAGTACTCTATTATTGGATCCTATTGAGAGTGTGTAGCAACATTTATTGTTCATCATTTGAGTTTTCTTCACTTCAAATGTCTTCAATGGGTTCATCCTTGTTGGAACCAAGTGAAAGATTGACCACCTCAAACTATTCAATTTGGAAAATGAGGATGGAGTCCATCTTGATCCTTCAAGATGTGATGGACATAGTTCTTGGCCTTGAAGAAGAACCTCAAGTTCTTCAAGAGGTTCAAAAATACAAAAAGAGAGCTAGGATGGCTCTCCACTACATTAAGATGAATGTCTCTAATGAGATATTGAGGGAGATAGGTACTTGTACAATAGCCAAAGAAGCTTGGGATTGTCTCAAGACTATCTATGAGGCTAAGAATACCTCTAGGCTTCTCACTCTTAGGAATCAAATCTTTGAAAGTAGCCAAAAGAGTGATGAGAGTGCATCTAGTTATGTTTTGAGAGTAAAAGATATTCATAGAGAACTTGCTTGTATTGGTGATTCCATCAATCAAAATGAGCTAGTTCAAGTCATTCTCAATGGCTTGAGAAGTGAATTTGATAACCTTGTCCAATCCTATGCCATTAAGGAGGAGCTACCAAGTTTGGAGGCTCTCCAAAGTGTGCTAATTTCGGAAGAATCAAGACAAGAGTACAAGCTCTTGAGGATGGACAAGCTTTCTCTCACTCATAATGATGGCAAAGCTCTCTTTGCCAAGGATAAGCACAAAGGGAGGAGCAAGAACCAACATCAACAATCCTCAAGCAAGGACAAAGTCAAATCCAAAGACAAAGATGAGGAGGAAGATGATTCCTCTAATGCTTCATCATCCAAGCTCCAGAAGAAGAAGATCAAGTGCTTTTATTGTGGCAAGAAAGGTCATTATGCCACCAATTGCTCAAGAAGAAGAATCAACTCAAGCAAGCCAACATTACCAATGAGAAGGAAGACACTATTGCAAGTGATGGAGAGGGATCTCTTATGGTCTCTAGTTTCTCATCTACTCCTTTCAAGAAGGACGGCCTATGGTATATTGATAGTGGAGCCTCTTCACATATGTGTAGCTCCAAGGACTCTTTCTCTTCTATTGCACCTTATGATGGAGTCAAGAAATCAATATACACTGCAAATGATTTTGAATGTCCTATTGAAGGCATAGGGAACATTCCCTTGAAGCTTGCATCCTCTAAAGTTCTTTCTCTCTCTAAAGTGCTTTATGTACCTAAGCTTACCAAGAATCTTACTAGTGTTGGCCAATTGCTACTAGATCCAAATGAGTATGTGAATGCTTGTAATGTTGCTCTTGTGAACAAGCTCTCTATGGAGGAATTTGCATAGGAGGTTGGGACATCCCAACTACAAATCCATGCTCTCTATGATCAAAGAAGCCAAAGCTATTGGCTTGCCAAAGTCACTCTCCAAGAAGATCAAGCCTTGTGAGGCTTGTGCTATTGCTAAATCTCACAAAAATCCATTTACAAGATCTTCTGTCAAAAGCAAGCATCCTTTGGAGTTAATCCACTCGGATGTGCATTTCTCATCAACTACAAGCAAGGGAGGAGCCACTTGTTTTGTTACTTTCATTGATGATTACACAAGATTCACTTGGATATATCTTCTTGCTTCTAAATCTATGGTATTTGATCATTTCCTTATTTTCAAAGATTATGTAGAGAAGCAATTCTCATTCAAGATTAAAGCTCTTAGAAGTGATGGAGGTGGTGAATATATCTCCAATAAATTTCAAGATTTTTGTGAGCTTGAAGGTATTAAAAGAGAGTTCTCTTGTGCCTACTCTCCATCTCAAAATGGAGTGGCCGAGAGAAAGAATAGATCTCTTTGTGAATGTGCAAAATCTATGAGAATTGAGGCATCTTTGCCCAAATATTTTTGGGGAGAAGCCATTAATTGTGCAAATTATCCTTGCAATAGGCTCCCACATATAGCTCTTGGAGGAAAGTCACCATATGAAATCTTATTTTTGAAGAAACCTAAGGTTGATCACCTTAGAGTTTTTGGATGCTTATGCTTTGTCCATATTCCCTTGGAAACAAGGAAGAAGAAAGATCCTAGTGCATGTAAAGGGATCATGGCTGGATACTCATCCACCAAGAAGGCCTATAGAGTCTTTTTACTCTCTACTTCTCAAGTTATTGAAAGTAGAGATGTTGTCTTTCATGAAGATCAACACTCATCTTTTGAAGAGGCCGAGATCAAGAAATCTATGGATGCATCATCAATTATTGATTTTGAAGACAATGATGATGTGATGGGTTTGAGATTTGAAGAAGACTCTCCTCGGATTTTCTCACCAAGAAGATCCATGAGAGATAGATCCGAGCCTAAGAGGCTCTCATATGTTGACAAAGGCAAACAAGTGGATCTTGATTCCACTAATTATGTTTTTTATGTCTCTCATGAAGAGCCAAAGAATGTACAAGAGGCACTCAATACCAAGGAGTGGTATGATGCCATGAAGCAAGAGTATGATGCATTGATCACCAACAATACTTGGGAGCTTGTGGATCCTCCATCCAACAAGCATGTGATTGGTTGCAAGTGGGTATTTCGGATCAAGTTCAATCATGATGGCACCATCAACAAGCATAAAGCAGGATTATGTGCCAAAGGATTTGCTCAAATCCATGGTCTTGGTTATGAGGAGACCTTTGCACCCGTTGCAAAGATGGTGACAATAAGAATTCTTATTTCTCTTGTGGAAGGTGTTTCAATTAGATGTATCCAATGCTTTTCTAAATGGTTATCTTGAGGAGGAGATCTATATGGAACAACCTCAAGGATTCATCAAGGATGAGTCCAAAGTGTGCTTGCTCTTCAAAAGTCTTTATGGACTCAAGCAAGCACCAATATCATGGTATTCAAGACTTAATTCTTTTCTTATCTCACTAGGATTTACTCTTAGTGACTATGATCCTTCCATGTATGTAAAGTTTGTTGATAGCAATATTGTCATTCTTCTAATTTATGTTGATGACATTATTCTTTGTGGAAGTTGTATCAAGCTAGTTGATGAAACCAAGCTAGCACTTGGATGTGAGTTTAAAATGCAAGATCTAGGAGAGATGCATTACATCCTAGGCCTAGAAATTGATTTTTATGAAAATCATGTCTTTATATGCCAATCTAGATATGCTTACTCTATGTTGAAAAAATTCCATATGGAAAATTCTAAGAGCATAGATACTCCAATGGAGCAAATTGTAAAAGATCCTAATAAAGGTGATGAAAGATCCTTTGAGGACATCACACTTTTTAGGAGTCTTGTAGGCTCCTTGATTTGGCTTACCATTACTAGGCCCGATCTAAGTTTTTGTGTGCACAAATTGAGTCAATTTATGCAAGATCCTAAGATCTATCATTGGAAGATGGCCAAGAGGATTCTAAGATATGTATCTTCATCTTGTGATTATGGTCTACTCTATAAAAGTAAAGATCTATCCATTATTGGCTACTCGGATTCGGACTTTGCAAGTGACAAGATGGATCGAAAGTCTATTAGTGCATACACTATCTTTCTTGGAGGCAATCTAATATCTTGGCTTTCCAAAAAGAAAGATACTATATCTCTCTCTTCATGTGAGGCCGAGTACAAAGCACTCACTACAACTACCAAAGAAGTGCTTTGGATCAAGAGGTTATTAATGAAGCTAAAGTGCATCAAGGAGGATGATCTACCAATGATCAAGTGTGATAACATCTCGGCCCAAGCTCTTGCCAATAATCCCATATTTCATGCAAGAAGCAAGCACATAGAAGTGGCACACCATTTTGTGAGAGAAAAACTTATTGGAGGTGAAATCTATTTGGAGCATGTCAACTCGTCCTCTTGTATTGCCGATCTACTCACCAAGCCTTTGAGCAAAAGTGCTTTCATCAAGCATAGATCTAATCTTGGAGTTATATCAAGATCAATGCTCAAATCTTCATAGATATTTTTTAGGAGGAGTGTGAATAATTGAAAAATATTATCTATGTTAGATATAGGGGTCTTATGTTTTTTACATCAAGCATCTAGGAGTAGGATGTTGATAGGAATAAATTTGACATAGATGGCAAATTATGCATTTCCACTTGTAATGCCACTATTGAGCCAAAATAGAGTAAGAGGCTAAACACATGCCAATTAGAGTGTAGACAAGTGTAAAGCTTTTGTTTGATGAATTCCAAGAGGTCCAATAGGACTTAGAGGTGGAACCTTGTGAGGTCCAATAGGAAATTGAGGTGTGCTTGAATATAATCCAATAGAATCAAGAGGTGCATGGATCAATGGTCCAATAGGATCAAGAAGTGACAAAGTATGGTCCAATCATAGTTAAGCATAGTGGTAGCTCGTTGATCTACTAGTATCATTGTACTCCTCATTTTGGATCTAATTGATTTGGTGATTTCATGGATTTTGTGAGTTATTGAATTTCTAGCTTTCTCTCTCTACCCGAGAGCTCATGATGTTTTTTCTTTCTCTACCCGAGGAGAGCAGCTTGTTTTTACTTAGATTATTTTTTGAATACTTCCCACATGTGTGAGTGAGAGTTGGAAGTGATTGAATGCATATAGTAGTGTGTTTTTGCCATAGAATCAAAGATAGATCTTGAATCTCAATCTAGTCTTGATCTTGGTGCATCTACACACCTTAGGAGATCACAAGTACATGTTGTGGACAGTCCACACGTGTGAAATTCAACAGATCCTCAAGATCTCCATCACTTTGTTGCTCCTCCTCAATCCTTGCAAGATCATTGACACCAAGGTTGTTGATTTCACTTTCATTCACACAAGATACTAGATGTATCCAATCATCTCTTGTATAAACATCTAAGAATGTTCTATTCATCTTATCATCACTACTTGGTACATGAGAAAAAGTGTGTACATTTGAATGAATGATCTCCTCTTTTGCCATAGCAATTTTAGCATCCAACTTAAACAAACTACCTTGTTTAACACCGTTTGCTATGCAAATATCATTCTTCATGATGGAACAAACTCCATGCTTGAAGTGAACATCTAAACCATCATCCATTAGTTGTCCAACACTAAGAAAGCTCTTGGTAATTGATAGTACAAAAAGGACATTGTCTAGATCCATCCTTTTGTTAGATCCTAGACTTAATGAGATGGTACCAATACCATCTATCTTACATTCTTGATTACTTGCTAAAGAAACAAATTTATTAACACCATTGAAAGAGTGTAAGGTTGAGAATGTGTACTTTTGGAAAGTCATGTGGGAGCTAGCCCCACTACCAATCCACCAAGTGTCCTTTGAGTTGCTTTTGCTTGTTGGAGTGGATGTAGATGTCATCAAAGATGAGATTTCCTCATCTCCATCCTCTTCATATGCAAGGTTCCCTTGTTTGTCCTCCTCCTTTTTTGCTCTTAGCCTCTTGTAACATTCGGATGCATAATGCCCCTTATTTCCACAAAAGAAGCATTTTTGCTTTGACTTGTCCTTTGAGCTTGATGAATCATCCTCTTCTTTGGCCTCCTTGGGATGCTTCTTCTTTCCATTGGTCTTCTTTTTGCCCTTGAATGAGAAATTGGCTTTCTCATCTCCATTCTGCAAAGACAATGAACTCATTCTTGCCTTGGTGTGGAGCATCCTACCCTCTTCAGCCACTAATACATTGTGAAGTTTTTCTATAACTGGCAAAGTGTCTTGGATGGCAAAACTTTAGACCAAATTTTTAAATTCATCTCCTAGACCATTAAGAACAATTTGTACAAGCTCTCCATCATGAATCTTCTCTCCAATGGAAGCCAACTCCCTATTTAGAGACTTGATTCTAAGTACATAATCTTGTGCACTCTCCTCACTTTTCCTCATGCTTTGCAAAATCTGATTTCTAAGCATGAGTACTCTTGAAGTGTTACTACATTCATAGATTGATTCTAAAGACTCCCAAGCCTCTTTAGCACTAGAACATGTTAATACTTCTCTCAACAAATCATTGCTCACATTCATCTTCACACAATGAAGTGCAAGCCTAGATCTCTTCTTGTATCTAGCTAACTCATGTGCACCTAGAGGTTCATCTTCATCTTCAATCAAAAACTCATAAAGGTCTTGGAGCGCCAAGAGTGTCTCCATCCTAACCTTCCAAATAAATTTGTAGAATTCAATCTCTCACTAGCTTCTAGAAGATATGCTCCAGCAGATCCCATCTTACTAGTGACTTCTACAAGCAAGAAATAGATTTGATTGACTTGATACTCACAAAGGTCTCACACTTGCAGCATTTCACTCAAATTTGATTTCTAATCCAACAAATGGACTTATAATCACAATTCTATCACTCCCTCACAAAGCGATAAGATGAAGTGAAAACTACTTTCAAACAAATCTTGCCAAGAAATAGATTTGATTGCCTTTAGAAACTCACTAAAGTTTGTCTCTCTTGTAGTGTTTCACTCAAATTAGATTTCTAATCCAACAAATGGACTTATCTTCTCAGTTTAACACTCCCTCACAAAGTTGGAATGAAGATAAGATGATGTGAAATCTACTTACAATCAAATCTTGTCAATTTTGGCTATTTTTGGACAATAACATGACTAAATCTCCCTCACGCTTTTTGATGTACTTTCAAGACCTGTAAAACAAGTTTAGAGGACCTGATTTCAGCCTAGATTAATTAGATCTCATGACCTTATGTCAAATCTAATCAATGGCACTCAATCTTGGTAGCTTATCCTAAGGTTTCCACCAAAAATTACATCAAAAGCTCACAAATTGAATTTCTTTGGATTAAATAAATACCATGCATTAAATGCAGGTTCAGAGGTGCCCACACATGTGGATAGTATGGATTTTGACCCCTACCAAGTTTGGGATCAAATATCCTCACCAAAATCAAGATTCTAGCTTGCCCTCTCAATACTAGTTTTTAGCACCAAAACTTGCTAAAAATGGATTTGCATTAGATCAATGGCTTATGCTCTTGTACTTGCTCTGATACCATGTGAAAGTACTGTACTTTAGGACCATAAATGGATCTACAAAAGATCCACAAGAGTGATTGGATGCTTGCTTATCAATCTATCAAAAAAACTAGTCATCAAAAAGTTGATCTAGATTGGCAATTTGACAAACAACAAGCACTAACAATCAAAAGAATTGATCAACATTGAAATACGAGCCCACATGTGTGTACTATAGGCTGTAGTATGGCCTTCAATCTGAGAAACAAGTAGAGATTGATTTGGTTGCATTTGGATCACAAAAACTCAATGTACATAGTGGAGTAGCTTGAGATTGCCAATGAGCTCCACAAATAATCTATCTTCTCACTATGGGAACTTGGAATACATAGCAAATTCGACTTCCTTCTTGAAGTTAGGTGGATTTCCAGCATGCAATAAGGAATTTAACTCACTCTTCTTGCCCTAAAATGAAACCTTAGCCTAGATCCTAGAGTTATGCTTGGTAGGTAGCTAGTTGGTCAAATGTTCACCTTAAACTTAGGTGTAGGTCCTATGAAGTAGGTATGACCACCAAATAGACATGACCAACTCTCTTGACTTGACCTAACCTACATTAGGAGTGGGTTGCCACGTGGAATATTGGCCTTACATGTGTGGAACCCAATTATACACAATATTTATAATGTTTTACATGGCTAGATTTGCCAAATTAGGCTATTTTTTTTTTTTACATTCGAGTATTCATGAAATTACAATAATCAGCAATAGTGGAGCTAAGATGTATGTAACTTTCATTGATGATTTTAGTAGATTTTGTTGGATCTATCTACTAAATATAATGTATGATGCCTTTGTTAAGTCAAGAATGCAAGGAAGAACTAATTTTCCACAAGGATCAAGTGCTTAAGGAGTGATAATGGTGGTGAGTACATACCTACCAAGTTCAAGGCTTTTTGTGATGAGCATGGGATCAAGAGGGAGTATACAACACCAAGGACCCCACAAAAAAATGGAGTGGCCGAGAGGAAGAATAGGACTTTATGTGAAAGTGCCAAAGCCATGAGGTTAAGTGCTAACCTTGATAAGCCATTTTGGGATCAAGCATTGTTGTGTGCTAATTTCTTGTGCAATAGGTGGCCGAGTGCTATTCTGGATGCTATTCAAGAGGAGGCCGAATTTCAACTTTCTAAGAACTATTGAATGCACATGTTATGTCAACATTACTCTTGATGATAGGACCAAAGAGAATCCATCTTCAAGAAAAGGTATTTTTGTTGGATATAGTGAGGTGAGTAAAGCCTACAAGGTTTACATTCCTTCTACTAACAAGGTGATTGTTGGTAGACATGTCATTTTTGATGAGGGGAACATTCTAAAAGTATTTTCAAGCATTATTGATGGTGATGTGGATGGATCTAACATTCTTGATGTTAACGTGAATGGCTTTTGCACATTCACACAGTGTTCTATGTTTTCTTTCAGCAACTCCATTTTGCTGAGGAGTATAAGAATAAGAAAATTCTCTCTATATTTCCCCTTGCTCACAATAGGTTTTAAAATTATTAGAGGTATATTCACCTCCACTATCACTTCTCAAAGCTTTTAACTTGAAAGAAAACTACTTTTCTACATAAGCTTTGAAAGTAAGAAAGACATCATAAATCATGGGTTTAGAAGATAGCATGTAGATCCAAGAATATCTTGTGTAATCATCTATAAAAGAAACAAAAAAATGTGCCCCTCCTTTGCTCTTGGTAGAAGAGAATTGAACATCAAAATGCACAAGTTCAAATGGTTGTTGAGTCTTGATACTGGATCTTGGAAAAAGTCTTCTATGTGATTTTGCCAAAACACAAGCTTCATAGGGTTGAAGCTCCTTTGACAATGTCTTTGGTAATCCAATAGTTTCCTTCCTTGACCATAGATTGCATGGTCTTGAAATTGGGATGACCAAATCTCTTATGTCATAGATCCTCTTGATGAACCTTGGACTCATAAGCAACATAAAAAATGTTAGCACTCTCCCTAGAATCTAGCTTGTACAACTTTCCAATTCTAGATCCTCTAGCTATCACTTCACTCTTCCTCAAGATTACACACTTGTCAACATGAAATTTGACATCCAATCCACTATCAAACAACTGTCCTACACTAATGAGGTTTTTGGTTGGTTTAGGCACATAATATACATCATGCAAACAAAGATTTTGATGATGATGATGATGATGCATGCAGTGGAATACTACCTATTCCTTCAATTCTACACTCTATATCATTAGCAGTATAGATTGATCTTTTGCACCTACATATGGCATGAGACTTGTGAAAGAGTTCCTAGAACTAGACATATGAGAACTAGCCCCCCTATCTGTCTACCATATTCTTTCATTCTTGAAAGGAAAAGATGAAAAACTAGACATTATTAAAGAATCCTCTCTTTCACTCTCATTACCCTCACACTCTTCCTCATTAGTAAAGTTAGCTTGCTTGGACTGGTTCTTCTTCTTGAAATAGTTTGATGCATAGTGGCCCTTCTTGCCCCAAAAAAAACATTTGATCTTTGACAACTTCTTCTTGCCACTGGATGTTCCAGCTTGTGAGTATTGATTCTCACCACCTTCTTTGGCCTTGTCCTTCTTGAAGTGTTGTTGACCTTTGCCCTTGCCTCTTGACTTGTCCTTGGTGAAGAGTGCTTTGTCATTTCCACCATCCTTCAATGAAAGTCTGTTGATCCTTAACATCTTGTTCTCTTGCCTACTTTCTTCAACAATGAGAACTCCTTGAAGAGTCTCCAATGTTGGAAGCTCCTCCCTAATAGCATAAGTCTGCACAATATTGTCATACTCACCTCTTAGTCCAAGCTCAGTGTTCTTTAGAGCATCACCAATACCAACTAACTCTTGATAAAGATCTTTAACTCTCATTACATAAGTTGAAGCACTCTCATCTACTCTTTAATAACTTAAAAAGATTTGATTTCTAAGTATAAGCAATCTTGAAGTATTCTTAATTTCATAGATTGTTTTAAAAGTGTTCCAAGCCTCCTTGGTAGTAGTGCATGTACTGATCTCCCTTAAAACTTCATTTGTGACATTCATTTTTATGAAATGAAGAGCAATTCTAGTTCTCTTCTTGAATGCTACAACTTCATTAGGTGTTGTAGGTTCTTCTTCAGCTCCACTCACAATGTCCACTACATATTGTAAAATCAATAATGATTCCATTCTTATCTTCCACATTGCATAATTGGAAGATGTTAATCTCTCACTATGCTCCAAAAAATGTGAACCAATTGAAGACATATTCTCTTTGAGAAATTCTAGTAATGACAAAGATGGAGTTGAATATGTTGCTTGCTATCTCAACCTAGGATCTAACACTTATAATGTTGATCCAACCTATGAAATCTAGCAACAATATGTGAGATCAAGCTCACAACAGAAAAATCAATCTATCTTGAATTTGGATCTAGCTTCTATCAAATGATGAAGCACATGAAAGTATGAAGTCTATCTCTCCCACGAGTTTCAAAGAACTAAAAAACTCTCTAGGAACTTACTTTCATCTCAAACACAATACTTTGTGTAAAATGAAATGTCTAAGACCTCATAAAACTTGACTTTATCCAATTCTACTTGATTGACAATGAAAATTGAGAATATTGGTGAAAAGAACTGATGTGTGCTCACTTTGGCATATCACACAAGATGAATACTCTCCCTATCTCTTTGATTGTCTAAAACTCTTCTGAAAAACAAATCAAATTGATTTAGAAACTCAAGCAACACAATCTACTCTTCAATACCTATCCAACAAGCAATAGAACATCAAATTTGGACCATTCCTTGAGAAGTAGCACTCAAACAAAGAGGACTAATTTCACACGTGTGAGCTCTCTATCCATATAGGGCTCAGCTAAAGCAAATCAGGCTTTATTTGATCCACTTATGATCCACGTATGATTTGATTGTCAGTGAGTTTGGATCCCTCTCCCAAATTTGAGTTCCTACAAGCAAAAGCACTTAAGATCTGATGTATGCACCCTCACCTCTACAAAGCACAAAGCTATGATACCATGTGAGGTTTTTAGCATGTGTGAACTTCACCACACACCCTATAGGATCTTTATGAGGTGTGGTTGCACAAGAATGATCAAAGAATAGATTACTTGAAAAAATATAAGGCAAGAGCACAATGGCATACCACAGACTCAAAAAACTAACTCCTCACTATGAGACATAACTATTAGAAATAATTTTAAGTGCTCACTATGGGGAAAATAGGCTGCTGTCGGGTAGAGAGAGAAAATGAATACCAAAAACTTGGGTAGAGAGAGAATGAGCCAAAAACACCAAAATCTTAATATTCACAATATGGCAAAACAAGACAAAGTTTCCCTACATCAATGAGTCTCGAGTTCCTATAGTGGATTTGCATGTAATGTCCACATCTTTTACTTAACTCTGATATCATAGATCCAGATGTGAAAGTGCATGCATGGATATTGCATGGATTGCATGTCAGCTCTCAAAACTACCTAGACATGTGTAGATCATGTAAATTGTTTTGCATGTTGCATGCATGCATTCTAACTAGCATTGCATGTCATCTAATCTTTTGCATGACATCATAAATGGATCTACGTAACTCAAACTCAACCTATTCTAGAAGGTTATGTGCTCAATTCACATAACAACCTTTGTGTATAGTAAAATATAAAAAAGAAATAAGGTGAGCATAGCCCCCAAAAGTCAACTTAGGAAGTGTTTTACCATTTTTCACATAGACCAAATATTGAGTCAATTCATGCAAGATCCTAGTGAGTAGCATTGGAAGCTAGGAAAACGAGTTTTGAGGTACATCATTGGAACTCGAGATTTTGGCATATTGTGTGAGGGATCATCACATAACTTGTTTGGATTTTTAGATTCGGACTATGCAGGAGATATAATGGATAGAAAATCCATTAGTGCTCATCGTATTTTTATAGGTGATGGAGCTATATCAAGGATGTCGAAGAAACAAGCCACTATCTCATTGTCATCTAGTGAGGCTGAGTACAAAGCTCTTACACTTTCCACAAAGGAGATGGTACAGATCAAGAGGATGATCAAGGATCTTCACTTGCTGGATTTTTTAGAGAGCCCAATCATCTTTTTGTGACAATCTATCAGCCCATAGGTTGGCAACCAATCCTAGGGGCAAGCACATTGAGGTGGCATGTCACTTTGTGAGGGAGCAAGTCATAGCAAGGAGGTGGAGCTTCAACATGTTTCTTCAAGAGAATGTGTAGCTGATATCTTCACCAAAGCATTGGGAAAATACTTGTTTATGAAGCATAGGATATCACTTGGAGTGTTATCAAAGTCCATGCTAAATCTAGTTCAAGAGAGAGTGTGAAAGTTTTCAGCTAGTTTAGTCATATTTGCTACATTCGTTTATTTGGCATTTGAGGCCAATTTCATATTAGACTTAGAGGTTGACTTTTCAAAGTTATACTAAAAGTATTTGAATAAACACTTTTTGAAAGTGTGGAAAATGTAGAAGTCGAGTTTTTGTAGATTCAAATTTGAAAGTTGGGTACATTAAATCTAGTTCCAAAAATAGTAAGGTTGTTAATTATGGAGGGAAACCAAGTGGCAATTTAGGTTTTTGACCTGTTATAAAAGGATGTAACTCATGGAAAGCGATCTCTCTCTCTCTCTCTCTCTCTCTCTCTCTCTCTCTCTCTCTCTCTCTCTCTCTCTCTCTCTCTCTCTCTCTCTCTCTCTCTCTCTCTCTCTCTCTCTCTCTCTCTTATCTCATTTATGCTTATACATGGTTCTCTTGGATACTACTATCCATTGGTGCACTATACTTGTGATATCTTGCAATTCATTAAATGCTATTTTCAGATCCACACATGAAAAATAGTAGTTTACTATTATTTTATGGACAACAATCTTATTTCATGTTTTGGTTCATGTTTGATGAAGATCTATTAGAGTTTGCAGCTCATTTTTAGTGTAGATGCTGATTTTTTTACATTGGCAAGATAACCCAAGATCATTTTATGGATTTGGATCATAATTGGTCTAAAATCCTTCACAGGGCTAGCTCCCACATGACTTGTGAAAAGGTCTTTTTTTGATGCATTGTTAAGCAAGTACATAATCACTCTTGTGGATCTTCTAAGATCCATTTATGGTCTAAAATGTAATGTACTTTCACATCTCGTGGCGAGGCCAACTAGTCCTAATTCACCAATTGGACCCACATTACAATAACACAGTAGTGCTACTTTTATTTTAACTATAGGGACTATTTTATTTCAAGTCTCACTTTTATTGGAACATGTGTCATCATTAACAATAATCATGATTAGTGAAAACTTTTTTATCTCAAAAAAGTCCCTAATTCTGAGTGTTATCTTTCAAGTTGACGAATGCACTTGAAACATACCAACAGATAATGAGCTATTAATTTCATCCATATTTGAAAATAATGTGATGGTATTTTTAGATAATATACATATTTTCAATAAAATCTTCTAGGAGAACATAGATCATCTTGCAAATTTTCAAGCAACAGAAACTCATGCAAAAGAATTTAGGCGTGTAACCTTTAAGCATGATTTAGCTTATCTTGATCATAAGATCACCCTAGAGGGGATGCAAAGTGATGAAGATAAAATCAAGCCAATTAAAGAATGGTCAATTTTGAAAATTGTCAAATAATTGAAATCTTTCTAGAATTTAATATTGTCTTTCATAGATTATTGAAAAATATGCTAAATTTGTTGCACATGTCAATAATCTATTGAAGAATAGTTAATAATAAAAAGAAAATGAAGCAACCTACTTTGTCTATTGTATGGAATGAGAAATTAAATGAGTCTTTTGAGTAAAGCTTGATCAATTTTGCTTTTATATTGCAAATTGTAGACTCAAATTAATATTATGTCGTAAAAACTTGTGTAAGTGATACTTCAATAGAAGTAGTTCTATTTCAAAATGATAGGCCAATAACATTTGAAAGCAAAAAGCCCATCGGTCCTCAATTGCATTATATAACTCAAAAAAATAATTTGTTTTTTGTGATTCATGCACTTCAAATTTGGAGACACTATCTATATGGTATCATGTTTAAAGTGTATAATGGACACCAATCTCTTAAATATTCTATAATCAACACAACATAAAATGTTAGAAAGCCCGATGGGTTGAATTGATTCAAAAATATAATTATGAAAAACAATAATCAAAGAAAACTAATAAACTTGTGGATGTCCTTAATTGAATAGGTGAGTTGAATGAGCTTTCATTCACTTAGATTTCTACAAATCTATATCTTTCATTCATATTGGGATTGTATGAGAATGATTCTTACTTTGGATGGATATAATAACATTATTCAGACTTGATTAAATGAAAATGTAATCGAGACAAGTTCGCAAGGATTTTGAATGGACAATTAAGACAAAAAGACTATGGAATAGTATACCATCTGAAACATATTGTCACGTCAAGATGAACAAATAATGTTCTAAAAAAAAGAACTTTTATTTAAATGTCATGACATACCTTGTGCGAGTCATCCAAGTACACACAAGACTTTAGACTTAATCAGAAAGTGAATTTTATCGTCTAAAACTCAAACTATTTATCGAGTCATATATGATGAATTATTAAACTTCTCAACTAGCTAAAGTTGAACACTTAAAGATTGGAGGTTCATATATTTCTCACAAAAAATGTCACTCGAAACATAATTATAATAATTAGAAAAACATTCTACTATAGGCTATAGTCCATTTATGCTTATGTACAATAATTAAATTAAATATCTTGTTGGGACATTGAAATTTCATGTCTATGCATAGAAAAGACTATTATATCTACTTTGTCATTCAACAACTCATTGAGGCCAAGATCAACTTCACAACCAAAAAATGAGAAAATTTGGCTTTAGTTTATATGGTTAAAAAATATAATCATTATAAAGCAACTAATGCATTTGTATCATTTATCGATTACTAGCTGTTACCAAATCTAATCAATAGACCCCGTGCCATTGTTGCACTGCTAGATGGTTTTTGTTATTACAAGAGTTTCAATTTTGAATCGTCGTTAGGAAGGAAAAACAACATTTTATAATTCTAGACTACGCTGATATTGATTTTGAAAAGCATATGCTCTTCAAGAGGGGAATAAAGTAGTTACACTATTTGAAGACAATTATGTACATTTATCTAAGATGATTTCAACTTATTCACAATATGAAGAATTTCTCTTAAGTACATCTAGCTAGATATGAATTTTTTAAAATTCTTAACCTAGTGGATTTAGATTAAGAGAAAACTGAAAAGAGTAAGATTATAGATGAATTTGAAGATGTTTTTCTACTTGAATTACCTCATGGTTTACCACCTTCTAGATTAGTAAATCACATAATGGAGCTAATTCTAGGTAGTTACCACTATTATAAATGAATATCCATTGCACAGAGTGGATGATCTAGTAAATTGATTAGGTGAAGTTAAATACTTCACAAAAATTGATATCAAGACTAGATACTATCATACTATAATTCATTCAAGCGATGTGAAAAAGATCGATTTTTGAATGAGATTTGGTCATTACGAGTTTTTAGTGTTTCTTGCTTTATGGACTACCAAGTAACATTGTTAGTGATAAAGAACCTAAGTTCACTTTTAGTCAGCTCATACCTCGCTTAGTTTTAGTTCTACTGATCATCTTGAATCAGATGGACAGATCAAATCAGACTATGAAAGATATGTTGAGAATATACGTGTCTCACAAACAGTCTCAATGAGAGGATGCTGGATTTATTTCCACTGCTCTCTAGAATTAATCTAGTTCCATTCACTCTTTTGTTGTCGCATAGTTTGTAGAAATAATCTATGTTTGAAGACATGCATTGGAAGTCATCGCAAGGTCCCGCAAGAGCCCTTCTTGCGGTTTGTAACAGCCTTTATAAGAGTAGTGCAAAGTCTCGCAAGAGCATCACTTAATGTCTCTAGCGGAGGTGAGTTTCGAGGCTGTGTAGAAGGGTGACCACAAGGTCCTGCAAGAACATCACTCTGCTCCACAACCTTGACTACTATATGACTGCTCTTCGCATAATGCTACCACGTGCCCAGACAGTCAGATACCAATACAGCTTCCCCCTCTGATTGTCAGAATAGCCTCATAGTTGTTATAGAGCAGAGTTAGCTTTTTGAGTACATGGTTTCATCCGTGATTGTTTTGTGCTCAAATCAATCATCTAACTTGTATTTCTATACATTAAATTTATATTACGTTCAAATTTGTAAATGTTGTGTGCTTGGCTACTTCTATTTTTTTTTTTTTAATTTCAAATCATTTTGTCTGACTATTTGCTTTCCGCTTCCGCAAACATAAATAGATTTATTGTGTATCACTACATGATCAGAGTTGCATGCTGTATAAGATCGAGAAAAACATAATGAGAGATCGATCCATCATTATATGTTATCAGAAGCACTTGATTTCAAAGTTATTTACATAGTTGATAGGCTTTCCACAGAACTCGATTTTATCATCTGATAGAATAATTATTTTCTTGTTCTATAAATAGCATTAGATTTTCTTTTTTAAGTCACTGGTAGTAATCACTATCACTTAGACTAACTTCTACATGGATTCCCAAGGGAAAGCTAGTCCCATTGTGGACAAGCTTGATGGATCCAATTGTCATATGTGGAAATTTAAGATGAAAATTGTGCTAATGGGTAAGGAAGTATATGATATTGTCACAGGTGCAGAGGCAAAGCCCGAAGCAGACGATGTTGCAATCTCCTGATGGAAGCTAAAGGATGGCAAGGCCTTTGGACTGATCATCCTCAATATTTCAAACACACAAATCGGCTATGTTTCCGAAGCTCAGACCTCAAGGAATTCTGGGACATCTTGAGCACACTGTATGATGTGCGAGACATAGCTTCCAAGATACACCTCAAAAGGAGATTCTTCTCCCTCACGTTGATGAATGGTGATTTGCTACATAATCACATCAACCAATTCAAGAAACTGCTGCAACAAATGGTCGTTGTCGAACTAGTCATAGACGATCAAGATGTAGTGATGACACTGCTTTCAAGTTTGCCAAGCTCATATGATAACTGGCTAATGATCATCATGACACACCTAGAGTTGACTCTATTGTGAGTAATCATGATGTTGTTGCAAGAAGACACTAGAAGGAACATATCCTCTGGTTCCTCAACCGTCGACTCTCACGCCCTATACACAAACAAGAGCTCAAGTAAGTAGAGGAAGAAAGCCTCAAAACAACCAAAGTCAAATCATAAGTCAACGCAACATCAAGAGCAACCAAAACCGCTGACTAAGAAGAAGTTGTTATGTAGATAATACAAATGAACCAACCACGAGATCCAAGATTGCCACATTCTACAAGCCAAGAACAACAAAGGGCAATTGAATCAGATGGAAAATATAGCTACAAAAAGTACCTCAGCCCAATCAAGAAGTGGATTAAGATGCATTCATGATAAGCCATCAAAAAGCATCAGGCGACAGCTCTTGGTCTCAGATTCCTGAGCCACTCAGCACATGACCAGCCATATCGGCTGTTTCAAATCCTACACACCTTACAATACCAAGAAGTATGTTCACCTAGGTGACATTAGCACACATGCTATCAGAGGTGAAGGTACAATAAGACTAAACTTTGCAAATGATCGATTTACACTACTCTCAAGTATTCTTCATGTACCAAATCTTTCTACAAATATGCTCTATGTTAGTAGAACTACAGATTTAAGACTTAAAGTAGAATTTGAATTAGATCAGTGTAAAGTAATTGATAGGACAGGCAAGATTCTAGCACTTGAAAAGAGTCATGGATACTTGTACAAATCAAGTCGTCGTTATTTTGCCTCTAATCAGGCTCTAAGTACTTCTGTTCAGATCAGTAAAAGTTTACTTTGGCATTATAGACTTGGTCATTTGAATCATGCTTTTGTTTCGCACATGTCTAAGCAGTCTATTGTACTTGATCTCGACAATCCGGATAGGAAAGTCGAACAACCTATCTACCAAGGCTGTATAGTAGGTAAGCAGGCCAAGAAATCTTTTTGATCAAGCCACCATCAGGTTGCTAGAGGACTATTAGACATTGTACATACAAACATATATGGCCCAATGCAGAATCCGTTGGGCCTATTAGTTAGACAGGTGCCTATTTTAGCATGCATGTTGGGGATTTTGGTATATGTATAGTTTTCTCTTTGTAATCTATAACTTTTGTTGTGCCATCTTTGAGAGCTTGTGAGTAGTGGCTATTGTGATTGATTGATGTGATCTACATATTGCACTAGACCCTAACAAAATTTTAACATGGCATCAGAGCGGCAGAGGGTGATGCAGGTATGCACGATCTGGTGGAGCCATCATTGACATCTTTCACCAAGAGAAACGTCATGAGAAGTGTCTCAAGAGAGAGGACTTCATACGGAGTATCGGTAGTCTAGATGGCAGGAAGAGACAAAGTTCTCTCTCTCTCTCTCTCTCTCTCTCTCTCTCTCTCTCTCTCTCTCTCTCTCTCTCTCTCTCTCTCTCTCTCTCTCTCTCTCTCTCTCTCTCTCATGGACTCTGTTTTATACAAATTTTACTATAATTTCTCCACAGGTTTTTTGTTGGAAAGATTTCTTATGTTGTCTTTTCAAAACCAATACCATGAAATTGTCTCAAATTGCCATGTTAAGTTGGATGAAAGAAAAAGTTAAAAAAAAAAAATTGATGAAAAACTTGAATTCCTCGAATGGCTGAGATTAATGCACAAAATGGGGATCTAATCTAACAGTGTACATGTCATGTGCCAATCTCAGCATTCAAACATCTAATCCATTCATTAAACATCAAATTATAATGTAAATACAAGAAATCAAGAAACTAGTCAAAATTCAAGAAACTAACTAAATGTAGCAAAACTTCACCATTCAAAGAAAGAATCCATTATTCATTATTATTGATCATTCACAAGATTAGGCCTGAAACTAGAGCATGATCATAGCTCTCATGTGATTATAGGCACGTGAACCATCAATACTATCAAAAAAGCTCTCAAAGAGAAGCTTTAAGGTCACCAAAAGTTCAAAAATCATAAAAGTAGAATAACCTCCAAATTAGCATGACCTCCTCTATTTATAGTGGGCCTTTAGTGCCTCTAATTAACATTTGGGGCCTTATTACCTTAATTTGGTCCTTACAACCATTATTATAATTCCCGCAAACGGGGTGTGGTTGTTTGCACCTTTTTATTAACAATTCTAATGATTAGTTCTAGTCTAGTTTAGCTCCATGGCTATTTTTGGTAATTCATTAGTAAGCTCATGGACCAACTACATATAGCACATGACACTTCCCCTACTTTAAGCATTTTTGCCCTAAAAAATGAGGACCATGTAGTTTTTCTTCAAGTGTCATGCTCCATAAGACCTCTGGCTATCTCTAAAATTGCAAGCCATTTCTTTAGGTAGGAACGATCTTCCCACATATTGTCTTCCGGAGGTAATCCTTTCCATTTAATCAGATACTGTTGTATTCGCTTCCCATTTCGTAACTCTTTATCTCGGTAACCAACCACTGCCTCTAGTTCCACTACCAAATTCCCCTCTTCATTGATTGGTGGTAGTTCATGAAATTTTTTACCGATATGTTTTTTCAACAGACTGACATGGAAAACATTATGAATTTTTGTTATGGTTGGTAAATCCAGTTCATATGCTAGTTCACCCACCCTTTTGAGGATTTGAAATGGCCCATAGAATCGTGGAGATAGCTTCTTTCTCTTGGTTTTATATAATATTGATTGGCGATAGGGCTGTAATCGTAAGTACACATAATCCCCTTCGTGGAATTTTCTAAATGATCGAAGCTTGTCTGTGTAATATTTCATGTTTTGTTGAGCTGAGCATGTTCTTTTAAGTTCCGACTATAAATCAATATGTCATCAAAAAACACGAAGATAAATTTGTACAAGTATGCCCCAAAGATTCGGTTCATCAATGCTTGGAAGGTAGTCGGTGCATTGGTTAAACCAAAAGGCATAACTTTGAATTGATAATGCCCCATGTCTATTTGGAAAGCAGTCTTGTATTGATCCTCCTCGCTTACCTTGATTTGATGATACCTAGATTTGAGATCAATCTTTGAAAACACTTGTGCTCCTTTAAGAGCATCTAATAAGTCATCAACCCGAGGAATTGGGAATCTATTCTTTACGGTAAACTTATTGACTGCACGCTAATCTATGCACATTCAAAATGTACCATCCTTCTTTTTAACGAGAAGAATGGGTGAGGCAAAGGGTGATTTACTCAAACTAATGAACTCTTGATCAAGTAATTCCTGAACCTGTTTTTGAACTTCTTCCCTTTCTAGTTGTGATAACCTGTAAGGAGGAATATTGACTGGCTATGAACTGGGTTCAAGTTCTATGACATGGTCCACGAATCTGGTTGGAAGATCCCCTATTGGTAGTGTGCTTGGAAACACATTTTTAAACTTGTCTAAAACTTGTTGTATCCTTGTATTCATAGGCTTTGCATCGACTTCTTTAATTTCACCATCATCCATTTCCACTTTCAATAGGAACATATCTACATGCTTTCGAGATATGCGTCGAGCTTGTGCACTAGTAATCAGGCGTAAATAGGAACCTGATTCTTTTTTCCTACAGCTATGACTTTCAAAAGTTTTTCTTGACTGTGCGAAATGTATTGTTCCCTATTCAAAATTAAAGGTAACGTCGCCCAACGGCTGTAACCACTTGACACCAAGGACAATGTCGACCACATGAAAATTTGATTTAAACTCATAGTTACCCATTTGAATCTTGGATTTTGTTGTGATTCTATCACAATTGATGAAATTTCCATCAACAATCTGTACTCTCAATGGCTTCGAAATCTTCATAGTAGCTATATTACAACTCTTGATTGAACAACTATTTAAAAAGCTATGTGTACTTCCACTATCAATTAAAATATAAATCTCTCTACTATTAATTTTTGCTTTAACACGGAAAGTCCTAGTAGAATGAGAACCATTAAATGTGTTTGAGGACATGAACATGAGTAATGCATCCATCTCCTTCCTGTCAATGCATTTCCATCATCCTTTGTTAACAATCTGCAGCTCCTCATCATCAATTGAATCACATTGGCGTTCTTGCAGCATTTGAATGTCATCTTCACTCAATTCATTTTCAACTTCCTCTTCGTCTGATTGATTTTCCTCATTAGAATTGCCGCTCATGGCCGTTAATCAAACCTCTTGTTTACCTTCCAATGATCCTTGTCATATTTCTCCTGGCATCTGAAGCAAAGCCCCAATGCTCTAAGTTTCCTCTCTTGGTCGTCTGAGAGTCTTTGAACAGGTCTTGGCTTTTGATTGCCCGTCGTTGTAGATACTGTTCCCTTCCCAGCAACTTTAGTTCTCGTTTTATCGCCAACTTTGACCGTTGGATAATGCACAATAGTATCATTGTTGGTATTATTGTTACTTTTGTTATCCTTGAAGACTCTTGTTGAGATGTTTGACTTATAAAACTGACTAGTACCAGATTGAGACTTTGGAGCCCCAGACGTATTATAAGATGTGTTGATTGCAGTCATCCCTTGTTTTTGGTACATTTTAGTTGTTTAAGATTATTTCTGCTCATGGATCAAAGTTAATTGCATTGCTGAATCCAAAGTTGAGCATTTGGCTGCTTCCACATTAGATCCAATTTGTGGTTGTAACCCATGTATGTATCGATGTACATGTGCACTTTCGTCTAGTTTGAGCTTAAGAGTCAATTGCCAAAATTCATGACTAAAATCTTGGACTGAACCCATTTGTTGAACTGAACACCAACGTTGAAAGAAATTTTTTTCCTGAAATGGATTCAAGAAGACCTTATTACACAATTGCTTGAACTGCAACCAATTATAGATTGTTGATTGAACATGTGATCAGTCTCAACTTTCTTCCACCAAACATAAGCTGGACCCTCGAAGTATAGCGAAGCATAAGCAATCTTTGCTTGGTCAGTCCTTGGGAATAATTGGAAATATTTATCCAATTTGTATACCCATTCTTCCACCTCTATATTATCAGTGTTTCCACTTAAGTTAGGCATGAAGATTTTATCTTTAAAATCATTACCATCTCTCTTAAACCCTTGATTCTTTTGAGCGTGATCCATAATACTCATATGAGTATTAAAATTCATAGCATTCCAATAATGGGGTGGCAATTTATTGTATGAATCGAGTTCTTGTATTACCCATTGTTGTGGATCTTGAGCAACCACACTAGCAGGAAGAAGTCCAGAAGCTTGGAGTGGAAAATCGTTTGGTGTTGGAACAGTTGGTTGCAACCAAATAGGTTGATCATCGCATAGTTGTTGCTTTCCCTTGTTGTTTCGCAATGTCGCCAGATGATCATAACTGCCTTGATCCGGAATTTCGGATGTAGAAGCAATCAGGAATGACGAAGGATTCTGACTTTGATGAACATCTTGTTTTTGTAGATAGTACTCATGACAGATTCAAAACATGACATCATCAGCTCTAACATTTTCTCCCAATGTCATTTCGAACTTTCCTGCATCTGTTGTCATGTTTGTTTATTCACTTCGGTGGTGTCTTGTATAACAGTTAGAACTTTGGTTAATATTTCCTCTACTTTAGTTGGATTTTCCGTAGCAAGAATTTCCTTAGTATTACTCTTTTTTTTTGGTGTCATTTTATTGAACTCGATATAATTATTACTTTTGCTTTGTATTATAAAATTGTTTAATTTTATTATTATTATTATTTTTTTAATTTTTTGATTTTTTAAATAATTTATCTATTTTTTGCTAGTAGGGAATTCAAGGGAAAACTCGGTATTGAAAGGGCTTTCTATTGGTATAAGTTGTATTTTTGAGATTTTTTTTTTTGAGCTGTAAGGCTTTGTCAAGATGATGGTTCAATCAAAATAGAAATCAGAAATCTCGGTTGAGAATTATGTGATTGGGCGTGGATTCGCCAGTCCGGTCGGAATGGTCATTAGAAAACTTGGTCGCGATGGTCTTCAAAAATTCGGTCAAGATGGTCTTCAAAAATTCGGTCGAGATGGTCTCCAAAAATTCGATCGAGATGGTATTCAAAAATACGGTCGAGATGGTCTCCAAAAATTTGATCGAGATGGCCTTAAAAAATTTGGTCAAAATGATTTTCAAAAAATTCAGTCAGGATGGTCTCCAAAACATTCGATTGATATTCTAGCATTTTGCGAGTCGGTCGAGTTTTGATCACGTCTTGACTCGGTCAAGTTCCGAGTCTCGGACTCGGTTGAGATGGTGTTTTTTTTTAAGTTTATGAAGGCCCTAGGGTTAGGGCTAAACGTAGGTAGGGTTAGGTCAGAATTTTTTTTTTAATGAGTCTTTGACGAAAAAAATGAAGAAATTGAAAAAAAATTAACAAGGAAGCAAAACTTTAAAAGTGAAAAGTTGAAGTGTTGTTCTCCCAAATCTCTTACCAAAGCTAAAATTTGACCTCCTTCACAAGAAATGTCATATCTCTCCCAATTTTCAACCAAATTGGTTGCAAATTGGCTCAAATTTAAGCTGAGAGTGAGATCTACAATCCTAGAAAAATATAGTCATAAAATTTGGCCAAAAGTACAGTAAAAAAATGGAGAAAACAGACTGCAAAGACTATCACTAACTAAAAATGAAAGAAAAACACAAAAACGGCCATGACTTGGTCATTATAGCCCAAAATCAGAAAATCTCAGTACTTCCAAGAAGCTAGAAAAAAGATCTAGTGATCTACAACATAAATTTACACAAAAAATGAAGATTAAATGGTCAAAAATACCAAAATTGTCATGTGCCAATCTTAGCATTCAAACATCTAATCCATTCATTAAACATCAATTTGCAATGTAAATACAAGAAATCAAGAAACTAGTCAAAATTCAAGAAACTAACTAAATGTAACAAAACTTCACCAAAATGGGTAAAGATAGAATCCATTATTCATTATTATTGATCATTTACAAGATTAGGCCTGAAACTAGAGCATGATCGTAGCTCTCATGTAATTGTAGGCACATGAACCATCAATACTATGAAGAAAGCTCTCAAAGAGAAGCTTCAATATCATCAAAAGTTCAAAAATCATAAAAGTAGAATAGCCTCCAAATTAGCACGACCTCCTCTATTTATAGTGGGCCTTTAGTGCCTCTAATTAACATTTGGGACCTTATTACCTTAATTTGGGCCTTCCAACCATTATTATGATTCCCTCCAATACAAACGTGGTGTGGTTGTTTGCGCCTTTTTATTAACAATTCTAATGATTAGTTCCAATCTAGTTTAGCTCCATGGCTATTTTTGGTAATTCATTAGTAAGATCATGGGCCAATTACATACAGCACATTACAGTACATTCACTTACACTCAGTGCACCTAAGGGTTCTCTTGCTTCTATAAGTAATGAGATTACACTAATCTAACTTTCACTCTTCCTACTCTCTCTCCCTTTCTCTTTTGGTCGGTCTTTTCTGTCTACTACGACCTTAGTTGCATTGGATGTGGAGAGACCTGTAAACAGAAATGGAAGAGTATTCATGAGGAGAAGCTCTACGAGTTAAGGTAAGGTCTCTGCTTTGTCTATGGCTCACTAATCACTCAATACTCATGAATGAGTTATGCTTGCTGTAAATAGCTCACATGTATGATAACTGTGGATTGGTTTAGAGGGATTGGCTTCCATAACAACTACTATGATTGAGCATTGTCACAGCCGCACACTTGGGCAATCACTGAGATATGTACGTATTATCAATTTGGAAATTTTGTTTATGGACAACGATGATACATGTTATAGGTAAATCGTTGATGAATGTATAGTTTTGAGATTCATTTTGTGAAGTGATGGGCCGCTGGCCAGCGTTTGCTTATGAAGTGGTAGATCGCACTTCTATGTGCGTATTGAAGCGCTGCAGATGTGTACATGACTATATATATTGATGCTTGCCTACTGTGTGGATTTTCGTGTTTTGAGAATGCGTGGTGACAGCGGATCAGTACTCCATCGCTCTATGTGCGGATTTCCGCTTGATAGAATGCATGGAGACACCGAATCAGTGCACTATTGCTTTACCTGTCTTTTTGTATCAAAGCCAGTATTATATGATGATACATGCTTTACATAATCTTGTTTTGGCTCAATACTACTCACAGTTGGCCGCCCAATCTACTCTCATATTATCTCAGATGTACATACTGACATTGTTAGAGAATGAACTACATGGTTGCTCATAAGAATGGTAAAATAAATGTGGTGTCTCTGGTTATCATTTGGAAGAGGTTCTGTTAAGCAAAAGTAGTAGTATCAACCTTGAAAGTAATGATACCAAAACGATTGTAATATTTGTTATACGTGCTGAGAATCAAGTTATGAAGTAATATGGAGACGTGTTTATGGCTTGTGAAGATACTAACATTGGCTTACAAAAGAAATGACATGGTATTAAGGATAAACAACTTTTTTATAATATGAGACGATTATAACAATAACACACTACCTTTAACTCATTATTCTCAGTGTCTAATCAATAGTATATAAGGAAGATTTCGAATAAAGCAATTGGAGATGGGTAGCTCGCAGGATAACGCTTCCCCTCGCATCCAAGTATGAAGCCATATGAGGTAACACCGATCTGAATAGTGTTTGCGGCAATACATAACGATTTCTATGATAAGACTTTTAATGATGGCCTTTATAAGCAGTTACTAAGAAGTACTTACGTTCCACATCTTTAAACTAAAGAGAAATTATTTACGACATTTATAACAAGGACATGATTTATTTGACTTAAGAGCAGTTTCTTTTGAGTAAGCTATGAATTTTGTAAGAGCTTGACCTTGACATGCTTGTATGGCATGGAATTGCCCAAGCCGTAAGATGCTTGAACTTGCTACGACTTTCATGGGAGTGCCTGGGGCTAGTATGGCACATATCTATCCTAGTACCTAGCACTGATGCCAAAGTCATGTCTCTTGTTATCAATGTATTTCAAGATAGCTTTGTACATGCAAAATGCTTAAGTGAACTTAATACATTCTTTTTGATCTTGTACTGATTAGTATGGCATCGACCTTGATACAGTTTCGTTAAAAGACAAAATGTATTGCTAATTATGAAAGACATGATAGGGAAGATTGGACGTATTATTTGTAATTGCAATCATGTTGATAAGGTAGTGAATCTTGTTTCGGACATGGATAACAACTGATGCTCAACTATGACACCTATCTTTCTCACGTAACTAACTTGTGCGGTTGTGGTTTGTGGAATGGTGGCAAGTAACAACTGAGTGTCCTAAAACTTGCTTCACCTTATGGTACTCTATACTATAAGACTTTATACATCTTTGTTCTTACCTGTTATGCTATAAATTGAAGGGTTTAAAGGGTTTAGTCTTGACTTGTCAAGAGGGACTATGTGAAATCTTGTTTCTCTCTCTCTCTCTCTCTCTCTCTCTCTCTCTCTCTCTCTCTCTCTCTCTCTCTCTCTCTCTCTCTCTCTCTCTCTCTATACCGCTAACATATTGGATGTACCTTGTTAAATTTCAATTCTCTTGCATTATTCATATTATGTCATTTATGAAAATCAACAAACAAATAAAAATTAGTATTTTATTGATAGGCTCTAGGAACAAGCTCTATCGTCAATACTCTAGTCCTAATACTCACAAAGTGCCAAAAAAAATGTATGTACAGATGATTATTACGTTTTACGTTAAGACAAGGCTAGTTGTTATATTGAATTTTGTCAAAAAAACTTCTCTTTTCTGCAAAAATAATAGTATCATTCTTGAACCTTTGCCTGAACCTTCGCCAATCTGTCTGAGGTTTTCAAATTTAGTGATCCATTATTTTTGAGTTCGGCGAATATTAATTATATCTAAATTGTTCCAAAAGATCATTTTAACCCTCGCCAAGCTACAGAAATCATAGTGTCCACCAGAAGAACCTTCGCTAGTTCTACCCTAATGTCATCTTTGTCAAATCTATCTATTGTCAAACATACGACGATTAGTTTTTTTATATTTTTCATAAGCAGCCAGTTACGTAAATTCCTTACTTAAAATAGTATTGGAAGAACCCTCGCCGTGTGAACCTTTGCCAGAGTAACCTTCACTAGTACCATTTTAGAGTTCGGAATAGAATTGTTACTGATGGATTTTTTTTTTTAAGTGATAGATTTGTTGACATTACTATTGTCGTCATTGAATTACTAAGTATGTCGATATATGCTATCCAAAATTTTATTTTTCATATTTAGGATTACCTTGCAATGTCACTCATGTCGCCTAGCCCTATGTCTAGGAGTGTATGTGCATTGGAATCAAATAAGGTACGTTTTTTATGGAGAAATTTTTTTGCCAATTGTGAGATTAGAAATGATATTTGCTTGATATTGCATACCTTATGACAATTTTATTAGTATTATATTTTTTTTATAAAAATAAGAGTAAAAAGATGAGGTAGATATATATATTTTTATATTAAACATATGACACTTTACGTGTGTATCATAGCCATTAATATCAAGTAATTCTTTCAAAAAGAAAAAAGCCAAAACTACTGTAGAGGTATCTTGCAATCATATGAACATTTTATATCATTTTTAAATATCATGACACGCGCGCATGTGCGCGCGCACACACACACACACACACACACACACACACACACACACACACACATTGATCTCAAATACATGTAAATACATGATAGTGTCTCAGTATATGTACAACACAATATTTTAAATTTAAAATGAATTGATTTACAACTTAGATATTCATCAAGTAGTTTTATAAAAATCATCAAGTTAGTGTTGATGTTAGTATTAAAACATGTGTGAAGTGTATATTGCATATACAAATTTCTATTGATATGTATATTTAATGAATTTTTCCAGGAGAAGATTTTGGAACACACTCGAAACAAAGGAGATGTGATTAGAGCAAAGAAAAAATTACTCATCCAAGCAAATGGAACAAATAAAAAGGTAAATATTGCTTCTAAGTTTTTAGTCTAGCATGATTCAAAATGTGTATTAGACTGGATATAAATTTCAAATTACAACGAGGAAAAATCCTTTACAACATGCCACTTATTAATATATAAATACACACACACACATGCTTTTATAACCTATGTTGATTCAAATTATAGATTGAAAGTGAAATTAATCATGAAAAATTAATAAATAATGATGAAGTTTTTATTTTTCTAATTTCTCAAATATATTTGATGATCTTATCTTTGGAGACTGATTTGTCATTATTTGCATGAAACACGCTCTTCACTTGAATGCTATGGTCAATGTAGTGAATATAAAAAAACAAATTGGTTGCATGACACACACTAGCAAGTAAAGTTCCCAAAACAACATGGCATTGTAGGCCTATTAATGAGGGCTATTATTTGATCAAGGTTGAAGTATTTGAACCGAAAGGACTCCCAAAATATAATGAAGAGTGTACTACATTAGAGGATGTTTGTGGCTTACTTGTTTCATGGCCTAAGACATGGCTTTTAAAATCGAGTATCTAATTATAATGATTTGAAATAACATATTTTATCTCAATGTTATTTATTAATTAACATGTTAAAATATTTTTGTGATGTTGACATAAGTGTGTAAATAATGACAATCATAAAGAGAGTGAAAAATTTCTCTCATTTTAAATAATTTCTAAGTTGGATGTGAAATTGATTATCCTCATTGTTGTTCTCATATGATGGCTTTGTCCACCCTTTTAACATTCTTGCATACATTATAGAAAGAGTACTTTGAAACAATACATTGAACTTCTTTTAAGGGCAATAGATAAAAAAATTCACTCTATAATATTTAAATGTTTGCAAAAAGGCCGAAAATTGTCTTTTGAACAATGATTGATGTGAAAGATTCAACTAGTTTGATCGTATTTGCTATATTTCCATATTTGGCATATTGAGGCCAACTTTGTTTTTAGACTTAGAGATTGACTTTTTAAAGTTCATTAGTCTAAATGTCATTTGAATAAATACTTTTTGAAAGTGTGAAAAAGTTAGAAGGCGAGTTTGAGTAGATTCAAATTTGAATGCCGGGTACTTTGAATCTAGACCAAAAATAGTAGGGGTTAGCATCTTGGAGGGAAAGCCAAGTAGCCAAATAGGTTTTGGACCTGCTATAAAAGGATGTAACTCGTGGAGAGACATATCTTCTCTCTTATCCATCTCATTTCATGCTTATACATGGTCCTCTTGGGTTCTACTATCCATTGGTGCACTATACTTGTGATTGCTTGCAATTCTATGTGTAGAATGATCTATATTTGCTATTTTCGGATCTACACGTGTGAAATACAATAGCTTTCTGGTTTGGTATGGACAACAATAGTACTTTATCATTCCATTCAAGTTTGATCAAGTTATATTAGAGTTTGCATCTCATTTTGTGTGTAGATGCTAATTTTTGTACACTGGTGAGATTGGTAGAGTATTTCTCTTTGTAACCCAAGATCTTTCAAGTGGATTGGATCATAATGATCTGAAATCCTTCACATGGTATCAGAGCTTGTGTTTCAGGTTATGAAGGAGGAAATCAGATCTATCAATGATTTGGTGAAGATATCTTGGCTAGAGAGGATTCTACACCAAAATTGAGTTCTTTGTTTTTGTAGATTGGATCTTTTGTAGACCAAAACTCTAAATAGGTTCACAAACTTGATCAATTCCAATTTTTGATTTCACATACTAGATTTGGCCGATTTTTGGATCATTGGATCAGCCCAAGTGGTGGCTATTAGATTGCATAATAAAAATTTCAGCATTTGCTTGTAGATTTGGAATAGTCAATCTTTTGTCATTTTGACAAAACCCTAATTTCGATTGGATCTCTAGATAGTGAGGTTTCTTGACTTCATTTGAGTGTATTTCAATCTTAGGAAGTGGCAAAAGTCATTAGATTGAGGATAGATCATAGGTTGATCAAGATGCCATGATTCTATGTGCTGATTTGCTTGGTTCAAGTGCTAGAAGAGAATTGTTGAGATAGTTTCAAATCTTTGTGATTACTTTTGAAAGCCATTGTTGTTGTTCAAAGGAGTGCTTTGTGCATTGAAATAGGTTGAAAGAGAAGACCAGGTCATTGCTACATGGCAACCTCAATTGGAGTCATGTTGGAAGCCAATGACAGGCTTACCTCAAGTAACTGTTCATTGTGGAAAGTGAGGATGTAATCACTTCTTGAGATGAATGATGTTTTGGATATTGTTGTTGGTTTGGAGGAGAGACCAACAACACAACAAGATCAAGTGAGGTATGATAAGAGGGCCAAGAAAGCTCTACACATGATAAAGATGAATGTTACCAATTAGCTTCTCAAGGAAGTTGGTAAGTGCACATCATCTTTGGAAGCTTGGGATTCATTGAAGAAGCTTTATGAATCCAAGTCTACTTCTAGAGTGTTGACTCTAAGAAGGCAAATCTTTTCTTGTTTGCAAAAGAATGAAGAAAGTCCAAGTACTTTTGTTTTGAGGATGAAAGCATTGAATGATGAGTTGGCTTGCATTGATGAAAGCATTAAGGAAGGAGAGCTTATTCAAGTGATTCTTAATGGCTTGTTGGATGCTCATGCTAATATTGTTCAAAGTATTGCTATTCAAAAGACTTTGCCAAGTTTGATGGATCTTCAAGAGACCTTGATCAATGAAGAATATAGGCTGCAAGCAAGAGGTGAATCTACATCGACACTACAAGAGGATGCTATGTTCATAAAGGGCAAATTCAAGGGCAAAACCAAAAGTAAGTGGTCTAAAGGGCAAGATCAAGTGGATGCTTCTTCAAGTGGCAAAAAGAAGGATAGATCAAAGCTCAAGTGCTTCTATTGTGGCATCAAAGGACACTTTGCAAGTGATTGCACAAAGGAGATGGTATGGATCAAGAGGATGATTAAGGATCTTCACTTGATGGATTTTTCAGAGAGCCCAATCATCTTTTGTGACAATCAATCAGCCCAAAGATTGGCAACCAATTGTATCTTTCATGCTAGGAGCAAACATATTGAGGTGCAATATCATTTTTTAAGGGAGCAAATCATTGCAAAGGAGGTGGAGCTTCAACATGTGTCCTCAAGGGAATGTGTAGCTGATATCTTCACCAAAGCATTGTGAAAGGACTTGTTCATGAAGCATAGGAAATCACTTGGAGTGTTATCAAAGTCCATGCTAAAAATAGTTGAAGAGGGAGTGTGAAAGATTCAACTAGTTTGATCATATTTGCTATATTTTCATATTTGACATATTGAAGCCAACTTTGTTTTTAGACTTAGAGATTGACTTTTCAAAGTTCATTAGTCTAAATGTCATTTGAATAAACACTTTTTTAAAGTGTGGGAAAGCTAGAAGGCGAGTTTGAGTAGATTCAAATTCGAATGTTGGGCACTTTGAATCTAGACCCAAAAATAGTAGGGGTTAGCATTTTGGAGGGAAAGCCAAGTGGCCAAATAGGTTTTGGACCTGCTATAAAAGGATGTAACTCGTGGAGAGACATATATTCTCTCTTTTCTATCTCATTTCATGCTTATACATGGTTCTCTTGGGTTCTACTATCCATTGGTGCACTATACTTGTGATTGCTTGCAATTCTAGTATGTGTAGAATGATCTATATTTGCTATTTTTGGATCCACACATGCGAAATACAGTAGCTTGCTAGTTTTGTACGGACAACAACAGTTCTTTATCATTTCATTCAAGTTTGATCAAGTTATATTAGAGTTTGCATCTCATTTTGTGTGTTAACATATTTGGCTGGCTTGGTTAGCATCCAAAGTTTATTTGGTTCCATCTTCTCCAATCATGTTGCTCTCTGTGGGCAAAACTTGCATTCACTCCTACTATGGTTCTTTCATTCAATACTTCAAGGATGCAGTGGTCTGAATTTTTTTTTTTTATTACTAAAATAACCTGGTCTCACATTCAATCAAGGTCCCATGGTGTAGTGGTTATCACGTTCGCTTTACACGCGAAAGGTCGCGAGTTCGAAACTCGCTGGGGCCAGAATAACCTTTTTTAGCGTGCAACTATACTTAAAAGAAATTTCGCTCTTCAGTCTAATAACAGGGGGAGAGCTGGATTGACGTAGTTTTTGATGAATGATGATCATAATTTAGTTACTGCGATTTCAGAATGTGAAGATGAACAGGGTTGGCTTAAAAATAAACAAACAGATCCTGAACCTTGTTTAAATCAGCGGTGAATAACAAAAGACTGTATTCCCACTTTACTAGTTGCAATATATAACATGGCTTTCCTCGTCAAGATTTTGACCAGCAGCAAATAACAGAATAGTGATTGACAGGGTGCATTATAAGACATTATATAATAATCACAAATTCAAGGAGTCTCAATGCTTATGAACAACGATTTGTCAACTACACAACAGCATTTTCAGTAGTCATTCTTCTGTTCAAGCCTCTCATGAAGTGGTTTCGGTCGTTGTTTTTCTTCAGCCCCATTGCAAAGAGGCCTAGGACATGATAGCGTGCAAGTATTGAACTCGATCTCAATGAAGCACACACATTTATCAGAATTCAGAAAGATAAGCTCGGATCTAATTCTCCCAACTTAATCTCAGCATCCTGAATAATAATTTGGAGGAAAGGCCAATGCCTAAATTTAAATTGGATAAGGTTAGATAAAGCATTTATGTCTTTTATTGGACAATGGAGGGGAGAGAAGGGACCCACCAGCCGGCCTAAGATTACCTAAGGTCTTCCCCTCGCATCTTGACTTGCCCTAGGCTAAGGGGGCAACTCTAAGTCCTTGTAAAATAGGAAGAGGCCGCTTGAAGTGACTTCCACCAATCAAGATGGAGTATTTCCACTTAAGCCCCCACTCCATGTGAAACCACCCTAAATGTACCCCTCCCAGCCTCTTATACCATTAGTGGCTTGCTCATTACACTTTTTTTTAAAGGAAGAGAACACATGCATCTCCTTAGGTGAAATGCAAGCAAACAAAAGAATTGCATGCGTCTTCCGAGCGTCAAGGTGCGTGTAAATAGAGTAAAATTTATCTTTCTCTACATGCACCTTCGACGTAGAAGGTGTGAATAAGAAACAAATTACATTCAAAAAATTTCATGTCGGGGAAGGGTCGCCTCTTCGGCCCTTCCGTAGTTCCTTTGAGAAAAGGCCTCGAAAGACATCGTGTTCTTGATGTTGGTATCTCAAATTTTCTTGAAAATGAAGGCCTTGATGGAAGTTTTCTTGGAGCACTGCAATCAAGATAGAAAAGGTCGATAACAATGCTTGGTGTGTGGATAGTGTCACCAAGAACATGAAGTGGAGATAGAAGCACGCGTGAACTAGTCTCTTTTCTAGTACATAACGTCTAAACTAAGACCAATTATCGAGGTGAACAAGAGTGCCATTTGGATATGAAATTTGGTTAAGAAAGTTGACACTCGGCCTCCTATTGAATAGCATCTCAAAAGGTGTTCTTTCATCCAATATAGCACTCGGCCACTTATTGCATAGAAAGTTAGCACACAACAAAGCTTGATCCCAAAATGGTTTTGGAAGATTAGCACGTAACCTCATGGCTTTGGCACTTTCACATAAATTTCTATTCTTCCTCTCAGCCACTCCATTTTATTGTGGTGTCCTTGGAGTTGTGTACTCCCTCTTGATCCCATGCTCATCATAAAAGGCCTTGAACTTGGTTGAGATATACTCACCTCCTCAAGCACTTGATCCTTGTAGTGAATTGGTTCTCCCTTTGCATTCTTGAACTTCACAGAGACATCATACACTTCATCTTTGCTCTTTAGTAGATAGATCCAACAAAATCTACTAAAATCATCAATGAAAGTTACATACATCTTAGCTCCACTATTGCTAATTGTAGTAATTCCATGAATATCCAAATGTATAACTTGAAAAGGCTTTGTAGATCTAGTATAAGGTAGTCTATGTGACTTTGACAAAGCACAAGGCTCACAACTTGCTTTCTTGCCATTACCTCCAATGACTTGAAGTTGAGATGCCCCATCCTCTTGTGCCAAACCTCTTGACTTGACATTTGCTCTCTTGCCACACATCCAACTTGGTTAGCAATATGAATAAGTTCCCTTGTCTTTTACCTCTTGCAATCACAATATCATCAAACTCAACCTTAAGACCCTTGCTTAGCATTTGGCTAACACTAAGTAAGTTCTTAGTAATGGAAGGTATGAACAAAACATCCTTCAAATGAACATTCCTATTTGTAGAGAGAGAAATAAGAATTGTGCCAGTCCCTTTGATTGCACACTCACCATCATTGGCCGTGTAGATCACCCTCTTGTCATCTCCATATGGCAACAAAGAAGTGACGTACTCTTTGTGAAAAGTCATGTGTGAGCTTGCTGTTAGATTTCTTATGCTTAGCCTTAACAAATCGTTCAAGTAATGAGCACCCTGCAAATAGCTGAAGGGGGCCGACAATATATTTTGGATCTTCGCATTTTTCCACACTTCATTTTTCCTTAAAGCATTTTTTGTTTTAAGGCACTGTCGCCTTTTTTGCACCTTAGGGATTTTTTTGCCTTAATCATTTTTAGGCACCTTCACCTTTTTTGCACTGTCGGGAAAAAGCAACATTGTCGGGTTTTTTCGCTTTTTCTTTGCCTATGTTTTAAAGGCATTTCACATTTTTGCACCTTCGGGCAAAATGCGACACTGTGATCAAAATTCATTTTAAGGGCACTGTCGGGTTTTCTGCATTTTTGTACCTTCAGGAAAATGCGACACTGTGGCCAAAACCCCATTTAAAGGTAGGGTCAGGTTTTTCGCATTTTTCACACCTTCGAGAAAAATGTGACACTGTCCAATTTAAAAGCACTATAGGATTTTTTGGATTTTTTCTGCCTTCGCTTTAAGGGATTTTTTCACCTTCGGGATTTACATGCCTTCTCTATTCAAAGGCACCTTCGCGTTTTTCAGGTTTCTCCAATAGTGGCAGACCGACGTCACCAACTTACATCAACCCTAAAAACAACTGGACCGTTAAATATCCCAAGTGCAGGTACCCACTTTGTACATATACATAGACTGGCATAAATAGCATTCAATGCTTGTAAGATATTCCTAAAGACACTTGTAAATATATACTACTAGTTGAATCAAGAAATGTAAGTGTTAATCAAGTTTTTAACGTTATAATCTGAGTTCTTATGTAGCCAGTGTTATCACGCTCAACAAGATGAAGTTATTACTTCAAGCCATTGTATTCATTGTTGATATTAATCAAAGTGCAATCTTTGTCTCACTACTGTATTGTTCATTTGCGCAATTTTGTATGAATGATTCATCTTGAATATCTATGCTACTAATTGTTGTGTTTTCGCTCCTACACGACAATGCCCAAGCTTCCGTTGCTTGTCCCCACATTTTTACAACATGGTATCAGAGCAGGCATTTTAGTAATCTACATTTCTACTACAGATTATCAGTCTTGTTTCTACCAAGATGTCTCTCTAGCAAACGCGCAGCCAACAGTATTCCGACAATCGTTGTTTCTACCAACGATCTCATTCTACCAAAATGGATCCATCATCTAGTTCATCTCTCATTGACAAACTCGATGGAGATAACTACCATCTCTGGAAATTCAAGATGAAGGTTATACTACTAGCCAAAAAACTGTGGGACATCGTTGATGGCACAGAGCTCAAACCAAAAGGTGATGCAGCCAGCATCACCAAAAGTGGAGACTGAGAGATGGCAAAGCATTTGTCATGATCACTCTCAACATCAAGGATACTCAGATCAGCCACATACGTGTTGTTCAGACTGTTAAAACTGCATGGGACATCTTAGCAACTCTCTACGATATCAGAGTTGTTACTTCTAAGTTACATTTGAGGAAGAAATTCTTCACCTTGAGAATGTCTGACACAGAAAGTGTTTCAAGTCATCTCAACATGTTCAAAAATCTTATGGAGTAGATGACTGCAACTGGCTCAGTCATAGAAGATTCCAATGCACTCATGACTCTATTCTCGAGTCTACCTGAAGCCTACGAAAATTGGGTAATGGCAATTTCTGCACAGGAGCACCTCACTCTATCAGGAGTAATATCACTGTTTCTACAAGAGGAGATAAGAAGATCAACATTCTCCCCAGGCTCAGAATCGGATTCTCAAGCTCTATATTCAAAAAATCAGAAGTTTAGATTCAAGAGATCTACAAAGTCAGATTATACTGACAAGAAGAACAACATGTAGTCCGGTTCAAGATCGAATTCAAGTTCTTCATCATTCCAACCAGTGTAGAAACTATTCTGTAGATACTGTCAGAGAACTGGCCACGAAATCAAGGACTGCTGAACTTTGAAGTACAACAATAAAAAGAAGAAGCAGTTCCAACAACAAGCACACAATGCTACAACCAATTACTCAATTCAGCAACAAGAAGAAGATAAAGCAACTTTCATGACCAAAGTCGGAGAACAATAGGATATCAATATCTAGTATCTAGATTCTGAAAACTCAACACATGACTCACCATTGCGACTGGTTCAAGGACTACAAGTCATTCACCCATACAAGAGTTGTGCAACTTGGAGACAACTCATCACATTCAAAATGTCAGAGCTCGTAATAAATTGCGGCTAACTAAATAATCAACAAATAAAGCATGCCATGATAATCCAATGAAAGGAGGCAAGAGGAGGCTCGATGCTATGCACCTTCCAATGGGAACAAAAGTGAAATAGCAAGATAATCTCAAAAGAGATAGCAATTTAGCATAATCTCAAAAGTGTTATTTTACAAGGGGAATGCCTCTCTTCTTATAGCAAGAAGGGCCTTCCATAAGCTTCTACTAACTTATGGGATTAGTTTCTAAAACTTGCCATTCTAAAGCTTCTAAACTTCTCAAATTCTAACCTAGAAAGCCTAAGACTCTAAACTTAGAACTCAAGATAGCTTAAAATCTTTTATTTTCTAAGCTTAAGTTTCTAAGATTAAGTTTTCTATGTTAAGTTTTCTAACTTAAAAGTTTAGAATTTAATTAAGTTTCTACTCATGGACTTATAACACACATGCCATGGTAGGAGTTTATTAACAAGTACTCACATGTGGACTTACAATACACATGCCACGGTGTTTTATTTTACTTTGATTTTACTTTGTTGCTAAGATTATCCCCCTCCAAATTGGATTGGCGGTCCCACGCCAATGGCAATACAAAGAACCCCGTTCCGTATGGTGTGGGAGGAGTCAAAGTCAATGCGGCTTGTAGATGTGGATCATTTTGTAAAGTGCTATTCCATAGGAGATGAAGCTTTGAAGAAGTATGAGCGTCTCCAGAAGATTTGGCTCTTTGATGGTTTGTATTTCTAATTGCTCACGCTGATGATTCAATGGATGATGTACAAGAGCTTGGGTTGTTGAATATGGTATGAAAACAACACAAGGTGAGAATGAACCGTAATGAGATGAAGATGAGGATAAGTGGCAAGAAGTGACTTGGATATGGGGTGGTGGTGGAGGTGAAGGAATGGATCAAAGGTTTGTTGCTCATAGTTGTCTCTTGAAGACATGTGTTGGTAGAATTTCGATTGCAGCTTCTTTGAGGTCAATCGTACTGTTGAGAGCTCCATGAAGGATTTCTTGGAATAGAGGCTTGAACAATTGCCATTTTTTTTTTCTCATATAAAGTAGTGCCCTTTGAATAGTCAACAAGTGAATAACTTGTCGATTCTTGAACTTGAACCGGATCTAGAACCGATTATGGAATTCCCTACTCCCCATTTCACTTCAATCTCGAAGATCAAATATGATTATTTGAAGGAACATCTTCGAATAATGCTGACAATTATGTTTCGCAGTTCGATTCAATTGTTAACTTGAACAATGAAGGTGCGGATGCTGACAAGCTATCTTTCCTAGTCTTCTGAGAAAGCAAGCACGCATATGGTACAATCAAGTTGAACCAGGACATGAGGCTACTTGGTTGCTACTGAAAGATGTGTTTCTGAACCAGTTCAGAGAAATTGGTTATTCATTCAGAGTTCTCGAACGACTCAACAATGTGCAAAAAAAGAGTAAAGAATCTCTACGAAGGTATACACAAAAAGTAAAGAATATAATTGGAAAACTAACCAGAGTGTATCCTGTCATGATGCAAGTCGAGTGGTTTTTGATAGGTTTACCACCAAAAATTGATTGATACTGCAGACAATGAGATATGACTTCCTTATCAGCAGTCATATCAAATGTTGAGAACGAGACTTGAAGTTAGCACGCAAAAAGATGATCTACTAGACGAACTTGAAAGTCTAAACATGATTGTAGTGGCAGTGAAGATGAATCTAACTTTGAATCCTATTCAAGTTCTTCCAGTTTCGAATCTGATTCCAGTGATTCATCAGACTCAAAAGCTGATGAGGGAGATCGAAAAAAGAAACAAAAGTCCAAACAAAAAGAAGATAGCACAAGCACTAAGGACAAGTCTGGAACATCTAAACTTGAAAAGCTTTGAAAAAATAATATGGCTAATTTTAATAAGAAGTTCAACAATTTGAAAGTTCAAATTTCAGAAGTTGCAGACAAAAGACTGAAAGCTTCTTCTTTGAACTCAAGAATATGGTATAGACTACAAATCTATGAATGTAAAGTATGTTGAAGATCCTACCCAAGAAGTGCTCTTTATATTTCAAGGTGATGCGACTACAAATTATGTTCAGGATACCACAACACCAAACCAACAATCCAAACCAAATTTGCACCCAAAAGACACAACCCTCCAGAGTTTTTGGCACCAGCAACGAAGGTCACCAATTCGACAAAACCAGTTTCGGGTGATTGTTATAATTGTGGAGAACCGGGACATTTTTTGCCTGACTGTCCACAACCACAGAAGCCGATTGGATATGTACATCTCTGCTCGAACTATAAAGAACCTAGCCACAAATATCCTGACTGTCCACAATCGCAAAAGTCACGTCCAAAGTACCAGTTTTGCTACACCTACTGTTGTTGCAAATTCGAAAGGAAACGCTTCAGTAGATGTCGTTGTACAGACGAAGACAATTGACCAATCTTGGCCGAGCAATGTCGAAAAGTAACCACGAGAAGCAAAATCTCCTCAAAATATGACTCGAAAGTTTCTTTGAAGAAGAGAAGAAATTCCTCAAAGAAGAAATCATCGAACAAATCTGTGACGAAGGAAGATCTTAAAGATGATCCCGATTATGATCGTGATGCAACAAAGCTATTTTTGGAGGATATTTCTGTAGAAGCTAAGGAGATTATCAATTTTGAATTACAGACAAATGTTGCAGAAAAGAAAGTCACATTCGAGGAAGGAGACGTTGAAATTAAGAAGACCAAGCTTTCTGATGCCACAATTGACAAGTCTATCACGAAAGTGAAGATGAAGGATTATGATATTGTAATTGATATTGGCTCTCTACCAAATGTTGGCATACTATCTATTGATTTGGGAGACCTCGGTGCACCATAAATCGATGTCACAATTGCTGGATGCTTAATAAAAAATGTGCCGATTGATTCATGTTCGAGTGCCCATATTATAACAGAAGACACTGCTCATGCCTTGGGTTTGACTGATATTCAACCAACTCAACGAAATTGTAATACCCTATTACATGCATATTTTTCTTGAATTACTATTTTGTGATACTCAAATGATGAAGATAACCACCGAATATGAAGAAATATCTAATGGATCCGACAATGACAAGTTATTCATATATATATTGTAGATAAAGAGGCCTAAATAAATGTGACTGAAGGACTATAACTTGAAGGGCAGTTACGAAATGACATGAACCTTATTAAGAAGGATAGCCCTAAGAGTGGAACAGTCTAGAAGACTCAATTATTGTGCCTCAAGCACAGATTGTAACCTTCCACGTGCTTGCTTCTCATTGGAGCAAAGCCGCATGACAAGGATGCCACCTAGAAAATTGTATACTTGTAATTTTCTTATTTGATGGAATTAGTCAATTAAATTAAACAAGAAGCGGCATATCGGTTACTAGAGAGCTACGTACTTTCGCGCTCATTCCCTATATGTACACCACTTACGCTTCAATACAACCACCGAGTTTTTTAGGAGATCACAGAGAGAGTTAGAGTCTTCAAGTTCTCCCTTGCCTCTGCTTTCATAAGCCTTCTACTTGTTGAGTACTTATGTTTTTGATAGTTGGTAAGCCTCACCTTGTCGAATGTGCTTGTGATTGTAACTCTGGTCAGACACTTCCTTAGCCTTGATATTGTCATATGCGAGCAACCATAAATTCATTGCTAAGATTGTCTTTAAACTCATTGGTTATTTGATTGCATGTGTGATCGAATAATCGATTGCTTGAAACTTAATTGTGATGTTAACATTTGAAATCAATGTTACATTACACTGACGTATATCTGGACTTACACATCCTAAAGCTTGCTCTATGTTGATGTAAATCAATACTCTGAAATTTGCATATGGATATTCGTGCAGTTTAAATTAGTAGTCAATCATCCTTTTGAATGAGCTCTTTCTATTGTTGAAGACAGATTGTCGGACTACCTTTGGATTGTACTGAGACATTTGTATTTTTCTCTGCCTTGGATTTGACTTTGTCCTTGCTTGAGGATTGTTGATGTTGGTTCTTGCTCCTCCCTTTGTGCTTATCCTTGGCAAAGAGAGCTTTGCCATCATTATAAGTGAGAGAAAGCTTGTCCATCCTCAAGAGCTTGTACTCTTGTCTTGATTCTTCCAAAATTAGCACATTTTGGAGAGCCTCCAGACTTGGTAGCTCCTCCTTAATGGCATAGGATTGCACAAGGTTATCAAATTCACTTCTCAAGCCATTGAGAATGACTTGAACTAGCGCATTTTAATTGATGGAATCACCAATACAAGCAAGTTCTCTATGAATATCTTTTACTCTCAAAACATAACTAGATGCACTCTCATCACTCTTTTGGCTACTTTGAAAGATTTTATTCCTAAGAGTGAGAAGCCTAGAGGTATTCTTAGCCTCATAGATAGTCTTGAGACCATCCCAAGCTTCTTTGGTTGTTGTACAAGTACCTATCTCTCTCGATATCTCATTAGAGACATTCATCTTAATGTAGTGGAGAGCCATCCTAGCTCTCTTTTTGTATTTTTGAACCTCTTGAAGAACTTGTGGTTCTTCTTCAAGGCCAGGAACTATGTCCATCACATCTTGAAGGATCAATATGGACTCCATTCTCATTTTCCAAATTGAATAGTTTGAAGTGGACAATCTTTCACTTGGTTCCAACAAGGATGAATCTATTGAAGACATTTGAAGTGAAGAAAACTCAAATGATGAACAATAAATGTTGCTACACACTCTCAATAGGATCCAATAATAGAGTACTATCTGCTCCTATGAAATATCTTGCAACTATTTGTGAATTGATTCTCACTAGCTACACAAATCTCTCTAAAACAAGATCTAATTCACATCAAATGATGGAGTATAGGCAAAGTTAGGATCAAACACTCTTAGCACGTGTGAAGTACACTAACAAACCAAATTTGACTCAAATACAATGATATTGTATGAAACAAAATGGCTAAGATCTCAAAACAGTGCCTAGATCACAAATAGATGAGATTGGTAAGCATACAACTGTGATTTTGGATCAACCAAGCAATATCTTGACCAAACCAAATGTGTCCACCCAGGTCTAGGTGCCCTAACTAACCCTCTTCAAAAGCTTATAACTTCTGATTGGCACAACCAAATGGAATGAAACTGATTGCATCAGAAACTAGACAAAAATAGCTTCAAAACAAGCTATCAAGCAAGATAAATGGATCAAGCATGAGAGAGAACCTCCAAACTGAAATTGGATGTTCCTCACACGTGTCTGAGCACCTGATTCCGTACAGTACTAGGTCAGACCCAATCAATGTCCTTTTGATCTCTTTTGATCCAAAATTGAACAAGATAGCTAGAAAAATGGGCCTTGACAATTTCTAGCTCAAGATTGATGAAAAGTTTTCACTTAGATGGATCAAAATGCATGGTAACCTTAGGTAGGCTCTGATACCATGTTGAATTCACACGTGTGGATTGTCCACAACATGTACTTTTGATCTCCTAAGGTGTGTAGATGCACCAAGATCAAGACTAGATTGAGATTCAAGATCAATCTTTGATTCTATGGCAAAAACACACTACTACATGCATTCAATCACTTCCAACTCTCACTCACACGTGTGAAAAGTATTCAAAAAATCATCTAAGTAAAAACAAGCTGCTCTCCTCGGGTAGAGAGAGAAAAAGCATCATGAGCACTTGGGTAGAGAGAGAAAGCTAGAAATCCAATAACACTCAAAATCCATATGATCACCAGATCAATTAGCTTCAAAATAAGGAGTACAATTATATTAGTAGATCCACGATCTACCACTATGCTTAACTATGATTGGACCATACTTTGTCACCTCTTAATCCTATTGGACCATTGATTTATGCACCTCTTAATTCTATTGGACTATATTCAAGCACACCTCAAATTCCTATTGGACCTCACATGGTTCCACCTCTAAATCCTATTGGACCTCTTAGAATTCATCAAACAAAAGCATTACACTTGTCTACACTCTAATTGGCACGAGTTTAGCCTCTTACTCTATTTTGGCTCAATAGTGGCATTACAAGTGGAAATGCATAATTTGCCATCTATGCCAAATTTGTTCCTATCAACATCCTACACCTAGATGCTTGATGTAAAAAACATAAGACCCCTATATCTAACATAGATAGTCTTTTTCAATTCTTCACACTTTGTTGGTAGAATCAAGATCTGTCTGATTAGTTGTTCTACACTCCCTCTCAAAGTGGCAGTTGGATTAACCCCAATCTTCTTCGCTATTTTTCGAACAAGGCTTTACTTAGTGGCTTTGTAAAGATATCAGCTGTCATTTCCTCTGTGGGTATGAAGACTATCTTCAGTATCTTCTTCTCGACTGAGTCCCAAATCACATGATACTTGATAGCTATATGCTTTGTTTTCGAGTGAAATACATGATCTTTCGTAAGATAGATTGTTGAAGTGTTATCCATTAACAAGACATAAGGTTCAAAACTAGATTCACCAAATCCTTCCAATATCTATTTAATCCAGATCAGCTCATTTGCCATCTTGGCTATTGCTACATATTCTGCTTCACAAGAAGGTTGAGCGACTGTTGTATGCTTCTTGCTAATCCAGAGTATGGCTGCGCCAGATGCTAGAGTACAACCTCCTGAAATACTTTTGCTTATCATCCTTCATGGATGCCTAGCTTGCGTCACTGTAAGATTCGATGTGAAATCCAGCTTCCTTCGAATAACACAGTCCATACTCTTTCATTTCTTGGAGATATTGTAGTACTCTCTTTGCCAACTTCCAATGTAACGATCCTGGGTTCTGATTATATTGGCTCAGCCTGTATACTGCAAATGCTATATCAGGTCTGGTGTTGTTTGCTAGATATAACAATGATTCAATCAGTCATTTGTTTCTCTTCCTCGAGAGTCTGTAGACAATCTGCCTTGTTCAGTATTGTTCCAAGTATCATGGGAGTATGCACACCTTTGCATTCGAGCATGTTGAAGTCTTCAATGATCTTTTGAGTGTACTTTTGTTGGTGAAGATACAACTTACCACCTTCAAAGTCTCTCACATTCTGCAAGCCTAGATAGATTTTAGCTTCTCCTAGGTCAACGATCTCAAATATTTCAGAAATGTCTCTTTTGACACGAAATTAACTTACCTCTTCTTGAGAAGATAAGCGTGTCATCATCATAAATAGCTAAAATGATTATTTCATTTTGGACATGTTTGATATAGACATTTGATTCAGCAAATAGAGGTTTGAAGCCTATGGAATGTAGTTCTTCGTCCTTCTTTCTATACCATTGTCTCGCTGCCTGTTTGAGACCATAAATGCTTTTGTTCATGTGAAATCCGTATTCTAGATATTCTTGGCTTACAAAACCAAGTAGTTGGTCCATGAATAAGTCTTCTTTCAATTCAGCGTGCTAGAAAGCAGTTTTCTCATCCACAATATGGATTTTCAAATCATGAGCCACTACATACGCGAATAACAAGCGACTTGATGTATGTTTGACTAACGGTGAGAAAGTATCAATGTAGTCAGTCCCATACTTCTGTGAAAAACCTTTAGCAACCAACCTTTCCTTGTATCTGATGTTTTCTCCATCAGGACCTGTTTTAATCTTGTAGATCCACTTGCACTTGACTAGTTTTCTACCATCAGGTATAGGTGCAAGTCTCCATACATTGTTCTTGTACATGGATGACATTTCATCCTCCATTGCCTGAATCTAGCGATCTTTATTTGGTTCATCTACAACTCCCTCAAATGTTTGAGGTTCGTCAGAGAATCCACCAAATTTGATGACTGTATTAAAAACATCTTGACCATACCTTTCTGGTGGTTTTTGTTGTCTGTCTAATCTTCTCACAGGTGGTTTCGAGTTCGATTTTGCAGGTTTCGAGTTCAATTCTGATTCGAGCTTTTCTACTGGAATTCGAACTGGTGATTCGAGTCTGTCAGGTATTCGATCTTGACCTCTCTCTGGATCTGGTAACTCTCTTTCATCTTCTGTTGTTTTTCTTCTGTTGTCATTAGCAGCTCATAGTAATTTTTGAGAATTTCATAGCCGACTAGATCATTGTCTGCTATGTATTTCGTCTCATCAAATTTAACATCTCGAACAAAATGTGAGGTGGCTCCCGAATCAAGTACTACTTCACGAATTAAATTAGATGAACAACATAGATCAGTACTAACATAAGCTCTTGAATTCCTTGTTGCCCTGTCTTCTGCTTCTCTGGAGCATTCTGCTTTGTCTTTGACATAGTTTGAATCTGAAGGTTCGCTTCGGTTATATTCCTTTTTGTTTCTAGATTCTGATAACAGTTTATTGCTGCATGACCCTGTTTATGACAATGAATGCATTCAATTTTTGGACTTAGCCAACACTTTTCTTCTGTGTGATCTGATCTTCTGCATCTGTTGTAGATCTTCTTATCACTTGAATTCTTCTGTTGTTTTCTAGATTGTTGTTCATTAGTCTTAGACTCATTCTTCTTAGATGACTCCCTCTTAAACTTAGACTTCTTAGAGAATTTATTCTTCTGAGTAAATAGAGCATTTTATGAATCACCATTGTCGTCATAGCGTTCACGAGCTTCTATTTCTTCCTTCACTTCGTCTATTGCCTTTTGAAGTGTCATTGTCGCATCTTTCGCCAATAAGATTTGAGTTGTGTGGAATGACTTGGGTAGGGCTCGAAGAAAATAACTAAGCTGTTTTTCCTTAGAAATTGTATTTTCTGCACCAAAAACTACAAGAAAATAAATAGATCTTTTATCTTTCGCACAAATGTGTTCAGGTCTTTGTCGTCCCACTGTAGGTAAGTTTATTGGTCTTCCAAGAACATGATCTGATTACGAGGAGATCGAGTCTCATTCTTGGTTTGCAATTCTTCCCATAAATCCTTTGCGTTTAAATTTGATGTAAGATCTAGCATTAAATTCATTAGAGGAGTTCTCAATATCAAAAATACCCTTTAAGGAATGCCATGTAGGATATAGAAAAATAAAAAAATAAAAAAAACAATATTGTTTATTTGCTTGCCCACACCACTCCCAAGGCCTCCCCAACTCCCAATGATCTAACCATAGTGTCTATAGTCATAGTTAAGAACTGTTAACAGTTTGCAGTATAACTTGACTAAATTCAAAAATATTTCCTGCATTGGTTACGAAAAGGGCAATATTTTCACTGGATCTAGAATATGACTGCCATCCCCAAATTCGAATCAGAAAAAATTGCAAAATGTTTACATATGCATTCCTTCCACGAGAATGGAAATATGAGCACCAACTACCTATTGCAATGAAAAAATGAGCGGCATTTCCAAACATTTAGCTTTTACAAGGTAAAAATTTTCTAATTCAACAAAAACCACATCACTTTCAACAATACCTCCAATATAGTAAAAGTTATATTCCAAATCTTCTAACCAATTATCTACATTAATGGAGTGAATGTCTCCATCAAAGATAGGACTAATGTACTTAGACAGTCGTTGATTGTAACAATAGGGGCTACTTTGAGTAGTGACTTTAGTACTTTAATGCAACTGATTACTCTATTATTTTTTTGATGATGACATTGTATCATCTACATGTGGATATCCCTATTGATTTGGCACTTTGCAGAGAAGAGGAGGCAAAGGAATTCAGATTTCTGCTAAGGATCGTTCTCGTTACAGGGCATAAAAGGTTATTTGTGTCTTACATTCGGAAGATGCTGAAGGACATTTTGCCATGAAGAACACTGTTAATAAGATATTGACTGCCAAATATTGGTCACCTACAATGTTTAAGGATGTCTTGAATTATATATGATCGTGTGATCCATGCCAGAGATCTGCTAAACCAACGAAAGCTACAAATTGGCCGTTGATGCCAATCATACCACTTGCACCATTTGAAAAGAGGGGGATTGACTTGTCGGTCCAATCAAACCAGTGACCTGACATACTAAGTGTCGATATATTTTGGTCACAACGAATTATGCAACAGACAATGTGGAAGCTGAAGCAACGAAACGAAATGATGCAAAAGCTATCACAACTTTCTTATTCAAATCTATAATCACATGTTGTGGTTGTCCTCTTGAGTTAGTCAGTGATCGTGGTACTCATTTTCTAAACAATACAATTCGACTACTAACAACCTATTTTCCGATCAAACACAGAAAGACAACCCCTATAATCCGAAAGCCAATGGCTTAACTGAGAGAGCGAATGGAATACTATGCAAGATCCTTAATAAGATTACTATTGCACATGCTACAGATTGAAATCAAAAGTTACCCTCAGTTCTCTGGGCTTATCGAAACATGGAAAAGATAAAGACGAAGTAGATGCCTTACTTTCTTACCTATGGTATGCACCCTATTCTGACAATTGAATTTTTTGAGGTGCCAACTTTTTGAATACGAGCACAACGAACAGAAGCAGAATGTATTAATGAAAGGTTGTTGACTATTGAAGAACTATCAGAAGCTCGAACAACTTCGAAGGATCTTACAGAGAAAATTCAGGAGCAACGAAAGAAAAAACATGATACAGGTCTTAAGATTGGTGATTTTAAAGCCGATGATTATGCCACAGTTTTTTGTGGGTCAAAATTCTAATTTTAATTGGATCTCTATTTTGTGAGGTTATTGAACTTCATTAGAGTGTGTTTCAATCTTAGGAAGTGGCAAGAGTCATTAGATTGAGGATAGATCATAGGTTGACCAAGATTTCTACATTTTATGTGTTTATTTGCTGGATATAAGTGCTAGAAGAAAATTGAGAGGTTCCATATCTTTGTGATTTATTTTTGGAAACATTTGTTGTATTTCAAAAGAGTGCTTTGTGCATTGGAACATGTTGAAAGAGAAGGATCAAGTCATTGCAACATGGCTACATCAAGTGGATACATGTTGGAAGGCAATGATAGGATTACCTCAAGCAACTACTCATTTTGGAAAGTGAGGATGGAATCACTTCTTGAGATGAATAATGTTTTGGATATTGTTGTAGGTTTGGAGGAGAGGCCAACAACACAACAAGAACAATTGAGTTATGACAAGAGAGCTGAAAGAGCTCTACACATGATAAAGATAAATGTTAGCAATGAACTTCTCAAGGAAGTTGGTAAGTGTACTTCATCAAGTGAGGCTTGGGAAGCATTGAAGAAGCTTTATGAGTACAAGTCTACTTCTAGAGTGTTGACTCTAAGAAGACAAGTCTTTCAAAGTTTTCAGAAGAATGAAGATATTCCAAATATTTTTGCTCTGAGAGTGAAGGCTTTGCACGATGAGTTAGCTTGCATTGATGAGAGCATTAAAAAAGGAGAGATTGTTCAAGTTATTCTTAATGGTTTGTTGGATGCTCATGCTAACATTGTTCAAATTCAAAGAACTTTGCCAAGTTTGATGGATCTTCAAGAGATCTTGATCAATGAAGAATATAGGCTTCAAGCAAGAGGTGAATCTACCTCAACATCTCAAGTTGGAGAAGAGGCTATGTTCATCAAGGGCAAATTCAAGGGCAAAAGCAAATATAAGTGGTCTAAAGGGCAAGATCAATTTTATCCAGCCACCCATACTCCGACTCCTTTGGTAGCATCATCATCATCCCCAGTGCATCCAACATATCCACAGAACTACTGATGGAGCAAATGACAATGCTACACAAACATAGACGGAACAACTAATGACTCAGTTTGATCAAGAACTGAAGGCCTTGCAGGGGGTTGTAGCACCAATTCCCAATCTACCAGAACAGAACAAGTTGTAGTATCCATGCTGAAAAAATGTATGGTGCTCAGTTTGCACTCTGAACCCCATCAGTATCCGATGATCAACCCTCAACTGCAAGACCATATCCTAACATGAGGGAAGAGGGTAGACAATATCACAAGATACGCCACTGGGTGCAGAAAGCGCAAGAGGAGGAAAAAGCTCAAGCGAGAGAACATACCTACAGAACCTCCTATTGCTGGAAAATCAGTACCATGAGCGGGCTTACCAATGCGAACTGATCAGAATGATCGGTTGCATCATGAACCACCATTCCATTGGGGGAGCCTGAGGATCCGCACGTTGAGGTACTCAAAAGTTTGATAACAAGCCATGTTAACTTATCCCTTGGAGAATTACTGCGGATTGCGCCACAAGCCAAGAGCCTCCTAGCTGAATGGGCCAAAGTTGAAGTGGAGCCAATAACACCAGAGCCCATATATTGTGCAAGCTAGGAAGAAACGAACAACGTCCTCCACATTGGGACAACGTGGGAAAGCAAAGAACACAATATCACCCTACCGATCAAGCACAAGAGATTCGAGGATGAGGCAGCAGTAGTGGATGGAGGATCAGGTGTAAATTTGATCTCCACTACCTTGTACCGAAAAAAGAGTTTGCAAGGATTGAAGCCATTGAGATTTGCCATCAAACTAGCAGATCACTCCTGTGTTAAACCAAAAGGTGTAGTTGATGACATCCCTATAAAAATAGCGAGAATGCAGTTTGTGATCACTTTTGTGGGGATGGACATACCAGAGTCCCCTTCTGCCTATCGCGTTTTACTAGGAAGACCGTGGTTGAGGACTGCTCAAGTGGTTCACAACTGGGAAACTAGAAAACATACCTTCAATAATAGAGAGTAGGCAATCTTGCGAGTCTGCAAGTACTAAAATGGTGTTACAATAGCATGAGTATGGTCTTTAAATTTTATTTTTAAGTTATCTACATGGAAAGGATTGGGCTCTCTAACCTCCAATATTGTTCTATTTCTTGTTGATGGACCTAGTGGAGGTGTTTCACATTATTCAATATCGATTATAAAAGTAGTTTCTCTTACTTTTTTATTTTTGTGAATCTGGCCTGGCTCCTCATCTTAGCAATATTAGTTGAAGAAAACACCAAAGGAATTGCTGCACCGGGTAATTTTAGAGAAGACTCAAGTGAAGGAGTCGTCGTAGTTTGTCTTGGGCCCTTGTCTTTGGGGGTCATTACTTTATTTTTTTTGCCTAGAGGGTTGTGGTTGGTCAAGACCCTCCTCGGAATCCACAATGGAACTACGTTTTCTTTTAGTAGTGGAGGTTGGCGGAGTACCATTGTTAAGCCTAGTTCCTCCAAGAGGAAGTGGCTAGTGTCGTGTGTGTAGTACAATGGCGAGTCGGGTCCAATCCAACTAGGAGCCTTGGAGATGGCTTTTTCCTCCACTAGTTAGGCTGCAAAACAACTATAAACTAACATGGCATTTATAATGGAATGCATTCAAAAAGATTTGCATAGGATTTAAAATAAATGAGGAACATACAAATACACTTTACATCATAAGGGCAGGAGGGAATAGTGAGAGGAGGAAGGAGAGGAGAAGAGGAGAGGAGAGAGAGAGAGAGAGAGAGAGAGAGAGAGAGAGAGAGAGAGAGAGAGAGAGAGAGAGAGAGAGAGAGAGAGAGAGAGAGAGAGAGAGAGAGAGAGAGAGAGAGAGAGAGAGAGAGAGAGAGAGAGAGAGAGAGAGAGAGAGAGAGAGAGAGAGAGAGCAAACAGACATAATTTTATTAACTCTTTGAATGATGCCCAATACAAGAAAATTGGAACCCTTAAATAGGAGTGAGAGTGGAACCTTCTCTTCATCCATTGGCTACAAAAGTTCCATCAGGAACACAATTTTGGCTGCCAAGATCACTTTGTGTTTCTTCAGGACAAGTTGTGTTTCCTTACGTAGGAGCTTTTTTAAAGCTAAGTTTAAAATAATTTATTTGATTACTTGTGCTCCATGGCACATACTAGCCTAAGTCCCAATGTTGGACTTACGCACACAAGATGCCAACTGGTTGTCCATTTCTACTACTTTCGACTCTATTTTATTTATGTAACATTTGGGTTTACTGCAAGAGCATGTTGCCGACTTTTAGAATATTTCATGTCGTTCCCAGAATCGGGCAACATTCTCCCACGGCCAAAAATGTGCCATTCCCATGGCACTGGCTCTGACTAGTCCTTGTGGGATGATAGTGTTTGGTGATGCTGAGCCTTTGGCATTATCAAAATTGGAGAGAGCATAGTTATATTTAATTTTTTTTTTGTTTTCTCCCAAGAAAAACATAGATAAGAGTTTGCTTATGTAAAACTTGGTGCTTTATTGATTTTTGGTCCACAAGAATTTGGACTTGCCTGCTATTCAATGAAAGATCCCATAAGAGTCTGGTGGCCATTCCGGAAAACTTTCATCCTCGACAAATGGATAGTTGACATAGTCTAAAATAGGATCCCAAGATAATACTTGTTGGTTTGGATAATCAAAGAATGGTGGAACCATTGTTATTGGTATTGTTAGAGGTTCAATCAATTGATACTGTAGATATAACATGGTTGGTTGACTGCTTAGTCTATAGAAAAGCTCATGATAGGCCTGCACTTGAAGACTTTCATCAATAGTCAATAGTAATGTTTGAGTATAAGGTCTTAATATGTTAAGTGTTGGTTGGTTCTTGCTGGACTGGTGGGCTTTTTGGGCTTGAATTCTCTGGATTTGGCTTTAGCATTGATGTAACCGGATTTAACATTGTAGTGATCTGTTTCTTGTTGGCCTTGGTTGTTGACTACTCGTTGCTGAATTTTGTGATGGATTACAATCAGATACCTTGGCCTTTCCTTTGTCGTTACTCTTCATGGGAGCCTTCATGATAGCTCCACTGGGCTGTGAATCATTGGGCTTGCAAGTTGCCAATCCCATTGGCAACACAACATTCAAGGAATGTTGAATCACCTACTGGACAATTTCTGGTAGTGTCTTCATAAGATCAAATGTCGCTTGTTGTTTGATTGACTCTATCAAATCCGTCATTTCATTTGATAATTCAATTCTTTTGATAGGTGCCTTAGCACATTTGGCAACCTTTGCAGCACTCCTTGGTTCAACACCCATTTCAAAGCCTGGTGGTATTGTGATTTTGCGTTTATAGCATTGGGTGACTATATTTGCCTTTGGTGACTCACATGCATTGCTATGATGGATTTTGCTATTGTCGATTTCTGTTGTAACCACAACGGACAATCTAGGCAAGGATGTCCAATGCCACAACTTAAGCATAATGCCAAAAAGGAAGTTGGGTCACCACGATGTGGACATTCGGATTTGCGATGTCTTCCTCCACATCCATAACATTGAATCATCAATAAAATACCATCCCCACGGATCTGAGATGCACAAACTGGTATGAGTGCTCCACTAGGTCTGTCCAAAAAATATAATGGAGAACTGTCATGGGTTTTTGCTCCTAAGGATCTTGGTCATGCACATGGAGATTCAACCAGTGGCTCCAATCTTTCACCCGTTGCCTTCAAAATAGATTCATCCATTGAAATGTACTGCTCGAGCTTGTCATATGTACAACTTGCTCGCTCGTCATCAAGGATTGACCTTGGAACATTCGATATTGCTTTGCTACTGCATGATTTTCTACACAAGGCTTCTTCACTGAGCAATTAGCAATGCCATGATTTTCAAAACAACAAGAACATAGTTCTCTTCAAAGCAGTAGGATGCTAGAAAGATGGCTTAATCTTTTGAAGGTACACATTGCAACAATTTGAAAGGCTCACTCCATGTGTTATCTCCATCATTAGAATAGTATTTCCATTGCATGGTTGGTTCACCATTCAACATTTGAAAACAAAAATAGTGAGGATTGGTGTGTCCTTCTAAACCATCATTTCCTTGAGCAATACAAGGATCTATAAATTGTTTCTAGTCTACCATTCGTTCCAGTATTTCTAGTTCAGTGCTTTCGATACGACTGCCACCTATTTTTTCACCAATTTGTGCTAGCATATCTAGCATTGTCTATGTCTTCATGTGTGTGGCCAACCAAAAGAAATCCCATTTCTACCTTTTGGAAGTTATGTGCCACGAACATACAACAAAGACCAAAAATACATTTGTTCTTGTCTTCCCTCCAACAATTGTCAGCTTGAATACGTAAACGTGATGCTTGTACCTTTCTTATTGCTCACATTATTGATGTGGCAACTTGATTGCTATCATGAGCATGCAAGGTATCAATCCAAACACCACAGAGCAACTTGAATCCATGAACCAATACCCCACAAACATGTGTTTTCAAAAATCGATTGCCCTCTAATCTAGGAGGAGTCTTATTGAAACGGGGTAATGTTGTTGTATTTTGATCCATTCCATCAATGATCAAACACAAGGACTACTCATGATGGGATCTTGACTCTTCTTTCCAATATGCATACAATTTTCTGGAATCGAAAACATGATGTAGATGACGACCTCTCAATGCAATATAGCGATCACGCATCCTAACGTTAGGAGTTGTCTCTATTGCATTTTTAAGGTCGTCACATGTTTTGCATTTGGACATTCTTTGTCTTGTTGGAGTCTTGACATGTCCAAACTCTTGTTTCTACATCTTGTAGAGCATGGATCTTGAAACTTCGGGAATACATGTGTCTTTAAGTTGTGTGTTTATAGTTTTGAAGATGTCACGTTTATGCATGCCGAGTGGGAGATGATGCTCGCAAATGACTACACCATTTTTTGATCTATGTTGTAGATGTGGTTGAGGCAACACGTGCTTTTCCAAAATCCCACGCATTATGGCCAACCCTTGTGAAGAATGTCCACGTTGCTTGAATGTGCCAGTGTTTTCATGAAACTTGAACACAATGGAATAACGTGCCTCAGCAATAACTTGCCAAAACAATCCATGGGAGATTCCCAATAGATTCGGATATGCTTTTATGCATACAACTTTACCATCCAGCATAGGGTTGAAGCGCAATTTGGGTTCCTCCAAAATATCAAATACTATGTTTGACATTTGTCGTCTTTAAAAAAACCATTTGAACATCTGCAACAAATGATTATGCTTGTCAGCTCCTTGTTTTCTCCACAAACCTAGTCACAAGTCTTCACATTCTTTGTAGGTGATTTGGCGAATGCACAACATGGTTGAATCAACGTTTCCATTATATTTTCTGACGATAAAACATATTCTATTTTCTGACGATAAAACATATTTGAGTTGTATGTTGATGCAAATATATTACGAGTAACCACATCCTCGATATCTGGTAAGATATCTGAGTTGTATGTTGATGCAAATATATTACGAGTAACCACATCCTCGATATCTGGTAAGATATCTGAGTTGTACACTGATCTTGACATATTACGATGAGAAATATCTTCGATTCCTGTCAAGATATCTAAGTTGTAGTTACTTGACCTTGTTGTATTGAAGTCAGCAAATCTGTTTTCGACATCTTCTACACCACCCAAATAATCCGAATTATATATTGATCTTGTCGTCGTTTTTTGGATATTAACCCTTTTTGAACCACAAGGCTGACCCAACATTTTTTTGATGTTGCCCCTTTTGTTGTAGTTGAAGTCAACTTCATGACAACAAGTAGGTTATTTTCACTAGGATAATAGCCTTTGAATTTAGCAGTGAAAACTACTACCCCTTGAAAATTCATACAATCAACAACGTCATCAATGTTGTATAATGGACAGCTAGCAGCAACGAGTTCATTCATGTTGACAATATCTGCATTATATCACAAGATTCAAAGATTTTTGCATAGCACATGGGATTAAGAGAGAGTTTTCTATTGAAATGAAAAAATAATCCATCTTGACTTTAGGCTTGCTACAAATATTGTACCATGCAAGTATGTTGTTCATACAAGCGAAATGCCAAGTTTGGCCTAGATAGAACTCGAGCTACATGGATATGTCATATCTAGAATGATGAGTACATCTTGCATATAGATTCTAGACATAGAATTAGCAAAATTATGCTAGTAGAAACTCGTGGCAATTCACATGCATTAATTGTAAGTGATCCATAGTGACATGCAAGGCATGCACAAAAAGTGTAATGGACACATGCATGATGATTTGTACATTTCTAGTTAGAACTAGGACACTTGGAAAAAGTTGGTAGAGATTCATGCATGAGATGTGACAAATGTCACATAGACTCTAGTTTTCACTTTAGATGTCATTAAATGATGGATGGATGTGGTTCTACCTCGAGCTACCTCAAACTCCATAAATATGTGTAGCTCTCCTCATAGTTTTTGATGAAGAACCAAATCTTTGTAGCTATCTCTTGCCATTTTGGATCCACACAAATTTTGCTTGTTATCTCTCTATCTTTCTCTCTCTAACTCATGTTGAGGCTAATAATAATACACTGATGTCTTGTACTTTTGCTCATTTATGATTCATTGCTTTCATTCTCTAATGCTTAGCATGCTAGATTGTGGTTAGGCCATAACTTATATACTAGATCTTGCTAATCAATCTAGAATCGGGTTACTGTGCTAATCATAAAGCTTAATTAGATCTATCATACTTGTGGATCTTCCCCACACGTGTGAATTTTGGAAATTTTGTCATTTTCTAGTCCTAGGACTCCATAACAGAATGGAGTGGCTGAGAGGACTACAAAACTTTCATTTTTCTATTGGTACGTATGGATGCTTCATGCCCTTGCAAGGTAATAACTCAACCCAACCCTAAATTTGAAAGGATATCTTGTTTTTAAGTTGCTGGAATTTTTCAAGAGTGGGATTCAATCTTAGGAGTTAGCAAAAGTTTATTATATTGTGGTTTGATCAAGTGTAATCAAGAAATCATCATTCTATGTGCTAGGATTTGCTAGAAGAGAGAAAAGGAGAGGCTAGATTGTTTACAAATCTTTGTGATTTCTTCTTGAGTTCATTTGTTGATTTTCAAGAGAGTGCTAAGTGCATTGGAATAGGTTCAAATAGAAGATCAAATCATTGCAACATGGCAATGTTGGAAGGCAATGATAGGCTTACCTCAATCAACTATTCAACTTGGAAGGTGAGGATGGAGTCTTTGCTAGAGATGGATGAGCGGACGAATATTGTTGTAGGTGTGGAGGAGAGACCTTTGGCACCTCAAGAACAACTGAGGTATGACAAGAGGGCAAAGAAAGCTCTACACATTATCAAGATGAATGTGACTAATGAACTTCTCAAAGAAGTTGGTAAGTGCACAACATCTAGTGAAGCTTGGGAAACCTCGAAGATTAAGGTTTATGAGTCCAAGTCTACATCTAGGGTCCTAACCCTAAGGAGGCAAAATTTTCAAAGTCTTCAAAAGAAGGATGAAAGTGCTCATGCTTGTTTTTTTTTGAGAGTTAAAGCTTTGAGTGATGAACTAGCATGTATTAGTGAAAGCATTAAGGATGTGGAGATTGTTCAAGTTGGCGATCCCAAGAGTAGGTAGATCACCAAAATTCCTTGCATACCACCTCTTGAATGGTATCTTGAGCCCATCCAAACCCTTATTGATTAGATTCTTCCATTCTTGATAACCATCCAACAGGATTGGTTTTGTTGGTTAGCTTGGTATCCAAAGTTTCTTTGTTGCTAGGTTCGAACCCCATTGGAAACCAAGATGCATTCTTGATAACCACTTAGATCCATGCCATGGTCTCCCTCTTCTTGGAGCACACCAAAATCCATCAAAGACCCATCAAGAGGAGAATACTCAAAAATAGAATTCACATAATCAAGATTTGATAAAAAAGAAACATTTGTTCTTTCTCCTTAAGTGCATCTCCCTAGGGTGTAATCTTCCCTCTCTTTTTCACTATCATTTTCACTCCATGTGCCAAAAGATGCAAAAAAAAAAACTTATATCCAAAAAACAAAGTTATTGCAAAAAAAAATATTGCACCTTGATATTACACAGGGGAAAGAACTATCCCCCCCCCCCCCCCCCCACCCCACCCCCTCAAAAAAGAAAAAGATCACCCTTTGGCATACAATTGTTTATGAAAGCATTTAAAAAAAATAAGCGAGGTGTACCTCGTCATCTTAAGTGAGCCAATTTAGGTATCCATTCCACATTCTTATTTCTTTATAAGCCTTACTCCTTAGTTTGAAGATTTCTAGATATAGACTTTTATAAAAGTTTGCAAGGAGAGCTGCTACCGAGAAGGAAATCAGGTAGGACAAGCTTTGGAATCAAAGTTTAGTCATCTGTCATGCCCGAGTCATTCGTAATTGTTTGCTGTCACTAGTAGCTACATGTTTAAAATAGTGAATAGGAAATCACATTTGATATAAACTACTATTTCCATTTTCAGAATATGAAATCTTCAAAAGTTGAAATTTCAATTCACGTCAAGGCCTTGTGAGTTGTGACTAGTTTGCACATTGCGATCAACAGTCTCTGGTGGTCATGATAATAAGGCGACGTCAGGCTGATGCATTAGTGATGAAGGAAACCTTTCCTAGAAGTGATGAAGGAAACCTTTCCTAGACGCGATGGGCTATTTTCATGGGCATGTAACGCTCGGATGATCGGCCCAACAAGCTGGAAGCAACATGTTACATCTACCCTTGAAGCCTGTTGTAACTAGTAACTTGTCGGGTTAGACTAGCCTAGCTCGTGATGATCCATGATTCCATTCTTATTTTTGCTTGTGGTGTGAAGTCTGGACAGTGATTGTCATTGATGAGCTAAATATTTCACATATAATATGCAGAAAAGAAGCAGAAACGTACGGCAATATTGACTCCTTGTTCTATCTTTGTTGAAACTTGACTGTGAAAGCCCCAGCCTAGTGCCGAGCAGTTGGCGGAGGGTGTGTGGTTGCTGTACTCCACTATATGTTGAATTATAACTGGTACAAGGTATCAGGAGAAATTGAAAACGATCTATTATGAAAGAGAAAAGCGTATATCTGGCCCTCTGGGTAACTGGGTTGATGACAGTTACTGCGCTGTGCTACTGCAACTAGTTGTAGGTAGAATAGAAGAACTTAGAAGCATGTGCCGATGCTATGACGAAATGATGAATTGTCCTCCCTCCCTGGGACCTGCAATTTGACTATGAATCAGGAGACGCGCAGGTGGCAGGAAAGTAAAACGTGGAATGAGACTGGAGAGCAAGGTTAATCGGTGGAGTTTGCGGTTCCATATTCAATTCCAGATCATGCGAGCCTCGGGGAGTGAGGGAAATTGGAATGTGATGATCAAGGACGAGTATTTAAGTTTTCTTGCACCTTTTAGAAGCTATTTGTTTTTGGAACGTCTTGTTTTCTAGAATTCCTGCATTTCAAATTATTTGTCCACAAAATATTAAATTTTACAATATAACTTAAATTTTATAAGGATCTAGTGACTTTACTACACACAAATTTCTTCCATATCATAGTGACAACAAAAAAATTTCATGCATTTTTTAAAATGTCATTTTTTATAAAGCCAACTTCATATCATTTTTTCCGAAATCAATTTTCAAACAAAGTTGTCAGTTCGAGTTGTTGGCCTTCCCGAACACTAATAAATGACTCACTGAGCATTGCTCATTAACGAAATTTAAGCAAAACCTTCAAAATGAAAATATCAAAACAAAAATTTCTCTCGAATGAAGTTAACAATAGATTAAGGACTTTTTACAGAAGTACATAAAAAAGCTCGGCTTCCTTGAAAAGAAGTAGGGGAGATGAGTAAAGTACGAAAAAATGATATGTTTGAGAACAATGAGTCTAGCATGGAAGGAGAGGTCAAAAATTTCAAAAATGTATTCTATTATTAATTCTCTCCAAAATCCAACTGAAACGGTCCATGTTAAAGAGGGAAACACAAAGAGGAAAACCAAGATATCTAAAGATGGTGCCACGGGGGAGGATGTTGAAACCTAGAGTCATACACTAGACAAGATGGGTATAATGCAGAAGGACAATAATATTAGATTTTTGATAATTGATCAAAGAGTCAAAAAAATTGCAAAAGCGATTTAGTTCTAGGAGGAGGAGGGAGATAGAATGATGATGGAGCTCAATAATGCAGGCCAAATCATCGACAAAAAGTTGCGGGCCAATAGGGACATTTCAGAAAGAGAAAGGTCAAAAGGAAGGAGAGAAATTGAGTTTGAGGATATGAAAAATGAGGGGTTCCATAGCAATGATAAAGAGGTAGGGTGATTGATGACATCCTTGTCTGATACCACAAGAAACAAGGAAGGAAGGAGATCGAACTCCTTGGAAGAGAATGGAACAATAGACGGGAGAAAATAGGGCATGGATGAGCTTGATAAGGTAGTCAGGGAGGCCAAACAAAGAGCAACAAACAAAATGATAGTTCCAACTAATTTAATCAAAAGCTTTGTCAAAATCGATCTCGAGAAGGAGGCCTGGATAATTAAACCAGAGGGAAGAGTCGATGGTCGAACGGTAAGAATATTATAAAAAAGGGACTTTCCTTTTATAAATCCACACTAACTTTTGGAGAGATGTGAGGGGAGGAGAGGGGAAGGTATAAGGGAAAGCTCCTTGAAGATCTTGCTTACAAACACACTATGGAGAAACCACCCAACCAAGTAGAAGCAACTAACAAACTCTAGAAGCTTCACCCCCAAGCCAAGGAATAGGAAGCATGAAAGTAGAGTGAGAGTCTGGCAATGAATCAAAGTGAGGTAATAGGGCGAGTTTGGCCTCTTATATAAGGCTTAGAACCCCCTGTGCATTTAGTAAAGGTTTTTTACTTGTTTTTTTTTTCAAGGCAATAACATAGCATTTTTCTTGTTTTTTGGTTAAAAGTATCCCCCACTCTTAATTTATGGTTTTTAGGGGGACTTTTACAGTGTCTAGGGGAGTTCTTATTAAAGTTTAGTGTATATTTGATTTTTTAAGGGGGAGTCCACCGCTCTTAAATGTACTATATATTTTTAAGTGTTTTAACTAGTTTTTTAAGGGGAGGGACACCCACCTTAATAAAACAAAATTTGGGGGGGGGCCAGAGTTTGGGCAAATTATAAAAAAAATAAAATTGTTTCTTTTAACCACCCCCCCCCCCTCCACCCGCCGAGGCGGGTGGGACAAATCATAAGAAAAATAAATAAAAGTTTTTTTTAACGCACCCCCCCCCCCCCCCTCGTTGAGGCGGGTGGGGGTGGAGAGAATCTAGAAACATAGAAAAAATAAAAGTTTTTACCCCTCCACCTGCGGTGGCGAGGGGGGGGGGATGTCGGGGGTGGTCAAATCATTAAATAAAATAAATAAATAATTGTGTTTTTAAACGCCTCCCCTCCACCTTCCGCGGCGGGTTGGGGGGGGGGGTGGTGTCAAATCATTAAATTAATAAAAATAATTTTTTTTCTTTAGTCTCTTCTCTCCCCTCCCCTCCCCCATCCGCCGCGGCTGGTAGGAATGGGAGGAAATAAAAAAAAAATTAAAAATGAATAAATTTTTTTTTTTTTGAACCCTCCCTTCCTCCCCTCTCACCCGCCGAGGCGGGTGGGAATTAGAAAATCTAAAAAATAAAAAAATAAAAAACAGTTTTTTTTTAACACACGCCACAACTGGTGGGTGGGTGTGGGGGGTCTAATGAAAATAAATAAAAGTTTTATTTTTTAACGCCCCCCCCCGGCCGCAGCTAGTGAGAGTGGGGGAATCTAAAAAATAAAAAATTAAATAAATAACAGGTTTTTTTTTAACACCCCTCTCTCTCCCCCCCCCCCACCCCAACCCACCGCGGCGGGCGTGGGAAATAATGACAAAAAAAAAAAAATTATCCTCATGGTTTAAGGGTGTTTGACGTCTTACCATTTCGAAAAGTGAGAGAAAGTTTGGAAAATGATCGCAACAACTGGCAAATTTGATAGAAAGTAAGAATGCACTAAAAATTTCAAAAGCAATGTAAGAATATTTTAGTGGCATGCCTATTTATGCTTTTAGATGGGTGTGATTTGGACAAAAGATTATGGGATAATTAGACTGTCACGTGTCACTCCCACGTGGCATTTCAAAATAAAGATTTTTTTCTTAAATTTATTGAAGCTTTTAAATTCACCTAATTTTTAAACTGGCCCCTATTTGAGGAGCCATTTTTAGTTAACTGAAAGTGTTTGCCCACAGTTGGTGAGAAATACATTGGTTCAAGCACCTTTATATACCCTAATAGAAAATTAGTTGTCCTAAATTGCTTATGGGACAATTTGGGGACACATGGTCATCTCTCCTCCTCTCCTCATCCCAAGCATATTGTTTATATCTATATATTACAAAAAATTAAAAAAGAAAAAAAGTTTAAATAGGATAAAAACAGTATCCAAAACCAAAATAATTTGAAACAAAAACAATAAATTTAAGCAAATAAAATAGAATGGAAACCAAATAAAATAAATCAAAGTAAAAGAAATAAAACAAAATAAACCCAAAAGAATAAAATTAAAAGTAAGATAAACCCAAATAAAATAAATCCAAAGTTAAATAAAACAAACCCAAACAAAACATAAAAATAAAAAATAAGATAACCTCAAAAAAAAATGAAATTAAAAATACTTTCAAATCTTCGGCGGCTGTAAAGGTGACTAAAGATCGAATTGATTGAAGTCTTATGACTGGACTATATGTCTTAGTGTAGTCAATCTCATAGGTTTCTTCGTAACCTTTGACGACTAGACGAGCTTTCCATCTGGCTGTCGAACCATCTGGATTGAGATTCAACGTGAAGATCCACTTAGTGTCGATGATCTTTGCATCTATAGGATCTTCGACAAGATGCCAGGTCTTGTTCTTCATCAATGAATTGTACTCAGCATGCATGACAAAACGCTAGTTGTCTGCATTCGAACTTGACAATGCTTCTGTTACTAAAGTAGGTTCATCGTTGCTGATGAATGCTTGAGGGGTGAAACTATCAGGTTCTTATTGATGTCGTGCAGATCTTCGAATAATAGTTGGTTGCTGAGATGATGAATCTCCTTGTTGTGCAACAGAGATATCTTCGGTGTTCGTCGGAACAATCGTAGGTCGAGGCCTGTCGATGGTGATGGGAGTTGTTGGAATGAACTCTTGCATTGGTTGCTTCTGTTTGAAGTCGAAGAATTTAGCTTCAAGGATGACAACATCTCGACTAACTGAATTTCGACTTGACTTGACATCAAAAATTCGATATGCTTTGTGTGATGTCGAGTATCCAATGAAGATACTCCTACAGTTTTGACTGCTTTGGTACTCGAATAGTTCTGCAAATAGCAAGCTGTTGAAACAGTTTCAGCACAAAACTTTTTGGTGAGCTGAACATTTGACATCATTGATCGTGCTGCATTTAGTAATGTTTGGTTCTTCCTTTTGGCTACTCCATTCTGTTGTGGTGTGTCGCTGGTGGTGAACTGATGATGAATGCCGAATGATGCCAGATAGTCGGACATTTCATCTTACAGGAACTCTCCACCATTGTCTGTACGAAGGGTCTTGAGTCGTTGACCAGACTGTGTCTCAACGAACTGTTTGAAGTCTTTGAGACAGTTGAATGCCTCAGATTTGTTCTTAATGAACATAATGCTGGTAAATATCGAATAATCATCGATAAAAATAAGACCAAATAAGATAAATAAATATGTTAAGCCCAAGTAAGATCACTGAATCCAAATGTGACAAAATAATCCCGAATATGACATTTAAAAAAAACAAGTCTAAAAAATAAAAATGAATAGCAAGTCAAAAAACTAAAAAATAAATTTAAAAATGTAATATATGTGTGTATATATATATATATATATATATATATATATAGACACACACACACACACACACACACACACACACACACACACACACACACATATATTAGAAAAGAGTTCTCGTCGTTGACGGGCAATGGAGGCCGATCTAGGTGGCGGCCGATGATTTGGATCATGACCAATCTCGCACATCTTGCATTTCGAATATCTAACATTCAAGTCTTTGAAAAAATTTGAGTCTTTGGAAAAATTCGAGTCCTTGGAAAAATTTGAGCCTTTAAAAAAATTCAAGTCTTTGGAAAAATTCTAGTCTTCTAAAAAATTCAAATGTTTGGGAAAAAAAATCGAGTTTTTTGATAAAATTGAGTCTTTCGAAAAATTCTAGTCTTTTGAAAAATTTGACTTGACAGTACAAAGGGTCCTTCGATCATTCGGAAAAATTCGAGTCTTTGGAAAAATTCAATCCTTTGGAAAAATTCAAGTCGTCGAAAAAATTTGAGTCTTTCCAACAATTCGAGTCTTAAGAAAATTCAAAGTTCTGACCATTTTTTACTGAATCCGACCAATTTCGACGGGCATAGAATCCCAGGAATGTGTATAGGGTTTCTGGTTGGGATGCATGTTTTTGTGTGAGTACTTAATCGTTTGGAGCCCAATTTAATCTTGCAGGTTCGTCTCGGTGTACAGCATAGGATGGAACAGAGGGTCCAAAAAAAAGGACTTTGTTCGGCGACACTGAACCAGTTCTCATGAATGTTGGAAAGTAGTACATTTAGTGGCATTCCCCTCTCCAAACGGCGTCAGAATTGAGTTGTGAATGAACCTGTGGGTTCATGTTGAGCCCATGAACTTGTGGACACCACCCGTTTGAAGTTCTGACCATTTTTTACGGAATCCGACCAATTTCTGACTCGATGGGCTTGTGTAGTAGGCCATATAGGCATGTCATAGGTCTGATATCTACCAAGCTTGTCGCAGACTGCCAAGTGGCAAGCCATGTAGGCCTACCCCATGGCAAGTCATGCAAGCTTGGGGTTTGTCACATGGCAAACCATGTAGTTCTAACATAGGCTTGCGTGGCAAGCCAACCAGGCTCTGTCACGCATTAGAGGAGTTCTAAATCCCAAAAAGACCCTTTGTAAATATTCTTTTTATATATTTTCTCAAATTTTTCTTACACATGGACCAATCAAAACACTCAAATTTGAAATCTACGTAACGTAACTTTTTGAGTCCACATTTTGATTCCATACTAAAAATGGCATAACTTTTTAGTGGTAAGTCCGAATTTAGTAGAGTTTGGTGCATTTGAAAAAGCGCTCAACAAGAAATTTCCAATGATATGTTAGATAGCATACTTTTGAGCTATGATTAAAAAGTTATGGCAAGTCAAAAGTATTAGTGTTATAATATTTTAATAATAAAAAAGGCATCTTGCACGAATTCTTAAATGGTCTTTTTGGAACTCAAAACTCCTCTAATGTAGGCCTCAGTGGAGAGAGAGAGAGAGAGAGAGAGAGAGAGAGAGAGAGAGAGAGAGAGAGAGAGAGAGAGAGAGAGAGAGAGAGAGAGAGAGAGAGAGAGAGAGAGAGAGAGAGAGAGAGAGAGAGAGAGAGAGAGAATTGGGTGTCGAAAGTTGTCACATGGCAAGCCATGTGGAAAACCATGTAGGCTTGGGACTGTCCATGTGGCAAGCCACATAGGCCTACAATAGGCTTGTGTGGCTTGTCACTATGTAGTAGGTCACATAGGCCTACTATCTAGCAAGCCTATCATAGATTGCCACATGGCAAGCCAAGTAGGCCTGCCACATGGCAAATCATGCAAGCTTGGGGTTTGCCACATGGCAAGCCGTGTCAGCGTACAATAGGCTTGTGCGGCAAGCCAACAGAGCTCTACCATATAGGCCTGAGTGGACCCAGAGAGAGATATAGAGAGGTGGGCTCGAAAGTTGACACATGGCAAGCCATGTAGGCCTACTATAGGCTTGCATGGCAGACCACATAGGCATGGCATAGGCCTCATGTCTACCATGCAAGCATGTTGTAGGTTGCCACATAGGCTTGCCATAGGCTTGTGTGGCAAGCCAACCAGGCTCTGCCACGTAGGCTTGAGTGGACATAGAGAGAGAAAGAGGTGGGGCTCGCAAGCTACCATGTGGCAAGCCATGTAGGTCTGCCATGTAGAAAACCATGGAGGGTGATACTTCCCATGTCACAGGCCACGTAGGACTGCTATAGGCTTGTGTAACAAGCTACATAGGCATGTCATAAATCTATTATCTGCCAATTTCGTCATAGGCTGCCACGACCACACCCTGTCATAGGAGGATGTTAAGATGTGTGCTGGTGCAAAACATGAGATTAGCGATTCAGCCGTGCATTATCAATGGCATGCAATGGATATGGCGACTTTACAGCCATGGAGCTTGAGCGTCAGTTTTACTGGCCTGAGGCACAACTATGCATTTCCATCACAGGAGTTGGAGGTGTCATCCCTTCTCATGTCACTTGAGATATCATCTAAAACGTCCCCCAGGACTCCCAATCAAGATAGAGCTTCCTAGAACATTAAAGGGAGAATTGCAATAGACGAAACCGTCCCAACCAAATCTAGACCATCCGATCTAGCCCCCGAGCAATCCAGGAGAAAGGCAAGCCACAGGAAGAGTGCTTCACAGACTGACAGCATAACGGCCACAGACTCTTCCATGATCCTCATACGTCCCCCAGGACTCCCAATCGAGATAGAGCTTCCTAGAACATCAAAGGGAGGATTATACTTAGTAGCCGAATGATTACTACTAATAATTAGAACCAAAAGTTCCAACATATCTTATGTAAATCACCCATTACCTAAGTCACAAAAGAACTCATAATGGCTGTGACTTACAATCGATACAACTTATCTACAATATCAACAGATAAAGATATGCTATGTAATGGTTCATAGTGGGATCATGTGTTTTTGCACAAATTCTTAATCCTGTGAATTCACTTTGAGATCATTGGACTGAGTTTATTTGCATGCATAAACTAGTCAGGAAACATAGACATATTGTTGAGAAGTGTCTTATGACAATTTCTCTCTTGATGCATAGATTTGGTACGGAGGATTTTCTTTTGGCCAAAGTTAATACCTTTCGTAGAATCTTATGTGTTGGATTGATAATAGTGTCGGTGGTGTAATGCTAATTGCGTGAAGGCTGGTAGGCTGTTGCATCCATTAGATAATCCTATTAAATGATGGGATAGTATCTTGATGGATTTTGTAGTTGGTTTACCGTGTACAAATAAACAAGAATGTTGCAATTTGGGTCATAGTTGACCGGTTAACCAAATTGGTTATGTGTATTCCGGTAAAGACTATAAAAAGCGCCTAAGTTGTTGGGTGAGTCTACAAGATATCTTTATTTGTTGATATTGTAGATAAATTATATCGATTATAAGTCACAGCCATTATGAGTTCTTTTGTGACTTAGGTAATGGGTGATTTACATAAGATATGTTGGAACTTTTGGTCCTAATTATTTTTCGTTTGAAAATAAAATTATCTTGGAAAACTCAGTTGGAGTTGGATAATTGATGGAACCAAAAAGCCCATGGCTTCAGTAATGAAGTTTGGTAAATCTTAAGTTATTCTAGATCAAAACTTAAGTATATTGAGGTCTAGATGTGTTTTAGATTCAACTTTGACTTTGGAATGACATGTTGTGCCATGTCTAGAGTGAAGAAGTAGGAGACTACAGTTCTTTATTGGCATCATAAGGAGAGTAGATTCACATAAATCTGGAACTTTTCTAGTGGAAAGGATTTTTGTGGAGCAATTCTCATGTCTTTAAGCGTAGTTACATTCACATTCTCTTATTTTCAAGTATAGAATAAGAATCCGGTGAAGAGTAATATAGCTCATTCTGCTGCGCACGAACACTTTCTGTTTGAGTTCATTTTTTGTTCGAGTTTTGAGTTCTCTTCTTTTTTGTATTCGTTTTCTTTTCGAGCTATTTTCGTTTCTCACACACGACACACCCTCTTTCTCCAAAATGGTATCATAGCAATTTTCGTAGCCTGATAAGCTTCCACAATACAAGACTCTACTAGCCGATAGAGTAATTGTCTTCTTGTTCTGTAATTCTGTACCAAATTTTCATACTTAAGTCACTGATAGTTTCTCCTATCACTTAGACTAATCTTCCACATGGATTTCCAAGGGAAAGCTAGTCCCATCATGGACAAGCTTGATGGAGCCAATTACCATCTGTGAAAATTTAAGATGAAAATTGTACTAATGGCTAAAGAATTGTATGACGTTGTTACAGGTGCAGAAGGGAAACCTGAAGCAGATGACACATCAATCACCAGATGGAAGCTAAAGGATGGAAAGGCTTTCGTGCTGATCATCCTCATTATTACGGATACCCAGATCGGCCATGTATCCGAGACCTAGACATCAAAAGAAGTCTGGGACATCTTGAGCACACTATAGAAAGTGCGAGATATAGCTTCCAAGCTACATCTTAGGAAAGAATTTTACTCCCTCAAGATGGCGAATGGTGATTCCTTGCAGAATCACATTAACCAATTCAAGAACCTACTAAGTCAAATGGCCACTATCGAATCTATCATAGACGATCAAGACGTAGTGATGCAACTGCTTACAAGCTTGCCAAGCTCATACGACAGTTGGGTGATGATCATCACGACACATCCACAACTGACAATTTTGAGAGTCATTACTATGTTGTTGTAGGGAGACACGTGGAGAAACGAAACGAAACCAACAAGAGCACGAGTAAGCAAAAGAAGAAGAAAGGCCCAAAGCAATCAAAGCCAGACCAGAAACCAGCATAACACAAAGAACAGTCGAATCTGCAAACAAAGAAGAAGAAGTTCTACAGATACTGCAAGCAAAACAGCCACGAAATTCAAGACTGTCAGATACTGCAAGCGAAGAACAACAGCAAGGGGCAGTCAAATCAAGTGGCAAATACAGCTGCAGAAGCTCCACAACCTAGAAGTGGATTATGATGCCTTCATGACCAGCCATCAAGGAGCATGCAACGACAGTTCTTGGTTCCTGGATTCCGGAGCCACTCAGCACATGACCAACCTCATTGGCTGATTCAAGTCCTATACACCTTACAATACCCAGAAATATGTTCACCTTGTGACAATAACACACAAGCTATAAAAGGTGAAGGTATTGTAAGATTAAGCTTTACAAATGATCAGTCTAAGCTACTTTCTAAAGTCCTGTATGTACCAAATTTGTCTACAAATCTGCTCTCTGTAAGCAGAATCACAGATCTAGGACATAGAGTAGAATTCGAATGTGATCAGTGCAAAGTAGTTGATAGGACAGGCAAGATCCTAGCACTCGAAAAGAGAAGAAATCAGAAGCTTTCAATTGCTTCAGAATCCTCAAGGAGCATGCAAAAAAAGAGACTAGAAGGACGATCAAGGCCCTGAGATTTTACAATGGTGGAGAGTACACCTATACTGAATTTAAGGAGTACTGCTAGAGCCAAGGCATTGAGTAGCAATTTGTAGATGTTTGACCCATTCAATATAGTCCCGGACCCTTTCTCTTTTTTCCATCTTGACTTTGCTTAGCAGGAGAAACGAGTCTTCTAGGAACTTTCTTGCTTTAAAGCGCGTAATGAGAGCCGCTTTAACCACTTCTCAGGTGGATTTCTCTTTCTCTGACAGGTTGAAAAACCAATCCTGAGCCACTGCAAGTAAGGACATAGGGAATAGCATCAGCTTCTCTGTAGGTGTCCATTCGCCGTAGATTTCACAAGCTTGCTCATAGATATGGAGGAATCGGATGGGATCTGAGGATCCGTCATATTTTGGTATCTCCATCCGTGGTGCTCTCCAAACTGCATGCAAGGGTGCGACAGGTACGGGTTGGCCCATTGGATCCATTGGTGCTGGTTCCGGTTCTACCTCTTGTTGCACAGCTGCTAATCTGGGAAGGTGTGGTGTCTGAATTGCTATCCTTCATGCTATTGATCGTCCTGATCTCAGATTCATCTGATGGTGGGTTCCAAAGTGACTGGATCTTGCTTATACAATAGGATGCAGTTTGGATCTTCAAGGATCTGATTGATCTGATCGGCCGGAATGAATTTTAGGCCTTTTACGGTGGTTTTTCCTTGATAACTTTTTACTTTTTGCATTGATTGACCCAAGATTCTGACATTAGCTGGATCTGATGTAGATCTTTTCACTAATCTAGTCTGTGAGGGTTATCTTGTGCGAGGGTTGGCTGTGCGAGGGCTCTTTAGCTGTTTTTGCAAGTAAAAAACTTGATATCTTTCAGATCTCTGAGAAGTAACTCTCGCAAGCTTCACAGTAGCTGGATCTGGGTCAGATCTCACTATAGAATTCTCTACGAGAGTTAACTCTCACAAGAAGTGAGAATTTCACTGTCTGCGAGGGTTCAAAATCACTTTTTGTGCTTGATCTTCACCAAATCATCATGCTAACTCTCGCAGGCTTCATCACTGATGTAATTTGACATTTTAAATCGATTGAGAGGGTCTACGAGAGTTCTTACTGGAAGGATTTGCTGGATCTTCATTTTTTTGTGATTTTTTAACACTTAAATCCAATTTTCTGCTCACTGGAATCAAACTAACTCTCGCAAGCTCTTTTGTATCCTGGTCTCACTGAGATGGAACTTCAGAATCCTCTGCAAGAGTTCTTGACCACTGGAACTGAAACTTTCACTGTCTGCGAGGGTTCACTAGTACTTTTCCGTCTTTTTTTTCACTGGGAACTCTCGCACAGGCACTTAATCATCAAACTAACTCTCGCAAGCTTTTCTGTGTCCTAGTCTCACTGAGATAGAACTTCAAAGGGCTCTGTGAGAGTTCTTATGAAGATTTGAATTTTTTTTTGATTTTTTCAAGGATTTTTTTGAATTTTTTATGATTTTTCTCTGATTTTTACAATTTGCTTGGAACTAACTCTCCCAGGCTTCTATGCAAGTCTGGGACAGTACCCTGGAGCTGCTGCCAGTCATGCAAGGGTTAATTCCCACTGATTCTGGAGATATAAAAATCTGATGAGTTTTTTTTGGCTCTTTTTCCCTCCAAAATACAGATTGGTGTGTTTTCTGAGTTTTTTGGATGATTGGTTTGGGTTTCAAGCCCTTAGAGGTTGTTCAGGGCCTCCTCTACTGTAGCGCAGGCATCCCAAAGGGACAATGCTGGCGCTAGTGGTGCCGGAAGTAAAGCTTGTAAAGGTAGCTTTACAACATCCACCCCAGTTTTATAAAATCTGATGTCCTCATCATATGTCAGATTAAAATAAAGGTGTCTCCCAATTAAAATAACTATACATTTAAGCTACTTGGCACATTACTCAATTTACTGGTCACTTTTTATTAACATTGAAGTTGGCACACCACAAGTCGGAGGCTCAGCTCTTTGTACTGAAAAATTACATAACTTAAAATATCTCTTTGTTTGGAAAAAGCGTAGATTTTATATCGCTTTCGTAAAACCCAAAAACCTTATTAACTGGTGATAGAGGCCTTTCTTTGAAATGTTCATCCCTGTCGCTTCTGACTTTCGACTTTGGAACTCCTTTGGGCTCCTGATTTGTCCTTGATGCACTTTGTGTTGAGCTCCCTGAGCTCCAGATTTGATCAGTTCCACACAAGTATCAAGGCTCCCTGAGCCAAAGGATTTATTGTTTGATTGCCCACTTTATGGTCCACTCTGTGCCTTGTTACTTCTGGACCTTGATTTCTCTCCTTGTCCCAGCCTAATCTTGATACATTTCCTTCTTGGCTCTATAAGGTAGGCAAAGATTGAGTACTCCGCAATGCACCTCTCACTTAGCTTGAAGTAGCTCTTTGAATCAGCCCAAATGTAACCATTGACCTCGTGAAAAGCCAAAGGGTCACACCAGTTTGATCCGCAAATGAACTATCTCTTCGCCTTTGTTTGAAGCACCATATCCGTCGCGCAAAACTTGACTTTCACAATTCCATCACTAGTCAGTTGCCTCACACTCAAAACAAGAAGTGTACATCGAGCTTGGCTTCAAGTAGCTCTCTTTGAATCAGACACATGCACCCAGGGTTTGCACTAGTCCGATCTCAACACGAACTGTCCCTTAGCGTCTGTTCGAACTACCAAGTCTCTCATGCAAGACTCAACTTTCACAATTCCTTCATTGATCAGCTGCCTTACACGTAACACAAGCCAGCGTACTCATCATTGCTGGTCCAGAGAAAGCCTATAACAAGCTTTCCTTTCCACAACAAAAACTTGTCAACTTATTAGGTCCAAAGTTTGCCAGTCTTCTCGTGTGAGTATGGCTAGGTCACCTTGAATTTGCCCCCGTTTTGATCAACTTTCATTCAAAATTTGCCCCAAGAGAGAGGTGTGTGTGATAGCTCTCCTCCACTTATAAAATCAGCTGATCAGACTTAGAGTAGAGTTCTTCGGACAAAAAGCCTTTCCAACACTTTGCTTCCCATCTGCTAGGATTATGGCTCGATCCAACTTGTTGCCAATCTCTGAAGAGGATCCTAGTCTTTCCTCTTTGAGGAAAAACCCAACTGATACTGGATATCACCCATGCTCAGTGAGTTTCAGTTCCGAAGGTGGCCGTCCCAAAATGAAGACCAACTGCTCCATAGAAGATCTCCCCTGAAATTGCCCTTTCCAACTTTTGACTTCCTGCTTGCGTCTGGTGGGCATTGTCGCAAATGAAACTAACCCAAGAAACAGGCTAGCCATCCATCCTTTGCAAACATTGAGTCGTTTCGTTGTCGTTCACGTGCGAGTACTTGAACTGCAAATCCGCCCCACATATTCTGTAGTCCTCTTTGTTTTATGGTATCAACCTTCAAAAGAAAGGTTCCGTCTTGGGCCATCAGCTCCTTATATCACAAGCAATCATGCAAACTAGACAAAGCACGAGTACTAAGACTCACCACGAATACATACAAGCAAGACACTCAGGCAGGTTTACTAACAGGAAACAAAGACAAGGTCCCCCTTTGAGATGGTCCTACCAACGGACCTTTGCCTGGCCGCGCCCATACAAATCGATCATATAATCAACCCACATAGGACACCCCTCCAACTATCCGTGCTTTCACCATTAAGCAGCACATTGCCTCAGTCACGCCCCACCACTTTTTGGTCGATAGACCTTATAGCTAAACGATCGGCAGCTATCCCGCACCGGCAGCTAACCACCCGAATTCGAGTAGCATCTCTGTATCAATGGTTAACCCGTACAGTTCGAATATGTCACCCTGCACCCCACAAGGCACAGACCGTGCTTACACCAACCTAATGGCAGCACACTGTCTCATATGTCCTACGTGCAGACAGCGCCAGGCCCGAACCGCGAGAACTGACCGTGCTTACACCTTAAGGGCAGCACCTTGACTCATCAAGTCCCCCGTTCTGCCGACCACCCCAACCGTGGATGCACCCGTGCTTACACTGTGGGCAGCACCTTGCACAACAGTTGTCTTGATGAACCCCAAACCGTGGCCATTTTCGTGAGATCCGCATAGCTGACCGGCCAGTCGGCTTTGATACCACATGTAGCGCAGGCATCCCAAAGAGAGCTGGGAACCACGACTTAGCTTCCCAGCCTTCAACTCTTGCCATCCAAACTCCCTTGACATACAAGCAGCCAACTTGCCAACAACGATCAGACTTAACCAACTTGAAGTTCCGAAAACCAACATTGAGATCCAACCTAACGCCATGCCAGATCAGGAGTCCCGATGTGGGTGACTTCCCTCCAAGCAAGCCACCTGACATACATCAAACTTGACCAACTCGAAGCTTCGTTACAAACGAGTAACATCCATTCCAAGCAAGCAGTCTGACTTCCATCAGACTTAACCAACTGAAAGCTTTGTCAGGAGCGCTGGAAGCCAACCTGGCGCCACGCTAGACTGGACAGCCATAAATAGGTAACTTCCACCCAAGCAAGCCATCCAACTCAGCCGACAGGTTAGAGTCTGTTCCCCAAGAGCTTAACCCATTCACGTTCATGCAAGGAGCACTCAGAACCACAAGCCGCGACAGATATGGAGACAACCAGTTTCTAGACCAAATGGTCCCAACAGCATACCGCTGGCGCCACAGACCGAATGGTCCCGACGGCATACCGCTGGCGTCCCGGGATACGACCCCCAACTATGTGCCAAATTAAAAAGTTTGAAGCGGCCTTAAAACTGGCGCTTTTACCGAACACTGAAACCCAGAAGGTAATCAGAGTCAATTTGAGAAAAATCCCACTTTATTGATAAATCTGTGAAGGTTACATTTCAAGTGTGTGACCAACCCCAGTCTCCGGGGCGCTAGCATGCCAAGGCGAGAGCCATGACAACATTCCAGCAAGGGAGGCTGAGACTTGGTTGGAGCTTGCCCTGAGTCGCAACCCGCACTCCTCTATAGTATTGGTGGGATTCGGCACCCCCCCCCCCCCCCGCTCATACCAAGCACTCTACCCAGGCTGGTAAAGCACATTTTTCTCTCTCTAGAAAGTCATTTTCTCTTTCTAGATTTTATTGATCTCCAGGCTTCCTTAAATCATGCCTAGATCGTGTGAGGTGATTGCACATCGATCAAAGCTCTCTAGACTTCGCTAGAACCGATCAAAGATTTTCAGCCATAGGAGCTTGGCGCCGGTTGGATTCTGGTCACAGTGGCGGCGGGAGCGGCGCCGGGAGTAGCAGGGGCACTGCTGGCACCGGAGACAATGCTGGTGCCAGTGGCGCCGGAAGTAAAGCTTGTAAAGGTAGCTTTACAACATCTACCCTCTCACACCTCCCCCGCTAGCTGTGAACAGTCCAAACACAAAAAATACAGAAAACTAACTCTAAACTCCCAAAAATCTACCTAAACTACTCTAAAAAGCAAGAAATTAGGTAAAATGCAACTAAACTAGTTAGTGGAAACCTATCCCTGGCAACGGCGCCACTGTGGGATCGAAGTTCTTTCATTGTATAACCCTTCCGCTTGTCAACAAAGGTTAGATTACTGGATAGGTGCCTAACTATGCGTAGATGCTACTTTTATTAATTTCCTACTTTCTCCCTTAACTCTACTCACCACTATACTACTCCTCTTTAACTCTACTCCTCTACACTATCATTCATCATAGTTTGGTTGAAGGGAAGGAATGGAGAAGAAGAGATTGAGAAGAGAAGAGAAAGAGAGAGAAAGAGAGTGAGGGTGGAGGTTAGCTCAAATGCTCCTTATGCTTGCTAATGGAAAAACATTCACTATTGACAAACAATAAACATGAAAATAGAAAGCAAGAGAAAACACAACCAAGAGCAATATCAAGTAGTGAATAGAAAATGAAGATGCTTCTCTTCCTTTTCATTAAGCATCCAAATAGTGTATAAATGGTGCCTTTTTATAAAATGAAAAAGGCCCTTGCCCCTCAATCTTATTGGCTAATATTTACAATGATCCTAACCATTCATCTTGGACCCAACTTGATCCAAGGGTCCACAAAAAGTACATTAGAAATCACATGATTCATATATGTTGAGAGCTTTACCAAGATCCTTCCAGACAACCAGAACGTTGCTAGCAAAGGATTCTACAATGACACTCGAAAAGACTATTGTCAAAATTCGAGAAAAAGTTGAAGCTCGAAAGCACCTTGATCATAAGGATGCTTATAACCAAGCTCTCTATAGCAACAAAGAAAAGACAAAGAAGCAATTCAAGCCTAAGAGGGAGTTAGATCAAAGGCATGATCGAGATCAGCAAGCAGAAGGAGCCAACAAAGGCAAATGGAGAAACAAGGGAAAGCCGAAACAACAGAGTGGAGACAAGAAGACATGCATGAGATGCAAACGTGAAGGATGTATTGTCGATTTGTGTTGGCTAAACCTGAAAATTGAGTGTATCCACTATCATAAGAAGAGTCATGCAGCCATGGACTGCCACCAGAACCCAAGAAACAAATCAGCTCAAAGCAGACAGGAGAACAATAATAGTTCACGGATCATGTCTGATTTTTGAAGGGACCATCAAGATTTATCATTATTGGAGATGGATCAAAGCATCAAGTGAATGGTATTGGTTCACTATGGCTCAACACAAATAGTAGAGACAGACGACTCAAAGATGTTTTGTTTGTGCCTATACTGCAGCAATATTTGCTATCAGTGGCAAGAATAACTGATGCAGAAATACGTGTAACATTCTCAGACGAAGCACGCAACGTTGTTGATGCAAGTACCAGTACACTGATCACTCAAGGTAGAAGAAAAGACAACTTGTATTACTTAAAGGTACGCCTACTTGCAGATCAAGTGTATCAGACTCATGATGATTCGCCAAATATTCTATGGCATAGGAGACTATGACATCTGAATTCAATGGCATTATATCAAGCAAGCCATCATGGAGCAATCATAGAGGTGAGCATCTCGAATGCAACCAGTTCGATGACCTGTGGTGCATGTATGAAGGGTAAGATGTCACGTACTCCTTTTGTCAAAGACTCCTACAAAACTACAAAGATTTTGGAGCTTGTACATTCAGATATTTGTGGACCTTTCAACGTGATCTCATTAGTAGGCTCAAAGTATTATAAGACCTTTATTGATGATTATAGTAAGTTTGCCAGGGTCTACTTTATTCACAATAAATCAGAAGCATTTGACAAGTTCACAGAGTATAAGAATTGGACCGAAAGATGCACTAGAAAAAAAGTGAAGCAAATCAGAATAGATTCAGAATAGGACAGGAAAATCAGGTGTTCCTCACAAAACACCACATGAGTTACGGTGGGGTAGAAAACCCAATCTGACTTATATTCGAATCTTTGGCTGTGCAGCATATGCACATGTTCCTGATAAGCTTTGAAAGAAGCTTGATGAGAAAGCAGAACAAGGATATCTTGTAGGATATGACAATAATTCGTCATACTACATAGTCTATATGCCAGAGACAAACATAGTGAAGACAGTCAAAGACATTAAATTCGACGAGAGCAAAACAATGGCCAATGATGATCCTGTCATTTATGAAGTTCTTGGAAGATAGTACTATGATCTACCAACTGTGACAGAGGGAGCAAAGGACGAACACTCATACGAAGATGTTCAGGTTACACCTCATTCGAGTGACGAATCAGACGAAGAAAGATTCGCAAACACTGCTACAGTACCTGTAAACCGAAATGGTTTCGGACCTAGTAGAGAAGATAAAGGCAAGAGCATTGCAGTTCTAGAAGGATCTCCTAGAAGATCGACAAGAGAACGAAGAGCGCCAGCAAGATTTGTGCCAGGCAGCTCAACTTCTACATCAAAAGAATTTTGTGGATTCAGTGGAGAGCCAAAAACATTTGAAGCAATTGAATGTCCAGAGAAGGACAAATGGATCCAAGCCATGAATGAGGAGATGGAATCCATGAGGAAGAATCAAGTGTGGACATTGCAACCATTACCAGATAAGCGAAAGATTGTAAAATGCAAGCGGGTATACAAGCTGAAATATGGACTGAATGGAGACATTTCAAAGTACAAAGCCAGACTTGTAGCGAAGGGGTTTTCTCAGAGATACGGTATTGACTATGCTGAGACCTTCTCTCCTGTCGTGAAACATTCATACTATTTGCATATGCAGTTGCTTATGATGAGAAGACAACGTTCTTGCATGGTGAGCTAGACGAAGAAGTCTACATGGATCAACCTCCAAGCTACATTTCAAACTCACTTCCTACTTATGCATGCAGAATGCATAGGAGTATCTACGATCTGAAGCAATCAGTGTGACAATGTTATAAAAAGAAAGATCAAGCCCTGAAATATTTAGGATTCAAGCCACTAGTAGCTGATTTTAATGTTTATGTAAGAAAAATCATGGATGGGAAGATCATCATTGTAGTTGTATATGTGGACGACACTTTGATACTCTGCAAAAGTGATGAACTTATTGTTGAGGTGAAGTATGACATCTCGAAACATTTCGAGATTGCAGACCTGGGAGAAGCCAGATGTATCTTGGCTTATAGATTGACAGAGAGTATGAGGGAGGTAAATTGTATCTTCATCAGTCCAAATATACCCAGAAGATCTTAGAAGATTTCGGGATGCTGAGTTGCAAAGGAGCAAATACTCCAATGCTTGCAGGAACAGTTCTGACAAATGAAGATTGTTCGAGGACTGAAGAAGAAAGAGAACTGATGCATCATACACCATACATGAAGCTGATCTGATGTATCTTGCAAATAACACACGTCCTGACATTGCTTATGTCGTATTCAGGATGAGCCAATTCTATATAAATCTAGGCTCAACTCATTGAAGATTGCGAAACGAATTTTGGAATACCTTCAATTAACACAAGATTTTGGTTTGTGTTATTATCGTGATGTAGGGTTCCAGATGCTTTTTCACAGTGATGCTCGCTAGGCATCTCTTAAGGACGACTGCAAAAGTGTCTCAGGAGGATGCACCATCACGTCAAGAGCAGCAATTCTCTGGGTCAGCAAGAAACAGACCATTGTGGCTCAATCATCTTGCGAAGCAGAGTACGTTGCAGTAACGAAGATGGCTAATGAAATCATCTGGCTCAAATAGTTCCTTGACGAACTGGGCGAAACAAAAAATGAGGCGCTGATTTTGCATATGGATCCTGTGTTTTACTCAAGGACGAAACACATCGCAATTAAGTATCACTTGATAAGGGATCTGATCGGGAAGAAGATGCTGCAAACTATTTTCATTGGAACAAAGGAGATGGTGCTGACATTTTTACAAAGGCCTTAGACAAAGGTCTGTTTGAGAAACAGAGGAGCAGTCTTGGAGTCATCAAGCTACCACGCTTTGAGAGGGAGCTGAAGAAACAAAACGTTTCTATTACCAAAGCTTTGCTAGCTTTCAGCTCTTAGTTTGACGAAAAGACATGAACGCAAAATGTTTGCGAAAGAAAAATGTTCGTGATGCAAGAGGAGAAAGTTAGACGACGCGAAAGTCAAATGACTCGAAGCGACACGAAAATCTTCGCGACACTTTTCGACCTTCATCTCCAAAGGATCAGGAAGATCATGCAATTATCATGAAGTACAAAAACCCTGATCTGATATGATGACGTCAGCAGAAGAGCGTTAGGACGTTCCTAACCCACCACTCTTGTAATCCACGAATAATTATAGATTGTTTAGTCTATCTAATCAGATATGCTACTCTGAATGTATGCAATTACTAGATGTATAAAATACATACAGTAGCAGATAGAAAATATACAGAATAGAAGTCCGCCGCCTGTGAGTGAGACAATTTTGTAAGCAGGATCTACAGATATCCAAGAAGTCTGCTAGTAAGCGAGATGCTACTCGTGAGAGAACGCTATTTTCTCTCACGCCAATGCGATGTGTGGGTCTGTCATACAGCGCTCGAAATCAAGAGGATCAATAGATGATAGTGTAGCTATTACGCACATATCACTCTCAATTTTGTCTGATCTTGAATGAACTACTGTCTGCATGTTTTTTAGTTTTTGCCTTTGTAAATGGGTGACATTTTTTGCGAGCAGAGCATGACATTTTTGCTGGCACAACGTGATATTTTTGCCGGCAAAACACACATTCTCTCTCTAAAATAGTTTTATACTATATAGACTAGTTGGTTGTGCCCGTCGATGACAGACAATGGGCACTTTACCCACAAAAAGTGTCTACATATTTTGGAGGTTCTGTTTTTTTTCTCATTTTTTTAAAACCTATTTAGCTTTTCCTTTTGCAAATGGGTGACATTTTTTGTGGGCAAAGTGTGACATTTTTTAAGACACCTCACACATTCTCTCTCTAAAATAGTTTTATACTATATAGACTAGTTGGTTGTGCCCATCGATGATGAGCAATGAACAGTTACCCACAAAAAGTGTTTATATATTTTGGAGGCTATGTTTTTTTTTAAATCTAACTTTTTTTTTTTGATAAAATATTTTGTGGGCAAAAGGTGTGACATTTTTTTATGGCACCTCACACATTCTATCCTAAAATACTTTTATACTATATGTAGGTATATACACATAGAGTGTAATCACACATTATCTCTCTAAAATAGCTTTATACTATATAGAAAGAGATAGTGTGTATTGTCATATCTATTTCTATTTGAGTGGTTACACATCTCACTGCTCAATGCTGAGTCGCTTCGGCCTATCCAATTTAAGATTGCCGCAAACCCTCCCCCACCCTATCGGGGGAGATGCGCAGGCAGTACTCTTGCACTGTAATACCTGCACATGCGGCTCTAATTACTACCTTAGCAGCCTCGTTGCATCAAGCTTGCAATTGGTCATCAACCAGCGATGCTTGAGCTGTTCTTCTCAGACCACTTCTAATTCATTTTTGGGGTAACAAGTTTTTACACTACACAAACTGGGACGCGTACTTTACAGTTAACACATGGAGAACAAGGAATCGTTGCTGTACGGTTCGTGACTTTCTACGTATAATATATATGTCCGATATTCATCTCGTAATCAGCATGGTGAAATTATGCACAGAAGAAACAAGATGAACTAGTCCACAAGCCGACAGTAATTGTCAATTTATCATCATGGTCTGTGTTGCTTCCAGCTTGCAAAGATTGATAGCCGATCAATGATTCAATGATCATCCGAACGTTATATGCCCATCAAGTCCAAAAAACTTTCCTACATCATAATAGATTATGACACTGACGTCGTCTTAAGGCATGTGAATGTCCTGAGTCTTCTGTCTCCTGCTGTGAAAGGAAAATGTTTTCAAGACTTGAAAGTCGAGATGCCGCAGCCTATCGTATTCTGCAGACCTGGAAATTGGGTGGAAGTTGGGTTCTGTGTGCATTGCAATCATCCAAATATGTTAAGCAATGCCTTTGGATTTTGGAATCTGATATTCATATTAAGGTTGACAATACGGAGGTGTTGCCTCTGTATAAAAAGTGTCGCTTGGGCTGACAGCCTCCAGCCTTGTTATGAATGTCCAGAGGCGTAAAGCAATGTTCCCTTCCAAACTGACAGCATCAAGTTGTAATGGTGAGGGTACTTTGACTCCAACGCATATCCTGAGTTGACTGCCACTTCGGGCATCAACTCTTGTGTTCTATTTCTGCATTAATTTAATTTAACAAGCTAATTCGTGCTTTGATTATTGAAGGATGATAAAACCCATCGATGTACAAATCAATGAAAGCGCATAGAATTTTAGAATCATAATGCCCATTGACAAAGAATAATTAAATTAAAAAGGTTAGTAAACATAAAATTAAACAACTTAATAATCAAAGCTTAGTGATTTAACAAGAACTTAATGAATACCTCGTGACTATTATGCCCTTTGAGCATATTAGAAAGCATAAAATTTATGTTTTTTTTTTCACATGCTTGTGCTACACCTTTCACCAATTGTATTAGACTACCCATCGTGTCAAGCGTACGGCTACCACGTGACACTTCCAAACTGGTCAATCAGAGTCAAAGTGCTCATTACGTTTCATAAAATACATGTGAAACAAGGGAAGTGGCCGAGGCCACATGGCCCTCCCTGCCTTGGTTAAAAGATATTTAAATAGATTTATTTTATAGAACATAGAAAAGAATCATAATTTTGTCTCCATACTTCATAGAATATGACAATGTGAACACACCACTTCTAAAATAGATTACTTAAACAAACTATGTCATCGTAAACCTCCATTCGATCACACATTTTTACACTTATTTTACACAAAGCAAAACACAATATATAAATCAACTGAAATAGAATACATCTTGCAAGTAATTGACTCATTCCAAGTTTCTTGTCAAAAGAATCTACGTAATGTATTTTTAGTACATCAATGCTTATCAACACATTCGAATATCCAAGGTAAGCTTTGTAGGCCCCGGAAAGGAGCTATTAGCCTTAAGAACTAGATGGTTCCCTATTTAGGCCTTCCAAAGTACTTAAATAAAGGCCCAATGTAGACTAAATTATACTTAACAAGGGTTAACTATCTTGCAAGCTAGTTATGTTTAGTTAAGTTACAAAATTGTCTATAAGTGAGCAAGAGACATCATTCTAAGAATCTTTTGGCTCATTTGCAAAGGAGAGTTCTTATCTTCCTCTTGTGAATGTGAGCTTTGGGATTGTCATTTGCTAGATCTCATTTGCCCTATCCACATGAATCCATACTCCACTCCATGCCTTGTAATCATTTTCCCATATTTAATGTGATTCCATGGAAATTTTCTTGTTTTTAGCTTCTTGTGCTTATTCTATCTTTAATGGTTTGTACTTTTGTTGCTACTAGCTTTAATTTCAATATTATTACTAATTGCTTGAATTTGGCACATGATTGACAACCTAAAAATTCTTACTGATTCCAAAAATGCAATTGGCTTACCCACACAAGTATCAGAGTCAAACATGGTATGTTGATTAAGTTATGCACTTCAAATCTAAACATCAATGACGGATTGGTCAACGGTGCCAAAGTATACTTCCAAAAACACACTTTCTATTGAATGGGTAATGGAAAACGTTTCCCCTAAGAAGATTCTCTCTAAAGGTTGAATAAATCAATGCTTAAACAAAAACAATGCGTAAAAATACATTTACAATGACCCAATTTTCGTATATTGTGAAGATTTTGATGCATATAAAAAAAACCAAAACTTTCAGTTAAGATGAAGTTTTAGGACTATATATATGGGTTCTCAATGCAACAATGTCCATAACAATGCAACTAATTCAATAATAAGATAAATCCTTAGTTCGTAAATGATAATATTTAGTGACTGCTCTAAACTTCGTCAAAAAGGCTTCCTTTCACATATTTTAGAAATTGCATGATTTGTGACACAACTTCTTGGAAGCTCATTGCTTTTTCATTAACCAACATGTAAACACGCATCTCATCATATACTCTTTGAACACGATACCCTTACAATAATACCACGATGACCTAAAATCTACTAACCACTTAATGAATTACGATATACTTTACTTACAAGAAACACGTCAAAAACACACAAGCACATACTTTTCACACACTTTTCAAAGCTACAATAACTTTTCATTTTATGGAAATTAATTTTTTTATGAGCCGATAGGAATACTCCACAAAGTCACAACATTCACTACCGATGACTTTGAAATAACACATGCGATATTTAACAAAGGCACATGATTTCACATGCACATATTAGCTACGTACAAGCATCCAAAAGAAAACATCAAGTCACTTCTGCAAATTCTCGACAATGTGGTCAAACAATACTCACAAATGTTCCTACAACTATAATAAGTGACTTAAATGTTGATATTCTAAAAGCCCAACTCACCTACACAACCACTTCAAAATTTCATGTCTGTGACCATGGACTACAAATACTTTTTAGAGAGGCAACAGCTCCCAACTTGACTACATATGGACAAATTGCAACAATCATGAATGCCAATCTAGTTTAACTTATGCATATTGGTCTGATCACTCTCCAATATACTTCTATCACAAAATGAAAAGCCACTAAAAAACATTCATTCCTCATAAATGAATAAATACAGTTCTCTTGAAGAGAGCTAAAGAGTCAAGGTCATGATTTGCATATGTGGCTTCCAATAGAATATGTAAACTTGATAAGAGGGGCATTCATCCTAGATTGTAGAATATATGGTTTTACAATATGTAATTAGCATAAGATTATGGTACATGTATTATTTTTTAAATATTCTGAAGTCAAAGATAGAATTAATACCCTCTGGTGTTTGATACAATTTTAGTGCACCCTACGTATCATAAAATTTTGCCGAAATCTTGCTACTTTTTACCTCCATGCTACATTGGCCAAATAACAAAAAAATCTGTGACTACAAGCTTTATCTCCTTGTGAATGAAGATGACTTATTTCTTTTTCTTGTGCAAAGAGAAATTATGAAAAATCATTGTTCATTTCTATTTTTGGGTATTTAGAGCCATTGCTAGAAACATAATGTTTCATGACAAGCTAATTTGTTTCTTTGACTTTTCTCTACTATGGCTAATTTGTGAGTTTTCACCATTGCGGCTTATAAGGACTAAGAAAATTTGAAAAAATGCCCTTAGGAGAGCATTCACCATTAGCTAAAGTGGGTTGCCTCTCTTGGGACCCCAACAATTATAAAGTTACTTTATGATGATATCTTTTTTTGCCTACTTGCATGTTGAGCCTAGTTGGAATAGTCATGTGAAGCTATTTTATCTTGTCTCTTAGAACCTAATGGATAAGCTGATGTTCAAACACTCACCTCATTCAAGGCTCTTTTTTTTTATTCATCTTGAGTTTACTTTGGTGATCTAGACCTATTTTGTAATCTAAGAGTGGGCTATACAACTTTGAGATGTATTTCTTATTAAATGTTATCTTTGAGAATTGTACATTTGTCAAATTTATGGTCAATAGCACAATTATTGAAGTTATAGCAGCAAAAAGTATTGTAGATTCAAGGATTTTTCTTAAGCCTTATCAATAAAGTATTCTTGATCAAGTAGTCATGAGTCATTCTACCATGTAGCTTAGAGAATATTTGATATGTTTGTTAGTATGTTAGCTTTTTGGCTTGAAGACCTAGATATATGAGTTTGTCATCAAAAACTTTCTTATCTCACTATTATAGATGAATTAGAGTGTTAGGGTTATTATTCATGCTCAAACGTAACCAAGTGAGTAGAGAAAGAATGTATCTAGTGATAGGGAAAGGATGGTTTATCAAATGTCCAGCGCTTACTATGTCATGGATTTTGATTATGGAAAACATGGAATCCACGTGCCTTAAGTGACTATTCTTTCTTGTATGTCTTATTTTGTGTTGTCCATTGGAGATGAAAGAAGCACTTCACCATTACCTCACTCATGGAGAAAACCATAGTGATTATTATCGCGTAAGTAGCCAAAAAAATTTCCTTTTTTTGTATAGGCATGTCATGGAGAGAGGCCAAATTACATACAACTAAAAGTATTCATAACATGAAAAGGGCTTTTTAGGTTGATATACACACATGGTATCTACAAGGCTTGGAGCAAAGCTCCCAGATATCTCTCTTAATTACCATTGTCGCCAACATTCAAGCTTGGGTCTTTGTTGCCACAAGAAACATTTTTATCGAATTTGACTATGATAAGGGACATCTAAGGAATTTGACAAAGGCTTTTTGCGTCATCTCATAGAAGAACGCAATAGAATATAAAGTTAGATTTCAATATGCAAAATGGTTAGAAAATTGAAGTTTACATAGAAAAATGTGAGTCAAGGCTTGGAAGAGGAAGTCTCCATATAGGCCACATGTTATATGAAGGCCACCTCCACACTCGTGTGGTGTTGACATGGCACATACATGGTATTTTTAGTTTGTTCCCCTCATATAGGGATATACGATAGAATTCATGGCGTGCTCCACCATCTTGTTAAGTTTAGGGCTTAGTGTGAGAGAGACATAGCAAGAGAAAGGGATTTTGGATCATCCATTTGACAAGTTTTTGAAAGCGTTGCAAAGTCACAAACCACAAGACCTCATGTTTTGTCCCATAAGCATACATTTCTATCACTCGTTATTGCATATATAATTGAATGTTTTGTTCTCTTTTAGCACAACATTGTGCTCATGGGTCGCATGACATGCTAGGCTCGCAACGTGGGCTCATGGGCCCTTGTGATTGCCTAGGAAAGAACGACCAATACTAGATAGGGTTTGTACATAGGTTTATTGAGCAACTAATATGTTTGCAAGTGTGAACAGCTTTTTAGTCACTTGGCAAATATTTAGCAAATCTTTAGAGCCCAAACCTCTCACTCTCCGAGGAATTGCCTCAGTCCATACACATGTGCTGCCTGCATGGAGTCAAAACACGTTGGCTCGAACCCTCTTCATAGCCAGCACACCATGTCCTCTTCTTCTTCCTCTTTTGCTTTTCTTTAGTATTATTATTTCTTTTCACTTTCCCCGATCCTGCATCGCCCTACCTCTGTCCCCACTTATAGTGCAACTCCAACACATATATTTATTACCCCAGCTGATCTTTCCCCGTTCTGTCTTAGTACACACTTCCCTCTATGCTCTCACATCCATACAGCTGCATCCATGCTTGCTTTCACTCTCACATGAGATCGTGCACTCCTCATCTTACAATTACGATTCAACAGACTGCATCTAGCACCTTTTTCACATTCTTAATAAACTTCATCATATATGCATGCAATTGCAGAATAGATTTGACAGAGCTGGGCAACAATTTCCTATCATTGCTGTGATATGCAAGCAGACGGAAATTGTGTGTATAGTCTTCACGGCTTGCTAAAGAGGTCGATAGTGGATATACCTTAACCTGCTTTGAGTTACTGCACCGGAAGCACTATATAGTTTTCCTGTACTTCCTCTTGTGTAACTCCTTCAAAGGCGTACTCCCTTGCAATGCAGCCTTGATACTTTTCAGGGTAATTATCTTATTAATCTGCTGCATAGGGCATTGCACTAGACCAAAGTCCCTCTCTCTGTGTGTCTGATCATATTATGGTAGTGCCACATGGTGTTCAGGAAACGATCAAATGAAGGCGAGGTATCTGAATCGCAATCTAAAAGAAGATATCGTGGAGTGAGAATGCGGGCATGGGGAAAGTGGGTTTCAGAGATTCGAGAACCAAATACTCAAGCACGGATATGGCTGGGAAGTTTTGCTACACCTGAAATGGCTGCGCGAGCGTATGATGTAGCGGTACTGTGTCTGCGAGGCCCTTCGGCTGCCTTGAACTTTCCGGACTCTTATACCATCAATATTCCACCGTCGTCTTCTTTGTCAATGAAAACTATTCAAGCCGCCGCTGCAGCTGCTGCAGCCTCAGTTGATTCATCCGGAAATTTTGATGATCAAGCCGCTGTACCTCTCTCATTGAGTGAGCAGATTCTAAGGTCTGAGAACTTGTTAAGAGATCAGCAAGATGAACCCAAAGCTTCTTATAGCAATCCCAACAGTGATAACAGTGAGTCTGTGTCAGATTATTCGCAATGGAAGTGCCAAGAGCTCACCTTTGATCTGGAATGCTTCATAGACCTTCCCAACTTGATGACAGATATGGCAAGGGCCATGTTGGTGCCACCAGAGGAAGCCTGCTTTGGAAGAAGCAGTGATACCGATCAAGAAGACAGTTTTTGGGAGCCCTCCCTCTGGTCTCACTCCTAAAATACCCACATTCTTTCATTTTGATCAGTTTTAGAAGCTTGCAGACTAATTCTTTATTACACTACAAAAACAAGTAGTGCTTTACTTACTTTCATTCATCATGTATAACAGTTATATTTAAGGTTTTTGCTCTTGAACACTTAGTAAAACTTAAGTTTTCCAGGGGGGGAGGTCTGCCAAAATCTAAGCAACCTCGTATGAGATATAGGTGTTACTCAGACAGTCAAGTATTATACACAGAGATTTGGTCGGATATTCTTGTCAAAGAAAGGCAATGACCCCTAATAGATAGCAGTTAAACAATTCAGCTGTGGCTAGATATTTCGTCATCGTATACTTTTAAGATCTGCAACCAATTATATGCAGCATCAAACATATATACATGTTGCTCCATTCTATCATTCAAAGATTAGGAAGACAAAGTTCAAGCCTGTATAATCTCAACTGGTCACAGTGCTGGCTCACAAGAAGAAATGTTTGGTTAAGATCATACATGCTACTCTATTCTATTCAAAAGAATATCAGATATGCTGAACTGCTGTACTTGCTAGTCACTTGACAGAAATCTTCTTTTCTAAGCAGGTGCTCTGATATTTTACTTGGGGTAAAATGTTGTCTTCAATTTTAATTGCATGTGAATGGACTTTTTGGCCTTGTCTTGCAAAGACAAGACCTTGTGTTCAAGTTGGTCAATGTAGTCTATCAAAAACTGAACCACGTTAAAGGACATCCCTAAAGTTTTGGAGACTCCCCATAGTAGACGATAGAAAATTTAGGTCTTGTTCATATATGGGAATGAGGCCAAACCACGGAATATGAACAAAACATCACTAACATTAGCAATATAGATTATTAGCTAAATAAGATGTTTATGACAACACCATTACAATATATATGCACTAAAAAGGTCATGAAGAAAATCATTTCCCACAAGTGAAGTATTGGTCAAGCAGTGCATTTTACCAAATTTTTCTTTTAGGACCTCCCTTTTAAACTTTTTATAGTCTTTAGTATCCTCCTGCAATTTCCATACAAGCTTATGGGCCATAAGATACTTTTAAAATTTTTATCACCTTCAGAATTCATGATATGTTGGTATGGTGATGTTTAAAAGTCATAAGATAGAATTGAAAATGGGGTGTCGAGGAAGTGAAACCCTTGAGTCTCAAATTCATCCTCAAACCTTGGAATAAGCCTAGTAATTTTGAATGTGTTTTTAAGAGGCTTATAATGGGGATTATAAGGAGGCCAGAGACATTTCAAAAATCCCCAAAGTCGCTCTACTTTCTGGAGTCTAGCTCTAATTCTATCCAGATATCTCCTATGTCTTTGTTATTAATGAGTTGTGTGAAAAATATAGATCCAAAACATACTTAATGGATCTCTAAGATCTTGACCAAATTTGGATGCACATCTAGATTTAGCTATAAGATAGAAATCATCAATTTTCGGCATGCTAGATATGCATAAGTCACTAATATTTGATCATAAGCATAGAAATACAATAATGTACTGTCTCAAATGGACTCCTCAAGATAGAGAGACAAAACCAATGAGAAGAGACACCCACGACACTCAATAGGAACGCTCATTTTCGAGAGGACTAGGGCAAGAGTACTGACGATAATCCAGAGAGGAGGGCCGAATAGGAAGATTATGTTTTATTTGTAGTTGTTCAAATTTTTTTACTTTGCTATTCTTGTTATTTGGTGAATTCCTTACATTATCGCCAAAAGAGAAAAAGTGAAGAAAAAAGGACAAGAAAAAAGGAAGAAGAAACAATTTCGACCCTGGATTTGATCGGATCGGATCGAGACAAAATTATCCGAGTGTCTTCGACCCTAGATCGGTTTGAATCGGGTCTGATTTTTTTGACCCTTACTATATTTTTGACTCAGTGTAAAAAATTGATTCTTTGTATAAATCGCGATACTTTGTAAAGTTTGATACTGTCGGCAGTCTAAATTCCGACCCGACGACTCCGCCTTGACAGTAAGCCTACATTGTACATGTAGTTATAATTATAAGACAGTTGTAATAATTGTAGAAGGAGTAGTTGTAGATATCTTGGGTATATTAGAACCTTCATCAGAAAACGTCTTGTGGCCCGCGACCATCCACGACCCTCTGGCATTCTTTATTCCTCAGCAAGGTGCCCTCATACAAGCTTTTATAGGTCAGAAAAATAGTCCCCACAGAGAAAGATCCATTTTCTTTTACCTTAAAACCCTAGCAGTTAGCAAGCTCCATAGCTTCATAAAGAAATTGTTCCACCATCACTCAATGGCTGCCCATGGCATCTTAGACACTCTTTGGCAGCACTAGGGCAACCCGTTGTATGCCCTTACAGCTTTGAATTCTGACCACCATAAAGAAGGATCCACCATTTTTCACCTACAGACCCTGTTGGAATTCAATGCTCAATTCCATCAAGTAATCAGCATTCTGAAATTTTATACTTAATCTGAAAACACAAAAATGAAAAGAAAAGACAAAGACCAAATTTTTCTAACAAAGGATCGAAAATTCCAATCCAACATTGAGCTTGGCAAAGAAGGATTTTTTGATCTTGGATGTCTAAATTTTTCGAATGTCTTCAACCTTGGATCGGATTGGGTCTGATTTTTCCAACCTTGAAAAAATTTGAGCCTTTGTATTTTTTCGACCCTTTTGTATATATTTCAACCCTTAGTAGAATTTGATACTGTCAGTTTAGAAATCTGACCCACGTTGCGACGCTGACATCTCGTCTACTACCTCTATACATACTCAGTAAAATAGCGGCTATCAAATGTAGGACTGTTGTAGTTAATTAAGTAGATTAATGTCATCTTTCAATGTACTAATCATCTAATTTCCAATCATGAAGGAAGATCTACTGAGGTCAGCGATCTGATCACGTAATCAATTTGGAGGCATTACTTAGCTGTAGTAGTTGTCATTTTCGACAAGCAAGCTATCAACGAACTCAACTGAAGTCTGGTCATTGTGCATTCTGATTTGCGCCCAGTTTCACGCCCTTGTACTTAGTCTTTATAATTATTAGAGTGCATGTTTTTGTCTCCACAATTGTGACTGTTCTATTACACATTTCAATATTCGTTTCATTTTGAAATCATAGTTGGTAATTGACGCACTACCGGTTTATCTCCATCTACTCACTACATCCGCTGCTCACCACATTTTTCATCAAATTTTGACATTGTATTAGAGCAAGTGGCTTAGTAATCTGCATATTTATTGTTTCTACTAAGACTTCCTATCAACTAGTGGGCACCCAACAGTTTCATGTTATTGTTGTTTCTACCAACGATATCACACACTTTACCAGAATGGATTCGTGTTCTAGTTCTTTTCTGATTGACAAGCTCGATGGAGAGAACTAGCATCTCTAGAAGTTCAAGATGAGAGTCGTTTTACTAGCCAAGGAAATATGGGATATAGTTGATGGCACTAAAGTCAAACCAGAGGGGGATGCGGCCAACATCACCAAATGGAGACAGCGAGATGGCAAGGCATTTGTCTTAATCATACTGAACATCAAAGACTCCCAGATCAGTCATATTCGATTTGCTCAGACAGCCAAGGATGTCTAGGACATCCTAGCAACACTTTATCACATCAAAGATGTCACATATAAACTCCATCTGAGGAAGAAGTTCTTCACATTGAGGATGTCTGATGCAGACACTATTTCCAACCATCTTAATACCTTCAAAAATCTCATGGAGCAAATCACTACCACTGGATTGAACATTGAAGATTCAGATGTAGTAATGACTCTTTTATTGAGTCTGCTTGATGCCTATGAAACATGGATCATGGCCATTTTGACCCAATAACAACTTATTCTATCAAGATTTATTTCAATGTTGCTACAAGAGAAGATCAAAAGAAATGCTTCCTCCTCAGACTCAAGATCTGATCCTCGGGCTCTTTACACAAAGAGAAATCAGAAGTTCAAGCTAAAGAAATCCACAAAATCCGATTATTTAGATAAAAAGAGCAACATGCAACCAAGATTGGATTTTGGGTCTCGGCTGAATTTTGGCTCAGGGTCGAATTTTGGCTCAGAGTCGAATTTAGGCCGAGGGTCAAATTTTTCATCATCCCAAACTGTGCAAAAACTCTTCTGCAAATATTGTAAGAGGACTGGATCTCATCAAGGACTACAGAATAAATACAACAATGAAAAGAAAAAGTAGTTTATGTTAACAACAAGCAAATGCTGCATCAACCAGTCACTCGATCCAGCATGAAGAGGATGAAGCTGCATTTATGACTAGGGTCGGAAACATTCAGGATATTGATTCTTGGTACCTGGACTATGGAGCAACTCAACACATGACCCATCATCGGGATTGGCTCCGAAACTACAAGCCTTTCACCCATTCTAGATTTGTGCAGCTTGGAGACAACTCAACACATTCCATTGAAGGTGAAGGGACATTAAGGGTCGAATTTCAGAGAGGCATTGTTAAGTTGTTGTCTAATGTCTTGTATATTTTGAACCTTACAAAGAATCTACTTCTATAAGCAGAATCACTGATTCTGGTTGTAGGGTCTAATTCGATACAGAGGGCTGCACTATCCTTGACAAGTCTAGGAAAGTCCTAGTTATGGTAGAAGATGTGGCTAACTTTACAAATTAAGTTACTGTTATTCTACTAGTAGTCAAGCTCTTATTTCTACTTCTGAATCAAATCACTTGTTGTGGCATTTCAGACTAGGCCATTTAAATTTAAGAGTATTCAGCAAATGTCAAGTCAGAACATAGTGCAAGATCTCCCTTCTATTAGCAAATCTGATTCTCCACGTGAAAGCTATATTATCAGCAAGCATGCTAGAAGTCCATTTACTTTAGATTATGTTCATACTTCGAGAGATTTGTTAGATATTGTACACAGTGATCTTTGTGGCCCAATGAAGACTTCTTCCACAGTGGGGGCTTTTTATTTTCTGACTTTTATTGATGATTTTTCGAGGACAACTGCTACTTATTTTTTGAAGAATACATCCGATACTTTCAGATTCTTCAAGCAGTTCAAGGCATCTGCTAAAAATCAGACCCAGAGAACAATCAAAGCAATACAATTTGATGGAGGGGGAGAATACATGGAATTCAGCTGTATCAGATTAACTTTGATTTCTAATTGCATTGTGAAATCAAGTTAAACACTATGGTAGAATAATTATTGCTTAGTTTACATAGTAGTAAGATGCGCACATTGTTCTATGTTCTTTCAGTTTTAGAAGCTAAGCTAGTTTTCGATTTTTCTATCTAACTACAAGGAATCGTTATAGTTATGGTTGTGTACTTTACAGTTGCAATTGTGCATTTTATAATGAATTTCTATTCTCTATATCAATTATGGAAAATACTTTAGAACATTAGAAAGGAGATCTATACTTAGGATGGAGATCATTCTAAAGTTGGATCAAAGTAGTATGCTTAAAAGTACAATACTAGTTGAAGAGGGAGTGTGAGAGTTTTCAATTAGTTTAGTCTAGTTTAGTCATATTTTGGTAAATTGTCGATATGAGGCCAAAACTCATTTTAGACTTAGAGATAAACTTTTTAAAGTAATATTAGTTTAAAATACATTCAATAAACACTTTTTGAAAGTGTGCGAAAGTTGATAGTCAAGTTTGAGAGAGATTCAAATTTGAACTTTGGGTACATTGAATCTAGACCCAAAAATAGTAGGGTTTACATTTTGGAGGGAAAGCCAAGTGGCCAAATAGGGTCTGGACCTGGTATAAAAGGATGTAACTCATGGAGAGACACATCTTCTCTCTTCTCTCTCTCATTTCATCATTATACATGGTTCTGTTTGGGTTTTACTACTCATTGGTGCACTCTCATGATGTTATCTTGCAATTCTATGTGTAGAATGATTAAAGTGTGAAAAAATTGATAGTCAAGTTTGAGAGAGATTCAAATTTGAACTTTGGGTACATTGAATCTAGACCCAAAAATAGTAGGGTTTACATTTTGGAGGGAAAGCCAAGTGGCCAAATAGGATTCGGATCTGCTATAAAAGGATGTAACTCGTGGAGAGACACATTTTCTCTCTTCTCTCTCTCATTTCATTATTATACATGGTTCTGTTTGGGTTCTACTACTCATTGGTGCACTCTCATGATGTTATCTTGCAATTTTATGTGTAGAATGATCATTTATTGCTATTTTTGGATCCACACGTGTGAAATACAATAGGGTACTGTAATTGTATGGACAACAAACATAATTTATGTTTTGGTTCATGCTTGATTAGTATCTCTTGGAGTTTGCATCTCATTTTGTATGTAGATGCTGATTTTTCTACAATGGCAGGATTGTTGGTTTGCTCCTTTTGTAACCAAAGATCAGGGACATTGATTGGATCTTGAATGATCTGAAATCCTTCACAAAATGAACACGAAGACGACGGTCGAACACGAACATGAACAGGAAGATAAAAGGTTCGTGGACCCAAGGTGACCTAATGACAAAGCGAAAGACACAAGAAGACACGAAGACCCAAACGACGGCGGATCTCCACGCATGAAAGGAAAGATGAGATTGCAATAGTACCAAGAGGATGTTATCCTCCGGAGACTGATATGATATCGTTAGGACATGCCTAATCAACCGTTCTTGTAATCTCCTGATCTGTTAATCATGTCCTCCTCTTTACATACATGTAGATCTTGATGATTAATTAAGCAGTCATAGCAGATTGACAATATACATACCAATGTAGGTTGAGCATTGTGTAGCCAGCAAGCTAAGGTTCAAGAAGTCCACTAGTAAGCGTGACAAGTTTTGATTCGTGAAAGACCGAGTTTCTTTCGCGTCGACTCGTTGTGTGGTCTGTCACAACAACACTTAAGAAATTCTTTGATAATGTAGTAGATGTTTTATGCAGAAGAGTTTCTTATCTTGAACATGATCGAATGCATGTACCCGTGGAGCTAGAGCCCGTGGGAATGACTCACATAGGAAGGTGACTCGTGACGAGAATGTACTTACTCGCACACGGTGACTGGCGTGTGCGCGCAGGAACTGACGTACTTGCACCGAAGATGACTCGCCGACGGGAATATGACTCGCTCAAACCTGTACTCATGGAGCTAGAACCCGTGGGAATGAATCGAACAAGAAGTACTCGCACATGACTCAGGGTGAAAAATGACTCGTACGCGGGAACTAAATGACTCGCATAGGGGAACAAGATGACTCGCACAAACCTAAATAATCCCAAAAAATTAACCAAAATGACTCGCACAGATTGGAAGAATACAAAAATAAGTCAAAATGACTTGCACAAGGTTGAATGATTCCCGAAAGACCTAGAAATGACTCGCACATCAGACAACGGTAGAGGTAATGACTCAAAATTGACAAAAATGGCTCGCACACCACAAAATTGACTCGCACAGGTCAAAAGGAGGTAGAAACCATCTCGAAATGACTCACACAGGTCAAAAGAAGGTGAAAACCATCTCGAAAATCAATCTGGTAGTAGTTTGCCTTACAAAAGTCTTCACACATGGCTCAACGTGTTCGATGTTTAACTCCTGAAGCCCAAAATTGGTTGTGCGAATAGCTTACCTTATTGTGGTGGCTGAAAATCGAAGTTTCATGAATTTATCACCTTGAGGCACTCAATGAGTACTCACATAGAGGTCTAGAGTGTAGATCAACTCACAATAAGTTGATTTTGTTGTTGTGTGAATCATGTTAGTGCAAAAATGGTCAAGGTGGTTAAAACCAGTGTTGGCCGGGTATTGATTTTATTTTCGGTTCTCAACCCGATTATCAGCCTGATTCTCAAGAACCTAACCGGCGGGTACACTATTTCTCAAGAACCGGCTTCTATGTAGAACCGGCGGGTATGCTCTTTTGTAGGAACCGGCCATGGTTGAGAACCGTCGGGTCCCTTTGAGCCTTGGATTGAGGTTGAGAACCGGACCGTCATTTGGAGGGGGGTATAATCCAAGTATCAATTCACCCTTCAGAACCTAACATTTATTGAGGGCTTTTAGCAAATGACGACATCATGATAGATGAGAATGTAGCCCTCATTGAGTATGGATTTTTTTCATGAGTAGGATGAGTAGAGAATGTTAAGATAGACATTTTAACAAGACTTTTTTCAAGGCTATCATTTTTGTTGATGGGTAGTTAGTTGATAAGTGGAATGTTAAAAACTTAAGACATTGTGCAACAAGACTTTTTTTTAGCCGCTTTTATATAAGTCATATTTTTAGAGTGTTTATTTATTTGAGTTGTTTAGCTGTGAAGTGTGATTTTTTTTTGCACAATTGAAATATCATAGGCATTGAAGAGAGTGAGATTTTTATGAGTAACTGATAAGTGGAGGAATGCTCAAATTTTGTGCACTTACACTTTTTTTACGTGCCTTCCACATGTCTTTTGATAAATAACGTGAGGCAATTTTAACATAGTATGCAACAATAATTTTTGAAATGAGTTTTTATTAATTTTTCTAAAAATAGTATATATTGAGAACCTGATATAGGAACCGATGGTTCTTAATAGAGTAATAATCGGCAGATTGAGAACTGCCAAGATTTATCTTATAAGATATTATTGAAAACCACCGATTTTCAAGAATGTATCTGTAATTACATAGTTAGTAATTAGGAAATTGTGTTTTGCGAGTTTTTTAGAAAATGGAAACATTTCAAATGGAAGTTGATGAAAAACAATGTTGGAATTGAAACAGTTAGTAGCTGATTATATTTTGTAAATGATTTATAGTGGGAATGACAATGTTGTTCAATTGAGTTTGAAAGGAAAAATAGAAAGTTATTTAAAATATCGTAGAACAATGCTTACATAACTGAACTAAAGATATGAATTTATATATTAAAATTGGAAATTAACAAAATGTGTCAAAAAATTTCAAATATAAGATCGACGTTTCAAATACCAATATTTACGCGAGAGCGATGGATGACTGCTTAAGTTATTACAAACTCGCAATTTCTGAGATCTAAACATTTTGATATAGACTTTTTCTAATCTATTTGCAATTGAAGAATTAGTAACAATTTCTAATATCTGAGCTTCATAATGATCAAAAAATTTGTCGCGAGCTTTGTCGTAGGTCATTCCTTTTGGTGGTCTACGAGCATGTTGTCGCATGCGTCTATCAAAATTTGTTGTTTGACTGACATAAATTGATTTGCCTATTCGCAAAACTATTTGTAGATTGTGAAAAACTGCCTCGTAGGTGTTTCGATGGCGATGACGGTGTCAGATCCTGCGAAGAATAGTGAGAATTAATAGGATTTTTTTAAATGATACAAAAAGATCTATTTAGAGCAGGAAAATAGCGTTAATTTACCATACCTCTTTGCTAGAAGAAGATTGTGATATCGGTTGTGGAGATTCGAGAGTTATTACCTGTTATTTGTTAGTTGCAAGATTGTATTTACATTTGTGTATAAAATGCATTGTAAACAATTTGAGTAGTAAAATCAGTAAAAGACATGAACCTGATGCGTGTCAGTTGTCGTCATAATCGACGTGTTGGTTTCTTGTTCTAAGATTTTCAGAATGTTTTCAATCATGATAGGACCGTTTGTTAGTCGAACTCCGGTGTCAGAGAGATGGTCAAGTGGTCTCCCTAAATATGTGTTGATAGCATTTAATTCTGTTCGAGACATGATTTTCCAATCTGAAAAAGCAATGTTGTAACCGAAATATAGATTACGAATTGCATACTAACTTTTGTCAGAGTGCGCTTCGAAATGTTGTATCAATGTCTTGTTCGTCTCGATCGAATCCAGGATCGAAATAGAAAATAGTTTATAAAAGTGTTTCAAAAATCCTGCAAATTTGAAATATGTTATAAAAATAATATGATTTTTATATGTTAATGTAATAAAGTAGAAGAACAAAATGGAAAATAAATAAATAAAAATAGAGGTGATTTGTTATCTTCTATAGGATCTCCGTGATGTTTATGCACATAGGCTTCTCTCACACGTTTATGTGTTGTGATATACGTGCTCATAGTGTAACCATTTTGAAACCCGTCTTTGTATTGTTCCGGATCGATTCCGCAAGCATTCAATAGGAAAATTTGTCACGTCGTAGGATAAATTCGCAATTCTTCAAGATGCTCAGACGTTGAAGCTTGCGGTTGTTGAGTTTTTTATTTTAGTTTTTGGAAAAGCTTGTGGAAGTTTTCACCATAAAAGTCGTTATTAGAATTAAATTACAGATTCCAAATAGAATTAAATTACAAATTCCGAATTCACGATATTCATAACAATATACCTTTTGAGCCTCTGTAAGTTCTTGTAATGCCATATCGGATCTCTGCTTTCAAGTACAATTGGAAAATTAGAAATGAAATATTTTGGATATAATATTTGTAGAACAATAAATAATCAAGTAATGTGTCACAAAGATTCAGATATCGTAGAATCAGATCATATTGTCAATGTTAATTACTTGTTTGATTTATAATGGCTGGTGTTGGATCAAAATCTGCAGGTGTTAGTTTGCGTGTGAGAAATATGTGTTCTCGCTTGTCACTCGAGATAACATAACATAAGTTATTCTTGGACAGAAACCATTTTGAATATCAATTATTGCAGTGTTGCTAATTGTTATGCCTTGCAATTTATGAGCTGTAATAGCGTATGCTAATGTTAAAGGGAAAGTGCATTTGTAATACATTTTAGAATCGTATCTCAATTTCCGAATAGTTGATGGCATAATTTTTATTTTTTTGTCAGATCCATCGATTGTTATTGTGATAGAATCGATTTCATTCGTTTGATTCAAATGCGTATATCTTGAATCATTCCGGTCGTTCCATTAACTATTCTGTTTGTTATGTCTAGATTCGTAAGAACCATAATCTTTGCATTCTTTGCAATTTGGTCTAGTTGATAAAATGACAAGTCCTCAAGACATGATTTTAATTCTGGATTGTCTGATGCATTTGTTTTGACTGGTACGTTTATGATATTCTTCTCTTCGAAGAGTTTTTGTAATGCACATTTGTTATATCTTTTGACATTTTCTTTGTGCGTGCATATTATTGTCATGTTAGAGCTGATCATTTTCAAAACGTCTTCTTCTAAAATTATTTGTTGATTCAATATATCGTTGATTTCTTCTAATGTTGGCTTTCTAAATCTTATCGTATTTAAAAATGAAAGATATAAAGCATCTGACGCGCGTCGGATCGAATAAGTCAGGTGGATCTGAATCGCCATTTTCCAATATAAAGATGTCGAGATGTGGCATATCGAACATAAACTATCAATTTTATGTTTACATATTGCTGGCAATTGTGCATGATCGCCTACTAACAACAGGATGAAATTTTGGAAAGGCAGACAATATGGATTTGATTTTACTTGATTTATTTGGTGTATGACAAGCTGTAACGTTTGAGCAGTCATCATAGACATTTCGTCGATAATAATGATATCAACAATAAAGATTTTTTTGTAACGCACATCAGTGATTTCGTATATAGAGAGAGCATTAACAGGGATTGAAAATAAATTGTGCACTATCAATGCACGTTTACTAAGCCTACACGCAGCTGCACCTGTTGTGGTGCATAACAAAACAAATTTGTTTATTTTTTTGAGCGCGAATATTAAATATTTTATTAGATGCGTTTTTCCACTTCCTAGTGTACTTGACAGTACAAAAATACCTGATTGATTTGACATCAAAATCGAGAAAGCACTTTCTTGTTCTGTTGTCAATGAGAAATTTTCAAATGATTGAAATTCATGTGAAATACCTAACATATCTTTTGTATCAGTTCCTAATGATATTTGGGTGTTATTTTCATGCTCAGATATGACTTGAAATAATGGTTCGCGTGAAAATGATTTATATTGCAATAAGATATTTACAATTTGTTGCCGTTGTTCATTTTGAAGCATTTATTTATTCAAATAATCTTCAACGTAATGTTCAATGTCTTTCTCATTTTGAATAAAATCACGCAGCATGCATTTGGTATAATATGATCGATCACTGTTCTCGAGGCTCAAAAGTTCATGTTCTTTTCGAAATTGACATTTTTCTAATATGATATTGAAAAAAAAAAACCTTCTGTTTGAACGCAGGGTGATAAGTTGTGAATCTGATTATTTTAGGATTTTTATACAAATAATATCCTAATTGATCTATATATATTTCTTTTTGAAAATTGTTTTTTTTTGCGATTATAATAAATCGGCGCCAATACTCATAAAAAGTCATGTTCTCAAGTTCTTCAGGTCTATATGTGTACATATCAATTGGATGCAATAGTATTGTATTGTTATAATTTATAAATTTTCGTCGCAAATTTGGAGAGGAACTATCTACATACTAAATAGCTTCGCTTCTTTTAATAATCAAAATTTATAAACATGTGAAACTAATTTTTGGTAATGATATCGATTTTGTCAAGATGTAGCTAGATATTAATTTTAACACATTTTCATCAGCATGGGATAATCTGATCTTTTTGGCGTCATCTATATTCAGATTCAATGGCCTTGTTGGCTCTGATTTCATTGCATATTTCAATAGGTAATATGACCAGCCAGTGTTTGTAATCTGTTGTAAATTCATGTGTGCTTGCCATAACAATAGCACTGTCGGATGATAAGGTACTATGTTACGATCTTCATATCTAGGTCGGAAGTATAGCCATCATTCCGTTCTTGTGTCTAATCTAGTCGATGTCGAATATTTTTTGAATGGAAATCCATATTTACACGTCTTTGTTCTTTTTTTATCAGTTTTGATGGCGCAAGCTGATCGACAATAATGGATTTGTTTTCATACGACTAATTTATATATTTGTTTTCTGACTTGATCTAATGGAATTTGGAATTTTTTTGTTTCTAGATTGAGTTTCGCAGGAATGAATGCAACAATTTCATTTCCAATTTTTTTTTCATCTTTTCTTTTAACCCATAGCATGATATGAGCATGTACAGAACCTCGATTTTAAAACTCGTATTGTAACATGTAATGTTTAATTCATCCTAAAATTGCTCTTTTTGAAAGAATAAATTCTTTCATGAATAATTCCAACTTCTTGACAAACAACAATGAACATTCAATCGAATAATTTCTTCAATCGAAATTCCTATTATAATTTTTCACTATTTCTTCTATTTGTCGGATTTCTGACCATCGTAATTCAGTTGTTTCATCGCTTGTCAATGTCAGAAAAAAATCTGGTAATTCCCAATATGTCACCATCGTTAACAGATCTTTAAAATTTCGTCTATGCCATGATGGAGTGCCTGGCATTTCGTGTGGCAAAGTGAATTTCAAAACGTTTCTAAAAATCTGTTCTTTGTTTGCATTTGGATGTTTATTAACGAATTCGATAATGTCTTTTTGCAAGACAACATACGACACCTTTGTTGTTATCAAGATTGCTTGTCGTATTTGATACATTATAAGTAAATATGGTGGATATAGTGTCAATGGTGAAAACAATGAAGAAACTCTCATTTTTATGTAATCGATATAACATATTTTCCCATCGTAATAATCGTGACCAAATGGAAACATAAATGGGAAAATTGTAATTTTTAATGTGATGAATTGTTTTTGTTCAGTCATTAACGGCAATCCAGAAACTTTTGTTCTAAACATCGATGTTTATTTTCGTTCATGCGTTCTTGTTTTAATCCATAAATTCGAATACGTATATATGTCATCTTTTTGGATATTTTGTCTTCTGCTGCAGGGCGTTACGTCTTGCAGTAATATATATAGTCGTTCGAATGGATCGATTTCCATGTTTCGAACGCATGTACTTCAGTTTTGAACATTTCTTGAAACGAAGGTAATGATATAAACGGTAACACTTGAGTTTTGGCACTATATTCATATATGCTCAGAAAAATTCTTAATATTGAATTATGCAAAATATTCTGTCGCAACACATTTTTTAATTCTTCTTTATCATTCGTATATCTACTTGAATTGCAAGCAATCAGATTGTCAAAAAGCGATTTTTTTTTCAAGTTGTCCTATCACAAACGAGTTTATGCGTCGAGTCACATCTACTGAAATATCTAGTATGGATAACAATTGTAAATGTGACAAGTCAATCTCAAAAAGAGAACGCAGATACGTAGGCGAAAAAAATACTATATATTTTATTCGATCTGAATAAGTTTTACATAAATCGCATATATACCACTATTTTTGTTCCTCATTTGTATATGTACATTTCCATAAAAAAAGTATTAGCTATTGCATAAGGTGGGACGTTTTCATTCGAATTTCGAAACTTCTTATTATGTTCTTTCTTGAAGAAATTTGTACTTCCACATGTAGAACAACATTTCATTTGTCCGATAATTTCCGTACAAATGATTTTCTACAAATCTTGATATTCTTTTGTTTTAAACCATCCGTCGACATATGGCATAAATTGATTTTTTTTTTTCGAAAATGTTTTCTTTTTCGCGACTCTACGTCTTTCAGTTAACGTTCGTTTCGTTCATAATTCCAGTTTTGATGAAACAATTGATCGTATATTTTCAATTCTAAGCAAATAAGGCTTTTTTTTTTTTTGAAATTAGTTCTATTGGATATTGACTAGGGATTGATATTATTCGCCTTATGCCAAAGCATAAAATTCTCTTGATATGATTTCGATTGTCGAAATAAATAACGAGAGATGAAACAATCATCGACGATGTTAGTCATTATAAAAAATAAGTAAACTAGAAAACATTTACAAATAAAAAAACTTTCGTATGACATTTTTTTTGGATTAAAATTCTACGTATTATTATCAATATAATTTTATTTATTGCATAATACAAAATGATTCATTAGTCAAATTTGAAAACAATAATAAAAAAAACCTATGCGAAAGAGGCCGAATATTATATACTTTTGTGAAAGGGACTGAATATTTTATTCTCTAACAAATATTTACCAACGAATTATATTTGTAAAATAAATTACAATTGTTTTTCAAGCAGGCATAGTTAGGCTGAAATTATTGTTTCTTATCTTTTCTTTGTTGAACAAACAAGTTTTTCTCTAAATTTATGAGAAATGAATTTGAAAATGAATTACTAATGGCATGAATTATAAGACGACTTGGATTCTATTATTGTGTGAATGAACACTGCTACAGAACATCAGTATTGTTATTGTTCTTGATTTTATTTTTTATTTGTTTTATTGGACTTTGCAAGACATGTTATTTAATTTTTTTTATTTGAAAAAACATTGAGAGAGCTTTGTAAAATATTTCAAATATGCTCACAATGTTAGTATTTGTTAGAAAAAAGTCAGTTGTTAGAAAGCCATCTATTTGATCAAGTGTAAGATGGCAAAAAGAGAGGTGGCGATTTTCCTCTCAAATTTATAAACTAGGAGATTCGCCTTTCTCCAAAACGCCAATGCCACATGAAAAATGAAATTCGAAATTGCCAATTGCAAATTGCCATGACATCTAGTTTGTGTGAGTGTTTGCAAAAGGCTCACACTATCTACGTCAGCAGACCATGAAATCAAATAAAAACACAAGGTAGACTAAATGACAAAGTAAACACTAGCAAAGAAGATTACATGTAGAAAATAGTGGCAAAAATAGTTAAAAATCCTCAAAAGTGAGAAGTTATTTTCTACTCAACTGCTTCGTCGGCAATGGTGCCAAAATTTTATGTTATTCATATTTCTTGTCCTTAGAGAAATATCACAAATATGATATGGTCCATAGCAAGGCAAAAGGTAGAACCTATCTATTGGTAACTATTCAATGTATTTAGGAATCGATCCTACAAGGAAAGGTGATATAGAGGTTGAAGAAACTCTAATAGGAGAAGCATGAGTTGTTATGGCCCGCCTTTACAAAAGTTTACATTGTTTTCTATTAGGGGATTAAAATAAAAAATAATCCTAGAAAAGTGAGAGGTTGAATCTATTTCTTCTCATTCTTGACATTGGCTGCTGTGGGCACCATAACCTTCATAGCTCTTGGCCTGTTTGGATTCCAAGGCTTAACATGAAGGGAGTTTTACCTATGTGGCTTATGGCACTTCAAGATTGCTTCTAATATCTAGTATGCAAGCTTATAAAGAAAAGATGATAGAGAAGTGGGAGAGACTAGAAGTGGAAGCACATGGAAGTGGGCCTTCTTATATGCTAACCCACCTCTTGGTTGCTTTGGCACCTTCATAGCTTGGTGGAGATCACAAAAAGTTGCACCTAAGCATCTTGCGATAAGATTGCATGCTAAGACTAGATTGTCAAGCTTTGATGGATGCTAAATCAACAAGATTAAAATACTACGCATGGCTAGCACAAGGCATCATACATGTATGATAGCCTAGGCACAACGAATAAAATTTGTCAACAAGAAGCATGAGCACGAAGCTCGATTCCGCTTTAAGTCTACAATATGAGCCACATATATCACCAACTAGATCTTTAAAGTTCCATTCAAGCATTTTACATTATCTCTACATTTGGTTAAAAAGATGGTAATAACCTTCATTCCTTTGCCCATATGTACTACACAAGAAAGATCACAATACTAGCTCACAAAGCCTCCTCTCCTACTATCTCTCCACAATACAACAAATGAAAAGAGCAATGAAATGAATACTCTCTCTATTCCAATAATGCACATGAATGGGCTAAGCCCTATTTACATTTAAGTATGGAGAGTGAGTTTCTTTCTAAATCCCTAACCTAATGTGCAAGTTACATCTTTGATTCTACTCTCCACATGTCACTATTGCAGTGCTTGGGTCCTCTCAAGGTCATTGACTGCCACAAAGCAATGGCCTCCTCTCCTACTGTCTCTCCACAATACAACAAATGAAAAGAGCAGTGAAAGGAATACTCTCTCTATTCCAATAATGCACAAATGGGCTAAGCCCTATTTACATTAAGTATAGAGAGTGAGTTTCTTTCTAAAACCCTAACCTAATGTGCAAGTTACATCTTAGGTTCTAGCCTCCACATGTCACTATTGTAGTGCTTGGGTCCTCTCAAGGTCATTTATTGCCAAACCAACTTTTCATGGAATTTCAAGATGTAATTGATAATCTCGATTTTGGAGGCCAATTACCCCATGTAATAGACTTATTCCAAAATTAAACTTTAGTTACTGACATGGATATAACAAGAATGATGTGAATTTGTGGATAAAGAGGGTGGGGCCAAAGGGTCCACAATCGTTTGAGATGTTTGGGGGGGGAACCTTAGAGACATTACTGATACACTTGCGCCCTTGCACCTCTTGACAACACTTGCAATTGCCACATGATGAGAATTTTTTCAATGTCCCATAATCAGCGATCGGTGCTTACCTTATTGATGTGTATGTGAATGTTTCACCTACCTTTCAAACGTGCACGCCAACAAGGTGCACCTATTCCTCGTAGGCGATTCATGCGTGAGAACCTCCCAATGCATATATAGATAGTTGTACAGAGGGTATTGTGAAAGATTTTGTGGGTAAAAACGGCCAATTTTTCTCAAAAACCTATTCCCACACGTCTTCCCAAAGTGACAGTCCATCACCATGGAGCTCTAGGGCAACCAGATTTAAAGACCTATCCTGATTGTTGACCTCTTGAACACAACATCCATCAAGTGGTCAAGCCAACAACAAAGCCCATAAAATATATGGATTAGGGTTTGCTCTTGCATCACTTCTGCTGCTTGAGAGAGAGAGAGAGAGAGAGAGAGAGAGAGAGTCAGAAGGGGCGCGCTGCTGCCGCTGAAGGCATTCTCACCTAACAGCCATGGTATGCCACATCTTTATTTGCTCCTGGGTGTCGCTACTCACATCTCAACTCGTATTGCTGTGATAGGCTGTTTGAAATGTTCAGAATGCTTCAGTTTTGTTCCATCAATCAATCTATTCATGATGCATTTTGGTATCAGTAAAGGCTTGAAGCAGTTGTGATTTCTAGTCCTGATGGCCCGTTGTCCTAGAAATTTTTGGATGTATTCTGATTCTTTTAGCTATGTTGTTTATGACTGTTCAGTCTTTATCGTCTAAGGTTATAGGGTTCGCCCTAGCGCCCTTAACTGATAGAATTATAAGCTGTTTTTGTATGGCATAGAATGAATTGATGTTATTTGCCCAGAAAGTTGAGCTCTGTACTGTGTTTATCTGATTTACATCCCTGAGGCTTGCTGTTATTCATTTGCAGTCTGGAAAGAAGAAGGTGAGAGAAGTAAAGGAGGAGAATGTCACATTGGGCCCTACCGTCAGAGAAGGAGAGCACGTATTTGGCGTTGCCCACATATTTGCGTCTTTCAATGACACGTTTGTGGTAAGCAGTAACTGCTGAATAACAATTTCAGTTTGTCTATTCCACACTGTTTGTAGCGTATTCTTTCAAGATCTTGTACAGGGCATGCATTCTTCTCTGAAGCTCAATTCTATGTTTTTTGCAGCATGTGACCGATTTATCGGGAAAAGAGACAATCTCCCGTGTTACAGGTATTTCTTTTTCGTTTTGAGTGCCATAAGTAACAAACAGCTAGTTAAATCATATCTGATGACGGACCTTCAACGCCCAAATGTTCTGCTTCTCTGCAAGACTTTTTAATGAAAGAATGTGCTGGTTCCTACTCTTTTCAGAAGTGCAGCTCTTAGTTTAGCTTAAAAGACCTCAGTTGTTATTTGTATTGTGTTGTGAAGGTGGCATGAAGGTAAAGGCTGACAGGGATGAATCATCTCCTTATGCCGCTATGTTAGCAGCCCAAGATGTTGCACAAAAGTGCAAGGTATAGTTTTTTTTGTTCGAGAGTATCATCCTCTAGGATTGTTTCCAGTTACAGTGTTACGTCTCCCCAATGGTTTGTCATCCTTTGTGCTTTGTCAAGTTAGTCCTTGTTTTTGGGTTTCACTTTACATTTCGCTTCTCAGGAATTGGGTATCACTGCTCTTCACATCAAACTGAGAGCTACAGGAGGTAACAAGACAAAGACACCGGGACCTGGTGCTCAATCTGCTCTTCGTGCTCTAGCACGATCAGGGATGAGGATTGGACGCATCGGTTAGTGTGATTCTTCCAAAATGTCGTGTGATCAGTTGGTTTTTTATTTAATGTGAGCATGTGTTTGCAGCTCACTGTTGCATGTACATCCTGCATTGCTTTTTGGGCTTGGCTGTAAAATTTCCATCTGTGGTTGGTCCTGCAGAGGATGTGACTCCCATTCCAACTGATAGCACAAGGAGAAAGGGTGGTCGCAGGGGTCGTCGTTTGTAGGCTTTTCTTGGGCTAAGGAGTGAGTTAGTCACTTAAGTACTTGAACTTCTAAGTGACATCACAACGAGTATGGATTGATTTTTGGAGGACTAGTTAGAATGGCTGAATTATTTGTTGTTTGGGAATCTCCAGTTTTGTTCAAGATAATTTTGAAGCACTAGTAGAGCACCAGCTACTGGCATCGAGAATGAATGGTGATTCTGATAATTTCATCTTGACTCTCATTTGACGCTGTTTATACTGTTTGGAGAATGGTCACAGTTCATGGTCTTTTTCACCTCCTTTGTCAGGTTTCATGGTGTTCCTGAACGTAAATTGCTTGGGGCAATTGGTATTTTCAAATTACTCACATATGCAGATAATTTTCAAAGGACCTTTTTCGTATTTTAATTGATCCCATGAGTATTTCTTGACAAAGCCATTGCGCTACCAATATATTGGCTGGACAACTTGATTTCTAAATTCTCAGTGTAATGATATCCAGTGTATTCAAGAGTGTATTGAGGTATGAACAGTCAAAAGTGCCATGTAGATTAGGTGGGCTAAAATAGAAGCATATAACCTTATCCGTTCGTTACCTCAAATAAATCCAAGAATTTTAAATGGTCGACCCCCATCTCTGGTCTCAACTTTCAGAACAAAAGACACAGTGGTGCCTTTCAGTGAATATTTTTTTTTTGCGATGTTCGAAGTTATGTTACAATAATAAACCACTACATAATCAAAAGTAGCCAAATTTTTGTGTATTTAAGGGTAGTTTCAGACTACCGGCAAGTTCCGTTGCCTGGCCCATTCACTTGTTACCCATTTTTTGAGTGGTGATGGGCAATTGATCACCGCCATTTCACATTTGGTTGGTAGAGGTGTTAAATGCAGGGCTACAATATAATTGGCCCATTTGAATCTTGACACACGATTGGCCCACTTTATCTAAGGTGTTGTGTTTTGAAATGCAAGTATGAAACTTTTAAGTTTTCATGGTAAAAGGTTGAAGGGTGCTTTAAGTTTTTTTTTTCAAGCAATCAGCTTTCAACTGAAAAGGTCATAATTGAATGCATTTCAGTGAAAGGAATATTGGTAGTGAAGGGTTAAAAAAGTTTAAAATGCAAGCCAACATGTCAGAGGACATTGGCTAGCACAAAAAATGGATTTGATTTGCCCCTATGTGGCTGTGGGTCCTTACCATGTCATCTGCCACATAGTGGCAAGTGGATGTTAATGTAAAAGGGCCCATGGGAGTCCCAATTTTTTTTTGGACCAATAGGAGCTCTATTTTAAATTTTGCACTTATCAAACATGTAGTGTGAAATGTATCTAGGACTTTTATCCAACTCAACTTTCATGGGAGATTTTTGTGGTGAGCTTGACACCAATTCATGATATCTTATTATTCTATGATTTTGTTTTATGGAAAATAAAATGTATTTCATAATGGGCTTTGTTGTATCCATTTAATTATTTATATATTTGTGGCATATAACATCTTTGATGCAACCTTTCTATGAACGGTACCTACCATATCACAATGCAACAAATTTTAGTACAACTTAAAGCCCCGAATTTGTCACACCTTGAATGAAGCAATCGAGGCTTTGATACCAATTCATAAATTGATATCGAAACTAGCAATTTCCATGGATGAATAGAATCTTAGAAAGAAAACAATAGGAAGAAAATGTGGATTTAATGTAAAATGTGTGTGTGTGTGTGTGTGTGTGTGTGTGTGTGAGAGAGAGAGAGAGAGAGAGAGAGAGAGAGAGAGAGAGAGAGACATCACATAGTTCCTTCTTAAAAGAGCAAGATTAAACCCTTTATTCATAATCTAATAAGGTAAAATAAGGCTGAAAAGTTTATAAAAAGTACTTAAAAAGTATCATACAACATACCTTATTTCAAGACATTCAACTGGTACTTGTCACTATCTCACAACACAAAATTCTAAAGTCAATATAGTGGGAAAGACTGTCATAGCTGAACAAATTGCAGCATGATTAGCAATTTGTTCTAGTCCCCAAATAGGTATTGATTTGTCATCTTTTTTGAATGAATAAGGCTTTAGATGGCCTTTTAGTCTCTACAAGACTTGAAGATAAAGTTGTGATTAATACTTAAAAGTATTTGTTGCTACGTCGCTCTTGTAACATTCAACATTGAGGAGGAATTTTATCTTCAACTCTTGTCTACGATTGAAACTTCATTTCATTCAGTTCAGTTTTGAGCCATAAATTTACAAAGGCAATACATGTATAACATCGAATTACACTTTTATATATACAGTGACTATTATATAAGGGAGTAGATATCTGATCATAATTTTGTATAAATCTTCTATAGTAACCACATAATTCTAAAAAAAAAACTCTTACTTCATTGACATCTTTACTAGAAAAAAGGTTCATCTTTATCTCATTGAACTATTCATATTTAATTCTTCTCTCAATTACACAAGATTTTTATCACTTAAAAATTTCTATACTTCTATGTCATTATGAACTAGGATACCACTATAGTATATGGGTTTCATGGATATAAATCCCATTGTGGTTGCCAAAAACATGTTGTACGTTTTGTGTGTTGCTTGATAGTGTTCATAACACTATAGCGGGGTTTTTTTTTGTATGAAGCCAGTCATTGGGTGCTAGTTGTATAATGCCTTAGAAATTGATAGAATACAATTAGCTTCTGATAATTTTCGAAATCAATGAGGTATTTTATTTTAGAACTGAATTCATGTGTCTTTTCCAAGTATTGTCTATTATCATTATTAATTCAATTGGATTCTCGAATTTGTGATTTGTACGAAATAATTTCCGTTACATATTTATATGAAGTACTTAATATGAGTTCCATACACACATTTACAAATATGATGGATTCATGCTTCCATAGACTATTCTCGTGATTACATAGATCATAAAAGAACATGAACATTCACACTTAATTTGATGCAAGAACTTTTGCAATTGCCATGATCTATTTACAAAGTCTTGACCATATTTTTCAATGGTCTTGTCATGCTATAATATGTGGTTTTTCTTGAAATATATATATATATATATATATATATATATATATTTCAATGGGTGAACAATAGAGTAAATATCATGCTTTAATTCCTAAACATATTCATTAGACAATTCAACTCATTCAAACTGAGAACTCCATGATAAAACTTTTTATTAGCACTAGAGTTGTTTTCAACATTGCGTGTGCACACAAAAGTGCACATAAAACCCTTGGTCACTTGACAAAACATAACATGTCATCAAATGATAAAATTTCAATCTTTCAATTGTATGTGGAACTAGACTTGACTCTTCATTGTGTTAAATTGGAAGACTTAATTTTTTTCTCTCTCAATTGATGGCAATTTGCCCCCACAAAACTTCAAATTTCAGCACTTTTTAGCACTTCACATGGATAACTTTAGGTGCACGTAGATATCTCTATAGAACTCCAAATTACAAAAAAAAAATTCATAGACGTGTTTCTATGGTCAAAAAGGTTATGAAAAGTAGATAGCCAAAGAAAGGGTTGTAAAGGGCACCTTTAAAAGAGTTGAAACTTTCTAGCACCTTTCAATAATTTTTAATACTTTTCATCGCTTGACATGGGTAACTTTAGATGCACATATCTATCTCTACATAACTCCAAATTGAAAACAAATTGAGAAAAATGTTTCTATGGTTGTATAATACTTTTTAAAGTAGAAAACCCAAAAGAATTTTGTTAAAATCATGGTGTTATACACTCAAATATGATATTTCCAGTGTTGGTGATTTTTATCAACACTTAGAATTCAAAAGGATTGTCTATATTTGTTAGAATTTTGAAATTGTTGGCCAGGAAAATGCACTACAGGTTTAGAGCATTCAAAATAATTCTTGAAATGGATATTCCATACTCTAGTGTATGAGTTTATTAGTTTCACCTTGCCATTTTGGACTAGGTTAGAAATGTAGTTAATAACCTTGTGAAGGCCCAAGCATACCCGATTGGTGTTGCTCAAGCCTATTTAATGGAAGATTATTGACTATGTACTATGATTATGCAGCTATCTAATGAATTAGCTATGGACTATCTAATGAACTATCTAATGAGCTATTTAAAATGATTGTCTAATTGATTATCTAAGGATTATCTAAGACAATGAAGTATCTAAGCCATTGTCAAAAACTCTAACTGTCTATATCCATATCTAAGCCAAGGCTTAGCATTTGCTCTTTGAGGCAACTTGTATTGAGGCTACAACCTTTTCTCTCAAAGGCACAATCAAACTATTTTTAAAGGTCAGTATTCGTGTCGGGCCTCTTCATGCAATCAGAGCCTGCTCACCTATTCGAAGACTTCTTATCTTTTATCAAAGGGTGGAGATTGTAGGACATTTTAAGGTTGCCGGTCTGAAGATTCTCATGATTTGAAGATTGAAGAAATCTGAATATTCAAAGGCTATGGACAGGTCCGAAAGATCGATCAACAACTGCACAAAACTATCGAATGTAGGCAATCTTTATTTTAAGGCAACTGTAGGTTCTAAAACTCAAAAAACCTATTTCAACTCAAGGAATCTTGGCTTGGGCAAAATTAATTATGGAGGAGAAAGACTGTTAAAGTTCAAAGCCATTATTGAACTTCTCAAAGACCTTGTTTCATATTTTAAAAGATCATAATTCAAAGCCCCTTCATTCGAATTCGAATCGAATTATGAACTATGCTTTGACATTCCTCTTCCTTGACTGGTGCTATCATGCACCTGTTATTTTCTCTTATCGAAAGTGGAAGAGCATTATTCGAAACTATCTGATGCATCGAAATTCTGATGATGTGATCCCTTCTCCTCAATAACATTATTTGAGTAGTTGAAGGGTAGATAAATACTTGAAAGGCTGCTATCGCATTTCATTGAAGAGCATTATTCAAATCCTCTTCAAGAGGCTAAAATGATTCTCCTGTTTTTTTTTTTTGAGAAAGTCGAATTTGAAAAATAGATTTGGACCTACTTTTACTTTCTCTCTCAAGCATTATCAGTCTCTATGAAGGGCAATAGTCGAAGTTGGATCACCACAATTATTTTTCTAAAAGAAAAAAATTGGACTTTATGAAGGGTGCTAACTTCAAAGTTGCAGTCGCGCACTTTCCATCATTCGATAGTTTTGAACTATGGCTATTACCACAACTATTGCTTGGGGCCAACATTGAGGACAATGATTATAAAGTGGGTGATGCTGGAATATCAATCCACACTCTCTTCATTCGAGCTGACTATCTACCCCCAGATCCACCTAAAACAAACTAAAAAAGCTAAAGCAACTAAAAAGACTTAGTTATGGCTTGAGTCATCATCTGATGCTTCATCTTCTTCCCTGATGGCATCTTTCATGGCTTCTTGTGATGTAGCATACTGCTCCCGACGTTTAAGCTTTCTTCTGATGCTTCGTGGTAATCCAGCTAGGAACCACATGATCACTACATGATCGGGAGTCAGGGCCGTGTTGCACTCGGATCGTAGATGTTTGACCCGTTTGATATAGTGTAGGTCCCTTTCTCGTTTTCCCATTTTGATTTTTCTCAGAAGGAGAAACACGTCTTCTAGAAACTTTCTTGGTTTAAAGCGGGTGATAAGAGCCGCTTTAACCCCCTCTCATGTGGACTTTTCTTTGGCTAATTGATTGAAGAAACAATCATGGGCTGCAGCTACTAATGACATGGAAAACAGCTTCAATTTTTTCTCAAGAGTCTGTTCGCCATAAATTTTGCACTCTTGTTCGTAGACCTAGAGGAACCTGATAGGATTTGTCGATCCATCGTATTTTGGCATTTCGAGACGAGGTGTCCTCCGAACTGCTTGCAAGGGTACAACAAGTATGGGTTGATCCATTGGGTCTATCGTTGTTGGTCTGGCTCCTGCTTCAATCTGTGCGGCTACAACTCTAGGGAGGTTTGGTGCTTGATTTCCAACTCTTCTTGCTACTGATCATCTTGATCTCAAATTCATTCATTGGGGAAGTCCAGGGATATTGGATCTTGATGGATGAAGGAAAGCAATCTTGATCTGTGAGGATCTGATCAGTTTTGATGGCTCTTAGTGTGATTTTAGTCCCTTTTCAATGGTTTTTTCTTGATTTCATCCTAGTCAGATCTTTCTATTGATCCAATAGTTGATCGTCAATAGCTTAAAACATGCTTTATACAAAACTCAAAAGCTAAATACGTCCTGACCTTCCTAATAGCAACTAGGAAATGGATGATAATTGTGCCAACAAAGAAGTGCCTTCAAACCATAAGCATATGCATGGGCAAAGTCCTTAGAAATTGACCAGTTTGTAAGATTAGTGCCTCAGAATAAATTTTCATGAGCAAGCCTTCAAAAATATAGATGGATGTAGTGGGTTTCTTTCCTTGCCTAACCTAAATCCAAGATCTAGTCAATCTAGCATCAAAGAGACGGAGTTAGTTGTCACGCGTAGGTTCGTTCCCATGAGAGCGATAGTTTAGTTCAGATTTCAACATGAATGGAGGATTCACATCTATCTCTACATCCATTAACCCTACTCTTTAATACTACACATCCCTTAACATTTACAATCCCTTAACACTACACATCCATAACAGAGATAGCTTACTCTTTCTCTCTCTCCCTTTCTCTCTCATAAAAAGTATAATAACATACAATCCCAATAACACTCAGATCCAACAATTAGCAAAATCCAAATAAGCATGAGAGATGGAGGAAAAGTGATAGAGAGCAAGGACATTCATCAATCCATTTATGAAGAGAACCAATCTGCTTTATTGAAATGAGGAAATGGACATGAGGAGCAACTCGAGTTGGTCCCTTCTTATAGTAGAAAGGAGGACCCTGGCCTCTGAATCCTATTGGTCCAGTCTTGCCTTTCTTTTTATTCAAATTTAAAAAAGTGTGGGAACCATCAAAATTGGAGGGAAATCTAACTTTATTCACTAACTTGACATTTAGGCCCTGCGACATTGAAAGTCCCACAAAAAGGCCTAAAGTCCTTTTATTGACTTTAAACTAATCAATCAAATAACTGTGTGATCATCGGGTTGGACTTACACATGCAAGGTGCCAAATCCCTCTCACTTATTAACTAGGGTTAGGGTTGCCTTGAGATCCGCAAACCCTCCAACAATGGATATATCACTTAATATAGCTTGAAGGTATTCTATGCACTACAGCCAGAGGCATGGCTTATAATTTAGCTTTAAAAAGTTGAGAATTTTAATAAACAGGAAAACCAAGCCATCACATGTCCTCCTCCTCAGTTGTGCAGTGACCTTGCAAGCATTGAGATGGTGGTACATTGTCGAAGGTTTGAATAATATCTGACTTGGCAATAATAGAAAGAACGAATATCATGAACAACCTACATCTTCATAGCTTAGAATCAGCATAACTTGAGAACTCAGAAACATCTGTTGTTGCCTCAAAAAAAAAAAAAGTATCTCTTCAAAAATCAGTTTTGCATCATAATAATCAATTCATATCATCCAATTGTAGATTTTCATAATATGCCCTCGACATAGGATCAACTAGGATAAACATCTGTACTTCAAAACAAAAACATTCAGCTCCAAACTTCAGTCATGCCCAATAGACCCTGCCGACTAATCTGGACCTCTATAGTCCTTGATGAGGCAAAACATTGTTGCATTGTCTTTGATAAAATAAGCATATAGAAAGGACTTACAAGCAGCCTTACGACAACTTAACATCGAATATTGAACTGCAACATCATATATTCCTTCCTTGGCAGCAGCAATTAATCAACAGCCAGCACAAGATCAGCATAGTAGTATGAGTAGGCTTATTTCTTCATAAAATGAGTATCTAGCAACTTGTAATTTCGCAGCACAATGAAAAATCAGCATAGAACAGCTCCTCCGGATAATGTTCCATAGAAAAATCGGCATCAAGTTAACTTCGATGATTTGGCTTGCAGAATAATATAGAATCAACAATGTCAGTCTCTTAGTCAGCATCATAGCCTTAGTAGTAGCCCATTATTTAGAATGAAGGTCCTTTCAAAATTTGAAACCAAGCAAAACAAAGAAAAACAAACAAGAACCTGGTTATGGAAAAGCATAAATCAGTGATTGCTTATATAAAACCAAAATTTTATTAACATAACAGAGGACCTTCAGTTTGCACATTACAAAAACTGAATACATTTGACAAACTATAAATGAATTTACAGAGCTAAAAGAATTAAAAACAACAAAAGAAAAATATTTTTTGCTCTTTAAGGTGGTTAGAAATACCGATATAATAATAAATAAATCAGGTTTGCCTCTGATTTCTTTGAATCTTCTGAATATTTAGAAAAAAGACAGTCTGCACTTGTGGTTATTGCCATCAAATCAACTTGATAGAGTAAATTATGCCTTCCATAAGTGGATTAAACAGCCTTCATGAGCAATTAAGGGTTCTTGATTAAGCAAAGCAAAAAGTTGCTTCGAATATGCATAAAGCTGGTTCTTTTTCTCAAAGGTCAATATAGACTGCAATGGTTGAGCCTCAATCACCTCAAATATTTCTTTGACAGGCCCAAATTTATCTTCAAAGATAGGAATTTCTATTGACTGAGCTCCTGGGCAACGGTGCCAAAAATAAGCTTGTGTCGTAACATGCTTACTAAGAAATGCAGAAGAATGTAGTATAATGAGTGTCGTTCCCCATGAAGAGAGCACATATAAGAGATATTCTATCATTATTGATGGAAATTAGGATTTAGTAGTGAAGTTCAATGAAATGGAAGAATAATCTGGTTGTCAGAGGATATTTATGAATGGCAGCTAGTACTGCCAAGGAAATTGTACAAGGTAGAACAAACACCAGAGAAAATATTCAGAATGTTCAACCATGAAGTCCTGTTTCTGGAGAACAATATCTTGAAGAAACTAACCATCAACTTAGCATTAAGATCATAGACAGGGCCGAGAACAAGAGATGTGCACTATAAATCAGGTTTCAACTTTGACAATACATCATATTTTGCAAGGCCAAACGGTTTCTCTGACAATACTTACAATGAACTATCTTGTCCCTCAATAGCCAAGATAAACTTGTTACTCTAGAGTTCTGTAAAACAAATCTTGATCCATTGTATAGTTCGATTAATACCTGGTCAACCTTAATTACAAATATACAGAGTGAAGAATCCATCATTCAACAGAATCCCAATGACAATCACAGGATCATTCTAACTAGACACAAAGTAAGGGTGTTGAATCATTCACAAGGAAATCAGAGGTACATCAGAGTCTGTCACACTCCGGTTCTTAATCCTGAAGAATAGTGTAGAAACATAAATCTGATAGGCTAACGAACTACTGCATTAGTTCACGTCTGCCATAGAGGAAGTGTTCTTCTATTATGTAAGAATACATATTGTATTTGAACTTCGAGACTAGTGTCTCCCCTCCATTTCCTGCACACGTAATGAATGAATGAGAGGGGAACGTAGGCTATGCTATATTGCTTTTGAAGGAGGCAGACAAACTGTCATAAGATCTCGAACATTGTGTTTATTGGAATATCCAATAGAAAACTTGCACATTCGCAGACTCTGGCAGGATGCATTGCAAACCAATGGAAATCTGACATATAGGATGATTGTACATTTATTGGTGACCAATAGAAATGAAGCCACTCAAACTCCGAATTTAACAGATATATTGTGGCACAAGAGGCTATGTCACATGAACATGGAAGCCTTGTACCAAGCCAACAAAAGTCAGAGAATTCAAGGAGTCAAAAAAACGTAGAGATATTTGAGCTACCTGCGAATCTTGTCTTAAAGGCAAGATGACTAGAACACCTTTCAGTAAGGTTGTTTATTAAGCAACTAAGGTACTTGAAATTGTGCATTCAAATATTTGTGGACCATTCGGAGTATTGTCGTTGGGTGATGCAAAGTGCTTCATTACGTTTATTGATGACTTCAGCAAGTTCGTTGTAGTATACTTTATACGTACTAAATTTGAAGCTTTTAAAAAATTCGTTGAGTATACGAATTGGGCTGAGAATCAGACATGCAATAAGTTGAAGTAGATTCGCACAGATCGTGGAGGTGAGTACATCTCCAACAAATTCAAAGCTTATTGTACTGATCGAGGTATTGTGCATACAAAGACTACATCTTACACACCTCATCACAATGGAATAGTTGAAGGAATAAATCGTACACTTATGGAAGCTGCAAGGTGTATGATGGCTCATGCGAAAGCACCAAAATAGTTGTGGGCAAAAGCAGTGGCTACATCAAATTATCTTTAGAATCGTATCATGAAATCTCAAATACTGGATAAAACTCCTCATGAGATATGGTGGAAGACGAAGCCAGATCTAGCACATGTTCGAACATTCGGATGCACAGTGTATATGCACATACCAGATAAATTGATAAAGAAACTCGATGAAAAGATAGAACAAGGTTTTTTGGTAGGATTCGAGTTACATTCGTCATATTAACGTGTCCATGTACCCGAAACTGGCAAGATAAAAGTTGTTCGAGAGGTTAAATTTGATGAGTCGAAATACATAGCAGACAGTGATCTAGTCGGCTATGAAATTTTCAAAAACTATTATGAGCTACCAACGGCGACAGAAGTGAAACAAGCAGAAGATGAAAGATCGAGTACCTGACAGACTTGAATCTCCAGTTCGAATTTCAGCCGAAAAGTTCGAATCAGAATCAAACTCGAAACCTGCAGAATCGAACTTGAAACCACCTGTGAGAAGATCTGACAGACAACAAAAACCACCAGAAAGATATGGTCAGGATGTTTTTGACATAGCCATCAAATTTTGTGGATTCTCTGATGAACCTCAAATATTTGAGGAAACTGTTGATGGACCAGATAAAGATCGCTAGATTCAGACAATGGAGGACGAAATTTCATTCATGTATAAGAACAATGTATGGACACTTGCACCTATACCTGATGGTAGAAAACCAGTCAAGTGCAAGTGGATCTACAAGATCAAAACAGGTCCTGATGGAGAAAACATCAGATATAAGGCAAGGTTAGTTGCTAAAGGATTTTCACAAAAGTATGGGATCGACTACACTGAAACTTTCTCATCGGTAGACAAACATACATCAATTTGCTTGTTATTCGCGTATGCAGTGGCTCATGATCTAAGAATCCATATTGTGGATGAGAAAACTACTTTCCTGCATGCAGAATTGGAGGAAGACTTATTCATGGACCAACCACTTGGTTTTGTAAACCAAGAATATCCAGAATACGGATGTCACATGAATAAAAGTATTATGGTCTGAAACAAGCAGCCAGACAATGGTATAGAAAGAAGGACGAAACACTACATTCCTTAGGCTTCAAACCTCTATTTGCTGAGTCAAATGTCTATATCAAGCATGTCCAAAATGAAATAATCATTCTAGCTGTCTATGTTGATGACACACTTATCTTCTCAAGAAGAGATAAGTTAATTTCAGATGTCAAAAGAGACATTCCTGAAATATTTGAGATCGCTGACCTAGGAGAAGCTAAAATTTATCTAGGCTTGCAGATCATGAAAGACTTTGAAGGTGGTAAGTTGTATCTTCACCAACAAAAGTACACTCAGAAGATCATTGAAGACTTCAACATGCGCGAATGCAAAGGTGTGCATACTCCCATGATACCTAGAACAATATTGAGCAAGGCAGATTGTCCATAGACTCTCGAGGAAGAGGAACGAATGGCCAAAACACCATATCATAGGCTAATTAGATCACTGTTATATCTAGCAGACAACACCAAACCTAATATAGCGTTTGTAGTACATAGGTTGAGCCAATATAATCAGAATCCAAGATCGTTGCATTGGAAGTTGGCAAAGAGAGTACTACAATATCTCCAGAAAATGAAAGATTATGAACTATGTTATTCGAAGGAAGTTGGACTTTTCATCGAATCTTATAGTGACGCAAGCTGGGCATCCATGAAGGATGATAGCAAAAGTATTTCAGGAGGTTGTACTCTAGCATCTAGCGCAACTATACTCTGAATAAGCAAGAAGCAAACAGTAGTAGCTCAATCTTCCTGTGAAGAGAAATATGTAGCAGTAGCCAAGATGGCAAACGAGCTGATCTGGATTAAATAGATGTTGGAAGGATTTGATGAATCTATTTATGAACCTTATGTCTTGTTAATATATAACACTTCGGCAATCTATCTTACAAAAGATCTTGTATTTCACTCAATAACGAAACACATAGCTATCAAATATCATGTGATTCGGGACTTAGTCGAGAAGAAGATACTGAAGACAGTCTTCATACCCACAGCGGAAATGACAACTGATATCTTTACGAAGCCATTCAGTAAAGCTTTGTTCAAGAAGCAGCGGAGAAGATTGGGATTAATCCAACTGCCCACTTTGAGAGGGAGCTGTAGAAAAACTAATCAGACAGATCTTGATTCTACTAACAAAGTAAGAAATGAACACGAACTCGAAACATTTTTATTTGTGATCAACCTCGAAGGATTCGCAAACTTTGTCTTGCAGTCAACTCGAAAGATTCGCGAATCAGTTTCTTGTAGAAGCTCATGGTTTTTTCTTGTTGAAGCTCGAAAGATTCGCAAACAGAATCTTATCACGCAATATTTTGTTTCTTGTTCAAACCTCAGATGTCACGAAATTGTCACGAACAATTCGCAAAATCTTCTGGACTATTCTTCAAGCTCAACTGTCGCGAAACTGTCGTGAAGAGTTCGTGAAATATTCTAGATTTTTTTTTCAAGCTCAAGAATTGTCATCTGTCGCGAACAATTTGCGAAAGACGAAAATGTTGTGAAGAGACAAGTCTCACAAATAATTCGCGAAACACGAAGCTAAGACAAAGAGATAAACTGTCGCGGATAATTTGCAAACAAAATTTATTTGACCTTGGAAACAGAGCATCTATTTGAATATCAACCGTCGTAAATGATTAGATATCTACTGTTACAGCATTAAAAGGCCAAAAGACTTGTAAATAAAAGGCCAAAAGACCTGTCCTATAGCAATACAAATACATATGCACTACTCGTTGTAACACACTCACTCAATCAGAGACACAACAACGAGATAAGACAACAAGAGATGTATATTGATAAATCAGCTTCAGAGTTATAAAAATTCATTTTTGATCAATAGTTTCTTATTGTCTTAAGTTGTCTCTTACTTTCGCATATAATTTTCGCACGGATATTCAATCAGAGCTTATACTGTTCTATTAGTACATAGATCAGATACAGTCCCAATTGAAGACACTGATATTAGTTTGATTTATTCAAACTTTCATTGTGTTCTGTGTGGAAGAATAATTATTTTTTTTCCTACATGCACTTGTAAGCCAAAGACACGGGAAGTAGCTCAGATAGATCTAAAATATCAATGGGCCAAAATAAGAAAGGACCCAAGTAATTCTAAAATGTATTTTGGCTTTTGATTTTTTAATGATAGTCAAGTTATATGGCACATGGTTTTTGGGTGAACCAAAAACCCTAACCCTGATTTAGCCCAATCTTGAATGATGGTGTAATAGATCCACTCAAAATTCCTAGCAAAACACTCTCAAAAAGCCTTGCCTATGGCTGTAATGCATAGAATATCTTTAAGCTTTATTAAGTGATATATACACCTATATTCTTAAAGGCTTGCTCATGAAACTTAATTCTGAGGCACTGATCTTACAAACTGGTCAATTTCTAAGGACTTTGCCCATGCATATGCTTATGGTTTGAAGGCACTTCTTTATTGGCACAATTATCATCCATTTCCTAGTTGTTATTAGGAAGGTCATGATAAAATTTTGGTTTTAGGACATTAACGATTGTGCTTAACAATCATAGAGAGTTATTGGTTGCTTAATCAATGGATCTATCAAGTCCTACACTTTAGATCTTGATCTAGATTCACTACACTTAGATCTAAGCAAGAGCAATGGATCAAATCTTCATAAACAAGTGAGAGCGGCCTCACACGTGTGGAGTACTGTCCACTGTACGGCCTGCACCTGAAACAACAAGTACATAGGTTCTTGATAGCAATCATTCAATAAAAGCACAATTCTATTGACTAGAAATCTCACAAAAGTGTGTAACTTTAAGATTAGAGTGATTAAGCAATTACAAATAATCAAGGAATTACAAGAGTGGCAGATTAGCCACGACCTAGGGAGTATTTGCTGACGTCATGTCATCAAATTAGATTCATGTACTTCTGGGACGTACTTGCATAGTCTTTGTTGATACTCTTTGGAGCTAGCCTTGTCTCTATCAGACTTGCACACAAGCTTGAATGATATCGTAATTAGATCTTGACAAAAATTCCTAGCTTTCACTCTCACAAAAATTTTGCTTTAGACTTTTCTTAGAGGTTTCACTTCAACTAAGGATCTGAACAAATCAGCCTCTTAGATCTGATCTTAAACTCCAATAAGAAATGCTTCAATGATCCAAAACTCTATTTGGTCATAGGCATTATCTAGATTGATTCTAGATCAATACTATGCTTTAAAAAGCACTAGATTTGGACTAGAATTGAGATTATAGGACCAAAATACACAAGGTAACTTGAAATGAAAGTTGTTGTACGGTTTCACACGTGTGAAAAGACATACACAGCCTCCAAGTCGATTTGGTCCAAATAGAAACAAGCTATCACTATAGATGAACTCGCCCTCACTAGTATTGGCCAAAAACAAATTTTGCCAATGATCTTTGTAAGTTTTATGAATCAAATGATCACTATCTTACTCGGCTCTGATACCATGATAAAATTTCAGTTTTAGGACATTGATGATTGTACTTAACAATCCTGAGAGAGTTATTGGTTGCTTAATCAATGGATCTATCAAGTTCTACACTTAGATCTTGATCTAGATTCACTACACTTACATTTTAAGCAAGAGCAATGGATCAAATCTTCATAAACAAGTGAGAGCGGCCTCACACGTGTGGAGTACTATCCATTGTACGGCCTTCACCTGAAACAACAAGTACATAGGTTCTTGATAGCAATCATTCAATAAAATCACAATTCTATTGACTAGAAATCTCACAAAAGTGTAGAATGCAAAAGTCTCATCAATCTCATTAGCAAAATGATGATCCTTTTATGGATCAAGTACATCCATGAGTCTGGTACAGTCCAACAGGTCTTCACATGTGTGAAGAGTGCCACATCACTCAGATCTATCCATTTGATCCATCCTTGATCCTTATCCAAAGTTGACCTTCTAGAATATGGCTAAAATCCAAAGAGCTAGTCTCCTAAATTCAATATTCCCTACAAAATAGGATCTAAGAAAAATGGTCAACTCTTATCTTCTAGAACTATATACACATGTGTGAACATCCACTTGCCATGTGGGAGCAATTACTCATGCACATGCAAGGATAAGCTAACTTCTAGGTGACTAGTCAACTTGACTAAAAAACTAGTCAAATCATGTTCACACTTGACTTGATTGATACAAAATCAAAGTAGATATTTACAAATATGAAAAGTACTTTCTTTCACACGTGGGAACACGCTCCACACATGTGAAATCAGATCATGAACATTATACTCATGATTGATCTTTATTTACAATAAAAAATGACAAGTTAGAAGTGACAATTTTCAACAATCATGACGTATTTAACTTTTGAGTTTAGTATGAAGCATATTCTAAGCTATTGACGATCAACTATTTAACCTTCCATTCACTCTTAAGGCCACGTCTAAAGCAAAGTGACATGGCCTAGCTCGAATGAACTAAAGGGGCATATTCAACTTTGTCAACGCACCACAACGAAGGACGTCGGATCAGTCAAGAACCAATTGAACCAGTTGAGACCTCCACTCTCTTCAAATGTGTAAGAGATTGCAAATTTTAAGCAAGTTAGCACACACTCTAGGGAAGATAGTTAGGGCTAATTTGAGCAACTAGGGCTTTGTAGACAAGCCAACGTATTATTGAACCTGTTTAGCAAGAAGTTTTTTGGCCTTCCAGGACATTCTACTGAGACAGCAAGGGCGGAATCTAGGGCAACGCTTCATATTTCATTCATCTCATACTTCAAGCGGATTTCAACTTCTTCCACGCAGGACAGCAATAGTTTCTTATTCGTTTTCAGAGCCAACAGTAGGGCAGACCACACATTTCTATCTCTAGTGCATGATTCTAGTGTGGGTTCTATGCAGCCATGTAGGATCTCTTCCAACACATTCTTATGGACAGTTTGCAGCTAGCGGCCATCTTCTCAAGCAGTTTCCGAGGCATTGTGCATATGTAGCCAGCTTTCCACACGTTCATGGAACCCATCTTCACGCGACCATCCTCCCGCTCTTCTCCAGCGACAATCTACAGGTAGTTAGGGTCGATGCAGATCAGTTTCCAACGACAGTGGTAGACCATTCTTCCAGTGAAGGTCTTCTAGAGACTTTTTGTCTCCATCTGTTTAAGATGTCCACGTTAAACTTATTCACACGTGTTACGCTTTAAATATAAAAACGGATGAATTTTTTGTTCATAATTTCCATTTTATTAACGGTCCTACCATCATTAAGACTGATATGTTAAATTGTATTTTGAAACCCTGAGCCATGCACGTCCTTAATAATGGAAATGACAGATGTCATGTCATCATGACACGCCATCATCCTTGTTAAATCGCCACTGCATATCATAGTCATTTTCTATTTTCATTTTCACACTTTCGTCTTGTGTTTTATGCTTTTTTTTTGTTACTTACGATCACTATCTTTGTGATCAAGCATTCCATTACGACCTGTTGCGATCTGTGGAGCTTTCGTCATTTATTCGATAGAATGGCTTCTGGATCTAGCTCTTCTATCAACTGGAATGCACGCACAAGAATCCGGCTGTCATCAATCTAGTCCTTTCTAAATCAATGCAGTTTGGGAAGTTTGAAAGTGGAACCATCAGTCATTCTTTTTGAAGTCAATACTGAATTTGTGAATTCCATTCACTCAGTATCTGATGTTGATTTTAAAGTTCATGTGCGAGGCAAGTTTTTTACTATCTCGGAGGAAGTATTCTCCACAGCTCTACGTTTGCCACTTGATGGTAAAGTCATTTCTACGAACAAAGGTGCCATGGACAAAGACAAATATTTCCTGATGCTTCGTACCTACGAAGGGCTACAAAATTTCAATGATCAAGGACGCCACATTCAAAATGTTTTGTAAATACGCCAATCAAGTTAGTTTTTTGACAGATGTGGATGCAACCATTTCGGTGCATAATTTTGAGTATTTATTGGACGCTTTAGCCGGCAATCCTGTATGCTTTGGCATCATTGCATACAAGGCTTTTTTGAGGTGGATCAAACACCAAAACTTTTCTGGAGTAGGAGCGCATGTTTTGCAATTATGCGACCATTTTGGAGTCCTAAGTGATCAGGAGAAACCATGCTGATGGGAAGGCTGTTGCCTCCAAGGCCAATCGACCTCTCCACCCTCTTGATCATTCCTACCATAGCCACTACAGCAGCTGTTGCGCCAACAATCGAGGTAGTAGTTACAACTACTATGGAAATTGATGTTGTAGCCTCTCAGATAGATGCAGTTGCTACCATGGCCATGGATACAGATGGAGTTGCAGTTGCTGAATCAACAAAGCCAGCCTCTGGTCAACCTCACAGAAGCAGAAGAATTCAAGCGTCTCGGATGAAGATGCAACTAGTCTGACACTTCAGACAGGGCTTGAGCAATTGCAGTAGAAGGCACCGGAGCAGCTGATGAAGATGCTGATGAACTTGACAACCAGTTCCGGTGGTTTACATCCATGACCAACAGAGCCAAGAATTTAGTGGCTGATATACATGAATTTAATCGTTACAATCAGAAGAACATCTTGGACCTGATAGAAGCAGAGCGGAAGTTTCAGTGAGAAAATTGATTTGCTCGAATCAGACAACACCAAGCTGATCGACCGAAGTCGTGTCCTCGAAACACAGCTTCACACCGCCACCAAGGAAGCAGATTCTTTGAAAGAAATCAATAAGGCGATTGAGGCCAAGCCTATAAATTATCATACTACTATTGATTCTTTAAAACAACAACTGCTGGATGCCAATAAGCACAATGTCGTTCTTTAGAAACATTTGCAAGAGGAGCAAGTGACACGAATAAAGACAGAAACTGCGCTTGCCTTGTGCATCTGTCGATAATTTCCAAGAGGAGAAAGTGACACGAATAATTAGTCGCAGTGTAGTATTGCTGTACTACTCTGATAACATCTCACCTGTAGAACGCATTTCATTCGATTTGATAGAGGCAAGACTGTTGTTCTGGAATTATTAACACCACACACCCCCAACACGAGTAATACTGGTCACTTTCTAATGTCTGTTGATAACCAGAATAACGCTCGAAGCCACTTCACTCGAAATAAATCATAAAGTGTACCAAATACATAACTTTCTAACGTTGTCCTCTGTGGGTTCGACATTATTGACTACAAAATCTATATTAACCTTGTTGGTATAGCACTACAATGTAAGTATGCACTACGACGAGAACAACACACCACTATATCACATGTTCGCATGTATGGTCAAATTGAGAGGGAGTCATTATTTGTGCGGATGGAGGTCGGTTCTTCGGTGAGTTATACTTTGAAAACCTCTTTGTATTTCTAAAATTAGATAAATTAATTGTACACTCCTTTTCCATGTATGTTGTTTGGCGCCCTTTCTGATTGGAGGAATATTCAGGTGTTCTTGATTGTTGTTGCACTTGTATTGTGTAGGATGATGACTCACACTCACATGACTATCGAAGAATTCAACCAAATATTGTCATGCAATCCGCAAGATTCAAATGTGCAAGCGCACGAGAGCCACCACTTTCCTTGCATACACCACTCGTGGACTTGCACGAAGAGATGTCCCGAGAAGACACAACACACGAGGAAATACCATTCACATCGCATGATCACGAGGGGGACATGGATGACATTATGGATGCATTCTTCACAAACCCACCACGAGGCCACATTGACAAGGGAAGAATAGATGATGCGTGGCTTGGCATCCAATCCTTTGTACGAGGGTGTACGAATGTCAAAGTTGCGAGCTTGTTTGCTACTTTTGAACCTGCAAACTAAGTACGGGTGGTCGGATGCGAGCGTGACAGAGTTGTTTGGATAAGCTTGCTTGCTTCATGATGGTGTGTTATAGGCAAATTGCCCTAATCTCGTTTTCTTTTAATTCATGCGTTGCGAGAGAATATATATAACTAATTACGTAAATTTATATTTTGTCGTAGTTTGCTCAGGAAAATGTTGCCCCCAAATAACACCATGGCGACGTCTTGACAAGAAGCCAATAAAATGCTATCCGCGGTTGGCATGGATTACAAGAGCATCCATACATGTCCCAACGATTGCATATTATATCGAGATGAGCTTGAGGAGGCAAGCACGTGTCCACGCTATGGGGAACACCGCTACAGGCAAGATTTACAAGGAGCGACAATACCCGCCAAGCTGGTAACACATTTTCCCATCATATCTAGGATACGCCACATGTTTAAGTGTAATTCCATCACGGAGCTAATGACATGGCATTCAAGCAATCGTTCATCCGACGATACTATGAGGATCCCTGCCGATTCTCCAGCATGAAAGCACGTGGATGCTACCTAGCATGAGTTTAGGGATGAGCCTCGCCATTTGCATTTGGGGTTGGCCATGGATGGTGTGAATCCATTCGGTTTGTGCTCCACATCATGGTCCACCTGTCCGGTTGTCCTTGTAAACTACAACATGCCCCTTGGCTAAGTATAAAAGCACCTAATGCTCGCCCTTTTTATCCCCGGAATATACAAGGCAAAAAATATGACGTGTATATGGCTCCCTTGATAGATGAGCTAAAGATTCTATGGCAAGGAGTTCAAGTGAGCAATATATCAAGACCACTAAGACAAGAGATGTTGTGGTAAATGGGATCTTGATGTGGACGATGCACGACTTTCCTGGCGATGGGGATTGTTTACGTGAGATATCCTTGTTATTGGTTTGATTCATGATATTATATTAAATTTTATGTGCATTCACAATTTTTTTTTCAATTTGAACATTCGACCCACGATTAAGTTGGTTGTTTTCTAACAATGTAGGGCTCCAAACTAGTGGTTACAATGTGTGCCCCGTTTGTGGCAAGTATTTGCAAGCACGTCACTCACAACATCTGCGAACGATGATTTATGAGGGCCACACTCGATACCTTCCACCCGATCACCCTATGCGTGATGGGCTTGATGGCCAACGTCCTCATTCCATGAAGGTACAATACATATTTGGGCCAACTAATGGTACATGTCATTTATTTAGTTTATGATTACTCATGACGCTTGATTGGCTACGTGATACACTTAGAGAAGCCTCGACAAACAACCAGAAAGTAACAGAGAGAGAGCGAGAATATGCAAGGGGGTGCGATTTACATGTAAGCTATGATGATCAACCTTCACATGTTTATTAATACATGCAATTTTGTACATGTTTGTTGTATCCCTAACACATTAAGTTCCATTTCGTTCAGTACAAAAATACAATGCACTGTGGACGCATGGACGACACTTTCGTACAAAGCGCATTGACAAAATTAGAAACATGTACGATTGTGGAGTCATGGCAAATCTTACCCAAGAGAGTCGAGCAAGTACGGTGGACACCAATTTACTCTATTCTCAACTTGATTATTGTGGGACAATCAATGACATCCTACGAAGTTGGATTTAGGCAATTCAACTTTTTCATATTTGATGTCAAATGGTTCAAAGTTATTTGCAATGGTCCCAATGCAACTGTCAGGAAAGATGAGAGTTTTAGGTTGAAAAGTACAGCCAATCAAAAGTGTAGAGAAAGATGATGCAGTCCTCAAACTCAATCTAGATCATTGATTTTTATAACATTCAGTAGACACACATTATGAAATAAAGACTTCAAGAATGTTCTCATTGTCCTCATGAAAGGATCTTAAGGAAATCTAACAACTTGAGAGATTTTGACCCCTAAAGATGCATAAATGAAACATAAAGAATCAGCTATAAAATGTGGTTTTTTTCACTATCCTTGGCCTTGGGAAAGATCTATGAAGTGACCTCTAGAGTAGATTAATATTGGGCTGCCTTATAATGGATCGGTCAACTGCAAAAAGATTTACGTAATGAAGGTAAAACTTGTAGTGAAAAATTGAGAGCCCTCAAAATGCAAGCAATAATAAGCTTTTGGTCCAAGAAGCATTCAAATTTAAGTACATTTTAGGTTGTAAGAAAAGACAAAGTTTCCCCAAACACAAGCACTAACAACAACAACAGTGGAGGGAGATGGAGATGAATGCGCTGCAGGTCAAATATGGCCGCATCGTGACACGCGTTTGAGCAACTTCGCACATCTATTGCCGTTTCCACAGCTACGCGTTAATTTACATGCCAGACTTGGTCCATCGCACTTCGTCTCCTTCCCCATTACAGCCTTCATCTCTACTCCTACCACCTACCTATACATATATATCATGTACATGCATTTCACTTACACCCACACCCCCTTCTCTGGATTGGATGAATGATCGTTGTATCCACTGATCCGATATTTGAACCAATGCATCTTGCACTGTGAGCCAAATAACAAGAGCATTTTTACATATGTAAATGCCGTAGTGGAATTTTATTAGGAGCGTGCGTGCTTAATTTTTAGCTGTAAAATCAGAGCATAATCAATCAGAGCAGCCACTTTCATCTGCTTTTTGTATTAAATTTATGCATATAATTGCTCCTTGCATCCTACCTCTGAGGTGAGGTAAGATATTCAATTTCAAGGTTTCTCTCATTGTGAGCCTTGAGGCAACTGTCCAAACTCCAGAACAGATAATAATTTCGGCTGCCGAGTGAATCGTAAAGGAGGTGTAGAACGTTGCTGGGCGTTTCTTTATGGCAGCTGCGAAGTCGTGTCCAGTACTAGGTTTGATTTTGGCCGTGTATATGTGTTGTTTCTTCCCGGCCGGAGCAGTACGAGCAACCGGCCGCTTGATCGATAAAGGCTCCTTGCAGATCAATTCTAATATCGTCCTAAATCTCAAAGCTTTGGTAGCTATTGGCCGCAGTACCAGTCACCCACATGGAGTGGGCATGAAAGTTTTCCACAGAGATGCTCCGCATTTAAGAAAACGAAGATCTGAACAAGCAACAAAATATCAAGACATAAGAGCTGGATCGATGCGTAAGAAAGATATGCACACACCACCTGGACTGGAATCAACCACACTGAGAAGACAAGGAGACCCCGCAGGACAGTATTACATGCCATTGCAACTGGGATCTCCGGGCAGAGACATCCTTGTCATCCTGGATACCGGCAGCGAGATACTTTGGGTGCAGTGTCAGCCCTGCAACATATGCGGATCACAAATTATCGAGCCCGTTTTTGATCCAACGATATCTTCCACGTACCATCCCCTCTCCTGCAATTCTCAACACTGTCTGCAAGGAGGTGTCGGATTTCAAACATCCTGCAACGTCTCCCAGTCGCTAATTTGCAAATACCAAGTACGATACGGCGACAGTAGCACTAGCATCGGAGATCTATCACTGGACACTCTCACAGTCAATTCCACTACCGGAGTTCCCACTGCCATAACTAACTTTGAATTTGGGTGTGGGCACACCAACGAAGGCATTGAAGCTGAGATTGGTGCATCAGGCTTGATGGGTCTAGACCGAGGCAACAAATCATTCATCTCACAAATAAGCTCCCACTACCCGAAAGTATTCTTCTACTGCTTCCCCGATCGTATTAACAATCTCAATTCCTCAGGTTTCATACATTTCGGAAAGTCATACGTCTCGCAACATCTTCAATACACGCCCCTTATTCAAAACACTGCATCAGATTTTCTCTCTCAGTTCTATCACATCAACGTGACAGGAATCAGCGTTGCTGGGCATCTTTTACCCATACCCACCGCTGCTTTCGACATTGACGCCTCTGGAAATGGTGGAACAATTATGGACACTGGCACTGCATTATCAGCCCTGGTTGATCCAGCCTTGAATGCGCTCAAAGAAGCCTTTTTAAACCGTACGAAGAATATGAAAAGAGTACCTGATCCTTCAGGAATTGGTCTGGACATCTGCTACAACGTCTCAGCCAGCAGCTCGCAGCTGCCCAAAGTGCCGACCGTGGAATTGCATGTTCAGGGCGAGGGAGCAAAGCTGCGTTTGTCTGCGGAGAATTTGTTGCTGATTGTGTCAACAGACGAGAAGCAGGTAACGGTGTGCTTGGCAATTCGGAATGCAGGCCTTGTTGGTATGGGTAGAAATGTAATCGGAAATTACCAGCAGGCAAATCATATAGTAGAGGTAGATATAGAGAAGTCTCGCGTGGGGCTGGCTGATGCTCATTGTGCGATGGAGTGATCCAATTGCTAGAAACTACAATAGGCGAGAGTGAGCTGAAGCGCAGAACAGATTGGAAGCGAAAAGGAGAGTGGCACATAACAATGCATCAATTAGTTTCAAGCCCCCAATAAACGAAAGTATTACATTGCACTTACTCATGCACGCTACAGCAAAAAAAATCACACGCAGAAAAATAACGATAACTGGTGATGCGAAGGGTACAATCAACTGACGACAGCATCATGACCTTAAACCCTCACACCATCGCACGGTTCTGATTTAAGGATGATAAGCTCCAACACCTGTGCTCGCTCAATTATCCTCCAAATGCCACTATTCAAATTATCATCTATGAATCTTTCTACTTTATCTCTACTAGTCCCCTAATTTGTCATCATGTGTGCACGCATATCATCTTTTTTGCAGTACTCTAAATAAATGTCCCCAAGATGGAACCCTCTTTTGTGAGAGACGGCGTATGACGTCAATAGTTTTTGGTGAACTGCATTCTTTTCCACGCCGATGTAACCCTTGGTTATCATTCTAAATAGAAACTACACAAGGAACTTTGATCACTTCCTATATAGGAAAAATGTTCTAGTTAAAATGTGGATTTGGACCCCCTCTAAATAGGAAATCTTTTTTCCTAGCTAAAAATTGCATGTGCTGATGATCAATTGCATCTAAGGAAAAGCCTTATTTTCCTTGATACATTTCTACCATTTCTAACTTACAAATTATTTTTCCTAGTTACAAAATGTATGTGTCTCAATTTCACATAGGAAATCAATTTATTTCCAATATACATTTTAAATTATAAAATAGTTTTCTTAGATACTATAACCCCACTCATATTTCATATCCTCATTAACATTAACTGGTGATAGGCTAGTATTTTTTTTCATCATCTTTATAACATGGGCATCGACACTTTGTTTTCATTAGCCCCCTATAGCAATTAACATATTCATTGAATGCATGTTCACAACTTCTAGAACTAAACAGTCAAATCAAGGTGTCCAAAGATTTGTAGCCTCTGCCTTGATCCAAAGGTTACAAATCCATGGTCCTTTTATTTTTTTAAGAGACAAAAAAAACACGTTGATTTCTTTTCAAAAGGCACCATTGACTCTGTTAAGAGTAGAGGGTAAATAGGGACATTCCTTTAGATATGGCCTCAACAATGTTGAGATTTGGAGCGCGTCATGGACATCAAAGATCATTTTGAAGGTATTTTAAAGGCTACATTTTGTCGAACATTAAGGTGAAAGGTAAAATCATTTTCATATGCATCAATTTCACCCTCAAGTTCAAAAGTAGAACATCAAGAAATTACAAATATTTTGTTTACTATTGGGCATTGCAGCAAGGTTGAAATGTTATACTAAAGCAACTCAAAAAAGTGGATAACAATCATGGTGCCTCATCTCCATGTGGCCTCAATAAAAAGTACATAATGGTTTTGCAAATTCTTTAACAAGAAGAAGTTGTTTAATACACAAGGAGCTTATGACCACTTCATATATGACTGAGATTGCAAGTTGACTGATCAACTTAGAATAAGCTTGTGTTTACGACATTTAAGTAGATTCAATTTTATGTCACACACAAGATAGCTTGATTTTGGTCCTTATGACTTGACATAGAAAAATCAAGCTCATTGATCTCAATTTTAGGACATTTAGATTGCTTCAATCTCTTGCGGATGAAATTATTCCTATCACTCAAGATAGCTTGAATCAACCAAGATATATTTTGGCATGCATTATACGAGGTTTGTTCATAAAGTGATGAAATTTGAGGAATGTCAAATTTATGAGCTTCAAATAGCTCAAATTTCATGCCTATCACTCATTGAAATATCTCAAATATGATGCCTAACATGCGATTAGGTCTTATCATTTAACATTATTCATGAAGCAATCAAACTTGAGCAATCTCATTATTAGGACACTCGAATTGTTTAAGTTCAACTCATTATCGATGAAATTGGTCCATATTTGTTGAGAGAGCTCAAATTGATGTCTATCTGTCGAGATAACTTGAATTTGATGCCTACAAGAAAGAAACCTATATTTTGGTCCTCATCTCTAAAAAAGGCTCATTGAGCAATGAAAATTGACCAATATCGTGTTTGGTACATTTAGATTGATTGAGTTTCAACCTCTTATCGATAGATTCGATCCCTAGGCCACACGAAATATCCCAAATTTGATATCATTTGAGATCACTCAATTTTGGCCTTTATCACTCGAGATGGTCCATTGAGTAATTAAATCAGGGGAATCTTATCTAGCTCAAATTTCATACATATACTAACATAGCTCAAATTTAATGCACAACTATTAGATTTTAGCGATTTTCACATAGTTTTAGCAATTCGTTTGACATGTATGTGGATCCACACATGTGTGGACTTGTCCACACGCCACACGTGTGAATTAGCACTTGTAATATTCAGATCCATTGTACTTAGATTTTCTTTGAGTCAAATGTCAAATCTCCTTAATTGTAGGAGTTATATTCTAGATTGTAGGAATCTAGAAGGTCAACACAAACCACCAATGGATGATGTGGCAAATTAGATAGATCTTACACAAAGTGGATATGGATGAGTACAATGAGTTGTCCCACACATGCTGGAAGTTGTCTAGAGAGAGACTATGATGATTATGATGGATCCATTGGGAGGTTAATCTTGAGATACATTCATTCGGGAGCCATCATTGTGTTTTCACTCTCTTAAGCTAATTCTTTGTGAATGAATGTTTTCTATTTCCTTAGTAAACATATTCTCTGTTAACAGGCCGTACACCTGTTGTACTTCACACATGTGAAGCTTTTGGATCATTTTTTTTTATTGTTCTTGCTTGGATCAATAGAAATTGTCAAGTAGAAGTGAGAATTGGATGCTAGTCTTGATATAGATCAAGATCCCAAGCCACCAATCACTCTTATTGAAACTTTTTGAATCAAATTAAGTCCTTTTCTCTAATATTTGGCATGGTATCAGAGCCAAGTCTAAGAGCTTTGATGATGATCCAAATCTCTTCATTTTGCCAAAAGCATTGGTGCTAGAATCAATTTGAAGGAGGGCGACTAACCAATTGTTTACTTGTGGATTTGAAGTTCAAATTAGTGTGAAAAGTTCAAGTGTACTTCTCACACATGTGAGAGCCTGCTGAAGTTTTACTATCACCATATCTTAGTGATTTTTCAATATTTCTACTTAAGACAATTTGTAAAGAGTGAAACTAGTGATTTGCTTTAAGGAAATCCATTGATCTCATTGTAGCTTTGATGTGGAATGGTGTTAGATGTTTGATAAACCTCCAAATCATTGAGAGTGAGTTTTGAGACTTATGTTTTTAGTCTAGAGAGAGACTAAAATCCATTCTAAACACCATAGGAAGGCATTGGCACTTCCAAGAGTCAAATTCGAGTTTTTCAATTGAATAGTTTGACAATGTGTAGAATTTGATTCTCATGTTCCTTTGAGTTTAAGATCATTGTAGATCTTGCTTCTTGAGTTGAGAGAAATTCAAGTGAGTAGCTTAGGGGCTAAATTCTGAAAAAGAGAATAGAGAAAGTCTTGAATAGTACATATGTTGTACTTGTTACTAGTGAAATATGGGTTCAGTTGGAGCCTATTTTCTTGAAACTAGTGAGAGGCTAAATTCAAGTAATTATTCAATATGGAGAGTAAGAATGGCGTCACTTCTAGTGCTCCAAGACTTGTGTGATCTTGTCCTTGGTGAAGAGAAAGAGCCTCGAGGAGGACAAGATCTTGTGAAGTACAAGAAAAGATCTAGACTAGCATTGCATTGTCTTAAAATGAATGCTAGTAATGAACTTCTTAAAGAAGTGGCATCTTGTAGCTTGGCCAAGGAGGCTTGGAACTCCTTGAAAGGGATCTATGAATCCAAAAATACCTCTAGAGTGCTTGTGCTAAGAAATAAAGTTTTTCAAAGCATGAGAGGTAGTGATGAGAGTGCTCAAGAGTTGTCTTGAGAATAAAATTTTTGAATAAAGAACTTTCCATCATAAGTGAGAGTTTCAATGATGATGAGCTTGTGCAAATCATTCTAAATGGTCTTGGAGATGAGCTCTCCAATCTAGTACAAAGCTTTGCAATTCAAGATTCTCTACCTTCTATTGACAAGCTCCATAGTGTGCTTGTGGCCGAGGAGAGTAGAATCCTTCATGTGAAACAATATTAGTTTGATTTATTCAAACTTTCATTGTGTTCTGTGTGGAAGAATAATTATTATTTTTCCTACATGCACTTGTAAGCCAAAGACATGAGAAGTAGATCAGATAGATCTAAAATATCAATGGGCCAAAATAAGAAAGGACCCAAGTAGTTCTAAAATGTATTTTGGCTTTTAATTTTTTTATGATAGTCAAGTTATATGGCACATGGTTTTTGGGTGAACCAATAACCCTAACCCTGATTTAGCCCAAGCTTGAATGATGGTGTAATAGATCCACTCAAAATTCCTAGCAAAACACTCTCAAAAAAGCTTTGCCTATGGCTGTAATGCATAGAATACATTTAAGCTTTATTAAGTGATATATCCACCTATATTCTTAAAGGCTTGCTCATGAAACTTAATTTTAAGACACTAATCTTACAAACTGGTCAATTTCTAAGGACTTTGCCCATGCATATGCTTATGGTTTGAAGGCACCTCTTTATTGGCACAATTATCATCCATTTCCTAGTTGTTATTAGGAAGGTCATGATAAAATTTCAGTTTTTGGACATTGATGATTGTACTTAACAATCCTGAGAGAGCTATTGGTTGCTTAATCAATGGATCTATCAAGTTCTACACTTAGATCTTGATCTAGATTCACTACACTTAGATTTAAGCAAGAGAAATGGATCAAATCTTCATAAACAAGTGAGAGCGGCCTCACACGTGTGGAGTACTGTCCATTGTACGGCTTGCACCTAAAACAACAAGTACATAGGTTCTTGATAGCAATCATTCAATAAAATCACAATTCTTTTGACTAGAAATCTCACAAAAGTGTAGAATGCAAAAGTCTCATCAACCATTAGCAAAATGATGATCCTTTTATGGATCAAGTACATCCACGAGTCTGGTACAGTCTAGCAGGTCTTCACACGTGTGAAGAGTGCCAGATCAGTCAGATCTATCCATTTGATTGCACTAATGGACTTTCTATCCATCTTGTCACCTGCAAAATCTGAATCCGAGTAGGCTCTCAAGTGCAAGTTAGATCCTTCATAAAGTATGCCAAAAAATCTAATACTAGAAACATATCTAAGCACTCTCTTGGCACTTTTCCAATGATGCACTAAAGGAGCTTGCATACTTTGACTCAACTTGCTTACACAAAAACTTAAGTTAGGTCTAGTGATGGTTAAATAGATTAGGGAGCCTATAAGCTTTCTAAAGAGGGTGATGTCCTCAAAGGATGCTTCATCACCTTCATTAGTTGCCTTCACAACATGCTCCATAGGGGTGTCAATCCCCTTACAATCTTTCATACCAAACTTTTCAAGAATGGAAGTAGCATACTTAGATTGACTTATGAAAGTACAATTGCTACTTCTAGACACTGCTATCCCAAGTATAAACTTTAGGAAGCCTAGATCTACCATCTTGAACTCACTAGATAAATTAACTTTTACTTTGCTTATGCCTTCATCATCATTTCTTGTCATAATGATGTCATCAACATAAAGCACCAAAATGATGATCTTTCCTTCTGATGAGAAGTTAGAAAATCTTTCACGGTCATGAAACTGTCACGAAAGCGAAGCAACCAGGACTCAATGCGATTCGGATGGAGTTCAGATGTGGTCGTTGGACACTGCCAGCTGAATCACTCTTACAGTCCTCCAGAATGTAGTCAGGCACTGCTGATCTACATTTATGAATTAATGTAACATTCAACGAATTCAACCAATGTGCGAAATTGAAATGAATGGAAGAATCAAACATTCAAATAATAGCAGACACATTTGCATTCAAGATCATACATCATAAATCAACGTGTGCACAATGGCTACAAGATCATCTATTGATCTTTCTTTGATTCTTCAAGCACTGCATGCAGATCCACACAGTGCGTTGGCGTGAGAGAATACAATTCTGTCACGGGTGGATGTCTCGCTTACTTTGTGGATCTCTATGGATCCTGATCACAGAACTCGTCTCGCACGTAGACGGACTTCTTGTCTGTATTTCATCTTGATTGCTTACTAGCATCAGACTACTTCATCTTCTGTATATTTCAAGTATCATCCAGTTAGTATATAGTCACTCTATGTAACTTTAAGATTAGAGTGATTAAGCATCTACAAATAATCACGGAATTACAAGAGTGGTAGATTAGCCACGACCTAGATAGTATCTGCTGATGTCATGTCATCAAATTAGATTCCTGTACTTCTGGGACGTACTTGCATGATCGTTGCTGGTACTCTTTGGAGCTAGCCTTGTCTCTATCAGACTAGCACACAAGCTTGAATGATACCATAATTAGATCTTGACAAAAATTCCTAGCTTTCACTCTCACAAAAATTTTGCTTTACACTTTTCTTAGAGGTTTCACTTCAACTAAGGATCTGAACAAATCAGCCTCTTAGATCTGATCTTGAACTCCAAAAAAAAATGCTTCAATGATCCAAAACTGTATTTGGTCATAAGCATTAGCTAGATTGAATCTAGATCAATACTATGCTTTAAAAAGCACTAGATTTGGACTAGAATTGAGATTATAGGACCAAAAAACACAAGGTAACTTGAAATGAAAGTTGTTGTACGGTTTCACACGTGTGAAAAGTACATACACAGCCTCCAAGTCGATTTGGTCCAAATAGAAACAAGCTATCACTATAGATGAACTTGCCCTCACTAGTATTGGCCAAAAACAAATTTTGCCAATGATCTTTGCAAGTTTTATGAATCAAATGATCAATCTCTTACTCGACTATGATACCATGATAAAATTTCAGTCTTAGGACATTGATGATTGTACTTAACAATCTTGAGAGAGTTATTGGTTGCTTAATCAATGGATCTATCAAGTTCTACACTTTATATCTTGATCTAGATTCACTACACTTAGATTTAAGCAAGAGCAATGGATCAAATCTTCATAAACAAGTGAGAGCGGCCTCACACGTGTGGAGTACTGTCCACTGTACGGCCTGCACCTGAAACAACAAGTACATAGGTTCTTGATAGCAATCATTCAATAAAATCACAATTCTATTGACTAAAAATCTCACAAAAGTGTAGAATGCAAAAGTCTCATCAATCTCATTAGCAAAATGATGATCCGTGTCATATGCTCATTGGGACACTTGGTCCAATGCATGAGTGACACGTGTCAGACTGTCCACCTACTAGTACATCCACGAGTCTGGTACAGTCCAGCAGATCTTCACATGTGTGAAGAGTGCCACATCACTCAGATCTATCCATTTGATCCATCCTTGATCCTTATCCAAAGTTGACCTTCTAGAATATGGCTAAAATCCAAAGAGCTAGTCTCCTAGAATTTAGGAATATTCCCTACAAAGTAGGATCTAAGAAAAATGGTCAACTCTTATCCTCTAGAACTCTATACACATGTGTGAACATCCACTTGCCATGTGGGAGCAATTACTCATGCACATGCAAGGATAATCTAACTTCTAGGTGACTAGTCAACTTGACTAAAAAAACTAGTCAAATCATGTTCACACTTGACTTGATTGATACAAAATCAAAGTAGATATTTGCAGACATGAAAAGTACTTTCTTTCACACGTGGGAATGGGCTCCACACGTGTAAAATCAGATCATGAACATTGTACTCATGATTGATCTTTATTTACAATAAAAAAATGACAAGTGAGAACTGACAATTTTCAACAGTCATGACATATTTAACTTTTGAGTTTGGTACGCAGCATATTCTAAGCTATTGACGATCAACTATTTAAGCTTCCATTCACTCTTAAGGCCATGCCTAAAGCAAAGTGACATGGCCTAGCTCGAATGAACTAAAGGGGCATATTCAACTTTGGCAACGCACAACAACGAAGGACGTCGGATCAGTCAAGAACCAATTGAACCAGTTGACACCTCCACTCTCTTCAAATGTGTAAGAGATTGCAAACTTTAACCAAGTTAACACACACTCTTGGGAAGACAGTTAGGGCTAATTTGAGCAACTCAGGCTTTGTAGACAAGCCAACGCATTATTGAACCTATTTCGGCGAGGGCCAGCGAGAAGTTTTCTGGCCTTCAGGACATTCTACTGAGACAGCAAGGGCGGAATCAAGGGCAACGCTTCATATTTCATTCATCTCATACGTCAAGCGGATTTCAACTTCTTCCACGCAGGACAACAATAGTTTTTTATTCGTTTTCAGAGCCAACAGTAGGGCAGACCACACATTTCTATCTCTAGTGCATGATTCTAGTGTGGGTTCTATGCAGCCATGTAGGATCTCTTCCAACACATTCTTATGGATAGTTTGCAGCTAGCGGCCATCTTCTCAATTAGTTTCCAGGGAATTGTGCCTATGCAGCCAGCTTTCCACACGTTCATGGAACCCATCTTCATGTGACCATCCTCCTACTCTTCTCCAGTGACAATCTACGGGCAGTTAGGGTCGATGCAGATCATTTTCCAATGACAGTGGTAGCCCATTCTTCCAATGAAGGTCTTCAAGCGGCTCTCCAGTCAGCCATAGGGTTTACTTGGCATTTTTTTTTCATTGGGTTTCTCTTAACATGCGTTTTGTTCAAATGTTCAGGGGATATAAATTTTCTTCTCTGTTGTCTTTAACTAGGATATCAGAATCTTCCTTGAACAATTTACAAGAGTTCTTTGTGAAGGTTACTGACATGCCTATATCAACTATCTTAGCTACGGATAGAAGATATTTGTCAAGAGTAGCAACATAGAGAACTTGCTCCAGTTTCTTGTCTCCTTGATTCGTGTCCAGCCATAATACACTAGTTCCATCAACCATGTGCTTAGAACCGTCTCCAAGCATAATGAATCTCGAATAGTTTGTCTTCTTGTACTCAGACAATATTTGTTTCAAGAAAACAAAATGTGAGGTGGCTCTCAAATTAAGTACTACTTCTCGAGTTTTAGAATTAGATCAGCACTAACATAAGCTGATGAGCTCCTTGTTGCCCTGTCTTCTACTACTCTGGAGTATTCTGCTTTGTCTTCGACATAGTTTGAATCTGAAGGTTCGCTTCGATTCTGCTCCTTTTTGTTTCTGGGATTCTTATAACAGTCTACTGCTACATGACCCCACGATAATGAATGCATTCAATCTTTGGATTTAACCAGCACTTTTCTTCTGTGTGATCTGATATTCTGCATCTGTTGCAGATCTTCTTATCACTAGAATACTTTTGTTGTTTTTCAGATTGTTGTTCATTAGTCTTAGACTCATTCTTCTTAGACGACTCCCTCTTAAACTTAGACTTCTTAGAAGATTTATTCTTTTGGGTAAATAGAGCATTTTCGGAATCACCATTGTCGTCATAGCATTCACGAGATTCTACTTCCTCCTTAACTCCGTCTATTGCCTTTTGAAGTGTCATTGTTGCATCTTTCACCAATAAGGTACTTGTTGTGTGGAATGACCTGGGTAGGGCTCGAAGAAAATAACTAAGCTGCTTTTCCTTAGAAATTGTATTTTCTGCACCAGAATTCTACAAGGAAACAAACAAACCTTCTATCTTTTGCACGAATGTGTTTCAGGTCTTTGTCGTCCCACTATAGGTAAGTTAATTGGTCTTCCAAGAACATGATTTGATTACGAGATCGAGTCTCATTCTTGGTTTGCAATTATTTCCATAAATCTTTTGTGTTCAAAATTGATGTAAGATCTAGCATTATATTGCCATGCACTGAAGACGCAATAATTGCTATAGCTTTGTCATTTTTTAAACTCCATTCTCGCAGTTCTTTGCCAAGAGTAGCCACTGGCTTCTCCTCTATTGGTTCTACCCATTGCCATAGACCTTCGCCCTTCAATCAAAGTGAAGTCTTTAATTTCCAAATCAGGTAATTTGAACCTTCTGGGTCCAAGATTGTAGTGATCTTAGCTTGAATATTGATGATGGATGACATCTTCTAAATTTCTGAATCACTCCAGATAACGACTTGTTGATGGATGTATGTATGAAGAATGCTGAGAGGAGTAGGGGGGGTTGATGCATATAATCTAGCTCTAATTGGAAGTGTCGATCTTGTAGAAAATTGATGATGGCACAAAGGCCAACTACAAAGTGAAGCGGAGGACTCCCAAAAACATCGCAAAAATAGCATTTGGCCATGGCCCAACGACTGGGCACCACATGGCTCCAGTGGCCAAAAGGAAAATGATCTTCAAAAATCTGGGGTGTAGCCGATTTTCGTGGGCACGGGCTGGGGCAAGGTCCCAGGCACGCCGAGGGGGCGCGGCTGGTAGTGGCGTCGGGCAGCTCCTAGGTGGGTGTTGGGCAGTGGCAGCCATGCCCGAGCACCTGCGCACATGAGACTATTACATGTTTGCTTTTGATTTTGTATAGCGGCCAACTGGTAAGTTGAACTTAACCGGAATCAATGTTCCATCGAACCTCCTGGGTTAATTTGGTATCTTCGTCTGAATCACTATGTAGAGTGATTTCTTTAAAGTAACGAGATGAAAATCTAATAAAATTGCTTTTAACATAAAGATTCTGAACAAAAAATAATGTCTTCGCTGCAAAGGTACCAAATTGTTAAAATGTATATGTACAGAATTGCTTATAACGAAATGACTTTCTTCTATCTTGCAAATTATGGCGAATCTCCGCAAAATATTCTGCAAGGTTTCGCTCCCAATCCACATAAAGACTAAATAATTCCGGATAAGCCATATTTATATTTATCAGCAAACCTGCATCGTCAAATGTGCCTAAATCCGCAACAGTTTGTGGTTTGTACAACTAAAACTGCGACTTTCACTTCCAAAAATGTCGCTTATTATCTTCGTTCCGCAAAAATTGAAGTTCTTTGATACAATTATATTCGAGAGCATACATAGCCGAAGAGCCTATGTATAACTCTGCTGATCCGAAAGAAACGACCTGGAACTTACCCTGGATTATGCCCCAGCAGAGACATCCTTTCTGCTCAATAGAAAGTTGGGCCCATAACCAGAGAAAGTCATCCTTCTCCCAAGGTCACTTCCATTCATCGAAGGCGATGCCTACTGCGCCTAGTAGCATCATGTAATCCACACACCATTGCAACTCAATATTAAAAGCATGTGGACACCATTTCCAGAAGCGTTCAACAAATGCACGAAATCTGTTAGTACATACCTTCAACTGATTTCGCCACATTCACTTTGGATGTGTAGATGAAGTTGCCAAGTCCTGAGTTTGCAACTCAGCAGCCAGCTTTTGATCTTCCATTTGTTGCTTAAAATCTGAAAACTCCTGTTCAAGTTTGTCAATCTTTGCGACAGCCTTCAAGAATTTTGGATGGTCTGAGGCTCCGGTGCAGGCAGGCACAACTTGGATTTGTTGTGTGAGGTCATCAATTCGAAGAAGGGCCTAAAGGTATTCATCGTGTGCATCGGGCCCGCTGCAAGATGGGGTGGCATCACTCGAGAGCTCCTTCAACTCAGCCAACTCTTCCTCGACAAGAGCCTTCGCATCCTCGAGCGGTTGTAAGAACTCGACTCGAAAATTTTCAAGCATCTAGCCTTGGAACTGATTTCGCTTCGTGAGATCGACTGTGATTGACCCTGCATTGGTGCTCAGAGACAGAGCAGCTTCTGCCTTTAGTCTTGTCATTCGCTCCTCTTGTAAATGTTTCTGGAGCGCGACATTATGTTGATTCACAGCCAAAAGTTGTTGCTTCAAAGAATCGTTTTGAGTCTGAAAATTGTCAGACTTGGCCTGAATCGCCTTATTTGTCTGCTTCAAAGAATCAGCTTCCTTTATTAGAGTCTGAAGCTATGTTTCAAGAGAACATGTTGTTCGATCAGCTTCGTGTTGTGTGATTCGAACAAATCGATCTTCTCGAAGGACTCCTTCAGAAAGTCTAGAGATTTTCTCTCTGAGGTGATAAGCTGCATCGTGAGTTGTCGGTGGTACTTGTCAAACTCATATACTTCAGCCACTAGATTTTTGACATTCTCTGTCATGGATCGAAACCACTGGGGCTGGTCGTCTGGTTCTTCTTCATCTGCCACAGGTGCCCCAGTGTCGCCTTCAGCAGCTATTCGTCCGTTTGTCGGATGTGTCGGACTGGGTTGCGTCATTCTCAGAGGTGGATGCACTCTGCTGCTTCTAAGATGTGGAAGCATATGTTGGCTTTGAAGAATCAACAGCAGCAGTAGCTCCATCAGTTTTCATTGCCACAACTTCACTCTCCATAGTAGTGGTGATTGCTACTTCGACTGCTGGTGCAGCATCGGATGCAACCGGGATAGGTATAGAAATGAGGCTAGAAAGATCAATTGGCTTGGGAGCCAACATCCTTCCCGTCAGCAGTATTTTCTCTTGCTCAGTCAAAATTTGAAAATGAGCGCGTAAGCGAGAAACATGGGCTCCAACTCCAGAAAACTTTTGATGTTTGATCCATCACATGATAACGTCGAAGCATACTAGATTACCCGCAAGCACATCCAATATGTAACCAAAATTTTGAACTGAAATTGTCGCATCCGCATCCGTCAAAAATATGGCTTGGTTTGCGTATTTACAAAATAGTTTGAATGTTGCATCTCGGATCATAGAGATTTTGTACCCCTTTGTGGGTATGAAGCAGTTGCTTAGAAAGTGGGCAGCTTCATCCACCGAATTTTTATTTGTCGCAACTAGCTTCCCATCCAATGGTAGTCCGAGGGCTGTGCAAAACAAGTCTTCAGAGATGGTGAAGAGTTTGCCTCGTATGTGAACTTTGAATTCCTCCTCCGAAATTGAATGGATAGAGTTCACAAACTAGGTACTGACTTCAGAGGGTCCACTTTCAAATCACACCTGCATCGATCCAAAAAGGACTGCATGGATGCCAGGTGGATTTCTGTGCGTGCTTTCCAGATGATATTAGAGCTAGAGCTTGATCCGGAAGCCATTGGTCAAATGTTTGACGATAGCTCCGTAGATCGCAATAGTTCGCAAAAGAGTGCTTTGATCGCAAAGAGGGTGAGCGCAGGAAAGCATAAACTTGCAGGTAGAAAGTGTAAAGAAGAAAAATAAAAAATAATTCTAATAAGCTGTAGCGGTGTGGAAGGGATGATGATGTGGCATGGTGACTTGACATCTGTCACTTCCATCTATGGAGGACGTGCATGGCTCAGTGTTTGAAACTATAATTTGCCAGAGCGATCTTTAATGATGGAAGACCGTTTGTGAAAAGAAAAAATAAATTAAGGAGAAACAATATTTGTGAGCGTACACACGTGTGAATAATGATGATCACGTGGCCATCATCTTTAATGGAGGGATACAAAAAGTATGTCGAGAGATTCTTGAAAATATGCTAGAAAGATTCTAGAAAGTTTCACGAAACTTTCTCGAAGGATCTTAAAAAATGATATAGAAACTCACAAAAGTTTCTCAAAAATTTTAGCAACATACTAGAAAATTTTTCGAAAAACTGGAGAAAATGCTAGAAAAGATTCTAGAAAAATTCTCGAAAACGATTTACGAAAATTTGATTAGCAAATCTAGTGTCGCAAAAAAATCTCGAAAAGTTCTTGAAAATACTTTTAAAATGATATTGAAAGATTGAGAGAAGTCAAGAAAACTTCTCAAAAATTTCTAGGAAAAATAAAAGAAAAGTCGCAAGTAATTCCAAAAAGATACTAGAAAATCATAAGACTAAAAAAAATAAAATAAAAATTCTGGTCAAAGGTAGTATTTCTTCAGTCTGGACCCATTAATACGTGTAGGTAATAGTTCACCTTCAAGTGATTGAAGTTGCACAGAACCATTGTCAAACACCTCTATGACTTTATACGGTCCAAGTCATTGCATATGGAGTTTTCCAAGAAACTTTTGATGGCAACTGTCATATATCAGCGCATAATCATCAGCTTTAAGATCACATTTTTTTATATGACTGTCATATTTCTTCTTTCTTTGTTTGTGGATTTCCTCTGTTAGTTTTTGTGAAGTCTCTCGAGCTTCAGCTAGTTCTTCAATATTAGTCAACCATTCATTTATAAATTCTGCATCTGTTTGTTGAGCTTGAATTCGAAAGGTTTTCACCTCAAATTCAATTGGCAAAATAGGATACATACCATACGTAAGAAAATATGGTGTCTGTTTCGTCGTGATTTTCTCTGTGTTGCGATAAGCCTAGAGAACTAATGGTAGTTTCTGATCCCAATCCGTTGCATGTGCAATAGTGATTTTGTTCAAGATCTTACATAATCCATTGCAACTAGAATATAACGACATTTCGTATGTCGGGTAACAAGTTTGATTGGATCGACAAAGTCAATCCCCCACTTCTCGAATGGTGCAAGAGACAGAATTGGTGTCAACGTCCAGTTCATTACTTTTGTAGGCTTACCAGATCTCTGGCATGGATCACATGAACAAATAAAATTTGATACATCCTTGAACATTGTTGGCCACCAATACTTGACAGTCAATATCTTATTAACTGTATTCTTCAAAGCAAAATGTCCACCAGCATCTTCTGAGTGTAAGGCTTTAACGACCTTTTGAATGTCTTCAGTTTCGAGACATCTTTATAGTTGATGGTCAGCACCAAGCTTGTACAAAACATTCTTAATAATTGTATAAGGTGTCCAAATCATAACCATCCGGATATATTTGATCCTTAAGATAAGTAATAATATCAGAATATAATGAATTTGTAGATGAAATCTCGAATAAATGTTCGTTTGGAAAATCATCATTGATAGGGTCTTTAATTTTTCTAGTGCTGAGTCGCGATAGATAATCAACATTCGTATGATATTTTCCTTGATGAAGCTCTACTTGATAAGTAAATTCTTGCATAAGTAGAGCCCATCGATCAATTCATCTTGATAGATCTGGTTTATTTACAAGATACTTAAGAGCATAATGATCCACATGAAAAATGAATGCATATCCTAGCAAACAACGCCAAAAAATATTAACAGTGAAAATCATGCCAAGTGCTTCCCTTTCTGTAGCCGAATAATTCTTCTCTGATGCACTGAGCTATCGACTCGCATAGTAGATGGGATGATCCTTCTTCTGGTCGTCCTTCTGGCTTAGACAGATGCCAATAGCAAATGCAAAAACATCCACATAACTGTGAAATAAAATAGCCCAGTTGGGTGGTCTCATAATAGGAGCATTGATCAACCTTTTCTTAAGATCTTCGAATGCTTTCTGATGTTCATTCGTCCACAAGTATTCCACTTGTTTCTTCAGTAGATGTGTAAGAGAGGCAGCAACAGAAGCATGATTTTGAATAAATCTCCTGTAATAGCCAACATGTCCTAAGAAAGCTCTTAGTTCACGTAAATTGGTTGGTATCTGGAGATTCTTTATAAGCTCAACTTTATCTTTGTCGACTTCTATTCCTCTGTTAGATATTCTGTGTCCGAGCAATATTTCTTCTTTGATACCAAAAAAACATTTCTCTGGATGAAGAGATAAACAAGTATCTCGACACCGTTGCAATGTTAATTTCAGCTTCTGCAGGTGTGTCTTTATATCACTATATACACAGAAATCATCAATAAATATTTCGAGAAAAGTTCTCAAGAAGGCAGCGAAAATTAATATCATGATTCGCCGAAAAGTTGCTGGAGCATTACAAAAACCAAAGGGCATTTTGTTGTAGGCATAAGTGCCCCAATTCGTAGTGAATGTGGTCTTCGAACGATCCTCCTTTCGCACTCCAACCTGATTATATCCAGAAAAGCCGTCACAGAAACTGTAACGCTCTTGACCAGCAACCTGATCTATGATGGAATCAGTGAAAGGCAAAGGATGATGGTCCTTCCCTGTGGCAGCATTGAGTTGGCAGAAATCCTGGCATATTTGTATTTTGAAAGTCTTCTTCTTTGGGACGACAACAATGGGTGAAACTCATTCACTACTTAAGACGAGATAGATTATACCTGCCTTAAGGTGCTTGTTAAGTTCGTCCTTGACCATGAGAGAGTACTTAGGATTGAGACGATATTGTCTCTGTCGAATAGGTACAACATCTTCCTTAAGATCAATTTGATGCTTTCCGAATTCTGTAGGTATACCCTTCAAATCGTCGAGCGACCAGACAAAAACGTCTTGATACTCCTTCAATAGTTCAGTGAATTTCACTAACTCTGATTCTCCAAGTGACTTTGAAACATGCACAAATCTGCCAGGTGCAAGTTTAATCAGTTCAGTAGAATCTGGTAAAATGATACTTTCTGTCATACTGGCCTTGGTATGGCCATGAATTTCGCGCATGGTTGACTCCACAGATGTTTTCTTATCGTCAACCTGGTTCTTGTTACCAAATTTGTGTTCAGATTCGTCACTCGAATCGGCAGACTCTTTCAAGTTCATGTCTGCAACGTTAATTTCTTCATACAAAACATTCGCTTCAGCGTCGTAGGCATCGAAGAATTCTTTGTCATCAACATTCTCATAACATTCAAAGTACTGCACTTCAATATCAGATTCATTGAGAAAAATATTCAAGGCATATGCAAATTCTTCTAATGTAAAGCTGGTGTCGGACAAAGGAGTTTCACCTTCATATTTGTCACGACTCCATATTATGATTTGTTCTGCTGGCTTACCTCGATTATTGGTCTCACCAGTCTGAAATCTCAGCTCTCTGGATTTCCAATGCACACTTGTGTTTGATTGATAAAGCCAAGGTCATCCAATTAGCACAGAATAGGATGACAAATCGAGTGGTTTGATAGCAATGAAACTCATTGTGAATGGCTTGGTTTGAATGTAGACAATAACATTCTTCAGTTCTCCAACAGGTTTTCGTCGTGTCGAATCAGCTAACTTGATGTTTCGTTGTGTCGGTTGAATGTCAGTCAGCCCCAGAGCATGAGCTGTGTCTTCTATTATTATATTCACACTGGAACCACAGTCAATTGGCACTTTTTCAATCAGGCATCTTGCAATGGTATTATCAATCTCAAGTGCACCGAGATCACCTAAATCGATAGACAAAACACCAGTATTTGGCAGAAAATTTTTTTTCTTCTTTTTGGGCACATAAAGGCCTTTCAATTGCTTTCTGTAATAAGTGTTATCGGCCAACAGCTGTTCAAAAGTAATGTTGGGACAAAGAGATCCGATATCAGTCACGATGTCATATTCTTTCATCTTCGATTTCGAGGTTGGTTTATCGATAACAGAACTAGACAATTTCGTCTTCGTGCTCGAAAGTGACCACCTTTTCTACAGCAGTTGTCTGAAGTTCAGCATTGATGATTTCCTTTGCTTCTGCCAAGATATCTTTTGCGAATAACTTCGCAGCATTGCGAACATAGTCAGGGTCATCTTTGAGATCTTCTTTAGTCGTAGATTTGTTCATTGTTTTGCTAGAGGATTTCTTCTTTGAGGATTTTCTACACTTTGTCGAAGATTTCTGATCAGGTTTTGAGGAGCTTTTACTTCTCGTTGTGACTTTGAATAATTTGGACATGTCACTTGGCCAGGACTGATCTTCTGTCTTTGCCAATTAACGTCAATTTTCTGCACAACAGCATCAGTCACAGCTTTCGCTTTCGTGTCGGCAGCAGCTGGTGTTGCTACATACTGATATTTGGGTCGCGGCTTCTGCGCTGAGGGTAGTCAGGATATTTGTGGCCAGGCTCTCTGCAATTCGAGCATAATGGTACATAACCAATCGGCTTTCGCAGTTGAGGACAGTCAGGAGAAAAATGTCCCGGCTCTCCACAGTTGTAGCAGTTGCCCGAAACTGGTTCAGTCGCGGTTTGAGACTTCGCTGGTCCAACAAATTCAGGAGGATTATGTCTTCTAGGTGTGAACTTGGGTCTGTCCTGTTGGGTTGATGCTACAGTACCCTGTACATAGTTAGTAGTCGCATCATTTTAAAAAATAAAAAGTACCTCTTGGGCAGGATCTTCAATGTATTTGATTTTCACAGTAGTGTAGTCTTCCTTAGTGTGTCCAGAATTTTCACATTTCGTACACCACATTCCTGAGTTGGAAGAAGACGATTTTAGTCTTTTATCTACAACTTCAGAGATCAGCACTTTCAAGTCATTAAACTTTTTATTAAAGTCAGCCATATTACTCTTCCAAAGCTTTTAAACTTTAGAAGTTGAGACTTATCCTCGACAACTTTCGTGTCGTCCTTTCGTTTAGTTCGTCGTTTATTCTTTCTCTCTCCTTTGTCAGCTTTCGATTCTGATGAATCGCTATTTTCAAATCCCGAGCTTGAAAAACTAGTACTTGAATCAGAATCTGAATCATCATCGCTATCACTAGAATCAGTCTTCAACTTTCGAGATTTCTTAGTCGATCGTCGCTTTCGTGCTAGTTTCGAGGTCTTGAAATTTTTGGCACTAGCTATTACTGTTGCTAAGGAGGTCATGTCCCCTTGTCTGCAATACCGATCAATCTTTGGTGGTAAACCAGCCAAAAACCATTCGATCTGCATATCCATGGGATATACACCGGTTAGTTTTCCTATGAAATTTTTAACCTTTCGTGTATATTTGCGAAGGGATTCTTTACTCTTCTTCTGAACATTGTTCAGACGTCCAAGAATTCTAGATTTGTAATCGCTCTCTTTGAATTGGTTCAGAAACACATCTTTTAGTAGGTACCAGGTTCCTACACGGCCTAGTTCAACTTGGTTGTACCAGATGCGCGCCTGCTTTCTTAGTTGACCAGGGAAAATTCATAGTCTGTCTACGTCAGTTCCCTCGTTATTCACATTAGCGATTGACTCGAATTGTGAGACATAGCTATCTACATCATCGGAAGAAGTCCCTTTAAAATAATCGTATTTAATTTTAGAGATAGAAGTGAAACGTGCAGTAGGACCCTCCAAACCGAAGCTAATTAGGAGTTCAAGTAACTGGGCAGTGATTTCGTCTAGATTTCTTCGACTAGTACTCTCACTTTGTCTTCGTAAAAACTCCTCTCTAGGCTTACAGTATTGATCTAATCTGGATTCTCTATCTGACATACACTAGAGATGGAAATGGATTCGTTAGATTTCTTATAACTTTCCTAAACTATCCCCGGCAACGGTGCAAAAAATTGGTATATGTCGTACTATACCAACAGGGTTAATATAGATTTTATAGTAAATAATGTTGCTCCCACAAAGGACAGCGTTAGAAAGTTATGTTTTTGGTACAATCTATGACAAATGGTTTCGAGTGTTATTCTGGTTGTCGATAGACATTAAAAAGCTACCAGTATTACTTATGTTTGGGATGGGTAATGTTAATAAATTCAGAACAGCAATCTGTCCTCTATCGAATCGAATGAAGCGCGTTCTACAGATGAGATGTTATCAGAGTAGTACAGCAGTACTACACTCTGGCTGATTAAGGTGTCAATAGAGAATCAAGAATTGTTCGATGTATTTGTGACTGTGCAAACAATTAATTAATCGTGTTCGTGTTCGTGAACTATTCATTTATAGACAAGAGTCCTCAACAACTAAAGCCCAACTTAATGGTTAAAGAACATGAAGAGTTTTAGAACACGTTAGAAACTTATGTCAATGCCAATCAGGAAAACAGATCAAAGACTCAATTCTTCAGACAAGGACTGTCATCTCATATGTATACATACAGCTTTATTCAATGATCATGCTAGATTGTACCAAAGATAGTCGTTATTCAAGTGTCGAAAAGAAAGTATTCGCAACAGATAAATAAGATGGTTTTAAGACAGTTCTTTAGAGCATGCTTTACGAAAACACAACAAACAACTGTAATGCACTAGAGTGTTTGTCTGAACAGAGAGTAATTCATGAAATGCGTTAGACATTGTTAGCAGACTCAAGATCACTCACACTCAGCAATGCGGAGAACGAAGATAAGAGAGAATAACTCACAGGACTCTATTCACTTCTTCAATCTCTTACATAAGCATAAACTCTTCTCTCTCAATGATCGAGACTGAAGTGTGAGATCTATATATGTTCTACGGGGCGAACAAACACACCTCTAAAACAACAGGTGTGTCGCTCTCGCGAAAGGGTCTAGTTAACAATTAGATTGAAAATACGTTCAACAATACCATAGGAGGTATACTTAACTATGAGTTAAAGTTACTCTAGTTTAACATGTCTTTTCGTATCTAGTCGTTTCGTATGGACGACCTAGTAAAGGTTATCCAAGGCAATGTCTTTTCTCTTTTAAAGGTCTTGTCCTTAATTACAAGGCAATTACTTAGGAGATATATTCCCGAAAAATGACTTAGGCCTCTTCATGATTTATACTTAACCAGCTCATCTCTTCATTTTCGAGTATATCATGCCATATTTATGTTGATATTTCAATATTTAACATTTTTGTGGCATCACATCTCCCCAAAATGACTTAGGTAGAGATGAATCTAGCCTTAAAGCTTTTGCACACTCACAAAGAGTTCTATTCATTCTCTCGGCTATACCATTTTCTTGAGGACTATAAGTACATGTAAGCTCTCTTTTAATACCATTGGATTTACAAAACTCTATCATCTTAGTGGAGATATACTCTCCACCATTATCACTTCTCAATACTTTTACTTTATCATCAAGTTGATTCTCAGCTAGAGTTTTGAACTTTACAAAAGACTCAAACACTTTACTTTTGGAATCCAAAAGTTCAATTTAAGTGTATCTAGAGTAATCATCAATAAAAGATACATACACTAATGCACCTCCATTAGATTCTTGAGAAAAAAGTGCACATCACTATCTTGGGTAATAGCGACCAAAATTGAGCTATCTCAAATGATAAGCATCAATTCCGTCAATAAGGAGTTGAATTTGAGCAATCTAATTGTACTGAACTCACCATTGGTTGATTTTGATCACTGAATGAAATATGTTGTGATAAGGATAAAAATCAAGTCTGTAGTAGGGCACATTTTTTCTAGACCATATTGTCCAAAAACATGCAAACACCTCCCCAAATCCAAAAGTAACATCACCAACAGTCTTAAACAGTCCATTAGACTTCCGTGAAGCTTTCATACAGCTCCTAAGAAGTAGTGTAGGCTGAGAACAAAAATTTCTTAATTTGTAGAAGGGCTAACAAAAGGTAGCTTGTGTGCCTTTGAGAGGCTACAAGCTTCACAACTTTTTCCACATTTTGAGAATGTCTTTGGAAGGCCGAGAGCAAGATCCTTTGTGCATAGCATCTTCATTGATTTGAAGTTGGGATGGCCCAACCTCTTATGCCAAAGCTCCACTTGATTTAGCTCCTCCTTAGCCATGTTCACACTTCCAAGAGATACATTAGCATCAAGCTTAAAAAGCCTTCCTTGCTTGAATCCTTTTACAATGCAAGTATCATTCATCATAATGGAGCAACACCTTGCTTAAAATGGACATATAAACCACCATCCATCAATTGTTCTACTCTTAGCAAACTCTCAGTGAGTGTAGGAACATAGAGTACATTTTGAAGATCTACTCTTTTAGAGGATCGACTAAAGGGAATAGTTCCCACTCCATCTATTCTACATTCTTGATCACTTGCTGCTAGAATAGACTTTTTACAACATACAAAAGGTACAAGAGTTGATAATAAATCCTTTTGGAATATCATGTGGGAGCTAGCCCCACTATCAATCCACCATGTGTCATTGGAGTAGCTCTTGATTGTTGATGTAGATGCCATCAAGGATGAATCCACTTCATCCTCCTCTTCCTCAAGGGTAAGGTTGCCTTGATTGCTCTCACCTTGTGCATTCTTCTTTTTGTAGCACTCGGATGCAAAGTGCCCCTTTTTTCCACAAAAAAAGCACTTTTGTTTGGCCTTGCTCTTCTTTCCACCTTTAGAGCATGATGCTTGATCATCACTCTTGGTCTCCTTGTGTTGGATCTTCTTCTTGGACTTTGCCTTGCCTTTGCTTGAGAAGTTGGCCTTCTCATCTCCATCATGTAGCTTCAAGGAACCAATTTTTTGTTTCACATGAAGGATTCTACTTTCCTCGGCCACAAGCACACTATGGAGCTTGTCAATAGAAGGTAGAGAATCTTGAATTGCAAAGCTTTGTACTAGATTGGAGAGCTCATCTCCAAGACCATTTAGAATGATTTGCACAAGCTCATCATCATTGAAACTCTCACTTATGATGGAAAGTTCTTTATTCAGAAATTTTATTCTCAAGACATACTCTTGAGCACTCTCATCACTACCTCTCATGCTTTGAAAAACTTTATTTCTTAGCACAAGCACTCTAGAGGTATTTTTGGATTCATAGATCCCTTTCAAGGAGTTCCAAGCCTCCTTGGCCAAGCTACAAGATGCCACTGCTTTAAGAAGTTCATTACTAGCATTCATTTTAAGACAATGCAATGCTAGTCTAGATCTTTTCTTGTACTTCACAAGATCTTGTCCTCCTCGAGGATCTTTCTCTTCACCAAGGACAAGATCACACAAGTCTTGGAGCACTAGAAGTGATGCCATTCTTACTCCATATTGAATAATTACTTGAATTTAGCCTCTCACTAGTTTCAAGAAGATAGGCTCCAACTGAACCCATATTTCACTAGTAACAAGTACAACATATGTACTATTCAAGACTTTCTCTATTCTCTTTTTCAGAATTTAGCCTCTAAGCTACTCACTTGAATCTCTCTCAACTCAAGAAGCAAGATCTACAATGATCTTAAACTCAAAGGAACATGAGAATCAAATTCTACACATTGTCAAACTATTCAATTGAAAAACTCGGGTTTGACTCTTGGAAGTGCCAATGCCTTCCTATGGTGTTTAGAATGGATTTTAGTCTCTCTCTATAACTAAAAACATAAGTCTCAAAACTCACTCTCAATGATTTGGAGGTTTATCAAACATCTAACACCATTCCACATCAAAGCTACAATGAGATCAATGGATTTCCTCAAAGCAAATCACTAGTTTCACTCTTTACAAATTGTCTTAAGTAGAAATATTGAAAAATCACTAAGATATGGTGATAGTAAAACTCCAGCAGGCTCTCACATGTGTGAGAAGTACACTTGAACTTTTCACACTAATTTGAACTTCAAATCCACAAGTAAACAATTGGTTAGTCGCCCTCCTTCAAATTGATTCTAGCACCAATGCTTTTGGCAAAATGAAGAGATTTGGATCATCATCAAAGCTATTAGACTTGGCTCTGATACCATGTCAAATATTAGAGAAAAGAACTTAATTTGATTCAAAAAGTTTCAATAAGAGTGATTGGTAGCTTGGGATCTTGATCTATATCAAGACTATCATCCAATTCTCGCTTCTACTTGACAATTTCTATTGATCCAAGCAAGACCAATAACAGATAGACATCAATTTGAGCTCTCTCAACAAATATGGACCAATTTCATCGATAATGAGTTGAACTTAAACAATTCGAGTGTCCTAATATTGAGATTGCTCAAGTTTGATTGCTTCATGAATAATGTTAAATGATAAGACCTAATCGCATGTTAGGCATCATATTTGAGATATTTCAATGAGTGATAGGCATGAAATTTGAGCTATTTGAAGCTCATAAATTTGACATTCCTCAAATTTCATCACTTTATGAACAAACCTCGTATAATGCATGCCAAAATATATCTTGGTTGATTCAAGCTATCTTGAGTGATAGGAATAATTTCATCCGCAAGAGATTGAAGCAATCTAAATGTCCTAAAATTGAGATCAATGAGCTTGATTTTTCTATGTCAAGTCATAAGGACCAAAATCAAGCTATCTTGTGTGTGACATAAAATTGAATCTACTTAAATGTCGTAAACACAAGCTTATTCTAAGTTGATCAGTCAACTTGCAATCTCAGTCATATATGAAGTGGTCATAAGCTCCTTGTGTATTAAACAACTTCTTCTTGTTAAAGAATTTGCAAAACCATTATGTACTTTTTATTGAGGCCACATGGAGATGAGGCACCATGATTGTTATCCACTTTTTTGAGTTGCTTTAGTATAACATTTCAACCTTGCTGTAATGCCCAATAGTAAACAAAATATTTGTAATTTCTTGATGTTCTACTTTTGAACTTGAGGGTGAAATTGATGCATATGAAAATGATTTTACCTTTCACCTTAATGTTCGACAAAATGTAGCCTTTAAAATACCTTCAAAATGATCTTTGATGTCCATGACGCGCTCCAAATCTCAACATTGTTGAGGCCATATCTAAAGGAATGTCCCTATTTACCCTCTACTCTTAACAGAGTCAATGGTGCCTTTTGAAAAGAAATCAACGTGTTTTTTTTGTCTCTTAAAAAAATAAAAGGACCATGGATTTGTAACCTTTGGATCAAGGCAGAGGCTACAAATCTTTGGACACCTTGATTTGACTGTTTAGTTCTAGAAGTTGTGAACATGCATTCAATGAATATGTTAATTGCTATAGGGGGCTAATGAAAACAAAGTGTCGATGCCCATGTTATAAAGATGATGAAAAAAAATACTAGCCTATCACCAGTTAATGTTAATGAGGATATGAAATATGAGTGGGGTTATAGTATCTAAGAAAACTATTTTATAATTTAAAATGTATATTGGAAATAAATTGATTTCCTATGTGAAATTGAGACACATACATTTTGTAACTAGGAAAAATAATTTGTAAGTTAGAAATGGTAGAAATGTATCAAGGAAAATAAGGCTTTTCCTTAGATGCAATTGATCATCAGCACATGCAATTTTTAGCTAGGAAAAAAGATTTCCTATTTAGAGGGGGTCCAAATCCACATTTTAACTAGAACATTTTTCCTATATAGGAAGTGATCAAAGTTCCTTGTGTAGTTTCTATTTAGAATGATAACCAAGGGTTACATCGGCGTGGAAAAGAATGCAGTTCACCAAAAACTATTGACGTCATACGCCGTCTCTCACAAAAGAGGGTTCCATCTTGGGGACATTTATTTAGAGTACTGCAAAAAAGATGATATGCGTGCACACATGATGACAAATTAGGGGACTAGTAGAGATAAAGTAGAAAGATTCATAGATGATAATTTGAATAGTGGCATTTGGAGGATAATTGAGCGAGCACAGGTGTTGGAGCTTATCATCCTTAAATCAGAACCGTGCGATGGTGTGAGGGTTTAAGGTCATGATGCTGTCGTCAGTTGATTGTACCCTTCGCATCACCAGTTATCGTTATTTTTCTGCGTGTGATTTTTTTTGCTGTAGCGTGCATGAGTAAGTGCAATGTAATACTTTCGTTTATTGGGGGCTTGAAACTAATTGATGCATTGTTATGTGCCACTCTCCTTTTCGCTTCCAATCTGTTCTGCGCTTCAGCTCACTCTCGCCTATTGTAGTTTCTAGCAATTGGATCACTCCATCGCACAATGAGCATCAGCCAGCCCCACGCGAGACTTCTCTATATCTACCTCTACTATATGATTTGCCTGCTGGTAATTTCCGATTACATTTCTACCCATACCAACAAGGCCTGCATTCCGAATTGCCAAGCACACCGTTACCTGCTTCTCGTCTGTTGACACAATCAGCAACAAATTCTCCGCAGACAAACGCAGCTTTGCTCCCTCGCCCTGAACATGCAATTCCACGGTCGGCACTTTGGGCAGCTGCGAGCTGCTGGCTGAGACGTTGTAGCAGATGTCCAGACCAATTCCTGAAGGATCAGGTACTCTTTTCATATTCTTCGTACGGTTTAAAAAGGCTTCTTTGAGCGCATTCAAGGCTGGATCAACCAGGGCTGATAATGCAGTGCCAGTGTCCATAATTGTTCCACCATTTCCAGAGGCGTCAATGTCGAAAGCAGCGGTGGGTATGGGTAAAAGATGCCCAGCAACGCTGATTCCTGTCACGTTGATGTGATAGAACTGAGAGAGAAAATCTGATGCAGTGTTTTGAATAAGGGGCGTGTATTGAAGATGTTGCGAGACGTATGACTTTCCGAAATGTATGAAACCTGAGGAATTGAGATTGTTAATACGATCGGGGAAGCAGTAGAAGAATACTTTCGGGTAGTGGGAGCTTATTTGTGAGATGAATGATTTGTTGCCTCGGTCTAGACCCATCAAGCCTGATGCACCAATCTCAGCTTCAATGCCTTCGTTGGTGTGCCCACACCCAAATTCAAAGTTAGTTATGGCAGTGGGAACTCCGGTAGTGGAATTGACTGTGAGAGTGTCCAGTGATAGATCTCCGATGCTAGTGCTACTGTCGCCGTATCGTACTTGGTATTTGCAAATTAGCGACTGGGAGACGTTGCAGGATGTTTGAAATCCGACACCTCCTTGCAGACAGTGTTGAGAATTGCAGGAGAGGGGATGGTACGTGGAAGATATCGTTGGATCAAAAACGGGCTCGATAATTTGTGATCCGCATATGTTGCAGGGCTGACACTGCACCCAAAGTATCTCGCTGCCGGTATCCAGGATGACAAGGATGTCTCTGCCCGGAGATCCCAGTTGCAATGGCATGTAATACTGTCCTGCGGGGTCTCCTTGTCTTCTCAGTGTGGTTGATTCCAGTCCAGGTGGTGTGTGCATATCTTTCTTACGCATCGATCCAGCTCTTATGTCTTGATATTTTGTTGCTTGTTCAGATCTTCGTTTTCTTAAATGCGGAGCATCTCTGTGGAAAACTTTCATGCCCACTCCATGTGGGTGACTGGTACTGCGGCCAATAGCTACCAAAGCTTTGAGATTTAGGACGTTATTAGAATTGATCTGCAAGGAGCCTTTATCGATCAAGCGGCCGGTTGCTCGTACTGCTCCGGCCGGGAAGAAACAACACATATACACGGCCAAAATCAAACCTAGTACTGGTGTACACGACTTCGCAGCTGCCATAAAGAAACGCCCAGCAACGTTCTACACCTCCTTTACGATTCACTCGGCAGCCGAAATTATTATCTGTTCTGGAGTTTCGACAGTTGCCTCAAGGCTCACAATGAGAGAAACCTTGAAATTGAATATCTTACCTCACCTCAGAGGTAGGATGCAAGGAGCAATTATATGCATAAATTTAATACAAAAAGCAGATGAAAGTGGCTGCTCTGATTGATTATGCTCTGATTTTACAGCTAAAAATTAAGCACGCACGCTCCTAATAAAATTCCACTACGGCATTTACATATGTAAAAATGCTCTTGTTATTTGGCTCACAGTGCAAGATGCATTGGTTCAAATATCGGATCAGTGGATACAACGATCATTCATCCAATCCAGAGAAGGGGGTGTGGGTGTAAGTGAAATGCATGTACATGATATATATGTATAGGTAGGTGGTAGGAGTAGAGATGAAGGCTGTAATGGGGAAGGAGACGAAGTGCGATGGACCAAGTCTGGCATGTAAATTAACGCGTAGCTGTGGAAACGGCAATAGATGTGCGAAGTTGCTCAAACGCGTGTCACGATGCGGCCATATTTGACCTGCAGCGCATTCATCTCCATCTCCCTCCACTGTTGTTGTTGTTAGTGCTTGTGTTTGGGGAAACTTTGTCTTTTCTTACAACCTAAAATGTACTTAAATTTGAATGCTTCTTGGACCAAAAGCTTATTATTGCTTGCATTTTGAGGGCTCTCAATTTTTCACTACAAGTTTTACCTTCATTACGTAAATCTTTTTGCAGTTGACCGATCCATTATAAGGCAGCCCAATATTAATCTACTCTAGAGGTCACTTCATAGATCTTTCCCAAGGCCAAGGATAGTGAAAAAAACCACATTTTATAGCTGATTCTTTATGTTTCATTTATGCATCTTTAGGGGTCAAAATCTCTCAAGTTGTTAGATTTCCTTAAGATCCTTTCATGAGGACAATGAGAACATTCTTGAAGTCTTTATTTCATAATGTGTGTCTACTGAATGTTATAAAAATCAATGATCTAGATTGAGTTTGAGGACTGCATCATCTTTCTCTACACTTTTGATTGGCTGTACTTTTCAACCTAAAACTCTCATCTTTCCTGACAGTTGCATTGGGACCATTGCAAATAACTTTGAACCATTTGACATCAAATATGAAAAAGTTGAATTGCCTAAATCCAACTTCGTAGGATGTCATTGATTGTCCCACAATAATCAAGTTGAGAATAGAGTAAATTGGTGTCCACCGTACTTGCTCGACTCTCTTGGGTAAGATTTGCCATGACTCCACAATCGTACATGTTTCTAATTTTGTCAATGCGCTTTGTACGAAAGTGTCGTCCATGCGTCCACAGTGCATTGTATTTTTGTACTGAACGAAATGGAACTTAATGTGTTAGGGATACAACAAACATGTACAAAATTGCATGTATTAATAAACATGTGAAGGTTGATCATCATAGCTTACATGTAAATCGCACCCCCTTGCATATTCTCGCTCTCTCTCTGTTACTTTCTGGTTGTTTGTCGAGGCTTCTCTAAGTGTATCACGTAGCCAATCAAGCGTCATGAGTAATCATAAACTAAATAAATGACATGTACCATTAGTTGGCCCAAATATGTATTGTACCTTCATGGAATGAGGACGTTGGCCATCAAGCCCATCACGCATAGGGTGATCGGGTGGAAGGTATCGAGTGTGGCCCTCATAAATCATCGTTCGCAGATGTTGTGAGTGACGTGCTTGCAAATACTTGCCACAAACGGGGCACACATTGTAACCACTAGTTTGGAGCCCTACATTGTTAGAAAACAACCAACTTAATCGTGGGTCGAATGTTCAAATTGAAAAGAAAATTGTGAATGCACATAAAATTTAATATAATATCATGAATCAAACCAATAACAAGGATATCTCACCTAAACAATCCCCATAGCCAGGAAAGTCGTGCATCGTCCACATCAAGATCCCATTTACCACAACATCTCTTTGTCTTAGTGGTCTTGATATATTGCTCACTTGAACTCCTTGCCATAGAATCTTTAGCTCATCTATCAAGGGAGCCATATACACATCATATTTTTTGCCTTGTATTTTCTGGGGATAAAAAGAGCGAGCATTAGGTGCTTTTATACTTAGCCAAGGGGCATGTTGTAGTTTACAAGGACAACCAGACAGGTGGATCATGATGTGGAGCACAAACCGAATGGATTCACACCATCCATGGCCAACCCCAAATGCAAATGGCGAGGCTCATCCCTAAACTCATGCCAGGTAGCATCCACGTGCTTCCATGCTAGATAATCGTCAGGGATCCTCATAGTATCGTTGGATGAACGATCGCTCGAATGCCATGTCATTAGCTCCGTGATGGAATTAAAAAAAATGTGTTACCACCTTGGCGGGTATTGTCGCTCCTTGTAAATCTTGCCTGTAGCGGTGTTCCCCACAACGTGGACACGTGCTTGCCTCCTCAAACTCATCTCGATATAATATGCAATCGTTGGGACATGTATGGATGCTCTTGTAATCCATGCCAACCGCGGATAGCATTTTATTGGCTTCATGTCAAGACGTCGCCATGGTGTTATTTGGGGGCAACATTTTTCTGAGCAAACTACGACAAAATATAAATTTACGTAATTAGTTATATATAGTTTCTCGCAACGCATGAATTAAAAATAAAACGAGATTAGGGCAATTTGCCTATAACACACCATCATGAAGCAAGCAAGCTTACCCAAACAACTCTGTCATGCTCGCATCCAACCACCCGTACTTAGTTTGCAAGTTCAAAAGTAGCAAACAAGCTCGCAACTCTGACATTTGTACACCCTCGTACAAAGGATTGGATGCCAAGCCACGCATCATCTATTCTTCCCTTGTCAATGTGGCCTTGTGGTGGGTTTGTGAAAAATGCATCCATCATGTCATCCATGTCGACCTTGTGATCATGCGATGTGAATGGCATATCCTCGTGTGTTGTGTCTTCTCTAGACATCTTTTCGTGCAAGTCCACGGGTGGTGTATGCGAGGAAAGTGGTGGCTCTCGTGCGCTTGCACGTTTGAATCTTGCGGATTGCATGACAATATTTGGTTGAATTCTTCGATAGTCATGTGAGTGTGAGTCATCATCCTACACAATACAAGTGCAACAACAATCAAGAATAACTGAATATTCCTCCAATCAGAAAGGGCGCCAAACAACATACATGGAAAAGGAGTGTGCAATCATTTATTTAATTTTAGCAATACAAAGAGGTTTGCAAAGTATAACTCACCGAAGAACCGACCTCCGTCCGCACAAATAATGACTCCCTCTCAATTTGACCATACATGCGAACATGTGATATAGTGGTGTGTTGTTCTCGTCGTAGTGCATACTTACATTGTAGTGCTATACCAACAAGGTTAATATAGATTTTGTAGTCAATAATGTCGAACCCACAGAGGACAACGTTAGAAAGTTATGTATTTGGTACACTTTATGATTTATTTCGAGTGAAGTGGCTTCGAGCGTTATTCTGGTTATCAACGGACATTAGAAAGTGACCAGTATTACTCGTGTTGGGGGTGTGTGGTGTTAGTAATTCCAGAACAGCAGTCTTGCCTCTATCAAATCGAATGAAATGCGTTCTACAGGTGAGATGTTATCAGAGTAGTACAGCAATACTACACTCCGACTGATTAAGGTGTCAACAGAGAGTCGAGAAATGTTCGATGTATTCATGTTTGTGCAGACAATTAGTTAATCGCGTTCGCGAACTGTTCGTTTCTAGATAGAAGTCCTCAACAACTTAAGTCCAAGGTTATGGTTAAAGAACACAAAGAGTTTTAGAGCACGTTAGAAACTTATGTCAGTTACTAGTAAGAACACGGATCAAAGAATCAAGTCCTCAGACAGGGACTGACATCTCATATGTATACATATAATTCTATCAATGATTGTTCTAGACTGTACCAAATGTAGACTTTATTCGAGTGTCGAAAAGAAAGTATTTGCAACAGACAAATGAGAGGATTTTAAGACGGTTTTTTAGAGCATATTTACGGACTTACAGCAAACGACTGTAATGCGCTAGAGATTCTGTCTGAACCGAGAGTAATTCATGTAATGCATTAGAGATTGCTAGTAGACTCAGGATCACTCACACTCAACAGTGCGGAGAACGGAGATAAGAGAGAATAAATCTCAACACTATATTCACTTCTTCAACCTCACACAAATACATAAACTCTTTCTCTCTCGATGGCCAAGACTGAAGCGTGTGATTAATATATGTTTTACGGAGCGAACAAATACACCTCTAAAACTACAGGTGCATCGCTCCCGTGAAAAGGTCTAGTTAACAATTAGGTTGAATGTATGTTCAATTATACCATAAGAGGTATATTTAACTAAGAGTTAAAATTACTCTAGTTTAACATGTCGATTCATATTTAGTCGTTTCACGTAAATGACCTAGTAAAGGCTATCCAAGGTAGTGTTTTCCTTCTAGAGGTCTTGCCCTTAAATACAAAGCAAGTCTTTAGGAGATATATTCTTGAAAAATGACTTAGGCCTCTTCATGGTTTATATTTATCCAGCTCATATCTTCATTTTTGAGTATATCATGCCATATTTAGGTCGATATTCAATATTTAACAATTTTGTGGCATCACATATTCCCTTCCTCAAATGTGAAACATCCTCGTGAACATATAATCTTAATTTCGAGGATCATTTGCGAAACATTCTGTTCTTCAGATATTTGTTAAGGTGAAAAGATATTTTTTCATATGTTTTTTCCTTTAGATATTTCTTCTGGTTTAAAGACATATGACTTTGCTGCTTCTTGAATTAAATAGGTTGATTGGAGTTGATTGTTGAATTATTGATGAGAACAAGAATCAAACTTCAAAACATCTTCAAAACTTCAAAGATTCAACGTTCAACATCACATAGAAACATCACTAATACACGGGCAAGAATGAATATTTATGATGGATTCAATTCCTCATGTAATCGTTGGGCTTACTCCAAATTTTATTGAGCCTCATACAACATCAAGGTTTCCTTTGATTGCGTATAACGGCCAACTGGTAGGTTGCCGAATTCCTCAAGCTTAACCGGGGGCAATGTTCCATCAAACAGCTCCTGAGTTAACTTTTCATCTTCATCTGAATCACTACGAAGTGTGATTTCTTTACAATAGTGAGCTGAAATTCTTATAAAAAAACTTTTAACATAAAGATTTTGGGCAAAAAACAATGTCTTTGCTGCAAAAGTTCCAAACTGCCAAAATGAATATGTACACAATTGCTTATAACGAAGTGACTTCCTTTGGTCTTGCAAATTGTGTCGAATCTCCAAAAAATAATCAACAAGGTTTCGCTCCCAATCCACGTAAAGACTAAAAAGTTCGGGATAGGCCATATTTACATTGATCAGCAAACCTGCATCATCAAAAGTGCCTAAATCCGCAACGTGTTTTGGTTTGTACACTTGGAACTACGACTTCCGCTTCCAAAATTGTCGCTTATTGTCTTCATTTTGCAAAAATTGATATTCTTTAATACAGATATACTCTAAGGCATACATAGCAGAAGAGCCTATGTATAATTCAGCTGATCCGAAAGGCACGACTTGGAATTTCCCCTGAATTATGCCCCAACAAAGACATCCTTTCTACTCGATAGATAACTGGGCCCATAACCAGAGAAAGTCGTCCTTTTCCCATGGTGTCTTCCAGTCATCGAAGGCGATGCCTACTGCGCTTGGTAGCATGATATAATCCACATGCCACTGTAATTCAATGTTAAAAGCTTGAGGACACCACTTCTAGAATCGACCAGCAAATGCATTGAACCTTTCAGCACATACCTTCGACTGGTTTCGACATGGTCGCTTTGGCTGTGTGGCTGTTGTTGCCAAATCTTGAGTTTGTAACTCAGTAACTAACTTCTGGTCATCTAGCTACTGTTTGAGATCTGAAAACTCTTGTTCGAGCTTGTCGATCTTCTCTATTGTCTCCAAATACTCTGGATGGTCAGTGACTCCCGAGCAGGCAGGCACAGCTTGAAGTTGTTACATTAGATCATCTATTTGTAGCAGAGCCCGTACATATTTGTTGTGAGATTCTGGCCCGCTGCAAGTTTGGGTGGCTTCAATAGACAACTCCTTCAACTCAGCCAACTCTTCTTCGACTAGCGCCTTCACATCCTCGAGGGGTTGAAGGAACTCGACTCAAAAATTATCGAGCATCTGGCCTTGGAGCTGGTTTATGCCTTTATTCGTGTCACTTGCTCCTCTTCGAAATTATCGACAGATGCACAAGGCAAGCGCAGTTTCTGTCTTTATTCGTGTCACTTGCTCCTCTTGCAAATGTTTATGAAGAACGACATTGTGCTTATTGGCATCCAGCAGTTGTTGTTTAAAAGAATCAATAGTAGTCTGATAATTTATAGACTTGGCCTCAATCGCCTTGTTGATTTCTTTCAAAGAATTTGCTTCCTTGGTGGCGGTGTGAAGCTGTGTTTCAAGGACACGACTTTGGTCGATCAGCTTGGTGTTGTCTGATTCGAGCAAATCAATTTTCTCATTGAAACTTCCGCTCTACTTCTATCAGGTCCAAGATGTTCTTCTGATTGTAACGATTAAATTCATGTATATCAGCCACTAAATTCTTGGCTCTGTTGGTCATGGATGTAAACCACCGGGACTGGTTGTCAAGTTGATCAGCATCTTCATCAGCTGCTCCGGTGCCTTCTACTGCAACTGCTCGAGCCCTGTCTGAAGTGTCAGACTGAGTTGCATCTTCATCTGAGGCGCTTGAATTCTTCTACTTCTGTGAGGTTGACTAGAGGCTGGCTTTGTTGATTCAGCAACTGCAACTCCATCTGTATCCATGGCCATGGTAGCACTGCATCTATCTGAGAGGCTACAACATCAATTTCCATAGTAGTTGTAACTACTACCTCGATTGTTGGCGCAACAGCTGCTGTAGTGGCTATGGTAGGAATGATCAGGAGGGTGGAGAGGTCGATTGGCCTTGGAGGCAACAGCCTTCCCATCAGCATGGTTTCTCCTGATCACTTAGGACTCCAAAATGGTCGCATAATTGCGAAACATGCGCTCCTACTCCAGAAAAGTTTTGGTGTTTGATCCACCTCAAAAAAGCCTTGTATGCAATGATGCCAAAGCATACAGGATTGCCGGCTAAACCGTCCAATAAGTACTCAAAATTATGCACCAAAATGGTTGCATCCACATCTGTTAAAAAACTAACTTGATTGGCGTATTTACAAAACAATTTGAATGTGGCGTCCTTGATCATTGAAATTTTGTAGCCCTTCGTAGGTACGAAGCATCAGGAAATATTTGTCTTCGTCCATGGCACCTTTGTTCGTAGAAATGACTTTACCATCAAGTGGCAAACGTAGAGCTGTGGAGAATACTTCCTCCGAGATAGTAAAAAACTTGCCTCGCACATGAACTTTAAAATCAACATCAGATACTGAGTGAATGGAATTCACGAACTCAGTATTGACTTCAGAAAGAATGACTGATGGTTCCACTTTCAAACTTCCCAACCTGCATTGATTCAGAAAGGACTAGATTGATGACAGCCGGATTCTTGCGCGTGCTTTCCAGTTGATAGAAGAGCTGGATCCAAAAGCCATTCTATCGAATAAATGACGAAAGCTCCACAGATCGCAACAGGTCGTAATGGAATGCTTGATCACAAAGATAGTGATCGTAAGTAACAAAAAGAAAGCATAAAAACACAAGAAGAAAGTGTGAAAATGAAAATAGAAAATGACTATGATATGCAATGGTAGTTTAACAAGGATGATGACGTGTCATGATGACATGACATCTGTCATTTCCATTATTAAGGACGTGCATGGCTCAGGGTTTCAAAATACAATTTGACATATCAGTCTTAATGATGGTAGGACCGTTAATAAAATGGAAATAATGAGCAGAAAATAAATCCGTTTTTATATTTAAAGCGTAACACGTGTGAATAGGTTTAACGTGGACATCTTAAACAGAAAAAGTCTCTTGAAGACCTTCATTGGAAGAATGGGCTACCACTGTCGTTGGAAACTGATCTGCATCGACCCTAACTGCCTGTAGATTGTCGCTGGAGAAGAGCGGGAGGATGATCGCGTGAAGATGGGTTCCATGAACGTGTGGAAAGCTGGCTGCATATGCACAATGCCCCAAAAACTGCTTGAGAAGATGGCCGCTAGCTGCAAACTGTCCATAAGAATGTGTTGGAAGAGATCCTACATGGCTGCATAGAACCCACACTAGAATCATGCACTAGAGATAGAAATGTGTGGTCTACCCTATTGTTGGCTCTGAAAATGAATAAGAAACTATTGTTGTCCTGCATGGAAGAATTTGAAATCCGCTTGAAGTATGAGATGAATGAAATATGAAGCGTTGCCCTAGATTCCACCCTTGCTGTCTCAATAGAATGTCCTGGAAGGCCAAAAAACTTCTTGCTAAATAGGTTCAATAATGCGTTGGCTTGTCTACAAAGCCCTAGTTGCTCAAATTAGCCCTAACTATCTTCCCAAGAGTGTGTGCTAACTTGGTTAAAATTTGCAATCTCTTACACATTTGAAGAGAGTGGAGGTGTCGACTGGTTCAATTGGTTCTTGACTGATCCGACGTCCTTCGTTGTGGTGCATTGCCAAAGTTGAATATGCCCCTTTACTTCATTCGAGCTAGGCCATGTCACTTTGCTTTAGACATGGCCTTAAGAGTGAATGGAAGCTTAAATAGTTGATCATCAATAGCTTAGAATATGCTTCATACCAAACTCAAAAGCTAAATACGTCATGACTGTTGAAAATTGTCACTTCTCACTTGTCATTTTTTATTGTAGATAAAGATCAACCATGAGTACAATGTTCATGATCTGATTTCACACGTGTGGAGCATATTCCCACGTGTGAAAGAAAGTACTTTTCATATTTGTGAATATCTACTTTGATTTTGTATCAATCAAGTCAAGTGTGAACATGATTTGACTAGTTTTTTAGTCAAGTTGACTAGTCACCTAGAAGTTAGCTTATCCTTGCATGTGCATGAGTAATTGCTCCCACATGGCACATGGATGTTCACACATGTGTATAGAGTTCTAGAAGATAAGAGTTGACCATTTTCCTTAGATCCTATTTTGTAGGGAATATTCCTAACTTCTAGGAGACTAGCTCTTTGGATTTTAGCCATATTCTGGAAGGTCAACTTTGGATAAGGATCAAGGATGGATCAACTGGATAGATCTGAGTGATGTGGCACTCTTCACACATGTGAAGACCTGCTGGACTGTACCAGACTCATGGATGTACTTGATCCATAAAAGGATCATCATTTGCTAATGAGATTGATGGGACTTTTGCATTCTACACTTTTGTGAGATTTCTAGTCAATAGAATTGTGATTTTATTGAATGATTGCTATCAAGAACCTATGTACTTGTTGTTTCAGGTGCAGGCCGTACAATGGATAGTACTCCACACGTGTGAGGCCGCTCTCACTTGTTTATGAAGATTTGATCCATTGCTCTTGCTTAAATCTAAGTGTAGTGAATCTAGATCAAGATCTAAAGTGTAGAACTTGATAGATCCATTGATTAAGCAACCAACAACTCTCTCAGGATTGTTAAGGACAATCATCAATGTCCTAAAACTGAAATTTTATCATGGTATCAGAGCCGAGTAAGAGAGTGATCATTTGATTCATAAAACTTGCAAAGATCATTGGCAAAATTTGTTTTTGGCCAATACTAGTGAGGGCGAGTTCATCTAGAGTGATAGCTTGTTTCTATTTGAACCAAATCGACTTGGAGGCTGTGTATGTACGTTTCACATGTGTGAAACCGTACAGCAACTTTCATTTCAAGTTACCTTGTGTTTTTTGGTCCTATAATCTCAATTCTAGTCCAAATCTAGTGCTTTTTAAAGCATAGTATTGATCTAGATTCAATCTAGCTAATGCCTATGACCAAATAGAGTTTTGGATCATTGAAGAATTTCTTTTTGGAGTTTAAGATCAGATCTAAGAGGCTGATTTGTTCAGATCCTTAGTTGAAGTGAAACCTCTAAGAAAAGTCTAAAGCAAAATTTTTGTGAGAGTGAAAGCTAGGAATTCTTGTCAAGATCTAATTACGGTATTATTCAAGCTTGTGTGCTAGTCTGATAGAGACAAGGCTAGCTCCAAAGAGTATCAGCAAAGACCATGCAAGTACGTCCCAGAAGTATAGGAATCTAATTTGATGACATGACATCAGCAAATACTCCCTAGGTCGTGGCTAATCTGCCACTCTTGTAATTCCGTGATTATTTGTAATTGCTTAATCACTCTAATCTTAAAGTTACACACTTTTGTGAGATTTCTAGTCAATACAATTGTGCTTTTATTGAATGATTGCTATCAAGAACCTATGTACTAGGTGCAGGCCGTACAGTGGATAGTAGTCCACACGTGTGAGGCTGCTCTCACTTGTTTATGAAGATTTGATCCATTGCTCTTGCTTAAATCTAAGTGTAGTGAATCTAGATCAAGATCTAAAGTGTAGGACTTGATAGATCCATTGATTAAGCAACCAATAACTCTCTATGATTGTTAAGTACAATCATTAATGTCCTAAAACTAAAATTTTATCATGACCTTCCTAATAACAACTAGGAAATGGATGATAATTGTGCCAATAAAGAAGTGCCTTCAAACCATAAGCATGTGCATGGGCAAAGTCCTTAGAAATTGACCAGTTTGTAAGATTAGTGCCTCAGAATTAAGTTTCATGAGCAGAGTACTCCATTAGCTCTCTTAGTCAACCCGTTTGCTTTTGGATTATAAGGGGTTGTCTTTCTGTGGTTAATAAAAAAAAGCATCGTCAACAACCGTATTGTGTCATTTAGAAAATGTGTACCACGGTCACTTACTAGTTCAATAGGACAACCATATCTTGTGATTATAGTTTTGAATAAGAACGTCATGATAGTTTTCGCATCGTTTCATTCCGTTGCTTCTGCTTTAACATTCTTTGTAGCATAATTCATTGCAACAATATAATGACACTTAGTATGTCGAGTCACAAGTTTGATTGGACCAACAAAGTCAATCCCCCACTTCTCAAATGGTGCAAGAGGTAGGATTGTTGTCAACGGCCAATTCATTGCTTTTGTTGGCTTGCCAGATCTTTGGCATGGATCACACGAACGAATATAATTCGATACATCTTTGAGCATAGTTGGCCACCAGTACTTGGCAGTCAATATTTTATGCATTTGACACATCCACTTGAAACAATAACCAATCAAAGTGAGAAGCAAGAGCAATGATTAGTCTTATGGTGACCATCTTTGCCACAGGTGCAAAGGTCTCATCATAATCTATGCCCTTTGATTAAGCGTACCCCTTGGCTACAAGCCTTGCCTTGTGCTTAGAAACACTCCCATCTTGATTCAACTTGATCTTAAAAACCCGCTTACATCCAATTACATTCTTATCCATAGGTAGATCAACAACCATCCAAGTATTATTTTCCATCAATGCATTGTACTCATTACACATAGCTGAAACCACTCCTTTGTTTCTAAAGCTTCACTAACATTTGAAGGCTCTTCAAAAGATGTGATGAAAGCATAAGAAGAAGTACTTCCCTCGGCTTGCTTACCCTTGTCCTTGTATGTGAGCCTTAATGGCTCCATCCTTGACTTTGTGGATCTTCTTGGTGTGCTTGGTGTTCTTGGTTCTAGCTCCTCCTCATGATCAAGCTCCTCCTTGATCTCGGGTACCTCTCTTCCAATAGAGTGGTTAGATGAATCATCTTCAAGCTTATGCATTCTAGTCTCATCAAAAATGACATCTCTAGAAATGACATTTTGAGAAGAGGGAATGTAGATTTTGTAACCTTTGCTTGCATTGCCATAACCTACCATGATCCCCTTCATGGAAGATGGATCCTCCTTGGTTCTTGTGTCCAAAGGGACATGTACATAGCAAATGCATCCAAAGACCTTCAAGTTTTTGAGATTAGGCTTTTCTCCATACAACAACTCATAAGATGTTTTACCATTTATAGAGCTACATGGAACTCTATTACATAAGAAGTTAGCACACATGAGAGCTTCTCCCCAAAAAGACTTAGGTAGACATGCATCTCCATACAACAACTCATAAGATGTTTTACCATTTAGAGCTACATGGAACTCTATTACATAAGAAGCTAGCACACATGAGAGCTTCTCCCCAAAAAGACTTAGGTAGACATGCATCTAACCTTAGAGCTTTAGAACATTCACATAGTGTCCTATTTCTCCTCTCGGCCACCCCATTTTGAGGGGTGTAAGAGCAAGATAACTCCTCAGTTGATCCCTTCTTGATCACAAAAGTCTTTAAATTCATTTGAGATATATTCTCCTCCATTATCACTTCTAAATAAATTGATTTTGTGATTATGATGCTTCCCAACAAAAGTCTTGAACTTGACAAAACTCTCAAAAACATGTGCTTTAGGAAAAAGTAGATATACCCATCCATATCTTGAGTACTCATCTATAACGGTGACAAACATTGTAGCTCCACCATTGCCCTTTGTGCTAGCAAAATGCACATCCGAGTGGATCACTTGAGATGATGACTTGTCTTTGTGATTGAGCTTGAAAAAGGCAACTTGTGTGCCTTAGCCAAGGCACAAGCTTCACAGACCCTTTCTATAAGGGAAGCTCCTTAGATCCTGCTTACAAATCACAAACACAATGGATAACACACTACGGAGAAACCACCCAACCAAGTAGAAGCATCCAATCAAACTCTAGAAGCTTCACCCCCAAGCCAAGGAACAAGAAGCATGAATGTAGAGTGAGAGCCCACAACCATAATGAGGATTAGGATGAGTTTGGACCCAATATATAGAGCCAAAAGCATCCTGGGCACATAGCCATGCATAGCCCTAAGTTCCCTATACATAGATTCATCAAGAATAGAGTCCTAAGCATTGACCAACTATTCATAGAATTGCTATTGATAATGTGAAAAATTGCCTACATTGGCAAATCTAGCCATGTAGAATATTGTACATTTTGTCAATATTGTTTGTTGGTTACTTGTATGGCCAAAGTGCCACTTGTACATACACACCTAAAGTAGGTTACCACGATTCAAGAGGAGTGGTTGTGCCAATTTGGTAGTGATTCCTACCTTTTAGGATCTAGACCATGATTTATGATGAGATTTGTACCTACCATGCACCTACCAAGCATGACTCTTGGATCTAGGCTAGGATTTTTACATCAGGGCAAGAAATGTGAAAAATGCAAAAATAAGCTTGGTAGAGGCCAAAAATCTTGTATATAGATGATTACACATGTGTGGAGCATGTTTCCACGTGTGAAAATAATGTACTTGTCATGTACCATAATCATATAGGTTGTACATATGATTTAGTTCAAGTTCTAGTGGCTAAAAAGGCCAAAAACTAGTTTTCTAGACATATGACACATGGCATCAATCTATTGATTGCATGAGTCACATCCTTTGGTTAGGTGTCATATCACATGTGTAGAGGACAGCTCACATGTGTGGAATAAGCTGAAGTAGGCGAATTTTGACTTCTAGAAGATTTCCAAGTAGATCTCCATATAAAAGGAAAATGGACCAAAAGTGCTCAAAATAGAAGGTTTTGTCCAAGTGTCAGTTTTGCATGATGAATTATCATATGACAAAGCACCTTCACACATGTGGGATCATAGGGATGATCAGTACCACGAGCTCTCACTTATTGTATATATAGAGCCACATTTGGCCATAATCAATGTGAGACACCAATCTTGGTTTTGGAAGCAATTTTGAGTGATTCTCTCCATTTGTCTACATTTGTTTGGATTGTTTTGAGGTTCTATCAATGTGTACTTGATTTTTAGGTTGGAGTCCGTACTCAGACAGTTTTTCACACGTGTGAAACCATAAAGTACACTTACCTTCAATTAATAATTGTTCTTGTTAGGATTTTGTGTCTAGAATTGATCTAGATTGATCTTAATCTGAAGTAGATTGATAGATCAAGTAATCTGACAAGCAATCCCTCTTGAGGATCAGATTAGGATCCACTCTTGGTCCTTTTTGTACTTTTTGCACATGGTATCAGAGCCTAGTACAAGAGGTTTTGTTGACATTGATAGGGTTAATCCAAATCAAAGCCAAAATTAGCAGTTTTTTTGGAAACTAGTCAAATTTTGGGTAGTGAGTTGGATTTGATAGATATTCTCAAAAATTTTGGACCAGAACTTGTTGTGGGCTGTAGGAACCCTTTTCACACGTGTTAGGCCATACAGCTCCGGTTTTGTCTAAGAAAATTCAAAAATTTGTATAATTTGACTCACACACCCAATTTGAGAGATTTTTCGTGCAAAATCAAGCATTTTCTCTAGAGAATCTAATCCCTTGATTAGTTCTTGGATTAGATCAGCCAAGAAATTAAATTTGAAGCTTGAATTAGGTGCATTAATTGATTATCTCTGATTTTTTGAGTGCATGTTGGAGTTGAGAGAGATTTTGCTAAAAATCATAGATTAAGGAGTGATATGCAAGGTGAGAGGTTGAAATCCATTGTACCATCACTCTGGATTTGTTCAAGAGTGATAGGGTCAAGTTTAGAAGCATCAATTTGCTAGAAAACATCTTTGGATCTGTCCTCCAAGTGAAACCTTTGAGAGTTTCTAGTGCATATAGAGCATCTATGCAAATCTTTTGTAGAATTTGACATAGATTGGCTTAAATTGAGAGTTCTAGAAAAGAGATTGAGATCCAAGTCACATTGTTCAACCCTACTCAATTTGTTTGAGTGATTGTAAGGTTTGAAAAGAGTCATTAAGGTGTCTATGGCAAATGTGTAGAGAGAGATCCAATTTTCTAAGAGTTCCTTCCTTTGTAGAGGGCAAGATCTAGAAGCTCATTATGTGTTGTTAATGGTGAAGAATTTGTCTTCTCCTATGTGATCAAATCTTTCTAAGTGGCATTAGCTCTTTGAAGCACAATATCTTAGTGAGAAAAATCACAACTTTTGATTTTGAATTTCATTCCAAGTCTTAAAAGGTAGAATAATTGGTGGAATCCAATAGGAGTGATTAAATTCAATTTGTTGAGCAAAAATTGACATAGTATGTATGAAACTCAAATTAGTTCTATTCAGCTTTCTTTGTGAGAGTGTGAGGGTCAATTTGTGATCCCATTTGATGTCTAGAATGAGGAGGAGTCCATATTTGAGTATTCATTCATGGTTGAGATCTCTGTGAATCTCTAGTTGTCTAATTTTTTAAGCTTTGTGAAAAATTGGTGGTATAGTTTGTTGTCAAATCAAATCAAATTCATTCTAAATCTCAAGAGTGAGATTATTTGGGTCAAGAGTGAGTCCAAAAGAAGTGATTAAGTTTGATTTTTAGGTGTTTGAAACAAAACCCATCTTTTGTTCAAGAATCTCAAGTGTTGAGAGAACTAGTCAAGTGAAAAGGAAAATCTAGGTGTCAAATCTTTTTCATATCCATTTCAACTTTCAAAAGAAAGAGTCATTGGTATTTGATGAGGCCAATAGGAGATTGGATCTAATTCTTTTGTGATTTGATTCAAAGATTGTGTGCTTTTGTCTTAGTGATCAAAGCAAAGTTTCCAAGTGACTAGTCATTAGTGTGAAGATTGATTCTTAGGTTTGTGAGCTAGATCTTTTGTAGATCATTCTAGATTATTGAAGATGTTCAAAGCTATTCTCTTGAAAGTCACAAATTACATTTGTAGAATCATATCACAGGTTTTTATTCACATGGCATCAATAGGTGGCAACCTATTGAAGGAAAGAAAGGATCCTAAGTGCAACCTTTGTGGCAAGGGAGGATATTTTTTCTCAAGATGCTACAAAAAGAAGACCAGTCCATCCAAGGAGAACCAAAGCAAGGGGGCCGAGGTGAAGGATGGAGATTCAAGTTCAAAATGCAAATACAAGAAGGACAAGTCCAAGGAAAGGTGTTTCCTTTGTGGAAAGGTGAATGAGGCTTGGAGTCTCACAAGGACTTGCAAGATTTGTCTTCAAAAGTCCATCACAACACGTGTCAAATCTTTTGAAATTTCTCATTTGGAAGTGCATTGTTTGGTTCAAGATGCAAAGATAGATGTCACTTTCATGAAAGTAACTTGGATTTATTTTATGTCCTTGGAAAGTATTTTGCTTGGAACTTTAGATAAGTTCAAAATTATTGTTATGATCCAAGAGAAATCAATCAAGAAAAAGGAGCAACAATCACAAAATAAAAATAGTTTCATTTATGCTATCATGTCAACTTATGAAGAACCAATTTGCTTTGAAGAGATTTTTGTATCTCAAAGGTGGATTAAGGCAATACTATTTGAGTGTGATGTCTTAAAAGATAGCAAAATATGTTTTCCTTGTAAGCTTACATTAGTTATGAAGTCAAGGAAATGGAAATATCTTCATAATGTAGGATCTTTTGGTTTCAATAAGATCATGAATGATGTGTTCATTCATAAAGATGAAAATTGTATGTTTTCAATCCTAAAGGCAAGTTGTAAACTTCTTATGAGAATAAGTGAAGCATCCAAAGTGGAAACTTATATCCATAAACAAGTAGTTAGCCTTATTGAGATGGAGATACCTTTTGATTTCAATATTGGAAAAATCATGCCAAGTTGTGGTGATTTTTGGACTTATGTTTCTAGCATAAGTAATCTTGATAATCATAGGAAGTGCATATTGAAGGGTCATACTTGTTGTGATCATTATGAGACATGGAGGTCTCGGATTTCCATCAAGAACGAGCATCATGAAGAGGATCTTAAGGAGTCATCTCAAGGTTCAAGTGTGCCAAGGATTGAGGAGGAGAGACCTTCTCAAGTTGTGATTCAAAAAAGAAACTCAAGAAACATGGTTGAACCCATGTGGCTCACATTTCAAGGGAAAGAGGAGCATATCTCATGTGAAGGAGCAAGCCTCAAGGTCAAGCATCTACATGAAAATTGGAAGGAATCAATTTTGGAGGTGCTAGGATGGTGCAAAGCTCTCAAGCTCATCAAAGATGTCAACATCAAAGAAGCACTATCATGGATATGGTGATTTCAGATCAACATCAAGCTCATTGGCTGATCTTCACACCTTTTGAACCAACAACGACCAATTCAGCCCATGGAGTCAAGTTCAAGATCATCATATTTTCCATCAAGCTAGATTTTTGAGGAGGAGTGTGAAAAATGCAAAAATAAGCTTGGTAGAGGCCAAAAATCTTGTATATAGATGATTACACATGTGTGGAGCATGTTCCCACGTGTGAAAATAATGTACTTGTCATGTACCATAATCATATAGGTTGTACATATGATTTAATTCAAGTTCTAGTGGCTAAAAAGGCCAAAAACTAGTTTTCTAGACATATGACACATGGCATCAATCTATTGATTGCATGAGCCACATCCTTTGGTTAGGTGTCATATCACATGTGTAGAGGACAGCTCACATGTGTGGAATAAGCTGAAGTAGGCGAATTTTGACTTCTAGAAGATTTCCAAGTAGATCTCCATATAGAAGGAAAATGGATCAAAAGTGCTCAAAATAGAAGGTTTTGTCCAAGTGTCAGTTTTGCATGATGAATCATCATATGACAAAGCACCTTCACACATGTGGGATCATAGAGATGATCAGTACCATGAGCTCCCACTTATTATATATATAGAGCCACATTTGTCCATAATCAATGTGAGACACCAATCTTGGTTTTGGAAGCAATTTTGAGTGATTCTCTCCATTTGTCTACATTTGTTTTGATTGCTTTGAGGTTCTATCAATGTGTACTTGATTTTCAGGTTGGAGTCCATACTCAGACAGTGTTTCACACGTGTGAAACCATAAAGTACACTTACCTTCAATTAATGATTGTTCTTGTTAGGATTTTGTGTCTAGAATTGATCTAGATTGATCTTAATCTGAAGTAGATTGATAGATCAAGTAATCGAACAACCAATCCCTCTTGAGGATCAGATTAGGATCCACTCTTGGTCCTTTCTGTACTTTTTGCACAAGAAAGTGGAGTCTACTTCCTTATTACATGCTGGATTTTCACCTAAATTAGCAAAGGAAGTGTGTTTTACTATGTATTCCCATTCTCCATGGTGAGAAGATAGAAACTTTTTGGAGCCTCAAGGAGAAACTCGATTTTCCTCTCATTGTATGGTGATTACTCTTGATTTTCAATAAAACCCAGCTTTGGCACTTTGTAAACACTGTCTACATGTCGTACTACAGCCTTATTTCCACATGTGTGGAGTTGGATTATACTAATTGATCAATGCTTTGATTGTCTCTACTTGTTTCCTATCAAGTTGCTAAACTAGATCTTGTTTTATGATGACTAGTTTCTGATAGATTGTTTAACAAGCATACAATCACGTTGTGGATCATTCAAAGATCCATTTATGGTCCTTAGTACTGTAATTTTCACATGGTATCAGAGCCAAGTACAAGGCCATTGATCTGTGTCTGAATCTAATCCAGTTTTAGCAGGTTTTGGTGCAAAAAGCTAGTATTGGAAGGGCGAGCTGGTATCCAGGTTTTGGTGAGGGGATTTGATCCCAAACTTTTTCAAGATCAGAATCCGTACTGTTCACACGTGTGGGCATCCCTGAACCAGCATTTAATAACCCATATTCATTGGATCATAGAAAATTCATCTGGTGTCAGTTTGATGTAATTTTTGGTGCAAATCCTAGGATAAGCTACCAAGATCACTTACCATTGATTAGTTTTGAATTTGTTTCATGAAAACTAATTAATCTAGGCTGATTTCAGACCTTATTAAAGTGGAAACCAGGTCTTGAAAGTACATCAAAGTGAATGAGAGAGAGAGAGAGTTAATTTTTGTCCAAGAATAGCCAAGATTGGCAAGATTTGCTTGAGAGTAGTTTTCATCTCATCTTATCTTCATTCCAGCTTTGTGAGGGAGTGATAGAACTGTGATTACAAATCCATCTGTTGGATTAGAAGTCAATATTTGAGTGAAACACTGCAAGTTAGAAACCTTTGTGAGTTTCAGGTCCAAACAAATCTATATCTTGTATGTAGAATCTTGCTAGTAAGATGGATTCAGTGGGAGCCTACCTTCTAAAAGCTAGTGAGAGGTTAAATTCTACCAATTATGCTATTTGGAAAGTGAGGATGGAATCACTAATGGTGCTCCAGGATCTTTATGAGTTTCTAATAGATGATGAAGATGAACCCCTAGGTGCACAGGAATTAGTGAGATACAAGAAGAGGTCTAGGCTTGCACTTCACTGTATTAAGATGAATGTAAGCAATGATCTTTTAAGGGAAGTATCATCATCTAAGAGTGCTAAAGAGGCTTGGGAATCTTTAAAATCTATCTATGAGTCTAGTAACACTTCGAGGGTTCTCATGCTTAGGAATCAGATTCTACAAAGCATGAAGAGCAGTGATGAGAGTGCACAAGATTATGTGCTAAGAATCAAGTCTCTCAATAGGGAGTTAGCTCCCATTGGAGAGAAGATTCAAGATAGTGATCTTGTTCAGATTGTCCTCAATGGTCTAGGGAGTGGCTTTACAAATTTGGTCCAAAGCTTTGCAATCCAAGACACTTTGCCTACTATAGAAAAGCTACACAGAGTATTAGTAGTTGAAGAGTGTAGGATGATGCATACCAATGCAAGAATGAATGCTATTTCTCTGCAGGATGGTGATGAGAAAGCTAATTTCTCATTCAAAAGCAAGAAGAAGACCAATGGCAAGAAGAAGCACTTCAAGGAGACCAAGGAGGAGGATGAGGCTTCAAGCTCAAAGGGCAAGATCAAAGACAAGTCCAAGTACAAATGTTTTTTCTGTGAAAAGAAAGGACATTTTGCATCAGAATGTTTCAAGAAGAAGAAGACACAAGAGAGCAAACAAAGTAACATTGCACATCAGGAGGAGGAGGAGGAGGATGAAGAGTCATCCTTGATGGTTTCCAACAAACCACCATCATCCAAGAGCAACACCAATGATTCTTGGTGGATTGATAGTGGGGCAAATTCCCACATGACATATCAAAAGGACATATTCTCCACTTTACTTTCTTACAATGATTTACATAGATCAATCTATACTGCAAGTAGTCAAGAATGTAAGATAAGTGGAATAGGAACAATTCTCTTGTATGTGGGATCATCCAAAAGGATGAATGTTGATAATGTTCTTTATGTTCCTAAGTTAACCAAGAATTTGCTTAGTGTTGGCCAGTTAATGGATAATGGCCTAGATGTACAATTTAAGCATGGAGTTTGTTCCATCCTTAGAAATGATGAATGTATAGCCAAAGGCTTTAAGCAAGGTAGATTGTTTAAGCTTGATGCTAATGTTGATGTGGAGGGTGTTAACTTGGCAAAGGTGGAGTTATCAAAGGTGGAACTGTGGCATAAAAGGTTGGGCCACTCCAACTACAAAGCCATGGAATCTATGGTTGCAAAGGAGCTTCAAGTTGGACTCCCCAAGCATTTGTCAAAGTGTGGGAAGAGATGTGAAGCATGCAGCCTCTCAAAGGCTCACAAACTACCCTTCTCAAGATCTACATCAAGATCAAACTCTCCTCTTGAACTCATCCATTCGGATGTTCATAGTTTTTCACATGAGTCTAATGGTGGTGCCAAGTACTATGTAATCTTCATTGATGACTATTCTAGATTTTGTTGGATGTACCTCTTGTCTAGCAAATCAATGGTGTTTGATTCTTTTGTAAAGTTCAAGACTTTGGTAGAAAATCAACTTAGTACCAAGATTAAGGTATTAAGGAGTGATAATGGAGGTGAATATATCTCCAATAAGTTGATTGACTTTTGTAGTTCTAATGGCATAAAGAGGGAGTTGTCATGTCCATACACCCCTCAACAAAATGGAGTGAGTGAGAGAAGAAGTAGATCTCTTTGTGAGTATGCTAAGGCCTTACGGCTAGATGCTTCTCTATCCAAACCATTTTGGGGTGAAGCAATAACTTGTGCTAACTATTTGTGCAATAGATTGCCAAACCAAGCCATTGGAGAAATCACACCATTTGAAGCTCTATTTGGAGAAAAGCCCAATCTCAAGGATCTCAAAGTTTTTGGATCCACTTGCTATGTACACCAATCCTTGGATAAGAGAAGGAAGGATGATGCAAAATCCATCAAAGGCATCTTTGTGGGATATGGTGAGAATAGCAAAGGTTATAGAGTTTTCAATCCCATCACTAGCAAGGTGATAGTGAGTAGGGATGTTATTTTTTATGAAGGACATGCTTGTGATTTGGATGATAATGCTACTAATCATCTTGATGCCAAGGGCCATGCTACGATGGAGGAGGAGCTTCCAAGTGAAGAAGAACTGGAGGATCCACCTCAAGATGCAAGAACTCCAAGAACTCCAAGAAGATCTACAAGGGCAAGATCCGAGCCATTGAGGCTCACCTATGATGGTCAAGGTGATCAAAGGGAAGGCTCATCATCTTTCACATCTTACACCTTTCTTACTTCAATGTTAGATGAGCCAACATGCTATGAAGATGCTTGTAAGTCTAAAAGTTGGATGGATGCTATGCAAGTAGAGTATGATGCTCTTATTGAGAATCATACTTGGGATCCTGTGGATCTTCCTCAAGGGAAGAAACCTCTTGATTGCAAGTGGGTATTTAAATTGAAGTATAATCAAGATGGATCAATAAGCAAGCATAAAGCTAGGCTTGTTGCCAAAGGTTTTTTACAAACCAAAGGCATTGATTATGATGAGACTTTTGCTCCTGTGGCTAAGCTTGTTACTATCAGGTTGATCATTAGTCTTGCTACAACTTTCAATTGGGAGCTACTCCAACTTGACTTCACAAATGCATTCCTCAATGGTTATTTGGAGGAAGAGATCTACATGAGGCAACCCGAGGGCTTCATCAAGGCAAAGCATGAAGGAAAGGTGTGTTTTTTGAAGAAGAGCCTTTATGGGCTCAAGCAAGCACCTAGAGCATGGTACTCTAGGCTAAACTCTTTTCTCATTTCCATCAATTTTGTAATGAGTGCCTATGATCCATCATTGTATATAAGTTTTCATGATGGCATGATCATTATTCTTGTTTTGTATGTAGATGACATTATCTTCAGTGGTAATAATCTAGATAGAATTAGAGATGTAAAAATTGCTTTAGCAAAAGAGTTTAAGATGGTAGATCTCGGCCTATTAAGCTTCATTCTTGGAATAGAGGTTATTAGAGGATGTGATTTTAGCTTCATTTGTCAATCTAAATATGCTACATCCATCCTAGATAGATTTGGAATGAAGAATTGTAAAGGCATTGAGACACCAATGGAGCAACATGTAAAAGCATCTATTGGTTGTGATGAAGCATCCTTTGAGGACATCACATTATATAGAAGGGTTATTGGCTCCTTGATCTATTTAACTATAACTAGACCTGATCTTAGTTATAGTGTTGGAAAGTTAAGCCAATTCATGCAAAGTCCTCTAGTTTCACATTGGAAGATGGCCAAAAGAGTTCTTAGATACATTTCATCCACTAAGAATTTTGGCATTTTGTATAGAGGAACTAATCTTGGCTTAAGAGCCTATAGTGACTCGGATTTTGCAGGTGACAAAGTGGATAGAAGATCAGCAAGTGCCTTTGCCACCTTTCTATGTGATGGAGTAGTATCATGGCTTTCCAAAAAGCAAGATACCATCTCCCTATCTTCCACAGAATCCGAATACAAGGCCTTGACATCAACATGCAAGGAGGTCTTGTGGCTCAAAAGGCTATTGGTGGAGCTTCATGTCATGGAGGAGGAGATCCCTATCATCTACTGTGACAACCAATCAGCCCAATCACTTGCAACTAATCCTACATTCCATGCAAGGAGCAAACACATCGAAATTGCTCATCATTTCGTGAGGGAAAAGTGCAAGCTAAAGAGATCAAGCTCCAACACGTGCCATCATCCAGTTGTTTGGCTAATTTGTTTACTAAATCTTTACCTAAATATTCATTTGTCAAGCTTAGATCTTCAGTTGGAGTTATTGATAAAAGCATTGTGATCTCCAAGGCTAGATTTGGGGAGTGTGAAAAATTGCCTACATTGGCAGATTTAGCCATGTAGAATATTGTACATTTTGTCAATATTGTTTGTTGGTTACTTGAATGGCCAAAGTGCCACTTGTACATACACACCTAAAGTAGGTTACCACGAGTCAAGAGGAGTGGTTGTGTCCATTTGGTAGTGATTCCTACTTTGTAGGATCTAGACCATGATTTATGATGAGATTTGTACCTACCATGCACCTACCAAGCATGACTCTTGGATCTAGGCTAGGGTTTTCAAATTAGGGCAAGAAAGTGGAGTCTACTTCCTTATTACATGCTGGATTTTCACCTAACTTAGCAAAGGAAGTGTGTTTTACTATGTATTCCCATTCTTCATAGTGAGAAGATAGAAACTTTTTGGAGCCTCAAGGAGAAACTCGAGTTTCCTCTCATTGTATGGTGATTACTCTTGATTTCCAATGAAACCCAGCTTTGGCACTTTGTAAACACTGTCTACAGGCCGTACTACAGCCTTATTTCCACACGTGTGGAGTTGAATTATACTAATTGATCAATGCTTTGATTGTCTCTACTTGTTTCCTATCAAGCTGCTAAACTAGATCTTGTTTTCTGATGACTAGTTTCTAATAGATTGTTTAACAAGCATACAATCACCTTGCGGATCATTCAAAGATCCATTTATGGTCCTTAGTACTGCACTTTTCGCAGATTATTCTACACATGCATACACTGTCTCATACCTTTTCTAAACTCCATTTAGTGTGTTCTGGGCCTCACAAGGATATTAGTTACTTTCGGGTCACGTCCAGTATGATGTGGCATAACTAACAGCTTGTTTCACTGGAGTACCGTGTATCCAAGACTAGGAGTATACTGAATCCTATGTACTGGTCATGCACATAACATTCTTCTCTCCTTGAACTGTTTCTATCCCTAAAAACTAAACTTCGAAAAATTCTTCTTTATGCTATCAACTCTCTCCCACGAATCATCATCCTCAGTACGACCCTTCCACCAAATTAAGCACTCAGAGATAGAATGGTTTCTCAATTGTTTATCTCTAGTTCTGAGCACTTTCTTAGGTCCCAAAGGTACACTAAGCGACAAATCTTTCAAATGGGATAAATCCTCATCCGATCCAACTGTATCACCATCATGTAATCTTAGTTTCAAACAACTTAAATGAAACACTGGGTGTGTAGTCGATTTTCCTTGAAGATCGAGTTCATATGCCAAAGAACCAATTCTACGTACAATCTTGAAAGGTCCACAATAATGGGTAGATTGCTTATAATGCTTTCCTATACGTAACATCTTAGAATCTTTTGGAATCCTAAGATATACCCAGTCATCAACTTCAAAATCTCTTGGAGATCTCTTAAGATTGGTATAGTGTTTAGCTCTATCATGAGCACTTCGAATACTATCCTTAGCCACTTGCAATATTTCCTGCATATCATGCAAAAAATCAGCAACCTTCTGGATCTTAACAAACTTCGTCTCAACATTTATTGGAGATCTAGGTTGAAAACCGTACATAAGCATAAAAGGACTGTAACCTGTAGTGAAATGTCTTCTACTATTATATGCAAACTCAACCAATGGGAGATAATCTTTCCAATAAGATTGCCTATGAGAAACATATGTCCTCAAAATATCTTCCATAGTTTGATTATTCCTTTTTATCTGGCCATCTGATTCAGGATGATCAGAAGAACTTAAACTCAAAGAAGTTGCTAGTTTATGGAATACTGCTAACCAAAAGTGACCTGTGAACTTAGGATCTCTATCACTAACAATGTCATTGGGCAGACCATACAACCAAAATAATCAGTACCTTCACAATCAATAGTGTGAGCACTATTGTCACCAAGATGAACAAATTTCTTTGTGTTGTAAGGAGTGTAGGAGTTGAACATCTCACGTTGAGTTGCTCCAGAATTCAGAAACCATGAATCATCCAAAAATGTGCTTTGATCTTTGACCATGAATGCGCCTTCGTCCACTTCGACCTCGGAGATGATGAAACTGTGTTTGCTTGTTGATCAGGTCGCTTGGCTACAATTTTCGCTTGGAGAATTCGGCAGTCCTTGATCTCATGGTTATTGTGCTTGCAATACCTGTAAAATATCTTCTTCTTTGATTGTGAATTCGATGATTGTTCTTGACCTTGAGTCAGCTTCTGATTCATTGTAGCTTTCTTGGAGCCTTTCTGCTTTTGTCGCTTAGAGCCTTTGTTGACATATAGAGCCTGAGAGGAGGAAGTAGACGGAGTGTCTTGACTTCTTCTATTATCTTCTTGCGCAACATAGTGATAACTCTAGTAAGAGTTAAATCTGAGTGTGTCAATATGATCATCACCCAGTTTTTATATGTAGAGGGCAAGCTTGAAAGCAATGTCATAATTGCATCTTGATCGTCTATGACTGATCCAACAGCGGCCATTTGTTGCAAGAGATTCTTAAACTGGCTAATGTGACTCTAAAGTGAATCTCCAACAAACATTTTGAATGTGAAGAATTTCTTTCATAGATGTAACTTAGTATTAACGTCCCTCACATCATATAGTGAGTTCAAAATGTCCCAAACGTCTTTTAGCTTTAGCTATGTGTCCAATCTGTGTATCTGATATATTGAGGATAATAAGCACAAAAGCTTCACCGTCCTTTGATTTTCACTTTGAGTCGTCGTCTTCAGGTTTTACTTCTTTACCTGTAACAACATCCCATAAGTCGCTGGCAATTAGCAAGGTCTTCATCTTAAATTTCCACAAATGACAATTGGACCCGTTCAGCTTGTCTGCGATAGGACCAGCTTTACTTTGAGAATCCATCTGAAACTTAGTTTGTCGATTGTATCGATGATGCTAAGATGTGGTAAATTCAACAATAGGAAATCAATTCTCTGATACTAAAAGTTTGAAAAGAACTGAAGAGTATGATATCAATTTGATATCGCGAAAGATATCAAGTATTAGAGCTTTCGCTCTAATATCATATTGGAATCAAATAAAGTAGTGAAATTGTTCTGATACCATGTTGGAAAGTGGTGTGTAGAAGATAGGTCTAGCTTGAAAAGAAAACGAATGAAAATAATTCGTGTGTCTAGAAAGAAAACTTTTTGTGCATGGCGGAATAAACTATCTTCATCTTTCCAATGCATGACTACGCCTATCAATTTCAAACATAACAACAGTAACTATGGGGGGGGGGGAGAGAGAGAGAGAGAGAGAGAGAGAGAGAGAGAGAGAGAGAGAGAGAGAGAGAGAGAGAGAGAGAGAGAGAGAGAGAGAGAGAGAGAGAGAGAGAGAGAGAGAGAGAGAGAGAGAGAATTACGTGTGTGCCCATTAGTGCTTGGAAACATTACTCATGTGCAAGTAGAGAGAGATAATTTATCAAAGTGGTATTTGTTGTGCTTCCATTCTGCTATATTACTAGTGTTTCCATACAATGCCTACCTATTCAATGTTTGAATTGATGTATGTTGTTCCATGTAGCTCCAAAATAATGGATGTTGCCAGGAGAAGACAAATTCAATGTTTGTTGTTGTGTTGGGTTTTTTTTAATGTGGAAGAGGCTTGTTCCAAGGTAAGAACTGTTAGCCATTCCAAAAGGATACGATTGTATACCAAAGTGTTGGAGATATTTTGCTCAATGCCCAGTCGAAAATCCCCTAAAAGAGCTACCTGGATGCATGAACGGGTCCAAGGCTTTGTCGAACTTCATTTGCTAGGATCGTACACTGATAAGATGTTTAAACAAAGGATGAGAGTGTCAAGAGCCACATTTAGATTCATATGTTCACGAGTCGCATGTCACATGTCCAAGCAAGATAGATCCACCAAGAAGTGTATTCCTTTAGAGAATAGGGTTTGCATAGCATTGTCAAGGTTGGCCACTGGCAACACGTTGCAAATGATTTCTGATGTTTTTGGTGTTGGCATATCAACCTGCCATCAAATCTTATTGGATTTTTGCCATGCTGTGAAGCGCTCCATGCATTCGCTATGTATAAAATGACCATCTGAAAATCGCATGAGTCATTATGCATCAGAGTTTGAAGCCATCAAGGGTATTCCTTTTGTTGTGGGTGCAATAGATGGGAGCCATATCCCCATAATTGGCCCCACACGAAATCCACAAGACTATTACAATAGAAAAGGGTTTCATTCAATTCTTTTGCAAATTGTGGTAAATGCACGTTGTCTAGTATGGGATTTTGATGTTGGTTGGGCAGGTAGTATGCACGATTGGTCTTTATTGAAGCAATCAAAAATTGGCCAGAGGTGTTCAGTTGGGAAACTAGGGAACTATCACTTGGTTGGGGACGCAGCTTACCCACCAGGGGATTGGATGCTAAGTCCATTTAAAGGTCATAAGGACGGTCTGAGTACAATTAAAATTATGCACAGTCAAGCACTAGAATGGCAGTTGAGCGAGCATTTGGTATGTTGAAGTCCAGGTGGAGAATTTTGCTCAAGTGAAATGACATGAAGCTGCAATATGTCCCCAATATGGTTGCGACCTGCCTCGTCCTACATAATCTATGTATTATACACAAAGATAGTTTTGATGAGACATGGGTAGATGAGGCTGAGGCTGAGTTGAGGTTGATGAACATGTCTACAAACCATGGCAATGTCCAATAAAGGGAGGCCATAAACTTTAGCTCTGAAGCATTGCATGAAGTCCAGAGATTGCAAACCGCCAACGAAGAGGTTTTTTCAGGACACCATGATGAGGAGCACATGCAGGATAGTGACCACAATGGAGATAGTTCTTCCGAGAGTGAGAATTCAGATGAGGAAAGAATCACTCGAGTGAGCACAGATAGACCAACATCAGTTGGGATACAACGACGAGAAAAACTAGCAGCCGTCTTGTATGCCAGGAGGCATATTCCCAATCAGTGATCTGAATAAGGTGAATATCACGTCTAGATGGCAGGTTAAAAAGTAGTTTCATCAGTTTATTCATTTAACATACGTTCTTTTTTACGTCGCCAATGTAACTTGTTCACATATTGATTGCTACATTTAATATAGCATACACATGTGCTGACATGCAATGTTGCAAATGTATGCACAAGATGAGGAACATCATAGTCAAATTCGAGTGAAGCAAAAATCCTGCAATAGCTTTGCTCGATCATCGCCCTTTGCACAACACGAATAGAGAGTTTCAAATTCTTTGCGTGAATTGGCAATGAGAGACCATTCTATAATCTAAAATTTGTATAACGTGACATGTACTCATGTATGCCAGTAGGAAGCGATTTAGTAAGGGTTAGCATTTCCCAGCCAATTTTAATGCAACTTAAGCATCCAATAATGTACCAGTTATTTATTGTTCTAGTTTTTTGTGATTTGCATTAGGAACGTAGTCCTTGTACAAGATTCAAGACATCAGACAAGACAATGTGAATGCCAATATTTTGCCTGGCCAAATGATTTCCATCCACATTTTGCTTCTTTTGTAGTTGTATAGTGCACCACTTGCGCCACCATTATCTAGGTTGTATGGTATAATTTTCTTATAACATCTGACATTGTGATCGTTTACAGCAAGTATTCAGGATGGGAGCATCGTTTTTTCACCTTAATTCTGTAAACAGTGTATTGCATGAATAACATTCTTGCAATAGCAAGAGGCACTTTATGGTGGCTGAACAGTGCTAGAAACGGGAAACTTTGGATGAGATTCCTTGAAACGTCACGTCTCTTCTCGATTGCCAGAATTTCGAACAATGTTCCAATGAATACTTAAAGAGCATTTCTTGCTTGTAATATTGTCTTTTTAAGTAAGCTATTCTTTCTCATCCATTCTAATCGTGCTCCATAAATTTGTATGAATTCTCATTTCAACTTGTATTGAAGTGCGACATCATATATAGGGTTTGAGACCTTACAAGATAGTAGTGTATAAGCGATTTACATACTCGGCTTGAGCAAGACAGACAAAAAACCAAGCAGTAGTTAATGCCTGTTGAATTCTGGTTTTTACTAGACACCATGTTTATGATGCATTCTTCTAATCAGGAAGTTGATTGGGACCTAAAGTGTCACTGCACATCAGTTTGCACTGAGGGGTTATAGTGAAGCAGGAATATTGGCAGAGCACAGAGAGGCGCATGTTTCCATGGATCTATGATGTGCTCTGCTCAATGACAGGGCTACAGAAGAGCTGCTTGGTTGCAGTAGTCCCCAAGCATCGAGCCTGGTGCTATCAATATGCAATTTTCACAGTATTTCACTTTGTAGACCCCGCTGGCCCCCATTTGTATCAGTCTCTGCCCTTTCAAACAACCAAAGTATGCTGGAGTGACATGCTCTGCTGTGATCCCTTGTAGGCACGGCTGTCGCTGACAGCAGGTATGCGCATCCCCTCTATGTCGTCGCCCTCTTTTCTCTTTTCTCTTTTCTCTCTCTCTCTCTCTCTCTCTCTCTCTCTCTCTCTCACGAAGACCTACCTCCGGTTGGGGACACTAGGGCTCCCACATCTAGAGGGGGTGCGGGTAACAAGCAATAAACGAAGGGCCAGTTGGGGGGTGAGTGTACTGGGACTGTGCCGCTGGACCCGAGCCCATGTGAAACCACCCTCGGTGAGATGTGCTGTGGATATGGCGATGAAAGAAGCTTGCATCCCCTCAGCAGTATTTGCAAGTGCAACAACAAGGCAGGGCTTAATAAGGAGACGCTCTGCAGCATTAAGGTTGAACAGAGCCATCAGTGCTAAAGCATTCCCAGCTTACAAGGATTATGAGGTGGAAGAAGAGCATGAAGCAGTACGAAAGGACTTCAAGACAAAGGCCAGCCCACAGCTGATGCGATGGGCTAGGGCTCGTCGTTTGCGCTCCGAGAAGGCGAATCAATTCACGGCCAATGGCAAAACGGATGCTGTTGCAAGCCTCCCTGTGGCAACAGGTGCTGATCTTTTGGAAGAGAAATTTGAGGATGAGATTGCAGATGAAACCCTAGCTGAGTGTGCAGTTGGCGAGAAGACTGTGTTCATGGTGTCTGATGGTACTGGCTGGACAGCAGATTATTTGGTGCATGCAGCCCTTGGTCAATTTGAGCACTGTCTGGTGGGCAGAGGTTGTTCTGTAAACACGCATCTCTTTTCTGAGGTAATGAAAAGTATTTCTAGGCTTAGGCATGTGTTGTTTAGATTGCTGTACGTATACTAAAAAAAGATAATCTGTTCCTCTTTAACACACGAGAAATTGCTTACTCAAAATTGGCTGACTTAACATTGAACCAAAATAGTGTGTATAAGACCCACCCAGTGTTGCGACCGTACTTATGTGTGCGCAATGTGTCCATCCAGATGCTGTATGTATTTACGCTCACAAATTATGCGGTCTGGTGAAAATAACACAACCATTACTTGGTAGTTTGTCCAGTTGCTGACTTTCTTCTATTTGCATATTAACCTGTTTTAGTTGAAAATGTGAACTCAGAAAATACATCTAATCTTCACTCAATAGCATTTCCGGTTGCTTATTTTCAAAATTTTGCAAATTAGCCTCTCCTACATCAAAATATGAACTTGGACGTGCTCTTAGCTTTGTCGTGAAGCGTGACACCTAGCACAAAGCCAATGTGTTTCCGCATTGTGAGTTTCAGCACAAAAACTTCTTCCTTTTCTCATTTTCCAACAATTGATTCGTTAACTTCAAGTGTACAGACTTTCTTCACATCACCTTCTGGTACGTTGTTGTGTTTCACATATTTCGTTGGTTTATCATTAGGCTAGTCAGAAAGTTTGTCACAAGCAGTAGGAGTAGGCTGAGTGAGCTAGCTGGTATACAGCCCCTACACAGACCATATAGCACCCTCCCATACGCATTTGTTGTTATGCCGACCTGCGATAGTGACTTGACTTAAGACTTAATAAATCTGTCATGAAATTCCAGTTTTGGAAATTTTGTTGCTTTTTGCTTAGTGTACGAATTTTTTTTCTTTAAGACTTTCTTTTGAAGAGTACGTGAAGTTGATAGTTTCAGATTAGGCTTAATGTAAGGGTGGCTAAGGGCTGATATATTTCAGCTGTCAATCATTCATACTCCACTTCGCCTTTAAAAGTGGAAGCCCAGAAAAGTCTGTTTCAATCAGGTGAACTATCTAGAGATTGCAATTTTACATGATGTAGCGTATCATATGTGCAAGTATGGACCATACGTTTTGTTTTGAATAACAGCAGATACGTAATTTCTTGTGGTTTTTTGTATTTGTTTTTAGAAATGCCTCCAATAAGGGAATGCTTGATCATTCTATATATTAAAGATATTTAGTGAGAGAGTGTATCCATACCTGCTGTGTCAAACTACCTACGTTCCAACGTTCAAAAAAGTCTCTCTCTCTCTCTCTCTCTCTCTCTCTCTCTCTCTCTCTCTCACACACACACACACACACACACAGGGAGCGCGCAAGGGAGGGCACTCGGGAAGTCTGCGTCGGGAGGGCATAGGGAGGCCGCAGTGAGGGGGTGCAGGGAGGACATAAGGAGAGCGCGAGCCTCGAGGGGCACTCGGGGAGGGCTCACCGGGAGAAATAATTTTAGATTAGTGGAAAGTAGGGGATGACGTTGGGGTGCCTCAAATAGATTATTTAGACATAAAAGTAACCATTTGCACACAAAAATGCTTTTATGATTCATACATATGCATTCTACTTCTGGTTACTTTCAAATGTAATGGTAGATATAATAGTAACACACAAATTTTAAATTACAATTATGTGAGCATGCTGAGAAAGGAAATAAGCGTTACTGGTGTGTTATGACCTATTACTTTACCTTGAGGATTCATACATAAATCTCTACATATTCTCATATTGGCTTAATTTACAGCACACATTTATAAAGCTGTTAGATGCAAAATTGGGATCATAGTTATGAGAACCCTAGGGTAATTTCAATCTGTAGTTAAAGTAGGTTAAGTTTAAAAAAATTTGTTCACATTCTGTACTAAATGGTATGGAATGGGCTTCTATGGTATCGACCTAAGCTGACAAATTGTCATGTACATCCTTAACAGGCTAAATTATGAATAGTAGACTTCAGCTGCTTATACAGAAAAATGTGTTTGAGTGTGTGTGTGTGTGTGTGTGTGTGTGTGTGTGTGTGTGTGTGTGTGAGAGAGAGAGAGAGAGAGAGAGAGAGAGAGAGGTCCATCAGTGCCGGTATATCGTAATATCACAGAAGTGGATAAATCTGACAAATCCGTCACTGTGCTCGTGCAGATTAAGGAGATCAATCAATTGATGAAGATTGTACAGCAGGCATCAGAGGAAGAAGCAGCTTTGCTGTATACTCTGGCTGATCCGACCATGGCCGAAGCTGCCAAAAAGGCTTGCCAAATGTTTGGGGTCACTCATGTAGACATCCTTGGTCCTATCACAGATGCCCTTGCAACTCAGCTAGGAATAGTCCCATCAGGGCTTCCAAGAGGGGCTCCAGGGCGTAAAACTTTTCTCACAAAAGAGTATCTAAAACGAATTGAGGCTATGGAATTTACTATCAAACAAGATGATGGCGCTCTACCTAGAAACCTTCACCTGGCAGATCTAGTATTAGTGGGAGTTTCACGGACTAGCAAAACTCCGCTTTCAACTTACATGGCTCAAAAGGGTTACAAGGTAGCCAATGTCCCGTTGGTTTTGGGGATTGAACCCCCAAGAGAGCTTTTCGACATAGATCAAGACAGAATTTATGGCCTTACGATGATGGACCCAAATTTCCTGAGGTCAATTCGGATTGCTAGATATAAGAACTTGGGCCTTGCTGTAGATTCAAGCAGTTCGTACAGCGACATGGATCACATCCGAAATGAGCTAGAGTATAGCAACAAACTATTTATTCGAAATCCACGGTGGCCAGTAGTTGGTGAGCTCACAAAACTGATGATTTTCCCGTCTGTAAGCACCAGAAATGGTGTTATGAGTGATGTTCTAAATTATGCCAAATTTTCATGTCCTCAACTATGTAGCTTTAGGGAAACTGAAAGCTATATGACTCACATTGTCTTATCACCTGTGTCTGATCTTAAGATTACTCGTCCTCTTTCCCTGCTGTTGCATTCATATCCATTATGTGCCATCCAGCTGGTAGTTTCATACAAAAGCGTTAAGTGTGTCTGATCATTGTATGTTCTGGTTGAGAATAACTACATTTCCAATTTTGTTTGACTTCATTTGTAAGTACAGTGCTTGTATTAAAGTGTCTAGAATCTTCTTGCAGAGGTGACAGGCAAAGCCATTGAAGAGACAGCAGCTGTGATTTTGCGCTTATACCATGAAAGGATGAACAAATTTGTTATTCCTCACATATCCAAGAGATATTAAGTACCCCATAGAGAGCCTGGTGCATCTTGATTTGCAGATCTACTAAGATGAAGCCATCAGCTACCTGGATGCATATTCAAATGATTTCCATTGATGCCCTATATAAGTACTTCTTAATTGGTCATGTAAGTTAAAGTCTGAAACTGCTAGACGTCTGAGCTGGTGTGTGAATGCTCACTGGATAAGGGAAGTTTCTATCATCATTCAAGTTTATACGAGATATCCATTTATGGGTATGTGTTGTGGTAAAGTTTACTGGAACTTATACCTGCTTTAAGGTCAGAATGGCAGCTGCAATGCTGTCATGATTATCCTCTCCACAGTTAGTGTGTACATAAGCAGGAGTTTTTTCAACTCAATCACTTTGTAATATGATAGAAGTGGTTTTGGGTACATCAATCCTTTATTGCATGAAGATGATTCCCAGGTGACAAGTGCATTGGTGTATGTCATTGCAGGGTTTAATGGATCCTTTGAAAGTTGCTCAATAGATATTTTATTCACAAAAAGGAAGCAATTGATGATGTCACGCTGCAGGGACATAAGAATGCCACTTTGGATGCTGAGATTTGATCAAGATTGTCGTACTATGTAGCCACGCTAAGAATGATTGTTGTATGCATGGTTGTGGCAGCGCAGGTTTTTAACTGGAAAACTAGATATAGTTCATATGCATAAAGTAAAGTTCGATGCCTGCCATCCTCATATTGTTGGTCAACTTTAGTATTAATCAGCTTGTGATTATATATTGGCAAGTCACTGACAATAATGCGGGTGACTTCAAAGTCCAGACGAGGTGCACATTGCAAACAAAATGAAGTGGATTGTTTTTTTTTTCAACATATATCAGACTCTGGTTACAATGCAATGATGCAAATCAAAGTAGAATCTCTGGGGGATGACGCAAACAGGAACAATAGCTGAAGCTTTGATGTTATGGCTTCTTTTGTACAAACGGCAGAAGCCATGGAATCATGAGAGAAAGGGCCACAGGGGGGGCAGTGTGGGGTGTTGCACCACTTGCATGAAAGCTGTGATCTGTGGGTAAAAATTTTATTGGAGCATTCCTCTCTCCATGCAGAATTCTTGTATGCTGGGCAGCATCAGAAGATAGCAACCACAGGCAATATGATATCTAAAACTTTGGATTTCTTAACTTTGTTAGTAGCCGCAATATGTGAGCTGAGCAGAAAATGATCTCTGCCTTCAACAGTGAAATGCAATTTATGTATATTGTTCCTATGTTATTAAAAGAGCAAATTCTCGCACTCTCACAACTGAGTGCTGAGATATGATTTTTGTTACATCTTGTAACAGGAATGACAGACTCTCAGGGGAAAAAGGAAACGTTCCTAATAAGCCATCAATTGGAGGTGCTAAAACAAGAAGATTCTTATTCAATCACACATGCAAAGAATCAAGTGTCAGATACGAAATTTGGAGAGAAATTGTTCAAGCCACACGAACTTTGGAAGGAAGTAATCGAGTGGAAAAGAGACAAGTGTGGACCAACTTAGACAAACTCATAGGTGTTATCAGGAAAGAAAACCTATCATCAGAAGATATGAGGACTTTGCAAAATCATTGCACCACATTTGTTAAATCTGTACATGACTGTCGGGGAAAAGACAGCGTTACTCATTACATGGTGCTAATCTATATCATTATCTGGTACTTTTCTCATTCAGTCTTATATTTTTTTCTACTGATGTAACTAATCAAAACTATTGTTTGCAGCACATCCTTCTTCATCATGCAACTTATTTTGCAAAGGAATATGGGAGCTTAAGTATCTGGTCATCACAAGGCATGGAAAAATCTCATTGGCAAGCAAGGGAAGCATTTCATAGAGCAACAAATCATGGAGCACACAATTCAAGAAATAAATATTTAATTCAACTTTTTCAGTGGTTTTACAGAAGAGCACAATTTAGATATCAAGCCAAAAACTCGCCAAGTATTACGATATTTCGAAAGGCATTCAACTTCATTACAAAAGAGAGATTCTTGTAATATATCAAAAATCTATTACAGAAAATTATTTATTATCATTATCATCCTCTTCAAAATTCAGACGGATGGTATTGTCATGAAAGAATAATCTCCTTTCATATGGATCCAAAAATTTTAAATTTTTCCTCTTGCTCATATCAATGTAACCCGAATAAAGGGCCATTGCAAATGATCTTTTCGTAGTCTCATTGGGAGTATAACCCAATATCTTAATAGCCAAATTTCTCTTCACAGAAATTATTTTATATGTTTTTCTTGCGTACTTATGGCCTCCTAAACAAACTGATAATGATTTGTTGGCCATAATGACAATGGTTGCATATGGATTATAAGATGAATGATATATACAAATCTCATTATTTTGAAAGTTTTTCAAATAATGAGATAGAGAAACATCTTTTCTCCCGGCATCTATTTTCTCCCGACATCTTATACCAAAGGCATCCATTTCAATAGCATCATGTAAACGAGAAAAGAAAATAAATTTAGAATGATACATAACACTGCAAACTCAATAAGAAAACTGAACAATATCAATACCAATAAGAGATAAGAAAACTGAACAATATCAATACCAATATAATATCTACTTACTAGATCATAATCATCGTAATCAACGATGTTTGCTCTGCTGATGTCATGTCCTCCAATGGCCTCTACATTTTCGGAGGGGATATATCTAGCCCTAGGGAGATATCTTTTTTGAAATTTCAAAAATTCCTCCTCTGTAGGCAAAGTCTTTTCATAGGCTTTAGATTTTTCAATCATGGCCTCCAAGGCCTCATTGCCAGATTTCCAATTGCCATCTTTATCATAATCTCTCACTTTCAAGGTCATCATATGAGTAATCAACAATGTCAAAAAATTCTGATAAATTTTGAACAAAAATTGAGAGGATTTCATCCTCTCTCAAATTCAATACATCTTCTATATCATTAAATGAAATATAACATTCATTATTTATAAAATATAAAGGAACATCGAGTAGAGTTAATTGATGAACAGGAGATGCAGATGGAAGAGAATCAGAGAGGATTATAGAACAAGGGAGAGTTTTTTTATAATCTGAAGCCATAGAAACTTCAGCTTCAACACCTATATCAGTATCTGCATCAGTTACATCAACTGGAGCAGGTGCAGATGCTTCGATCAATGGAACAGTTGAAGATTCAACAGACTCATCATCTGGAATTTCAACATATATGTAGAACACAAAAGCCATTCCTTTGATTAGAAGGCGACATATTCTTTTGTGGATATCACAGTATATATTTCTTTTGAAATGGTCATGCAGGTTAGAGTACTTTCTATTGTGTTTGTGCTTAGAGGCTGGTTAGGAATGTACAAGGTCCTGAAAATGAACGAAACAAAAATTATCTATATCCAAAATAGGAGTACTAATAATCTGAGAAAAAATATCAAGATAAGAAATTAAATTATAACGATTCTCATAAACTAGCTTATCGATATCGAAGGGAGCAAAAAAAATACTAGCAAAATACTCTAATTTGTCATATGGAATGTCACTGGTATTAAAAAAATCCATAAGTTTGTCATCTGAGGCCATGGAAGAACTAGCCATATAGAATCCGATATCAGTTCAATGCGTCAGATACATATCGGTAGAGGAATAAAGCAAAGTGCGCACGCTGATCCGATATGGTAAGGCCGAGAATGAAATTTTTCAAAAAGCACTGGTCGGAAGTGGCTGATATCGATTCAACGCGCTTGAATGAATACGAGCATGCACAACAAGGGATGGCACACGTCGATTCGATATCGGGAGAATGAAGAAAAACAAGAAGGCTAGAGAGTTCAGAATAAAAGATTACGGAATCGAAATATAGAAAGTGGTGCACATATTTATAGCCAATTCCTGTTGATCACAACCATACATTTGTCAAATAACAAATTGTGATTTACAACCTATATTTATCCACCAATCAAAATGAGACTAATTTGTATCTACGTCGAAATACATTAACTAGTCTAGTACTAGATTCAACGAATCATCATTAGCCCTGTGCCAGAATACATTAAATAGACAATCACTAGCCTCCTAGAATAATCATTAAAAAAATTATAAACAATTGATTAAGGGATAATATTGAAAAACGTGAACGAGGAGAATTATTACAATTTCTTGCCCTATTTAAGCATTGTAAAGACGAAAATTTTTCTTTTGAGATAATGTTCATTCAGAACATTTTCATAAGTCTTTCATTATGCATTCTAGTATGATTTTTCTGTGTATGGGATATCGAATCAGCGCGCCTGACAAACGATGTATTTGCTGCATTTGGACTGAGCGCATCGAATCACTATTCCATGACCAAAATATTATCGAAATTTTTGAAACTATTGGACCCTATATGCATGATCAAAGCTTGATTCGGAAGACTCTTCATACTGGCCAAAGTTATGCAGAATCTATCGAATCAAGCTCTGATCACTCATATTGCGTCCAATATCGAATGAGCGACGAGAATACATACTATGGATGTCAAATGCTTTATATGTGTGTTGATTAGCTATCGAATGAATAATCTTGCCTTTGGAATTTTCCAAAATTATAATTATTGGATATAAGAAAGGTCTTATATTTAAAGCTTAACGTTGTCAATTTCAACATTAAATGGTAGAAGTGTGATTAATTGTAGATGTGACCATACTTTATTTGAAATTAGTTCTGGTTAATTCGATATGGACTAATCATTTTGATGACTGATGGATATTTAGATTGATTTGATTGACAAGCCTCTGAGTAATCATCATCGTAATACGAGGCACCATGTTTGCAAACCACCATGTCTGCAATCATTTCTGATTTTCTCTATATATACTGATCGACGACGCTAAAAATTTTTTGCTTATAGTTATTTGTATCCATGCGATATCGATTCAGTGCGTTTGAAAACAACTTCTTTCAATTCGTTCCTACTCGCTCGCGCCCATCTGCTACCAACTAACGGAATTGTTTAGCTCAGGTATCGTTTCGACGCGTCCGACCTGAGGTCTGATCCTGAAATCAACATTATCGCGCGCTAATCTGCTACTACACAATAATGGCGCGGACCAAGCAGACAGCACGAGGGCATTCAGGTGGAATACCAATTTCAGGTGCAGGTCAAGGAAATCCACAACCACCACCTCGTCCACCACCACCTCCTCCTAGGCCAAGGGGCAGAAGAAGAGACCCACCCTGCCTCAAGGATATTTGGAAGCTTCATAAGACAAATAATATTTTGATTCCAAAATCTCACATACAGAGGTCCATCAGGCAGGTGACAAGAAGTCTATCTGCAGATGTGAGATGGACGGTAACGGCAATTGAGGTGCTGCACACAGCATATGAGGATTTCCAGGTGAAATTTTTTTTTGATACTGTTGTTGCAGCTATCCATGCCAAGAGGGTGACCATTATGCCCAAGGATTTCAACAGTGTTCAGGCTTTGGGACACATATGACAAGTTTGCTGAATACTTTAGACTTGCTCTCTCCTCTCCTCCAAAACAAGATTCAAAGAGGAGAAAACGAAAGCAATCTCAACCAACCCGGCTTGTTATTCGTATACAGAGCGAGAGTGTTTCAAAGAAGAGGAGGTCTCTCGACCCTCCATCTAAAGCGAGGGATTTTTCCAAGCCATCTCCTCTTAATACTATTCTTTCTTCTAGGCATTCTCCTCCTAATTCTCTTCCTAAGTCTCCTTCTTCTCCTTCCACTCCATCTTTAACTTCTCCTGCTAAATCTTCCTCTCCTAACCAATCTCCACCTCCTAAATCTCCTCCTCTTCCTAAACCCGTAAATATTAGTTCCCCTCCTCCTGTTGTTGGAAGCGATTTAGATGATTTTGTTAGTGTAAAGGTAGAATCAATTTTGAATGACAATTCTTTATGTGGTTTATCAGTGTTACTTCCGTCACCCCCTGCACTTGCCTTTGTAAATAGTTCTCAATATGTACTATATGACCAATTGTTAAACACGTATCTTAAAGGTTTAGGTCCTCGATACAGTTTTAGGATGTCGAAGACCAATGCTGGTCTCCCCCTTTCTAGTTTAGATACTGGTGAATTAGAAAGTAGGGATAAAATGCTAGGGGACAATGTAGGAGGTGGGGCAATTTAGTACTGGATGGAGTTCTTCCAGACCCCATTGATTATAGATGTTGCATTGTTTTCCCTTCAATTCATGGAAGTATTTGATTTTCCTGATTTCAAAAGTTTGCACGATGATATGCTCCAATACGTCAGACTGGGGACTCCGATTCTTGTGCTGCCATACATAACAAAGTAAGTGTCTATTTTTCATATTTTATTTTATTGAATTTTTCATATGAATTTTGATTTCACATTGATTCTCATAAATTTTTTGTTTTCTGATTTCAGTGATCATTTGGAGCTTATATATGTTTCCCTGTACGTCAATGATGAGGGTGTGTGTAATCCAGTTTGTTTGAAGATGACCTCTAATACACACACACACACACACACACACACACAAAATTTTCAGCACCCATATACAGAAAATATTGGAACTCTTTCCAGTACCAAATACAAAAGCATACTCGAAACTGAAAATGGTTGATGCAGAGGTATAAATTTTGCAATATCGGTTCAACGCGCCCTTGTAGTTATTGACTGGTTTATTTTCCCAACGTGCGTGCTGATCCGATATTCAGTCAAAAAATTTTGATATCAGTTCGACGCGCGCTTGTTTCCGTTGTAGATTTTATTCTTACATCCTGCGCGTTGATCCGATATCTCATAATATTCAAATTTGGATCTACAGTCCTCCCAACAGCTTGATTTCATCAACTGTGGTTGGTATACCGTATGCAATGCCAAACACTTTTTTAATTGGCTTGCATTACAAGATGGACTTCCAAATATGGAAGAGGTAATATTCGATTAATTACTTTTAATTGCGTTTTTGTTTTTTTTCATATACAAACTCCTATTAACTGATCTTTGATTAATTACATTTAACTATGTTTATGTTTTTTTTCAGTTTAAATGCCTGAAGGTCTCCCCAATGGAGATAATGCACTTCAGGCAGGAGACCATAAAGCTTGTGATCGAAAATTCATATCCAGTTGCAGTGGCCGAGTGTTCTCCACCCAAGCTACTTCCAACTGGAGAAATGGATTTACAGATCATAGATAGTTGATTCTGTTTAAATATTCGTCTCACTTGATGTGGATGAGACACATGTACAGAAAATTTTAATAGAAATATACTTACAGTTTTTCTATGGTTGTTCTTACTTGTTAATTTTTTTCTCATCAATTCAGGTTATGATTCATTCATCTTCAATTTCTACTGTTTTTCGACATGTTTGTTTCTCATTGCCTTGGTCTGCCGTGTCTTTACCATGGTCTTTTTTGGATAAGTTCAGAATGATGATCTGATCAAACCTTTGTCACAACCAATCCAAACATGCGACATTAGTTCACTTAGATTTGTTGCAGCAAAGCTTTGATCAGAGCATTATCTGAACATATCCAAATATGCCAAGACAAGGACAATACAGACCAAGACAATAAAGACCAAAAATACAACCGATATATACGAGACTTCAAAAAGGGCAAGCGTCGATTGTAGTGATCACTGGAGTTCAAGTGACTGAAGATCTCCCCAATGAAGATAGTGCATTTCCTGTAGGAGACAATGAATCTTGCTATCAAAAACTCATATTATCCAGTTGCAATTACATTGTGTTTTGCACCATGGAAATGGAGATCATAGAAATGAAAGAGCCTCATAGAAAAAGTGGTTCATATATTTTCAAAAATGATGTATACAAAAAATTGTATTACATAATACAAAATTCCATTGTTCATAATCTATGGACCTTCAATTTCAATGGATGTTCCAATGTCTTTGCAGTTTATATGCTCTTCTTGACTTACTCTTACCTACACAAGAGAAATTGTTTTAGTTATATATTTTATGAAACTGATTCACTTAGAAATAGAAAAAAAGAAATATTTTTATATGGCATAACGTACCTTTACACCATTCAATCGAAATTGATAATACTGAGTAGATCGAATTGCAACATGTCTAGTTCTGATCGAATGAGATTGAGACACCAATCTTCCTCGACCTCAACCATTTCACTGTTATCTGAAGTTGTTCTTGAGGGTTTATGTTGATTTTCACACATGTGGATTGTCCACTACATGTACTTGTGATCTCCTAAGGTGTGTAGATGCACCAAGATCAAGACTAGATTGAGATTCAAGATCTATCTTTGATTCTATGGCAAAAACACACTACTACATGCATTCAATCGATTCCAACTCTCACTCACACGTGTGGTAAGTATTCAAAAAATAATCTAAGTAAAAACAAGCTGCTCTCCTCGGGTAGAGAGAGAAAGAACATCATGAGCTCTCGGGTAGAGAGAGAAAGCTAGAAATCCAATAACTCACAAAATCCATGAAATCACCAAATCAATTAGATCCAAAATGAGGAGTACAATGATACTAGTAGATCCACGAGCTACCACTATGATTGACTATGATTGGACCATACTTTGTCACCTCTTGATCCTATTGGACCATTGATCCATGCACCTCTTAATTCTATTGGACTATATTCAAGCACACCTCAATTTCCTATTGGACCTCACAAGTTTCCACCTCTAGATCCTATTGGACCTCTTGGAATTCATCAAACAAAAGCTTTACACTTGTCTACACTCTAATTGGCACGTGTTTAGCCTCTTACTCTATTTTGGCTCAATAGTGGCATTACAAGTGGAAATGCATAATTTGGCATCTATGCCAAATTTATTTCTATCAACATCCTACACCTATATGCTTGATGTAAAAAACATAAGACACCTATATCTAACATAGATAATCTTTTTCAATTCTTCACACTCCTCCTAAAAAATTATCTATGAAGATTTGAGCATTGATCTTGATATAACTCCAAGATTAGATCTATGCTTGATGAAAGCACTTTTGCTCAAAGGCTTGGTGAGTAGATCGGCAATACAAGAGGACGAGTTGACATGCTCCAAATAGATTTCTCCTCCAATAATCTTTTCTCTCACAAAATGGTGTGCCACTTCTATGTGCTTGCTTCTTGCATGAAACATGGGATTATTGACAAGAGCTTGGGCCGAGATGTTATCACACTTGATCATTGGTAGATCATCCTCCTTGATGCACTTTAGCTCCATTAATAACCTCTTGACTCTTTGTGAGTGTGCTAAGGCCTTAAGGCTAGATGCTTCTCTATCCAAACCATTTTGGGGTGAAGCAATAACTTGTGCTAAGTATTTGTGCAATAGATTGCCAAACCAAGCCATTGGAAGAATCACACCATTTGAAGCTCTATTTGGAGAGAAGCCCAATCTAAAGGATCTCAAAGTTTTTGGATCCACTTGCTATGTACACCAATCCTTGGATTATAGAAAGAAGGATGATGAAACATTCATCAAAGGCATCTTTGTGGGATATGGTGAGAATAGCAAAGGTTATAGAGTCTTCAATCCCATCACTAGCAAGGTGATAGTGAGTAGGGATGTTATTTTTTATGAAGGACATGCTTGTGATTTGGATGATAATGCTACTAATCATTTTGATGCCAAGGATCTTGCTAGGATGGAGGAGGAGCTTCCAAGTGAAGAAGAACTTGAGGATCCACCTCAAGAAGCAAGAACTCCAAGAACTCCAAGAAGATCTACAAGGGCAAGATCCGAGCCATTGAGGCTCAGCTATGATGGTCAAGGTGATCAAAGGGAAGGCTCATCATCTTTCACATCTTACACCTTTCTTACTTCAATGTGAGATGAGCCAACATGCTATGAAGATGCTTGTAAGTCTAAAAGTTGGATGGATGCTATGCAAGTAGAGTATGATGCTCTTATTGAGAATCATACTTGGGATCTTGTTGATCTTCCTCAAGGGAAGAAACCTCTTGATTGCAAGTGGGTATTTAGATTGAATTCTAATCAAGATGAATCAATAAGCAAGCATAAAGCTAGACTTGTTGCCAAAGGCTTTTTACAAACCAAAGGCAATGATTATGATGAGACTTTTGCTCATGTGGCTAAGCTTGTTACTATCAGGTTGATCATTACTCTTGCTACAACCTTCAATTGGGAGCTATTCCAACTTGACTTCACAAATGCATTCCTCAATGGTTATTTGGAGGAAGAGATCTACATGAGGCAACCTGAGGGCTTCATCAAGGCAAAGCATGAAGGAAAGGTGTCTTTTTTGAAGAAGAGCCTTTATGGGCTCAAGCAAGCACCTAGAGCATGGTACTCTAGGCTAAACTCTTTTCTCGTTTCCATCAATTTTGTAATGAGTGCCTATGATCCATCATTGTATATAAGTTTTCATGATGGCATGATCATTATTCTTGTTTTGTATGTAGATGTCATTATCTTGAGTAAAAAAAAAAAAAAAATTGCACAGGTTAAAACCAAACATGAAAACAATAAGACCCTACCTTCATTATTGGAATAGAGGTTATTAGAGAATGTGATTTTAGCTTCATTTGTCAATCTAAATATGCTACATCCATCCTAGATAGATTTGGAATAAAAAATTGTAAAGGCATTGAGACACCAATGGAGCAACATGTAAGAGCATCTATTGGTTGTGATGAAGCATCCTTTGAGGACATCACATTATATAGAAGGCTTATTGGCTCCTTGATCTATTTAGCTATAACTAGACTTGATCTTAGTTACAGTGTTGGAAAGTTAAGCCAATTCATGCAAAGTCCTCTAGTTTCACATTGGAAGATGGCCAAAAGAGTTCTTAGATACATTTCATCCACTAAGAATTTTGGCATTTTGTATAGAGGAACTAATCTTGGCTTAAGAGCCTATAGTGACTCGGATTTTGTAGGTGACAAAGTGGATAGAAGATCAGCAATTACCTTTGCCACCTTTCTATGTGATGGAATAGTATCATGGCTTTCCAAAAAGCAAGATACCATCTCCCTATCTTCCACAGAATCCGAATACAAGGCCTTGACATCAACATGCAAGGAGGTCTTGTGGCTCAAAAGGCTATTGGTGGAGCTTCATGTCATGGAGGAGGAGATCACTATCATCTATTGTGACAACCAATCAACCCAATCACTTGCAACTAATCCTACATTCCATGCAAAGAGCAAACACATCAAAATTGCTCATCATTTCGTGAGGGAAAAAGTGCAAGCTAAAGAGATCAAGCTCCAACACGTGCCATCATCAAGTTGATTGGCTAATTTGTTTACTAAATATTTACCTAAAGATTCATTTGTCAAGCTTAGATCTTCAGTTGGAGTTATTGATAAAAGCATTGTGATCTCCAAGGCTAGATTTGAGGAGTGTGAAAAATTGCCTACATTGGCAAATCTAGCCATGTAGAATATTGTACATTTTGTCAATATTGTTTGTTGGTTACTTGAATGGCCAAAGTGCCACTTGTACATACACACCTAAAGTAGGTTACCACAAGTCAAGAGGAGTGGTTGTGTCCATTTGGTAGTGATTCCTACTTTGTAGAATCTAGACCATGATTTATGATGAGTACCTACCATGCACCTCCCAAGCATGACTCTTTGATCTAGGCTAGGGTTTTCACATTAGGGCAAGAAAGTGGAGTCTACTTCCTTATTACATGCTGGATTTTCACCTAACTTAGCAAAGGAAGTGTGTTTTACTATGTATTCCCATTCTCCACAGTGAGAAGATAGAAACTTTTTGGAGCCTCAAGGAGAAACTCGAGTTTCCTCTCATTGTATGGTGATTACTCTTGATTTGCAATGAAACCCAGCTTTGGCACTTTGTAAACACTGTCTACAGGCCGTACTATAGCCTTATTTCCACACGTGTGGAGTTGAATTATACTAATTGATCAATGCTTTGATTGTCTCTACTTGTTTCCTATCAAGCTGCTAAACTAGATCTTGTTTTCTGATGACTAGTTTCTGATAGATTGTTTAACAAGCATACAATCACCTTGTAGATCATTCAAAGATCCATTTATGGTCCTTAGTACTGTACTTTTCACAAAAACCCTTAAAAGCTATTTCTCTTTTGATTTAAACCTCTACTTCTTAGAAATTTCTTAAATACAAGATAATTGGATTGAGATTCATATAATTCCTTCCAGTGTAGAACTAGGTTCTGAAGGACTGTTAAAGTTATATGAATTTAAGCTCTCATTTCAATTTTGTGAATATAACTCAGAATCAATTGATGTTTTAGTTGATTGAGTGGAATTTTAACTTTCTGAACCCAAATGATTATCTCTATTTGATAATTGATTATTGAGAGCAATGTTTCTATCACTCGGGATAAGATATTTTTTAATTTTAGGTAAAAAGTCCGGTTTGTAATAGTATTGGATACTCATTACGGATTTTTTCAAATCTTTGATATCTTATACGTTGTCTCCTAGGAACTTTTTAATCGAAATTTTGGAATTTCTTTTAAAAGGGGGAGAAGAAAATAATAGGAATAAGACTTTACCAATTACATAGATTTCTTTTGTGGAATCTAGTTTGTGTGCATTGGTGGAACTATTTTGTGGAAATAGAGGAAATCTCTAGTGATTCTTTTGAATAATCTAGAACTAGAGTAGTTTTGTGAGTTTTGAGTTGTGAGATATTCATGAATATGGAAAGTAGTGGTAAAGATTAAATTAAGGTTCACTGATTGGTTTACCAAGTACCATCTAGTTATGGATTGGATCAGAGGAATAAAGCTTTCATCTTATCCTATGTCCGAAGATGTCAGCCCAATACTAGTTTGTGCACTAAGATCTGAAGTAGATTGAAGGAATCCTGTTGATAAAAGTATGATGGTCGAAAAACTTATGATGTGGAATTATTCACTTCTGAGATTTTCCAGATATGTTATTTACTCATGAGAAATAGAGCTGTTTAGTAACCGAGTTACAAGATTCTCAATGGAGATATGTGAGTAACATATGCAGATTTTGGAGGAATCTGCCAGATAATGACATATATGTTTATGTATTGGGTCATAGTGAGATTATTTTCATATGTGCACATTTAATCTTGTTTGGATCTACTATGTATTCCTGGTTACTAAGGTTATCTGGTGCACTTAACCTAGTCATTGAACATAGACATAGGATCACGTATTGTGTTGTGATAATTACTTGTACAATCATTCATTGAGATACTTCTTTCCCATAAGACCTTCTACTTTGAGCCATAGATCTGTTCTGATAGATTTATTGGTTAACTTAAAAGTGATTTGGATATGGATTTAAATGTGGTGGTGTATAGTACAATGGAACTTGAGTAGTTGATTTACTCCTATGGAAGTTAATTGGTAAAATGGACAGTGTGAAGAGTTTCACTAGAAACTGTTTGTTTTGTGTGTATTGCTTGTAAGGCACATAATTTTTTGAGTCATTTTGATTCACTTGGAGAATGTGTGCACAGGATACTGAATTCTCTATTTCTCAGTTGAGAAATAGACTTGATTCAGTAGTGATAGTATCCTTGTGAGATCAATTGCCGAATTTTAATGGTTCCAAGAATGGTAAACTGAATTTTTGGAATTCAACAGAACTTTGTAATCTCTAGATGTTGTTCAAGGAGATTGTATAAAGTTTATGATGTTAAAGACAAATATTATAATGGTCTCTAATTACTTTGTTGATTGTAGAATTTGGAACTGATAATTTATTTAAGAATCGATTTGGAAGAATATTTCTATAATCCTGTGATTTTTCTTGTGGAAAAGATTTCAAAATGGCTCTTACAACTCCCAATATCTCTTAATGATTAAGTATGGTTTTGGAATCCTCTAAATTATGATTGACAAATCATAAATTGATACTTAAAGGTCATTTGAAGATTATAAAAAAATGTGAGGATTCTTAAGATAATGAGTAATTCTTGATCAATTGGATGAGTCGAGGATTTAGATCTGTTGGTTGAACTCTAAATTTCTTTACTCCAACACATACTTGAGATTGTGTGGATCTCACAAGCATTTTTATTAAGTATTTGCATACTTATGAGGAATTTGCTTATTTTTTGGATTGTAGTCTATATCTCCAGATTTATAGGAGACGGATAAATCTATTAAGATACGGATAGTTGTTGATTTTTTGCATATAATGCTAGAAATGGGGCTATTAACTTATTAGAGTAACTATAGTACTCTAATTTGAGTTATATTTGTCTGAGACATAATGGATTTCCTAGAGATTTTAGATGATTGAATTGTGATATTTTAGAATATTTGGATATTATAAGAATATTGGTACCAAAAAGCATTATTTTTTGTAGGATATTGAAATGGAATTTCTTTAGTTTTTGGATTTGATATCTGAAATGAAGTAAATCACCAGATTTTTCATGTAATTGGGATTACATAAAGGTGATGAATTTTGGATAAGATCAACCCATTTGGAAGAATTATATCTTAGTGTATCTTTGGAAATTTGAGTAGTGTTCATTGAGTAGAGGCAAGCAATTTTTAAATTGTTGTATTTTTTAGTACTTATTCAGATGGAAAGATCAAACTAAGAATATTGATTCATGGGAAAGATTTGAAAGCTTAAGGAATAGTTTCATGTATTTTTTTTCCTGTTTTGAGGACTGAACCTATTTGAGAGAGGAAGAATGTTACAGCCATATTTGGTTAAGGACCTAGAATAGTCCTAATATGGTAGGCCGGCCCTCCAGTGTTCGAGATTATTGGTCATGCCTAGATTTTATTCCACATCGAGGCCTGTTGGTGACTAATGACCTTGAGAGGACCCAGACACTCTAATTGAGACATATGGAGTAGTGCATGTATATGTGATTGATATAGGCAAGAGGTATGCATGAAGAGCTGTGATCTATTTATAGTTGACCTGCATGGAGATTGCATGGATTCATGCATAGGATCCTACTCTCTATATATTGAGGTAGTGATTATTCCGTCGATGACTTTGGTCTAGGTCAGTTGAGCTCTTATCCTCTTGTTGTCACATGGTATGGCTTGGGGGCTAGATCCGGGAGGATTCTCCAGGAGGGATCTGGGATTGGTTGGGTGGTTTTGCTCCACTGTCTCTCTTGTGTTTTCCTATCCTCATCTTGGGAGTTTGTTCTCTAGTGATCTTTACAAGCAACATCTCAGATTTAATGATATGTTAAATCTGAAGCACATTAAGGGGGAGTATTAGATTTCTTATGCTCAGCCTTAACAAATCGTCAAGTAATGAGTATCCTGAAAACAGCAGAAGCATGACAACATATTTTGGACCTTCACATTTTTTCAAACTTCGTTTTTAAAACATTTTTGTTTTAAGACATTGTCGTCTTTTTTTTGCCTTTTAGCACCTTAGGGATTTTTGTGCCTTAATCATTTTTTAGGCACCTTCATCTTTTTTGAATTTTTTGCACTTTTGTGAAAAAGGCAAAACAATGACCAAATTCCATTTTGGACTTGCCTTAAACCATTTAAAAGCACCTTCGAATTTTTTGAGTTTCTCAATAGTGACGGACCGACGTTGCCAACTTATCATCAACCCTAAAAATAGCTAGATCTCCAAATATCTTAAGGGCGGTTACCAACTTTGTACATATACAAAGATTGGCGTAAATAGAATTCAATGCTCGTAAGATATTTTTTGAAGACACTTGTAAATATATATACTAACTAAATCAAGTTATGCAGGATTTAATGAAAGTGTTAAGTTTTATCATTATCAGAGTTATCTGTAGCCAGCGTTATCACGCTCAACAAGTTGAACTTATTACTTCAAGCCATTGTACTCACTGCTAATATTAATCAGAGTGCAATTTTTGTCTCACTGCTGTATTATTCATTTGAATATTCTATGTGAATCATTCTTCTTGAATATTTCTGTTGCTAACTGTTGCATTTCCGTTCCTACATGCCTACTCTCAAAGTTTTGAGCTTCCGTTGTTGGTCATCCCCACGTTTTACGACATCTTTTCCTCTCGAAAGAGTCCATTTTTGTGCAATGCATGGTGAATTACGAATACTGGACAATTTATTATTTTTGCATTGTTGTTACGCATGGAACATGTAGCCCAAATCAAGAGAAGATGTTAGCATTAGAAATCTAGAGATAATTCTATCTGATATGGGATTGCATCGGGGCCACGTGAGTCTTACCAAAGACGTTGAGATGAGTGGAAAAACGCAAGATGTTCCAGCAAAAGTTTCAATGGGTGGTGCAAAAGCGAGACACTTATTGTCAAATCATACTGCATGTGAAAGCAGTGTTGAATGGGAGTATTGGAAGAAAATATGTCAATGCACAACAAATATTGCTCAGATCCTCGCATGGCAAGTACACGTGCTAAGGTTTGGCAAGCATTTGATGCCTTGTCACAAATTATCAACAAAAAGATTGTGAGACATGAAGATCTGGATAGATACGCAAGAGAAGTCAAAACATTTACTGAATTGATGATTGATGCATGGGGAGAAATACACATAACTCACTATATGGTATGCGTGTCTCATATTTTTTACTTTCGTATTTATGTATTTATAAAGATTTAAACTAATACAAATTTTCTATGAACAACACATCTTCTATGCTCATGGACCTTGGTTTATGAAAACCTACGGATCATTAGCTATTTGGAATACGCAAGACATGGAAAAGAGTCATTACAGGGAAAAGGCTGCATATTTCAAAAATTCACGCCATGGCGGAGGAAAGGGTCTTAGAATGCATTGGTTGAGATATTCCATTGGGTTTTACAGAGGAGTTTTGGGCCGAGGACACTTTCAAAACACAAGAACTGAAGAGTTGAGTTCAATGATCTCCAATTCAAATTCAGTTAGAAAGACGGCATGGCAATCCTCTAATGCTAAAACAAGGCATCAAGAATGGAGGATGTCTAGAGTCCGAGTTGGAAAGAGATGGATGCCAAGGACACCAACATCCAATGTTTTGGAAAACAACGCTAGAGAAGCTACGGAAATTGATGAGATGGAATAGAAGCAATTTATGTTGGATTGTAATTTGAATATTCCTTTGTGATAAATATTACTGACAAATTGGATTGTTGTTATAAATAAAAATTGTTTTATTTCGTTTTATAATAATATCTAGTTTTGGAAACACGTCCCTGTATACAAGAGTGGAGTTTTTCATTTTGTTGTCACTTCTTGTTTTGTTGAAATTTGTTTCCTCGTAATTTAGCTTGTCTTGTTCAATTAGACTACTAGTTTGTTGGTAAATTAGTGTTCTTAGTTGCATCACAATGTCATCCTCTAAAATAGAGTTGGCCAACCTGCTAGCCCCCACACAGTTTTTAGGTCAGTTAGATCGTATTTATTGTATGTTCACTAGAAGAATAGACACGCTTGCCACTTTATGGCTAATACGGATGCATTCACGTATGTGAGTGAGTATATAGATGAAACTTTGAAGCCTTATGCCATACAAATTGCCGACTCAGCTATCATGTGGATTTCATATAACTTGCTTAGTTATATATGGAAAGGAGATAGACCCTTTATCGCTCGTCTCAACATATTTATTAGTCACTTGGATAACGATCATTACTTGGAGCTGACCAAGGATCAGCTGAAAACTTTTGATCTTAAAAGTGTAGGAAGGAAGTTTCTATCCGGTGAGATTACTGTTATTTTTTTTGCTTGATGAGTTTCCAGCGACTATGGCCCGCAACGAACACAATCCTAGTGAGCAGGTGAACGAGATGCACGACCTGGGTGAAGAGGAAGATTTATCTGCAGAGCACGCAGTAGTCTTGGATGCGCAAGAGGCAACAGGTGCATCCACATCAGCGGAGTCAGAAGATACAGATGAGTTTGATGATATTGTGCTTCGAATCCATGGCCTTGCTCCAATCATCATTGATGGGCAAGAGTATTTGTTCATGCATGACTTGCAACATATTCTCGGCTTGCGAGAAGATGAGATGCTGGCAGCATTGGTAAATTTGCAGAATGGCAATTCCACTTTCGACCACACCCAGCCCGACGACACATATGAGAAGCTGATCGGCCATGACACGAACACCATCGAGCAAGCACTGGCAAGAGTGCTTTGTCAATTGAAAATGCTTCAACCACCACCAGTTCAAATGAGGCCATTCGAGGTACTCGAAAGAAAAACTGCTGACGTGAAGTAACCGAAGACATTGACGAAGGGACTGAGGCAAGTCTGACCCAACAATTCAACTTGTGTATTTTGTTATGTTTGTTTGTCTTCATTATACTCATTTTGCAATAATTTGAACCAAATGCAGGACGTAGTGGAGCTTGATGCATTTGCTATGCGAAGGGGTGGCGTTCGGGAGAAAGTTGAAGCAGGAACTCTGGATAGGTCTATGGCCCACACATTGAAAACTTGCCCAACAACTTTATTTTCTGCTTCAGCAACTAGTACAGTCCAGATGGACCGACAGAGCTTCTTAAATGCAAAGCACTCTCTAAGCACATTGGTGAGGTGGAGTTGTCACCGTCAGCGCCAAAGGCTTACCGTGTCCTCCGAAAAGTCGTTTTGAAATGATTTTTGCCTTGGATTCGAGACCCGGCTCATTCTTTTGGGCTTAATTGGCCCTTATGAGACTGAGAGTGATGCTCCTAAATTAGAAAAGCAATCAGAGAAGCTGAAGTCCTCTTTGAAGGAAATGGACCGAATGTGAATAAAGATTTTGTCGTTTTTTTCTTGTGGACTCTCCTAATTATCTCTTGTAATTATATGATGTGCTTATTGTTTGAATTTAGAATTTGATTTTTTTTTTCTCTAATAAATTTTTTTTTGGTCTTTTTCGTGGCGTGAAGCCACTTGATCAAGTTTTTGGTATAAATTGTGAAGAATTGAAAAAGATTATCTATGTTAGATATAGGGGTCTTATGTTTTTTACATCAAGCATCTAGGTGTAGGATGTTGATAGGAATAAATTTGGCATAGATGGCAAATTATGCATTTCCACTTGTAATGCCACTATTGAGCCAAAATAGAGTAAGAAGCTAAACGCGTGCCAATTAGAGTGTAGACAAGTGTAAAGCTTTTGTTTGATGAATTCCAAGAGGTCCAATAGGATTTAGAGGTGGAAACTTGTGAGGTCCAATAGGAAATTGAGGTGTGCTTGAATATAGTCCAATAGAATTAAGTGGTGCATGGATCAATGGTCCAATAGGATCAAGAGGTGACAAAGTATGGTCCAATCATAGTTAAGCATAGTGGTAGCTCGTGGATCTACTAGTATCATTGTACTCCTCATTTTGGATCTAATTGATTTGGTGATTTCATGGATTTTGTGAGTTATTGGATTTCTAGATTTCTCTCTCTACCCGAGAGCTCATGATGCTTTTTCTCTCTCTACTCAAGAAGAGCAACTTGTTTTTACTTAGATTATTTTTTAAATACTTCCCACACGTGTGAGTGAGAGTTGGAAGTGATTGAATGCATTTAGTAGTGTGTTTTTGCCATAGAATCAAAGATAGATCTTGAATCTCAATCTACTCTTGATCTTGGTGCATCTACACACCTTAGGAGATCACAAGTACATGTAGTGGACAATCCACACGTGTAAAATTCAACATGGTATCAGAGCCTACCTAAGGTTACCATGCATTTTGATCCATCTAAGTGAAATTTTTTTTCATCAATCTTGAGCTAGAAGCTGTCAAGGACCATTTTCCTAGCTATCTTGTTCAATCTTGGATCAAAAGAGATCAAAAGGACATTGATTGGGTCTGACCTGGTACTGTACGGAATCAGGTGTTTAGACACGTGTGAGGAACATCCAATTTCAGTTTGGAAGTTCTCTCTCACGCTTGATCCATTTATCTTGCTTGATAGCTTGTTTTGAAGCTAATTTTGTCTAGTTTCTGATGCAATCAGTTTCATTCCATTTGGTTGTGCCAATCAAAAGTTATAAGCTTTTGAAGAGGGTTAGATAGGGCACCTAGACCTGGGTGGACACATTTGGTTTGGTCAAGAGATTGCTTGTTTGATCCAAAATCACAGTTGAATGCTTACCAATCTCATCTATATGTGATCTAGGCACTGTTTTGAGATCTTAGCCATTTTGTTTCATGCAATATCATTGTATTTGAGTCAAATTTGGTTTCTTAATGTATTTCACACGTGCTAAGAGTGTTTGATCCTAACTTTGCCTATACTCCATCATTTGATGTGAAATAGATCTTGTTTTAGAGAGATTTGTGTAGCTAGTGAGAATCAATTCACAAATAGTTGCAAGATCTTTCATAGGAGGAGATAGTACTCTATTATTGGATCCTATTGAGAGTGTGTAGCAACATTTATTGTTCATCATTTGAGTTTTCTTCACTTCAAATGTCTTCAATGGGTTCATCCTTGTTGGAACCAAGTGAAGATTGACCACTTCAAATTATTCAATTTGGAAAATGAGGACGGAGTCCATCTTGATCCTTCAAGACGTGATGGACATAGTTCTTGGCCTTGAAGAAGAACCACAAGTTCTTCAAGAGGTTCAAAAATACAAAAAGAGAGCTAGGATGGCTCTCCACTACATTAAGATGAATGTCTGTAATGAGATATTGAGGGAGATAGGTACTTGTACAACAACCAAAGAAGCTTGGGATTGTCTCAAGACTATCTATGAGGCTAAGAATACCTCTAGGCTTCTCACTCTTAGGAATCAAATATTTCAAAGTAGCCAAAAGAGTGATGAGAGTGCATCTAGTTATGTTTTGAGAATGAAAGATATTTATAGAGAACTTGCTTGTTTTGGTGATTCCATCAATCAAAATGAGCTAGTTCAAGTCATTCTCAATGGCTTGAGAAGTGAATTTGATAACCTTGTCCAATCCTATGCCATTAAGGAGGAGCTAGCAAGTTTGTAGGCTCTCCAAAGTGTGCTAATTTCAGAAGAATCAAGACAAGAGTACAAGCTCTTGAGGATGGACAAGCTTTCTCTCACTCATAATGATGGCAATTCTCTCTTTGCCAAGGATAAGCACAAAGGGAGGAGCAAGAACCAACATCAACAATCCTCAAGCAAGGACAAAGTCATATCCCAAGACAAAGATGAGGAGGAAGATGATTTCTCGAATGCTTCATCATCCAAGCTCAAGAAGAAGAAGATCAAGTGCTTTTATTGTGGCAAGAAAGGTCATTATGCCACCAATTGCTTCAAGAAGAAGAATCAACTCAAGCAAGCCAACATCACCAATGAGAAGGAAGACACTATTGCAAGTGATGGAGAGGGATCTCTTATGGTCTCTAGTTTCTCATCTACTCCTTTCAAGAAGGACGGCCTATGGTATATTGATAGTGGAGCCTCTTCACATATGTGTAGCTCCAAGGACTCTTTTTCTTCTATTGCACCTTATGATGGAGTCAAGAAATCAATATACACTGCAAATGATTTTGAATGTCTTATTGAAGGCATAGGGAACATTCCCTTGAAGCTTGCATCCTCTAAAGTTCTTTCTCTCTCTAAAGTTCTTTATGTACCTAAGCTTACCAAGAATCTTATTAGTGTTGGCCAATTGCTTGATAATGGCCTTGATGTAAAATTCAATGTTGATACTTGCACTATCAAGAAGAATGATGAGATACTTGCATTAGGATCTAGATCTGGTGGCATCTATAAACTAGATCCAAATGAGTATGTGAATGCTTGTAATGTTGCTCTTGTGAACAAGCTCTCTATGGAGGAATTATGGCATAAGAGGTTGGGACATCCCAACTACAAATCCATGCTCTCTATGATCAAAGAAGCCAAAGCTATTGGCTTTCCAAAGTCACTCTCCAAGAAGATCAAGCCTTGTGAGGCTCGTGCTAGTGCTAAATCTCACAAAAAGCCAGTTACAAGATCTTCTATCAAAAGCAAGCATCCTTTGGAGTTAATCCACTCGGATGTGCATTTCTCATCAACTACAAGCAAGGGAGGAGCCACTTGTTTTGTTACTTTCATTGATGATTACACAAGATTCACTTGGATATATCTTCTTGCTTCTAAATCTATGGTGTTTGATCATTTCCTTATTTTCAAAGATTATGTAGAGAAGCAATTCTCATTCAAGATTAAAGCTCTTAGAAATGATGGAGGTGGTGAATATATCTCCAATAAATTTCAAGGTTTTTGTGAGCTTGAAGGCATTAAGAGAGTTCTCTCTTGTGCCTACTCTCCATCTCAAAATGGAGTGGCCGAGAGAAAGAATAGATCTCTATGTGAATGTGCAAAATCTATGAGAATTGAGGCATCTTTGCCCAAAGTTTTTTGGGGAGAAGCCATTAATTGTGCAAATTATCTTTTCAATAGGCTCCCACATATAGCTCTTGGAGGAAAGTCACCATAAGAAATCTTATTTTTGAAGAAGCCTAAGGTTGATCACCTTAGAATTTTTGGATGCTTATGCTTTGTCCATATTCCCTTGGAAACAAGGAAGAAGGAAGATCCTAGTGCATGCAAAGGGATCATGGTTGGATACTCATCCACCAAGAAGGCCTATAGAGTCTTTATACTCTCTACTTCTCAAGTTATTGAAAATAGAGATGTTGTCTTTCATGAAGATCAACACTCATCTTTTGAAGAGGCCGAGATCAAGAAATCTATGGATGCATCATCAATTATTGATTTTGAAGACAATCATGAGGAACATAAAGAACATTATCAAGATTCATCCTTTTGGATGATTTCACCTACAAGGGAACTGTTCCTATTCCACTTATCTTACATTCTTGACTACTTGCAGTATAGATTGATCTATGTAAATCATTGTAAGAAAGTAAAGTGGAGAATATATCCTTTTGATATGTCATTTGGGAACTAGCCCCACTATCAATCCACCAAGAATCATTGGTGTTGCTCTTGGATGATGGTGGTTTGTTGGAAACCATCAACGATGACTCTTCATCCTCCTCCTCCTCCTGATGTGCAATGTTGCTTTGTTTTCTCTCTTGTGCCTTCTTCTTCTTGAGACATTCTGATGCAAAATGTCCTTTCTTTCCACAGAAAAAACATTTGTACTTGGACTTGTCTTTGATTTTGCCCTTTGAGCTTGAAGTCTCATCCTCCTCCTTGGTCTCCTTGAAGTGCTTCTTCTTGCCATTGGTCTTCTTCTTGCCTTTGAATGAGAAATTATCTTTCTCATCACCATCCTGTAGAGAAATAGCATTCATTCTTGCATTGGTATGCATCATCCTACACTCTTCAGCCACTAATACACTGTGTAGCTTTTCTATAGTAGGCAAAGTGTCTTGGATTGCAAAGCTTTGGACCAAATTTGTAAAGCCACTCCCTAGACCATTGAGGACAATCTGAACAACCTCACTATCTTGAATCTTCTCTCCAATGGAAGCTAACTCCCTATTGAGAGACTTGATTCTTAGCACATAATCATGTGCACTCTCATCACTCCTCTTCATGCTTTGTAGAATTTGATTCCTAAGCATGAGAACCCTCGAAGTGTTACTACACTCTTAGATAGATTTCAAAGATTTCCAAGCCTCTTTAGCACTCTTACATGATGATACTTCCCTTAAAAGATGATTGCTTACATTCATCTTAATACAGTGAAGTGCAAGCCTGGACCTCTTCTTGTATCTCACTAATTCCCTAGAGGTTCATCTTCATCATCTATTAGAAACTCATAAAGATACTGGAGCACCATTAGTGACTCCATCCTCACTTTCCAAATAGCATAATTGGTAGAATTTAACCTCTCACTAGCTTCTAGAAGGTAGGCTCCCACTGATCCCATCTTACTAGCAAGATTCTACACACAAGATATAGATTTGTTTGAACCTGAAACTCACAGAGGTTTCTAACTTGGAGTGTTTCACTCAAATGTTGACTTTTAATCCAACAGATGGACTTGTAATTACAGTTCTATCACTCCCTCACAAAGTTAGAATGAAGATGAGATGAGATGAAAACTACTCAAGCAAATCTTGCCAATCCTGGCTATTCTTGGACAAAAACTGACTCTATCTCTCTCATTCACTTTGATGTACTTTCAAGACCTGGTTTCCACTTTAAGAAGGTCTAAAATCAGCCTAGATTAATTAGTTTTTATGAAACAAATTCAAAACTAATCAATGGCAAGTGATCTTGTAGCTTATCCTAGGATTTGCACCAGAAATTACATCAAACTGATACTAGATGAATTTTCTGTGATCCAATGAATATGGGTTATGAAATGATGTTTCAGAGATGCCCACATGTGTGAACAGTATGGATTTTGATCCTGAAAAAGTTTGGGATCAAATTCCCTCACCAAAACCTGGATACTAGCTCGCCCTTCCAATACTAGCTTTTTGCACCAAAACTTGCTAAAACTGGATTAGATTTTGACACTGATCAATAGCCTTGTACTTGGCTCTGATACCATGTGAAAAGTATAGTACTAAGGACCATAAATCGATCTTTGAATGATCCACAAGGTGATTGTATGCTTGTCAAACAATCTATCAGAAACTAGTCATCAGAAAACAAGATCTAGTTTAGCAGCTTGATAGGAAACAAGTAGAGACAATCAAAGCATTAATCAATAAGTGTAATCCAACTCCACACGTGTGGAAATAAGGCTGTAGTACGGCCTGTAGACAGTGTTTACAAAGTGCCAAAGCTGGATTTCATTGGAAATCAAGAGTAATCATCATACAATGAGAGGAAACTCGAGTTTCTCCTTGAGGCTCCAAAAAGTTTCTATCTTCTCACTATGGAGAATGGGAATACATAGTAAAACATACTTCCTTTGCTAAGTTAGGTGAAAATCCAGCATGTAATAAGGAAGTAGACTCCACTTTCTTGACCTAATGTGAAAACCCTAGCCTAGATCCAAGAGTCATGCTTGGTAGGTGCATGGTAGGTACAAATCTCATCATAAATCATGGTCTAGATCCTACAAAGTAGGAATCACTACCAAATGGACACAACCACTCCTCTTGACTCGTGGTAACCTACTTTAGGTGTGTATGTACAAGTGGCACTTTGGTCATTCAAGTGACCAACAAACAATATTGACAAAATGTACAATATTCTAGATTGCTAGATTTGCCAATGTAGGCAATTTTTCACAGTTTCTGATTTGGAATTTATGAGATACCATTGAGGGATCCGGATCTATATCTCATAGCCTCTCCAAATACTCTAAAAAAAATTAACCAATGGTTTCAATTGTTAGCATTATCAATAATGTAAATACTACCCACTGGTCTACGAATCATTCTCACACAATAATTCTCCCTTTGAAATCTCTGACATCCCATACCATCAGTTTTCTCTCGAAGCAAGTCTTTTGCATTTAGATCCGATCATCAGAAAATTAAAAAGACTATCTGACCATCCTATATCCAGTATAGGGTCCAATCTTTAACCATTTCCAGAAAAATACCTGCAACTATTGAATTTTCCATGTCCTTAAGTTTTCACAGTAGACGACAATATCATCTAAGAACACCACTAGGCATTGACCCCGGTATGGATGAGAAACCTCGTTCATATACAGTTGAAATAACCCAAGGTTAGCCTTCAAAACCAAAAGGAAAAATTCAAAATAGTTGAAGTATATATCAATAGATATCCAATATCTATATCCAAAATGGTACAAGGAATTTAGTTCCTTCAAGAAGATCTTTAACCGCATTATTTAATAATCTAGAGATCTTATATATGCACGTTCGATGTGTTGTCCATTTTCATAGGTTCTGCTCAACGTTGTCAACTGGTCGGAATAGAGGGGATGAGAAACACAGACGCCGTTCAGAGAAAATGCACAGTTTCATGGAAAATTGCCAAACTAGGTCATTTCCATTGCCCCAAAAGCGTCTTACTTGGGACGGTACTTGTTGGGACGAATAATTCTTTTGATCGAACAATGTCGGAATTGGGCATGAATGGCTCCATCGGGTCTGTATCGGGTTTGCGAACCTATGGCCAACCCCCATCTCGAAATTTGGAGATTTCTACCAGTTCACTAACCCGATGGGTTCTTTGTCCTGATTGTTGAATTTCACACGTGTGGATTGTCCACTACATGTGTGTTTCCGAGCTGTAAACTGATCGTGTGAACGTATCGCGAAAGGTTGTGACGGACAATGCGTCCAACTGCCGCAGTATGGGGGAGCTTCTTATGGCAGAGTACACCCCTTCATTGTGTGGACTCCATGTGTCGCACACTCACTGGACCTCCTCCTGCATTCCATCGGGCGCCTGCCTTGGGTCAGTGAGATTCTCACGAGGGCACTTGCGGTTGTGGACTTCGTCACACGCAAGCGCCGCATGTGTAGATGCACCAAGATCAAGACTAGATTGAGATTCAAGATCTATCTTTGATTCTATGGCAAAAACACACTACTACATGCATTCAATCACTTCCAACTCTCACTCACATGTGTGGGAAGTATTTAAAAAAATATCTAAGTAAAAACAAGTTGCTCTCCTTGGGTAGAGAGAGAAAAAGCATCATGAGCTCTCGGGTAGAGAGAGAAATCTAGAAATCCAATAACTCACAAAATCCATAAAATCACCAAATCAATTAGATCCAAAATGAGGAGTACAATGATACTAGTAGATCCACGAGCTACCACTATGCTTAACTATGATTGGACCATACTTTGTCACCTCTTGATCCTATTGGACCATTGATCCATGCACCTCTTAATTCTATTGGACTATATTCAAGCACACCTCAATTTCCTATTGGACCTCACAAGTTTCCACCTCTAAATCCTATTGGACCTCTTGGAATTCATCAAACAAAAGCTTTACACTTGTCTACACTCTAATTGGCACGTGTTTAGCCTCTTACTCTATTTTGGCTCAATAGTAGCTTACAAGTGGAAATGCATAATTTGCCATCTATGCCAAATTTATTCCTATCAACATCCTACACCTAGATGCTTGATGTAAAAAACATAAGACACCTATATCTAACATAGATAATCTTTTTCAATTCTTCACACTCCTCCTAAAAAATTATCTATGAAGATTTGAGCATTGATCTTGATATAACTCCAAGATTAGATCTATGCTTGATGAAAGCACTTTTGCTCAAAGGCTTGGTGAGTAGATCGGCAATACAAGAGGACGAGTTGACATGCTCCAAATAGATTTCTCCTCCAATAAGCTTTTCTCTCACAAAATGGTGTGCCACTTCTATGTGCTTGCTTCTTGCATGAAATATGGGATTATTGGCAAGAGCTTGGGCCGAGATGTTATCACACTTGATCATTGGTAGATCATCCTCCTTGATGCACTTTAGCTCCATTAATAACCTCTTGATCCAAAGCACTTCTTTGGTAGTTGTAGTGAGTGCTTTGTACTCGGCCTCACATGAAGAGAGAGATATAGTATCTTGCTTTTTGGAAAGCCAAGATATTAGATTGCCTCCAAGAAAGATAGTGTATGCACTAATAGACTTTCGATCCATCTTGTCACTTGCAAAGTCCAAATCCGAATAGCCAATAATGGATAGATCTTCACTTTTATAGAGTAGACCATAATCACAAGATGAAGATACATATCTTAGAATCCTCTTGGCTATCTTCCAATGATGGATCTTAGGATCTTGCATAAATTGACTCAATTTGTGCACACAAAATCCTAGATCGGGCCTAGTAATGGTAAGCCAAATCAAGGAGCCTACAAGACTCCTAAAAAGTGTGATGTCCTCAAAGGATCTTTCATCACCTTTATTAGGATCTTTTACAATTTTCTCCATTGGAGTATCTATGCTCTTAGAATTTTCCATATGGAATTTTTTCAACATAGAGTGAGTATATCTAGATTGGCATATAAAGACATGATTCTCATAAAAAATCAATTTCTAGGCCTAGGATGTAATGCATCTCTCCTAGATCTTGCATTTTAAACTCACATCCAAGTGCTAGCTTGGTTTCATCAACTAGCTTGATACAACTTCCACAAAGAATAATGTCATCAACATAAATTAGAAGAATGACAATATTGCTATCAAAAAACTTTAGATACATGGAAGGATCATAGTCACTAAGAGTAAATCCTAGTGAGATAAGAAAAGAATCAAGTCTTGAATACCATGATCTTGGTGCTTGCTTGGTGCATAAAGACTTTTGAAGAGCAAACACACTTTGGACTCATCCTTGATGAATCCTTGAGGTTGTTCCATATAGATCTCCTCCTCAAGATAACCATTTAGAAAAGCATTGGATACATCTAATTGGAACACCTTCCACTTGAAAAAACAAGAAAGAGAAATAAGAATTCTTATTGTCACCGTCTTTGCAACGGTGCAAAGGTCTCCTCATAATCACGACCATGGATTTGAGCAAATCCTTTGGCACATAATCTTGCTTTATGCTTGCTGATGGTGCCATCATGATTGAACTTGATTCGAAATACCCACTTGCAACCAATCCCATGCTTGTTGGATGGAGGATCCACAAGCTCCCAAGTATTGTTGGTGATCAATGCATCATACTCTTGCCTCATCGCATCATACCACTCCTTGGTATTGAGTGCCTCTTGTACATTCTTTGGCTCTTCATGAGAGACATAAAAAACATAATTAGTGGAATCAAGATCCACTTGTTTGCCTTTGTCAACATATGAGAAACTCTTAGGCTCGGATCTATCTCTCATGGATCTTCTTGGTGAGAAAATCCAAGGAGAGTCTTCTTCAAATCTCGACCCCATCACATCATGATTGTCTTCAAAATCAATAATTGATGAAGCATCCATAGATTTCTTGATCTCGGCCTCTTCAAAAGATGAGTGTTGATCTTCATGAAAGAAAACATCTCTACTTTCAATAACTTGAGAAGTAGAGAGTATAAAGACTCTATAGGCCTTCTTGGTGGATGAGTATCCAACCATGATCCCTTTGCATGCACTAGGAGCTTCCTTCTTCCTTGTTTCCAAAGGAATATGGAGAAAGCATAAGCATCCAAAAACTCTAAGGTGATCAACCTTAGGCTTCTTCAAAAATAAGATTTCATATGGTGACTTTCCTCCAAGAGCTATATGTGGGAGCCTATTGCAAAGATAATTTGCACAATTAATGGCTTCTCCCCAAAAATCTTTGGGCAAAAATGCCTCAATTCTCATAGATTTTGCACATTCACATAGAGATCTATTCTTTCTCTCGGCCACTCCATTTTGAGATGGAGAGTAGGCACAAGAAAACTCTCTTTTAATGCCTTCCAGCCCACAAAAATCTTGAAATTTATTGGAGATATATTCACCACCTCCATCACTTCTAAGAGCTTTAATCTTGAATGAGAATTGCTTCTCTACATAAGCTTTGAAAATAATGAAAGGATCAAACACCATAGATTTAGAAGCAAGAAGATATATCCAAGTGAATCTTGTGTAATCATCAATGAAAGTAACAAAACAAGTGGCTCCTCCCTTGCTTGTAGTTGATGAGAAATGCACATCCGAGTGGATTAACTCCAAAGGATGCTTGCTTTTAATAGAAGATCTTGTAAATGGCTTTTTGTGAGATTTAGCAATAGCACGAGCCTCACAAGGCTTGATCTTCTTGGAGAGTGACTTTGGCAAGCCAATAGCTTTGGCTTCTTTGATCATAGAGAGCATGGATTTGTAGTTGAGATGTCCCAACCTCCTATGCCATAATTCCTCCATAGAGAGCTTGTTCACAAGAGCAACATTACAAGCATTCACATACTCATTTGGATCTAGTTTATAGATGCCACCAAATCTAGATCCTAATGCAAGTATCTCATCATTCTTCTTGATAGTGCAAGTATCAACGTTGAATTTTACATCAAGGCCATTATCAAGCAATTGGCCAACACTAATAAGATTCTTGGTAAGCTTAGGTAGATAAAGAACTTTAGAGAGAGAAATAACTTTAGAGGATGCAAGCTTCAAGGGAATGTTCCCTATGCCTTCAATAGGACATTCAAAATCATTTGCAGTGTATATTGATTTCTTGACTCCATCATAAGGTACAATAGAAGAAAAAGAGTCCTTGGAGCTACAAATATGTGAAGAGGCTCCACTATCAATATACCATAGGCCGTCCTTCTTGAAAAGAGTAGATGAGAAACTAGAGACCATAAGAGATCCCTCTCCATCACTTGCAATAGTGTCTTCCTTCTCATTGGTAATGTTGGCTTGCTTGAGTTGATTCTTCTTCTTGAAGCAATTGGTGGCATAATGACCTTTCTTGCCACAATAAAAGCACTTGATCTTCTTCTTCTTGAGCTTGGATGATGAAGCATTCGAGGAATCATCTTCCTCCTCATCTTTGTCATGGGATTTGACTTTGTCCTTGCTTGAGGATTGTTGATGTTGGTCCTTGCTCCTCCCTTTGTGCTTATCCTTGGCAAAGAAAGCTTTGCCATCATTATAAGTGAGAGAGAGCTTCTCCATCCTCAAGAGCTTGTACTCTTGTCTTGATTCTTCCAAAATTAGCCCACTTTGGAGAGCCTCCAAACTTGGTAGCTCCTCCTTAATGGCATAGGATTGGACAAGGTTATCAAATTCACTTCTCAAGCCATTGAGAATGACTTGAACTAGCTCATTTTGATTGATGGAATCACCAATACAAGAAAGTTCTCGATGAATATCTTTTACTCTCAAAACATAACTAGATGCACTCTCATCACTCTTCTGGCTACTTTGAAAGATTTGATTCCTAAGAGTGAGAAACCTAGAGGTATTCTTAGCCTCATAGATAGTCTTGAGACAATCCCAAGCTTCTTTGGCTGTTGTACAAGTACCTATCTCCCTCAATATCTCATTACAGACATTCATCTTAATGTAGTGGAGAGCCATACTAGCTCTCTTTTTGTATTTTTGAACCTCTTGAAGAACTTGTGGTTCTTCTTCAAGGCCAAGAACTATGTCCATCACATCTTGAAGGATCAAGATGGACTCCATCCTCATTTTCCAAATTGAATAGTTTTAAGTGGTCAATCTTTCACTTGATTCCAACAAGGATGAACCCATTGAAGACATTTGAAGTGAAGAAAACTCAAATGATGAACAATAAATGTTGCTACACACTCTCAATAGGATCCAATAATAGAGTACTATCTCCTCCTATGAAAGATCTTGCAACTATTTGTGAATTGATTCTCACTAGCTACACAAATCTCTCTAAAACAAGATCTATTTCACATCAAATGATGGAGTATAGGCAAAGTTAGGATCAAACACTCTTAGCAAGTGTGAAGTACTCTCAGAAACCAAATTTGACTCAAATACAATGATATTGCATGAAACAAAATGGCTAAGATCTCAAAACAGTGCCTAGATCACATATAGATGAGATTGGTAAGCATTCAACTGTGATTTTGGATCAAACAAGCAATCTCTTGACCAAACCAAATGTGTCCACCCAGGTCTAGGTGCCCTACCTAACTCTCTTTAAAAGCTTATAACTTTTGATTGGCACAACCAAATGGAATGAAACTGATTGCATCAGAAACTAGACAAAATTAGCTTCAAAACAAGCTATCAAGCAAGATAAATGGATCAAGCGTGAGAGAGAACTTCCAAACTGAAATTGGATGTTCCTCACACGTGTCTAAACACCTGATTCCGTACAGTACCAGGTCAGACCCAATCAATGTCCTTTTGATCTCTTTTGATCCAAGATTGAACAAGATAGCTAGGAAAATGGTCCTTGACAACTTCTAGCTCAAGATTGATGAAAACAAATTTCACTTAGATGGATCAAAATGCATGGTAACCTTAGGTAGGCTCTGATACCATGTTGAATTTCACACGTGTGGATTGTCCACTACATGTACTTGTGATCTCCTAAGGTGTGTAGATGCACCAAGATCAAGAGTAGATTGAGATTCAAGATCTATCTTTGATTCTATGGCAAAAAACACACACTACATGCATTCAATCACTTCCAACTCTCACTCACACGTGTGGGAAGTATTTAAAAAATAATCTAAGTAAAAACAAGTTGCTCTCCTTGAGTAGAGAGAGAAAAAGCATCATGAGCTCTCGGGTAGAGAGAGAAATCTAGAAATCCAATAACTCACAAAATCCATGAAATCACCAAATCAATTAGATCCAAAATGAGGAGTACAATGATACTAGTAGATCCACGAGCTACCACTATGCTTAACTATGATTGGACCACACTTTGTCACCTCTTGATCCTATTGGACCATTGATCCATGCACCTCTTAATTCTATTGGACTATATTCAAGCACACCTCAATTTCCTATTGGACCTCACAAGTTTCCACCTCTAAATCCTATTGGACCTCTTGGAATTCATCAAACAAAAGCTTTACACTTGTCTACACTCTAATTGGCATGTGTTTAGCCTCTTACTCTATTTTGGCTCAATAGTGGCAATACAAGTGGAAATGCATAATTTGCCATCTATGCCAAATTTATTCCTATCAACATCCTACACCTAGATGCTTGATGTAAAAAATATAAGACCCCTATATCTAACATAGATAATCTTTTTCAATTCTTCACACTGATAAGAAGTGTAGTTGTAACAGTTAGAGAAAATGAATGCACAAGCATAAGGAAAATTGGCTCTCTCTCCTCTATTGATAACGAAAATCTGTGTGGTTATAAATTAGCCGGTGTCACTCTCTTATAGAGATGCACACAAGGCTTAGGCATCACTCACCAACCGTTAGAGCATCGGTTGGGAACAAACATACATCGCTTTAAAACATTGCAAGTCCTTTAATATTATGAATTTCTAAAATGTAAATAGGCCTTTACATGGATTTAGGCCCTGTCGCATATTTACATGTACAAAAATTCAAAAAATTTATGTTATATGACAAATATTAGGATCATTTGGAATTATAGGCCTCCACAATATTTGTGGATGCAATAGTGGTGGATGTTGTAGTGGTTTGCCCCGCTGTTGTATATGGCAGCATTCCAATACTTGGTTCATCATCAAAATCTTCATCCTCCCATATTGCATCGTCCATAGCATGTTGTAAGAATAGATAATCAGATCAATGTTTAGGCTCATGTCTAATCTATTTAGGTTGACCTGCTAAAAACCACATGATCATGGCATCATTATTGATTAATTCAGAATCACACTCAGATCAAAGGTGTTTGACCAAAACAATATAATTTCGTACCAGTTTTCTCTTTTCTATTTTAATTTCACTTAAAAGTAAGAAAAGATCTTTCGTAAATTTTCTGAGTTTAAATCTTGTAATTAGACCAGCTTTAACCACTAAGATAGTTTTAGGAAATTTTGGACTCTTGCAAGTCTCATTTTTAGAAGAAGATATATTACTTTGACAAATATTGATTCTTTTTTAATATTTTGGAAACTGCTAAGTGTTATTATAGAAATATGAATAAATGTTTTTCATAACATAATTCATTTCGAATTCTTATTGTTGAGAACATGCTTGTATTGGCAGTTTCTTTGTCGAACTAGATAGATCTTTTGAAAACAAATTCATTTAAATTATGTATTGTCAATATAAAAAGAAGATATCTCAATTTGATAAATCTTGTTTAAAAAAGAAAATTTATTTTGGTAGTTGCAAAATGCCCTTATAGAATAATGAATTGATGTTTTTCATATGCAACATTATACTGCGTTTCTATTTTTTTTTATTGTTGACAACATGCTTGACTTACAATTTTTTCTCTATGTTTAGAAATAACTCTTCCTTGAATCATGTACTTTCAATTGCCTAAATATATTATCATGTAATTTTAATGGGCAATTTTTTTTAATGTTGAATCTTGTATATTATGCAAGCATACTAGACTTATCAATTTCAGGTGATAGCATTTACATCAACACAAGCATAACTTATTTCTAAACATTGTAGAATGTGAATATAGATTCATCCAAACATTGTACAATTTACACAAGAAAATATATACAAATATAAAAACCATTTTCTTTTACATGATATTTATATTGTGCTAGTATTATCTACAATTAATGCTACAATCATTGCAAAGATACATTGAAACAAATAACCTATAATGTTCAAAAAATTTATTTCATAGTGCACACTTTTTTCCTTAAATAGTCATGAGTATCTAAAGTGAAAAACCAATGTAAAAGTGACGATCAATAGAAGTTATCCAACAAGTATTTTTATATGTGAATGTCATCTGCCAAAATGGTAAAACAAATGAATAAATTACATTGCTCTTTTGTGCTTGAGTCTATTCACCAAATTGATTATGTACGCTCTCATTGCTTGTTCACCAAAGTTATCTTGTTGGAGGCCAAGATGTGTACAAATAGCAAATACATGATCTTCTCTTGAAACCTTTGTGAGTTTCAAGTCAAACCAATCTATTTCTTGTGTGTAGAATTCACTAGTAAGATGAAATCTATTGGAGCTTACCTTCTAGAAGCTAGTGAGAGAATAAATTCTACTAATTATTCAATTTGGAAGGTTAGGATGGAGTCACTTATGGTGCTCCAAGACCTTTATGAGTTTCTAATTGATGATGAAGATGAACCTCTAGGTGCACATGAGTTAGCTAAATACAAGAGGAAATCTAGGCTTGCACTTCACTGTGTAAAGATGAATGTAAGCAATGATTTGTTGAGAGAAGTATCAGCTTGTCCTAGTGCTAAAGAGGCTTGGGAGTCTTTAAAGTCAATTTATGAATCTGCTTATGCTTAGAAATCAGATTTTGTAAAGCATGAGAAGAAGTGAGGAGAGTGCACAAGATTATGTGCTAAGAATCAAATCTCTAAATAGGGAGTTGGCTTCCATTGGAGAGAAGATTCAGGATGGAGAGCTTGTACAAATTTTTCTCAATGGTCTAGGAAGTAGCTTTACAAATTTGGTCCAAAGCTTTGCAATCCAAGACACTTTGCCCATTATAGAAATGCTTCATAGTGTATTAGTGGCTGAAGAGTGTAGGATGATGCACACCAATGCAAAAATGAACTCAATGTCTTTGCAGGATGTTGATGAGAAAGCCGATTTCTCATTCAAAGGCAAGAAGAAAACCAATGGAAAGAAGAAGCACTTCAAGGAGACCAAGGAGCAGGATGATACCTCAAGCTCAAAGGACAAGATCGAGGACAAGTCCAAGTTCAAATGTTTTTTCTGTGGAAAGAAAGGACATTTTGCATCAGAATGTCTCAAGAAGAAGAAGGCACAAGAGAAGCAACATTGCACATAAGGAGGAGGAGGATGAAAAAAAATCATCCTTGATGGTTTCCAACAAACCTCCATCATCCAAGAGCAACACCAATGATTCTTGGTGGATTGATAGTGGGGCTGGCATATCATATCAAAAGGACATTTTCTCTACTTTACTTTCTTATAATGATGTACATAGATCTATCTATACAGCAAGTAGTCAAGAATGTAAGATAAGTGGAATAGGAACAATTCCATTGTATGTTGGATCATCCAAAAGGATGAATCTTGAGAATGTTCTTTATGCTCCTAAGTTAACCAAGAATCTGCTTAGTGTTGGCCAATTAATGGACAATGGCCTTGATGTACAATTTAAGCATGGAGTTTTATCCATCCTTAGAAATGATGAATTTATAGCTAAAGGATTTAAGCAAGGTAGATTATTTAAGCTTGATGCTAATATTGCAGTGGAGAGTGTGAATTTAGCAGCGGTGGAGATCTCAAAGGTGGAGCTATGGCACAAAAGGATGGGTCACCCCAACTACAAAGCCATGGAAACTATGTGTGCAAAGGAGCTTGCACTCGGCCTCCCCAAGCATTTGTCAAAGTGTGGGAAGATATGTGAAGCGTGTAGCATCTCAAAGGCTCACAAATTACCCTTCTCAAGATCTACAACTAGAGCAAGCACTCCTCTTGAGATCATCCATTCGGATGTTCATAGTTTTTCACATGAGTCTAATGGTGGTGCCAAGTACTATGAATCTTCACTGGTGACTATTCTAGATAAAGTTGGATGTACCTCTTGTCTAACAAATCTATGGTGTTTGATTCTTTTGTAAGACTTTGGTACAAAATCAACTTAGTACCAAGATTAAGGTATTAAGAAGTAATAATGGAGGTGAATATATATCCAATAAGTTGATTGACTTTTGTAGCTCTAATGGCATAAAGAGAGAGTTGTCATGTCCTTACACCCCTCAACAAAATGGAGTGAGTGAGAGTAGAAATAGATCTCTTTGTTGCTAAGGCCTTAAGGCTAGAAGCTTCTCTACCCAAACCACTTTGGGGTGAAGTGTTGAATTTCACACGTGTGGACTGTCCACAACATGTACTTGTGATCTCCTAAGGTGTGTAGATGCACCAAGATCAAGATTACATTGAGATTCAAGATCTATCTTTGATTCTATGGCCAAAAACACACTACTACATGCATTCATTCACTTCCAACTCTCACTCACACTTGTGGGAAGTGTTCCAAAAGTATTCTAAGTAAAAACAAGGTGCTCTCCTCGGGTAGAGAGAGAAAAACCATCATGAGCTCTCGGGTAGAGAGAGAAAGCTAGAAATTCAATGACACTCAAAATCCACTCAATCTCAAAATCAATTAGATCCAAATCGGGAGTACAATGATACTAGTAGATTCATGAGCTACCACTATGCTTAACTATAATTGGATCACACTTTGCCACCTCTAAATCCTATTGGACCTCTTAAACTTCATCAAACAAAAGCATTACACTTGTCTACACTCTAATTGGCACAAGTTTGGCCTCCTACTCTATTTTGGCTCAATAGTGGCATTACAAGTGGAAATGGATAATTTGCCATCTATGCCAAATTTGACCCTATCAACATCCTACACCTAAATGCTTGACTATGAAATTCTATGAGACCCCTATATCAAACATTTTGATTTACTTTACAATTCTCCACACATGGGAACATCCTCCACACATGTGATATTCACTTACAAACTTCTATCATAAAAAATACCAAGCTAGATTTTTGCCAATTTCTCACACTCCTCAAAAAATAGCTTGGAAAGGTACTAGATCACTTGAGAAGTTTGTAAATCTTTTTGAGTGGATCCTTTGTTATGCATAAGAAGTGAAGATCAGCCAAGGGATCCATCATAGCAGCACCCTCACCATATCCATGATAAGATCTCTTTGGTAGAGATCTCTTGCCAATGCCTTTGAAGAGTGCTCCACCAATATGCCACTATGATCATGGGCTTCCTCCATGCTTGATGATGATCTTTGCTTTGAAAGTTCCACTTGCATGATGGATGCACCATAAATAGAGAAATATGAGGCTTCCAAGCCTCATAAGGATCATGGAGATCAAGATCATAAGATGTGAAACAATGATGATTATCAAGATTATGCTTTCTAGCTTGACTAGTCCACATACAATGAACTATATCCATGATGGATCTAATCTTGATATCAAAGACTATCTTGATCTTTTTTAGGCTAGTTACTCTCTCAAGGATGTAAGTGTCCACTTTGGATGCTTCACTTAATCTCAAGAGGAGTTTACAATTTGTCTCAAAACATGTGAAAACATGATTTTCAAAAAAGTGAGTACCAAGCTCAATCTTGTTCTTACTAGAACCAAGAGCATACTTTTGACAATACAATATCTTGCTTTCAAAAAGTATTGGAAACACATCTAAGTCAATAATGACAAGAAACATGTCCATACCATAAGCATCATACAAAACTAGTATAGCTTTTCTTGAACTTTGAGATCCAAAAAATTCAATGAAGCAAGATAGCATTTCAAGCAAAGGAAGCGAAGCATATATGAATGTGTTGTAGTAGATACAACATGAAAGATGCCCCTCTTTGCCATGTAAGGTGAGCCATAAAGACTCGGCCATGCATCTTGAAGATCTTCTTGAAATCATATGAAGAAGAAACTCCTCCTCACACCTTGGCCCCATCATAACTTGAATACCTTCAAAAAAGATAACTTGTGATGCTTCTTGAGAAGCCTTGATCTCGGTCACTTCCAAGATTGAATCTTCATGCAATGTGACATCTCTATTCACAATCACTTTTGAAATAGAGAGTGTAAAGACACTAAAGGCCTCCTTGATGGATAAGTATCCAATTATGATCCATGAGCTTGGATCATCCTTCCTTCTTGTTTCCAAGGGAATATGTGCAAAGCAAGCACTACCAAGTTCACTAAGGTGATCAACCTTAGGCTTCATCTTGAATAAAACTTCATATGGTGCTATTCCTTCAAGAGCTCCAATACTCCTCAAAGCTTTGATCTTCAATGAGAATTTCTTCTCAACATATGCTTTGAATAATAAGGAATAATCATACACCATAATACTTGAAGAGAGAAGATATGTGCATCTCGTGTGATCATCCTCCTTTGAAATATTGGACATATAAGAAACATCAAGAGAGTTTGCACTCTCACTTGGATCCAATTTGTAGATGCCTTCAAATCTTGATCCATATGCAAGGATCTCACCATCCTTCTTAATCACACAATTGTAAATATTGAAATTGACATCAAAGCCACTATCAAGAAGTTGGCCAACACTTAAGATGTTCTTTTCAAGCTTTGGGACAAAAAGAACATTGTTGAGAAAGAGATCTTTAGAAGATGCAAGCTTCAAGGGAATAATCCCTACTCCTTCAATATTGCACTCATGCTTGCTTGCAATGTATATGGTCTTCTTGACTCCATCATAAGGCATAATAGATGAAAAAAAGTGCTTGGAGCCACACATATGTGAAGATGCTCCACTATCAATATACCATGAGTCATCCTTGTTGAAGGTGGAAGAGGAGAAGCTTGATGCCATAAGAGAGCATTCTCCATCACTTGCAATATAGTCTTCTTTCTCATTGGTGATGTTGGCTTGATTGAGCTGATTCTTCTTCTTGAAGCAATTGGTGGCATAATGGCCTTTCTTGCCACAATAAAAGCACTTGATCTTCTTCTTCTTGAGATTTGAAGTAGAAGCATGAGAGGTATCCTCCTCCTCCTCTCCATCTTGGTCTTTAGCTTTGTCATTAGAGAAGTGATGGTGTTTCTTCTTACTCCTCTCTTTGTGCTTGGCAAATAGAACTTTGCCATCATCATAATTGAGTGATAGCTTGTCCATCCTCAAGAGTTTGTACTCTTGTCTTAATTCTTCAGAAATAATCACACTTTGAAGGGCCTCCAAACTTGGTAGCTCCTCCTTAATGGCATAGGATTGGACAAGGTTGTCATATTCATCTCCCAAGCCATTGAGAATGACTTGGACTAGCTCACTTTGATTGATTGAGTCACCAATACATGCAAGCTCCCTATGAATATCCTTGACTCTCAAAACATAATTACATGCACTCTCATCACTCTTTTGACTACTTTGGAAGATTTGATTTCTAAGAGTGAGGAGCCTAGAGGTGTTCTTAGCCTCATAGATGGACTTGAGACAATCCCAAGCTTCCTTGGATGTAGAATAATCACCAATCTCCCTCAATATCTCATTAGAGACATTCATCTTAATGTAGTGGAGAGCCATCCTAGCTCTCTTCTTGTATTTTTGTACTTCTTGAAGGACTTGAGGCTCCTCCTCAATCCCAAGTACAATTCTATCACATCTTGGAGTATCAAGATGGAATCCATCCTCAACTTCCATATTGAATAATTGGAAGTAGACAATCTCTCACTTGGTTGCAACAAGTATGAACTCATTGAAGTCATGTAAAGTTGAGATAAATAAAAGTGACGAACAAAAAATGTTGCTTCTCTCTCACTATAGGATCCAATAATGGTGTGCTACCATCTCCTATGCAAGATCTTGCAACAAACTGTGAGATGATTCTCACTAGCTATCTCAATTTCTCCAAAACTAGATCTACTTCACATCAAATGATAGAGTATGGGCAAAGTTAGGATCAAACACTCTTAGCAGGTGTGAAATACACTAAGAAACCAAATTTGACTCAAATACAATGATATTGCATGAAACTAAATGGCTAAGATCTCAAAACAGTGCCTAGATCACATATAGATGAGATTGGTAAGCATTCAACTGTGATTTTGGATCAAACAAGCAATCTCTTGACCAAACCAAATGTGTCCACCAAGGTCTAGGTGCCCTACCTAACCCTCTTCAAAATCTTATAACTTTTGATTGGCTCAACCAAATGGAATGAAACTGATTGCATCAAAAACTACACAAAAATAGTTTCAAAACAAGCTATCTAGCAAGATTTTTGGATCAAACATGAAAGAGAACTCCCAAACTGAAATTGGATGCACGTGTCTGAGCACCTGATTCTGTACAGTTCCAGGTCAGACCCAATCAATGTCCTTTTGATCTCTTTTGATCCAAAATTGAACAAGATAGCTAGGAAAATGGGCCTTGACAATTCCTAGTTCAAGATTGATGAAAAGTTTTCACTTAGATCGATCAAAATGCATGGTAGCCTTAGGTAGGCTCTGATACCATGTTGAATTTCACACGTATGAACTGTCCACAACATGTACTTGTGATCTCCTAAGGTGTGTAGATGCACCAAGATCAAGATTAGATTGAGATTCAAGATCTATCTTTGATTCTATGGCAAAAACACACTACTACATGCATTCATTCACTTCCAACTCTCACTCACACGTGTGGGAAGTGTTCCAAAAGTATTCTAAGTAAAAACAAGCTGCTCTCCTCGGGTAGAGAGAGAAAAACCATCATGAGCTCTCGGGTAGAGAGAGAAAGCTAGAAATTCAATGACACTCAAAATCCACTCAATCTCAAAATCAATTAGATCCAAATCGGGAGTACAATGATACTAGTAGATTCATGAGCTACCACTATGCTTAACTATAATTGGATCACACTTTGCCACCTCTAAATCCTATTGGACCTCTTAAAATTCATCAAACAAAAGCATTACACTTGTCTACACTCTAATTGGCACAAGTTTGGCCTCCTACTCTATTTTGGCTCAATAGTGGCATTACAAGTGGAAATGGATAATTTGCCATCTATGCCAAATTTGACCCTATCAACATCCTACACCTAAATGCTTGACTATGAAATTATATGAGACCCATATATCAAACATTTTGATTTACTTTACAATTCTCCACACGTGGGAACATCCTCCACACATGTGAGATTCACTTACAAACTTCTATCATAAAAAATACCAAGCTAGATTTTTGCCAATTTCTCACATGAAGCAATAACTTGTGCTAATTATTTGTGCAATAGATTGCTCAACCAAGCCAATGGAGGAATCACACCATTTGAAGCTCTATTTGGAGAGAAGCCCAATCTCAAGGATCTCAAAGTTTTTGGATCCATTTGCTATGTACACCAATCCATGGATACAAGGAAGAAGGATGATGTAATCTCCATCAAAGGCATCTTTGTGAGATATGGTGAGAATAGTAAAGTTTTTAGAGTCTTCAATCCCATCACTAGCAAGGTGATAGTGGGTAGGGATGTTATTTTTTATGAAGGACAAACTTGTGAATTGGATGATAATGCTACTAATCATCTTGATGCCAAGGATCATTCTTGGATGGAGGAGGAGCTTCCAAGTGAAGAAGAACTTGAGGATCCACCTCAAGATGCAAGAACTCCAAGAACTCCAAGGAGATCCACAAGGACAAAGACCGAGCCATTGAGGCTCACCTATGATGGTCAAGGTGATCAAAGGAAAGGCTCATCATCTTTCACATCTTGACAAAATTTCCAGAATTCACACGTGTGGGGAATGTCCACAAGAGTGACTGATCTTAATTAAGCTTTGTGATTGGCACTATAACCTGATTCTAGATTGATCAACAAAATCTAGTACAGAAGAAATGGCTAATTCACAATCTAGCATGCTAATCAACAGAATATAATAGCAATGAATCAAGGAATGAATAAAAATACAAGATTTCAGTGTATGAGCATTAGCCTCAACATGAGTTAGAGAGAGAGAGAGAGAGAGAGAGCTAGAGAGATAACAAGCAATATTTGTTTAGATCCAAAATGGCATGAGATAGCTACAAAACTTTGATTCTTCATCATTGATTGTGTGGAGAGCTACACATATTTATGGAGATTGAGGTAGCTCAAGGTAGAACCACATCTATCCATTCCAAAATGACATCTAAAGTGGCATCTAGAGTCTATGTGACATTTGTCACTTGTCATGCATGAAATTCTACCAACTTTTTACAACTGTACTAGTTCTAACTAGAAATGTCCAAATCATCATGCATGTGTCCATTATACTTTGTGCATGCCTTGCATGTCACTATGGATCACTTACAATTAATGCATGTGAGTTGCCATGAGTTTCTACAAGCATAATCATGCTAATTCTATGTCTACAAACTATATGCAAGTTGCATTTATCAAACTAGATAATACATAACCATGTAGCTCGAGTTCTATATAGGCCAAACTTGGCATTTTGCATTAATGAGCTACATACTTGCATGGTACAACATTTGTAGCAAGCCAAGAAATCAATATGGATTGTTTTTCAATTTTAACACTCCTCCTAAAAATGATCTATATTGATTTGGACATGAATCTTGGTATAACTCCAAGGTTGGCTCTATGCTTGTTGAAGGAACTTTTGCTCAAAGGTTTGGTGAGCATATCTGTAATGCAAGATGATGTGTCGATGTGCTCCAATTTGATTTCACCTCCAATGAGCTTCTCTCTCACGAAGTGATGTGCAACTTCGATATGCTTGCTCCTTGCATGGAATATTGGGTTCTTGGCAAGGGCTTGAGCTGAAATGTTGTCACACATGATCATAGCTATATCTTTTTCCATAATTATCTTTAGCTCCACTAGTAACCTCTTGATCCAAAGCACTTCCTTTGTTGTTGTAGTGAGCGCCTTGTACTCAGATTCACATGATGAGAGTGATACAGTATCTTGCTTTTTGGAAAGCCAAGATATCAAGTTTCCTCCAAGATATATGACATAAGCACTTGTAGATTTTCGATCTGCTCTATCACTTGCAAAATCCCAGTCAGAATAACCAATAATAGAAAGATCCTCACTTTTATACAATAAACCAAAATCAAAAGTTGAAGATATATATCTAAGCACTCTCTTGGCCTTTTTCCAATGATAAACTGAAGGATTTTGCATACCCTAGCTCAACTTATGAACACTAAAGCTTATGTCAAGTCTAGTTATTGTGAGCCAAATTAAGGAGCCTATAAGACTTCTAAAAAGTGTGATGTCCTCGAAGGATCTTTCATCACCTTTGTTAGAGTCCTTTACATTTTGCTCCATAGGTGTTTCTATACTCTTACAATTCAACATATTGAACTTTTTAAACATTGAAAGAGCATACTTAGATTGACATACAAAAGCTTTATCTTTAAGAAAATCAATCTCTAATCCTAGAATATAGTGAATTTTTCCAAGATCTTGCATCTTGAACTCTTTTCCAAGTGCAATCTTGGTTTCCTCAACTAACTTGATACAACTTCCTGTCAGAATGATATCATCAACATAAATAAGAAGGATGACAATATCTTTATCAAAAAACTTGACATATAAGGAAGGATCATAGCTACTAAGATTAAATCCTAGTGACTCAAGAGAGGTGTTAAGTCGAGAATACCATGACCTTGGAGCTTGCTTTAATCCATATAAACTTTTGAAGAGCAAGCAAACTTTTCCTTCATCATGGATGAACCCAATAGGTTTGTCCATATAGATCTCTTCTTCTAGATAGCCATTTAGAAATGCATTAGAAACATCTAGTTGAAGAATTTGCCAATTGAAAAAACAAGCAAGAGAAATTATGATTCTAATTGACACCATCTTTGCAACTGGGGCAAAGGTCTCCTCATAATCAAGTCCATATACTTGAGCAAAGCCTTTAGCACAAAGCCTAGCCTTGTACTTGCTGATTGTGCCATCTTGATTATACTTGACTCGAAAAACCCATTTGCAACCAATGGTATGCTTGTTGGATGGAAGATCCACAAGCTCCCATGTATTATTGGCCATCAAAGCATCATATTCCTCCTTCATGGCAAGGTACCATTCCTTTGAGTTGATAGCATCATATACATCCTTCGGCTCCTCATGAGAAATAAAATAGGCACAATTAGTGGAGTTGATTTCCACTTGCTTTCCTCTATCTTCATAGGTAAGCCTTCTAGGCTCGGATCTTTCTCTTTGAGATCTCCTTGGTGAAAAAATTCGAGGTGACTCCTCCTCAAATCTCGGCCCCATCTCTCCATGATGATCTTCAAGGGTGATGATTGGGGTATCTTTGTAAGAATCTTTGAACTCGACCTTCTCAAGTATTTATTTTTGATCTTCATGGAATATCACATCTCTATTCTCAATTGTAGTTGAGGTAGAGGGAACATAGATCCTGTAAGCTTTCTTGTTGGATGCATATCCAACCATGATCCCTTTAACAGAATTAGGATCATCTCTTTTCCTTGTTTCCAAGGGCACATTAACAAAACAAGTACAACCAAAAACTCTAAGGTGATCTACCTTAGATTTCTTCCGAAACAAGACTCCAAAAAAAAAAAATTCAGTAAGAGCATTGTGAGGTAATCTATTGCACAAATAGTTTGCACAATTTATAGCTTCACCCCAATATTCAATAGGCAAAGAAGTTGCTACTCGAATTGCTTTAGCACATTCACATAAAGATCTGTTTTTCCTCTCAGCTACTCCATTTTGGGATGGATAATAGGCACAAGAAAATTCTCTCTTTATTCCTTCACCTTCACAATAATTATGAAACTTGTTGGAGATATATTCACCTCCTCCATCGCATCTTAAAGTTTTAACTTTGCAAGAAAACTGTTTTTCTACATAAGCTTTGAAGATAAGGAAGTGATCAAAAACCATAGCCTTTGAAGAAAGTAGATACAACCAAGCGTATCTAGTAAAGTCATCAATAAAGGTGACAAAACATGTTGCACCACCAATACTTTTAGAAGAGGGAAAATGTACATCTGAATGTATGAGTTCCAATGGATAAGTAGTCTTTATAAAAGACTTCTGATATGGCTTTCTGTGTGACTTTGCAATGGCAGAAGCCTCACAAAGCTTGAAATATTTAGAAAGAGATTTTGGAAGACCAATAGCCTTCTCCTTCTTAACAATAGAAGACATAGATGTAAAGTTAGGATGTCCCAACCTTCTATGCCACAGCCCCTCCTTAGATAACAAAGCAACTTCACAAAGGTTTGCATTCTCATAAGAATTCAACTTAAAAATTCCACCACATCTAGTTCCATCAGCAAGGATCTCATCTTTTCTCTTGATAAAACAAGTTTCGGAGTTGAACTTTACATCACAACCATTATCAAGCAACTTTCCCACACTAATTAAGTTCTTTGTGAGTTTTGGAATGAAAAGAACATTAGAAAGTGCAAGAACTTTTGAAGAAGCAAGTTTCAATGGAATGTTGCCAATTCCTTCTATTGGACACTCATGATCATTAGCTGTGTAAATAGATCTCTTGAGTCCTTTGAAAGGTAAGATTGAGTCAAATGACTCCTTTGAACAGCACATATGTGAAGCGGCTCCAATGTCTATGTACCAAGCTCCATCTTTCTTGAAAGGTGATGAAGAAATACTGGACACCATAAGTGATCCTTCTCCGTCACTTGCAACAGAATCTTCTTCAATCTCTTTGGAGAGATTAGCTTGCTTGAGTTGGTTTTTCTTGTTAAAGCAATTAGATGCATAGTGCCCCTTTTTGCCACAGAAGAAGCACTTCACTTTCTTCTTCTTGGTTTTTGAGTTAGAGGAATGAGATGTTTCATCCTCTTCACCATCTTGATCTCGATCTTTGGCTTTGTCTTTGTTGTATGCTTGAGAGAATTGGTTCTTACTCCTTCCTCTCTGCTTGCTTTTGACAAAGAGGGCTTTTTCACTTCCACCATGTTCAAGTTTGTTCATCCTGGAGAGTTTATAGCTTTGTCTAGATTCTTCAGAAATAAGAATTCCTTGGAGAGTTTCTAGATTAGGTAACTCCTCCTTAATAGCAAAAGACTGAACAAGATGTGAAAATTGTCAACATTTCCTAGCTAGTTTGAGGCCTAAATTGGCTAAAATTGTAAATAGTTTTGGTTCTGGAGTTTTGCACGTGTGAACCAGGCCACAATGTTTTTATTTACTGTATTTTTTCAGTATGATGAAGTGTCAAACTTCATACCCTTCAAAATGAGACCATTTTGATGTATTTTGGTCATATAAGCCATTTTTAGCTATTTTTCCTATATAGGGAATATCTAGGGTCAAGTACCTTCTAGAGAGAGGAGAGAGAGTCATCTTCCTCATCCATAAATAGTAGGGAAGTCGTGGAGAACAGGTTGGAGAAACCTTTTGTATGCTTCATTGAGATCAATAGATCATTGTCATTGTTTCTTCCTCCATTGAGAGCATTGTTGTGTGTATTGTCTTCAAGCTATTGTGTATGATCTTAGGTGCTTTCCAAAAGTGGTAGGCTGATGTATTATGGACTGTATAATGCTATTTTGGGCCGCACTTGATGTTTATGAAAGTTTCCATTTGTGATAAATGCTTTTTGATCAAGTTCTTTGCATTCTAGGTAGCATAGAATGTGTTGCCAATTCCTAGCTTATGTAGTTTGGAGTGCAAGCATTCAAGCCAATGATCTTGGAGTTTAGATCCACTTAGGATCTGTATTTTTCACATGGTATCAGAGCTGGTTGGCTTCTATTTACAGTAAGTATTCCATTTTTGGTGATATTTGGATGTTTGATCAAGTTCTAGCATGATTTTGCATTGCTTTGTTGATCAAATCTTACTAACCTTTGTTTTGTGAGTTGAACTTGTGGATCAAAAGCATATTTCAGGTCTATTGAAGATCAGAGGCTGAAAAGAAACTATTTTGGATCAGATCATAACACCTAATCATTTGTGATTGTGAGGCTTGTGCATATTCAATACTAACAATGTTCTTTTCAATCCTATTGTTGACAATCTCCATTCTTGGATGAACACTCTCCTTAAGTGGATGAAACTTCTCCTTAAGTGGATGACAAATGCTCTTTTGAGTGAGTTGTAATTCTCCTAAAGGCTGAGCAAAGCTCCCATTTGGATGAAAGATCCCCTTTTTTGGGTGAACATATTGTAAGCTCCATTGTGAAGAGCATATTGTAAAGATTGTCATCAATTTTGGCATAAATTTTGGTGTACTTTGTTGAGCATGTAAGTAACTCTCCTTATGTAATTTGATTGGAGCATTTGCTGGAAGGTGTTAACCATTATGCAAGTGTGTTTTCAGGTTCTTAACAGGTTGAGGAACATTCTCATGTGAAGTGATCTTAGATCTACATCTAAACACCAAGATTTGACAAGATAGTGAAGCTAGTCTTGTGATTCACTAAGTGTGCTCATTCATTCACCTCTAAATCTTGTATTTATCACTTGCTGGAGTTTATAAACTTTTAGAAGTGTGGTTTACATGTGGTTTTACAGGTTGAATCAATATCTTAGTGTGTTGATCATATGTTGATCAAGTTTGTTCATTACTAGGTAATCTTGGCATCCTAGTTTTGGGTATTTTCTAAGAATGCAAGTAACTCTTCACACCATAACTTGATTTGGTCACTTGCTGGAAAGTTTGAGAGCTTAAGCAAGAGTGTGTTCAGGTTGGTTTGATTTTGTAATCCATTCTTAGTGTGTGCAAAGTGTTGCATGTGTTTCAATCTTCCTTTCTATGCTTGGAAACCATCTAGGTTCAAGATAGAAGTGTTTTAGGGTCCTAAATCTTCATAGATCTCTTTATCTATCATTTGTTGAGAGAAAAGTGAGTGCTAAGTGCTTTAGGACAGAACCTAAAAGTTGAAGAAACATTAGAATCATGGCTTTCCAATGGTGGGATCATGCTAGAGTCTAGTGAAAGGTTGAGTTCATCAAACTACTCTACTTGGAAAGTGAGGATGGAGTCCTTACTTGAGTTGAATGAACTCATGGACATAGTTGCAGAAATTGAAGAGAGACCTCTCACACTTCAAGAGCAACAAAGGTTTGATAAGAAGGCCAAAAGGGCTCTTCATATCATTAAAATGAATGTTACAAATGAACTTCTCAAGGAAGTTGGAAAGTGTCAAAGTGCAAGTGAGGCATGGAATGCCTTAAAGAAGCTCTTTGAATCAAAGTCCACATCTAGGGTATTGACCCTAAGGAGACAAATATTTTCTAGTAGGCAAAGAGAGGGTGAAAGTGCTCATGCATTTATCTTGAGAGTTAAGTCCCTAAGTGATGATTTAGCATGCATTGATGAGAACATAAAAGATGGTGAAATAGTCCAAGTTATGTTGAATGGTTTGCTAAATGAACATGCTAACCTTGTGCAAAGTTTTGCCATTCAAAGAGTCTTGCCAAGTGTGGTTGACTTGCAAGAAATCTTATTGGCTGAAGAACGTAGGTTGCAATCAAAGCTTGATGGTGCATCCTTGCAAGGTGGAGGTGAAGAGGCTTTCTTCACAAAAGGCAAATTCAAGGGCAAAGGTAAAGGCAAAGGGAAATGGTCCAAAGGTGGTAACTTTGATCATGATGATCACTCTTCCTCTTCCTCTTCTACTAAGAACAATAAGTCAAAGTTCAAGTGCTTTTATTGTGGGATAAAAGGTCATTTTGCAAATGAATGTTATAAGAAGAAAAGAGAGCAAGGAGAGAGGCAAGGAAATCTTACAATAGATGAGGAAGAACATAACACATGTGAATCACTTGTTATGACTTCAAGTTTGTTAGCCAACATAGATGATAATGATCCTTGGTGGATTGATAGTGGAGCCTCATCTCACATGACAAGACATAAGGAATACTTTACATCCTTATTGTCTTATGAGGGAGAAGGTAACATCATCTACACTGCAAATGATGGTCAATGTGACATCAAAGGCATAGGCACTATTCCTATTTCCCTTTCAACAAATAGGAAAGCAAATCTTGAAAATGTTTTGTACATTCCTTCAATCACTAAGAATTTGCTTAGTGTAAGTCAAATGATTGACAAAGGACTTGATGTGGAGTTCATTGGAGATGCATGTTTGATAAGTAAAGGTGAAGCAATTCAAAAGAAGGAATGGATCCAAGCCATGGATCATGAGCATCAAGCACTCATCAAAAGCAACACATGGAGGTTGGTAAAGCTTCCAAAGGACAAGAAGGCAATTGGTTGTAAGTGGATCTTCAAGATCAAGACAAATCAAGATGGATCAATCAACAAGTACAAGGCAAGGTTGGTGGCAAAGGGGTATGCTCAAGAATATGGTATTGACTATGATGAGACCTTTGCACCCGTGGCAAAGATGGTAACTATTCGAATCCTAATCTCTCTTGCAACTCTTTATGATTGGGATATGTGGCAAATGGATGTTACTAATGCCTTCTTGAATGGTGATCTTGAAGAAGATATTTACATGGAGCAACCCGAGGGCTATGTTTCACATGATGAGCCTAATCATGTGTGCTATCTCCAAAAGAGTTTGTATGGGCTAAAGCAAGCACCAAGGAGTTGGTATGCTAAGCTCAATTCCTTCTTACTTTCTCAAAACTTTGTTATGAGTGAGTATGATCATTCTCTCTACTTTAGATTGAATGAAAATGATATCACTTTACTTTTGATCTATGTTGATGACATTATCTTAAGTGGTGGTAACAATCTAGATATAGATGAAATCAAGATGGCACTCAAAAGAGAGTTTGAAATTCAAGATCTTGGTAAACTTCATTATATCTTAGGAATAGAGATTATTAGAACTTCTAAATCTACATTCATATGTCAAGAAAAGTATGTTAACTCTATTCTAAAAAGGTTTCATATGGAAGATTGTAAAGTTGTTTCTACTCCTATGGAATCAAATGTAAAGCTAACTACAAGAAGTAATGAAAGATCCTTCAAGGACATTACTCTCTATAGAAAGCTAATAGGATCTCTTATATGGTTAACCATCACAAGACCTGATCTAAGCTTTGTGGTTGGTAAACTAAGTCAATTTATGCAAGATCCTAGTGAGGCTCATTGGAAGCTAGGAAAGAGAGTACTTAGATACATCTCGGGATCTAGAGATTTTGGCATCTTGTATGGAGGTACTACACCTAACCTTTGTGGATTTTCAGATTCAGATTTTGCAGGTGATCAAATGGATAGGAAGTCAACAAGTGCCTTTGCAATCTATCTTGGAGATGGAGTGGTCTCATGGCTATCAAAGAAGCAACCAACTATCTCTCTATCTTCCACCGAAGCCGAGTACAAGGCATTAACAACATGCACCAAGGAGATTCTTTGGATCAAGAGGATGTTATTGGATCTTCACTTGCTGGAACCAGAGAAGACTCCAATCATACTTTGTGATAACCTTTCAGCCCAAAGCTTGGCAAGCAATCCTGTTTTTCATGCAAGGAGCAAGCACATTGAGATTGCTCACCATTTTGTGAGAGATCAAGTCATTGCCAAAGAGGTGGAGCTTCAACATGTCTCTTCAAAGGAGTGTGTGGCTGATATCTTCACCAAACCATTGGGAAAGGACCTATATTTAATGCATAGATCTAATCTTGGAATGTGCTCAAGACTATGTTGAAACTAGCATCCAATGTTGAAGAGGGAGTGTGAAAATTGTCAACATTTCCTAGCTAGTTTGAGGCCTAAATTGGCTAAAATTGTAAATAGTTTTGGTTCTGGAGTTTTGCACGTGTGAACCAGGCCACAATGTTTTTATTTACTGTATTTTTTCAGTATGATGAAGTGTCAAACTTCATACCCTTCAAAATGAGACCATTTTGATGTATTTTGGTCATATAAGCCATTTTTAGCTATTTTTCCTATATAGGGAATATCTAGGGTCAAGTACCTTCTAGAGAGAGGAGAGAGAGTCATCTTCCTCATCCATAAATAGTAGGGAAGTCGTGGAGAACAGGTTGGAGAAACCTTTTGTATGCTTCATTGAGATCAATAGATCATTGTCATTGTTTCTTCCTCCATTGAGAGCATTGTTGTGTGTATTGTCTTCAAGCTATTGTGTATGATCTTAGGTGCTTTCCAAAAGTGGTAGGCTGATGTATTATGGACTGTATAATGCTATTTTGGGCCGCACTTGATGTTTATGAAAGTTTCCATTTGTGATAAATGCTTTTTGATCAAGTTCTTTGCATTCTAGGTAGCATAGAATGTGTTGCCAATTCCTAGCTTATGTAGTTTGGAGTGCAAGCATTCAAGCCAATGATCTTGGAGTTCAGATCCACTTAGGATCTGTATTTTTCACACAAGATTATCATAGTCATCTCTCAAGCCATTCAGTATGACTTGAACTAGCTCAACTTGGTTAATGGTAACACCAACACAGGAACGCTCTCTATGTAAATCTTTAACTCTCAGAACATAGTTAGATGCACTCTCTTCACTTCTTTGGAAACTTTGAAAAATCTGATTCCTAAGAGTGAGTATTCTAGAAGTATTCTTTGCTTCATAGATGGTCTTTAGTGCATCCCAAGCTTCTTTGGTTGTAGTGCAAGATCCTATCTCTCTCAAAATTTTATTAGATACATTCATCTTAATGAAATGTAGAGCCATTCTAGCTCTCTTCTTATATTTAGGAATTTCAACCTGTGCTTGAGGCTCCTCCTCAACACCAAGCACAATATCCATAACATCCTGGAGAATCAAAACAAGCTCCATTCTTAACTTCCAAATTGAGTAATTAGAAGTGTTTAGTCTTTCACTTGCTTCTAGAAGATATCCTCCTTGAGATGCCATTATAATGAAGACTTCTTAGTTATTGGATTGAGATATGTTTGAGCTTGTTCCTATCAGACTTAGAGTTGCTGCTCTCTTCACTATAGGTATTTTCAAGATTGAAATACCTTCATATGTGAAACACTTGCAACTATATTTGAGATGAATCTCAAATATTCCACAAGACAAGTTATCTAGATCAGACACAAAAAGTGGGTTGAGACACTTTGGCATGCTTAAAACAATGGATTCAGAACAAAGTATAATTGAGTCAAATCAACATGCTGTCACTCGGATTTTGGACCTATCCCTATCCTCTTTAAGAGCTTATAACTCTTGCTAGACAAATCAGATTGTTTGGTTTTAATTTCTATGAAAAGTATAGATCAAATGCTTTCCATCAAGCTATAAGACTGGTATCTTTGGATCTATAAGTAAGGAGAACAAAGGGACTGAAAAACTCTAATTTTCACACGTGCGGAATTCCACAATTCTGTACTACCTCAATTCAGGTCTAAAAATTTAGTTCAAGTCCGATTTGATCCAAATACACTTCAGAGAAAGGTTAGAAAAACTGCAAACATGCCTTTTTGCTTGATTTAGCTTTCAGTTTCTTGTACAATCAGAGTTGTTAGCATGCAAAGCTTAATGAGGCTCTGATACCATGACAAAATTTCCAGAATTCACACGTGTAGGGAATGTCCACAAGAGTGATTGATCTTAATTAAGCTTTGTGATTGGCAATATAACATGATTCTAGATTGATCAACAAAATCTAGTATAGAAGAAATGGCTGATTCACAATCTAGCATGCTAATCAATAGCAATGAATCAAAGAATGAATAAAAATACAAGATTTCAGTGTATGAGCATTAGCCTCAACACGAGTTAGAGAGAGAGAGAGAGAGAGAGAGAGCTAGAGAGATAACAAGCTATATTTGTTTAGATCCAGAATGGCATGAGATAGCTACAAAACTTTGATTCTTCATCATTGATTGTGTGGAGAGCTACACATATTTATGAAGATTGAGGTAGCTAGAGATAGAACCACATCTATCCATTCCAAAATGACATCTAGAGTCTATGTGACATTTGTCATTTGTCATGCATGAAATTCTACCAACTTTTTACAAGTGTACTAGTTCTAACTAGAAATGTCCAAATCATCATGCATGTGTCCATTAAACTTTGTGCATGCATTGCATGTCACTATGGATCATTACAATTAATGCATGTGAGTTGCCACGAGTTTCTACAAGCATAATCATGCTAATTCTATGTCTACAAACTATATGCAAGTTGCATTTATCAAACTAGATAATACATAACCATGTAGCTCGAGTTCTATGTAGGCCAAACTTGGCATTTTGCATTAATGAGCTACATACTTGCATGGTACAACATTTGTAGCAAGCCAAGAAATCAATATGGATTGTTTTTCAATTTTAACACATCTTACACCTTTTTTACTTCAATGTTAGATGAGCCAACATGCTATGACCACTTGATTGCAAGTGGGTGTTTAGATTGAAGTATATTCAAGATGGATCAATAAGTAAGCATAAAGCTAGGATTGTAGCAAAAGGGTTTTTACAAACCGAAGGCATTGATTATGATGAGACTTTTGCTCCTGTGGCTAAGCTTGATACTATTAGGTTGATCATTAGTATTGCTACAACCTTCAATTGAGAGCTATTCCAACTTGATTTTTCAAATGCTTTCCTCAATGGTTATTTGGAGGAAGAGATCTACATGAGGCAACCCGAGGGCTTCATCAAGGCAAAGCATGAAGGAAAGGTGTGTTTCTTGAAGAAGAGCCTTTATGGGCTCAAGCAAGCACCTAGAGCATGGTACTCTAGGCTTAACTCTTTTCTCATTTCCATTAATTTTGTAATGAGTGCTTATGATCCATCATTTTACATAAGATTTCATGATGGCAAAATCATTATTCTTGTTTTGTATGTAGATGACATTATCTTGAGTGGTAATGATCTAGATTGAATTGGAGATGTAAAAATTGTTTTGGCAAAAGAGTTTGAAATGGTAGATCTCGGCCTATTAAGCTTCATTCTAGGAATAGAGGTTACTAGAGGATGTGATTTTAGCTTTATTTGTCAATCTAAGTATGCTACATCCATCCTAGATAGATTTTGAATGAAAAATTGTAAAGACTCCAATGAAGCAACATGTAAAAGCATCTATTGATGGTGATGAAGCATCCTTTGAGGACATCACATTATATAGAAGGCTTATAGGCTCCTTGATTTATTTAAATATAACTAGACTTGATCTTAGTTATAGTGTTGGAAAGTTAAGCCAATTCATGCAAGGTCTTCTAGTTTCACATTGGAAGATGGCCAAAAGAGTTCCGAAGATACATTTCATCTACTAGGAGTTTTGGCATATTATTGTATAGAGGGACTAATCTTGGCTTAAGATCCTATAGTGACTCGGATTTTGCAGGTGACAAAGTGGATAGGAAATCAACAAGTGCTTTGCCACTTTTCTTTGTGATGGAGTAGTATCATGGCTTTCCAAAAAGCAAGATATTATCTCCTTATCTTCCACAGAATCCGAGTACAAGACCTTGACATCAACATGCAAGGAGGTCTTGTGGCTCAAAAGGCTATTGGTGGAGCTTCATGTCATGGAGGAGGAGATCCCTATCATCTATTGTGACAACCAATCAACCCAATCACTTGCAACTAATCCTACATTCCATGCAAGGAGCAAACACATAGACATTGCTCATCATTTCGTGAGGGAGAAAGTGCAAGCCAAAGAAATCAAGCTCCAACATGTGTCATCATCAAGTTGCTTGTCTGATTTGTTTACTAAATCTTTACCTAAAGATTCAATTTTCAAGCTTAGATCTTCAATTGGAGTGATTGATAAAAGTATTGTTGTTTTCAAGGCTAGATTTGAGGAGTGTGAAAAATTGCCTATGTTGGCAAATCTAGCCATGTAGAATATTGCACATTTTGTCTATATTTTTTGTTTGACACTTGTATGGCCAAAGTCCCACATGGCAATCTGCACCTAATGTAGTTTAGCACAAGTCAAGAGGAGTGGTTGTGTCCATTTGGTAGTGATTCCTACTTTGTAGGATCTAGACCTTGATTTATGATGAGATTTCTACCAAGCATGACTCTAGGATCTAGGCTACGGTTTCATTTTAGGACAAGAAAGTTGAGTCTGCTTCCTTATTACATACTGGATTTTCACCTAACTTAGCAAAGAAAGTGTGTTTTACTATGTATTCCCTTTCTCCATAGGGAGAAGATAGAATGTTTTTGGTGCTCTATAAGAAAACTCGGATTTTCTCTCTATGTATGAAGATTGTGATTGATTCTAATGAAACCAAGCTTTGGCACACATCAAATACTGTCTACAGGCTGTACAACAGCCTATTGTTCACACTTGTGAACTCGGGATCAAGCTTTTGATCAATGCTTTGATTGTCACTACTTGTTATCTACCAATTTAATAAACTAGATTTTGATTTGTTGACTGGTATCTAATAGATTGTTAATCAAGCACACAATCAACCTTGTGGATCATTCAAAGATCCATTTATGGTCCTCAACTATTGTACTTTTACAAGAGCAGCAAAATGAATCAAATGAAGCTAGAGCAAAGGCAATTTTGGCATAGAAAACCAATAACCAGAAAAAGAGCCAAAAGAACCTAATCAGTTGCTTGCAAGCCACTTCTGGAATATTATGTGGAGGCCTATAAGAGAGAAGAGTAAGTTTCTATCATTGTTGTGGATCTAGTGTTAATGGATGTAGTGTTAATACTTAGTGTTAATGGATCTTAGTGTTAGATATGGATCATATGCATATGCTGGATAATGAACTATGTTATTGCTCTCATGGGAACGAATCTCCGCGTGACAACTAGTTAATCTTCTTCATATCCTTGATGCTTGTGTGCTTGGATCTAGAGTTGAGGGTAGGATAGGAAATGCCCACTACAAAATCTCATTTTGTTTTTTTTTTTTAAATGCACGTTTGTATTCAGGATTTGTATTCATAAAAGTAAATGGTCTTGTTGAAGCATGTAATGGTAGTGATAAAACAATAAAAGCTGCTTGTTGTGCACTCATTTGTTGGGTATTTAAAAAAGTATTGCCTACATTTTTTAATCGAGTAAATGTGTCATCACCTTGTGCTATCGATGTTTTGATAGTTTGTTGCAACATGCGTGACATAGTTGTGTCAGTTTTAGTCAAGTAAGCTGTATAATAATTTGCAACAGCATATGGTTCTAAAATGTATTGAATGTCCTGCATTCCTTAATTAAAATATAGTAGGATTAAATGTGTTTGTGTGTCAATAAAAGTTGTAATGTCGCATTCATTGTTATTGTTGTATGTAGGAACATAACAATAATCTTAGTGCATTACTTTTTGCCACGTCATATCTAGCACATGTAGTTGGATCTATTCGTAAAAGAGCTCTATGTACTATGATCGAGTTCAGATATTGCAAACAAGTTGTGAACGGTGTCCATCTTGTTTCAACACAAGATAAAGTTAAAAAAAATGTTGGGGGTCCAAGTTGAAGAATCATAGCAAAAATGTTCTTTTGTAAATTATATATTTGAAAAATCTTTGAAGCCAAGACTTAGATGTAGCAAACTTTCAATGTTACCATCATTGATGATTTAATGTACCTTCTCGAAGACGTATATAAATGGAACTAATAACTTGGAAAATTAAAATTTTAATGGCTCTGAAAAATAGGTTTGTTGTGAGTTGTGCAAATCGATGACTATAATGTTCCCATTTAGCAAAATCTTGGTATGTGTATTTGTTGTTTGAGAAAGGGGCTCCGTAGCAATGGCGAAGGAGCGTCTCAGAGGACCATTGAGGGCATTCCAAGAGTAGATATTCATGCGACGGTTTGTAAAGAAGCACCCCCATCAGAAGCAAAGGCTACACCCCCATCAGAAGCAAAGGCTACCATGGGAGAGACCGGATCAACAGGAGAAGCAGAGAGAAGTTTTGCATGTATATCCCTCTTTAAATCCTCTGAAGACAACCATCTGTGAGTAGACTCGATCATCGTAGTGAAACTGCAGCTGCTCGACAGGAGTGTCAGCAAGCTTCCAAGGAATGCAGGCGCGCACATGAGGAGAAGGATTATGAAGCTTAGGCGGCTGAAGAAGCAGCACCTTGCCGAGGCTAGGAAGAACCACATCCAATGAGGGCAAAAGCTTGGGAGGAAAAAATGGGAACTCAAGCCATACCGAGACTTCCCTCTGAGAGGAGTCATGTATCGTGAAGGCATCAGTGTATCTAGTGACATAAACAGGATTGCATGCATGAAGATACAGGCCATTGGCTAGAATGGAGTTAACTTCTTGGGCAATGGCAAAATTGAACAGGAAGAAGCCTTTGCCCAAAGCTTGAGAAGAAAGCACCTTGGCATTGAGCCGCTCCCAATGACTTGTTCCAAAACATTTGACATTATCCGCAAAAGGGGGCTTGCCCATAAAATAAGCAACTGCAGACCTGTTCGAAAGAGCATCCAAGTGTGCGGAGAAGAGAGATGGATCAAGGTGGAAGTTGCGAACCTTCAAACCATCCTACGAAGGAGAGGTAGCAGCTCAGAAAGCGAAGCTGCCAGTTGGGCGGCCAGCTGCAAGAGGGGCAGCACTGCCAAGTGGCAAGGAGGGTGCTCCTGCGCCTGCAACAACAGCTGATTGAATGCTTCCAGGATGCAGTAGTGTGTACGATAAAGCTGTCGCAGAGGACGATGGGCCCACTTCCTGTCCGATAACAGCGGAGGATGTCGAAGCTGCCGTTGTGGACTGCCTCGTCGCTTGGCAATACGTGGAAGAGGGATTCCATCAACCTGCATAGCCGCAGAGGTGCAGGGCACCGAGGAGCCATAGCAAGAAGAAAAGAGGGAAGTTGGTAGGCCCAAAGGAGGGAAAGCAAAGAGGGGAATAGAGAGGAAGGAGGCACCACAGGCAGTGAAACCTGCAGCACCGAAGCAGCAGGAGGAAGACAGATGTGCGCATCAGGAGGGAGAGAAAAAGCAAAATCAACAGCAGCGGAAGGGGAAGAAGCCAAAGGAGGAGCAGAGGAGAAGCAAGGGATGGAAGAAAAAGGAGGAGGAGAGAAAAGAGAGTGCGAGAAGGGCGAAGGAGGAAAAGAGGACGGAAAAGATTTCTCACACGAAGGAGAGGGAAGCAAGTCATCACCTCCACAAGAAACCGGGGGCGAAAGAGGCAGCAGAGACACCAACGGCGGGGTCGCTGCAGTTCCAGCATCCATATCTACATCTTGAGAGAAATTTCCTAAAATAGCAGGAAGAGGAGGGTCGTTGTCTTCTCCATCGCCATCGCCACCACTAGCGCCTGCGTTCTCCACCGCCATCGTCTCCCCCTAAGGCTACTTTTTGTTTATTGTTGGACTCAAAAGAGTAGAAGCTTTCTTTTCATACATGTGTTTATCATTTGGTATTTCATTGCATAGGCTATAAAATACATAATGTATTTTATAACCTCAAAAGAAATATCTTGATCAAAATCATTTTAGATTTGATTTAATTAAAGTGATTACAAAAAAATTTAGGTTCGACATTCGACGTAAATAGAGATACATACTGAATTTTGCAATAAAATAGATTTTGTTATGGAAGGAAACCAAAGACTCATTAATGAGGCATGGAACTGCTATAAAAGGATGTAAACTCGTGGAGAAAGAGATCTTCTCTCTCTCTCTCTCTCTCTCTCTCTCTCTCTCTCTCTCTCTCTCTCTCTCTCTCTCTCTCTCTCTCTTGCTTATACATGAGTTGTCTTGGGTTCATTTATCCATTGGTGCACTATCTTGATGATATCTTTTAATATTGTGTGTAGAATGCTCATATTTTGCTATTTTTAAATTCATGCATGGGAAATACAATAGGGTATTGCTATTGTACTATTGGTGGATCTTATATAAACGAACGTACGTACTATTACGTGTATGCGAGTGTTTTACTTCGTACAACAAAGTAAATACTACAATATTAAACTAACTAACAATGATATGCACCGTTACATGTTTTTAATTATACATGTACAAATTAAGGTAACTAGCTCCACCTATACAGTATGCATGGTAGGGTCAAGCCCACTGCCCTGTATTGATGCTTTTTTGCATTTTGAAGAGAGAGAGAGAGAGAGAGAGAGAGAGTACAGGGAGTAGTCTTGGCCACATCACAGAGCCATTGGCCAAGGGCAACCCCTTTGTCTTAACATTATTCAGTCACTTGTATTTATTATAAATTTTTAAAACTTTTTTACCTGGGTAACGTGCAAAAGTACCAATATTAGAGCTCAAATGGTGGATGAAACATTATTCAATTAACAATACAGTCCATCGCAGCGCGGTGCTTGTGTAGGAGTGGTTGACTGCTTGGGTAGAGTGGTTGACTGCGACCGGCAAGGCGCAAGCTCGAATCCCAGCTGCTGTGTAGTGACATCTTAGGAGCTTGCTCCTCACTTGGCGTTGCCCAGATGGCGTTGTCAGGTTGTAAATGTTGTACAAGTATAACCCACTAGTGGCGTAACTTTGTACACAAAAAAAAATTAACAATACACAGCATATAGTACTATGTTATTTTGGCAAACAACCTACGAACTTGACTCCCATCTGGCCAACATCCTTACCAGTCCGTAATGTAACAACTACATGAAAAACGTTTCAGTTCTTTTAAGGCCAATTTGTGGACTTACCCCTTCCTCGCACATAATTATTTTCTACCCAAAGCTCTGTTGTGATTTTGAAAAATGTATGACTTCTATTTACAGTGATTATCATGTATTCAATACGCATAGCAGTAACTGGGGTCGTAGAATAGAGAAAAATGTCTTTCGCCTAAAGTTGCACTAACCATATGAAGATACATCAAACCCTAATTTTAACTACAGTTGAGACTTTTAACTTCAAAATTTAATTTCTGGAAATTTTTAACGCAGAAAAATGGAAGTCGACTTCAAGCGCAGCATAATTCGACAGTAGAAAATTGATTTCTCTCCAGTTTTTGCAACTAAATTTGCTATTAGCAGGTTTGACCACTCTAGTGGAATTCAGCATTGGCCCATGCAGATGCCCATTCTGCTGATAACATATACAGCATACTCTGGAGTCTGGACAAATTGTTGCAAATTGGCACACTAAAGAACTGTGTTTTCAACCTGATGTGACAAAAATTATGTTGTATACCAGAATTGGTCATGAATTGGCTAAGCAAACTTACTGCATAGACCAAGTCAGGTGGAATACAAAGCATAGCATACATCATAGATTCAATCAAATAGTAGTAAGCATATACCTCCATGTCTACTGCTTCTGCAGCTGTCTTTAAATCTTAGTTGCCCGTTCCGGAACGAAACGCGTTCTGGAACACGTTCCGTTCCGGAACCTGACCAAAAAATAATTTTCTGGGTCCATAAGAGACTATCTAGTTTTTATCAGCCATATTGTATTTGTTGATAATGTTTTATAAATATCTTTCTTGAGAAACATATAGTAGCTTCTTTAACCTGTTCCTGTGAATTTGCATACCAAGAAGATAATGAGCTGGCCCAAAATCAGTCGTATATGGCAGGTTGACCACCCTAAACTAGTCCATTTTCCATAAGAATAGTCCAAAATCTTGAAAAACTGGACACTCATGAGGTGCAAGAAACCTGCCCACATAGCATGGTTGCATTCACACAAAAGTTATTGAATCAGTTTAAACAGGTTTGGGGATAACCAAGTACATCTTAAATTTCAGTATGTTGGCAAATTATAGAAGCTACTTCTTCCACCTGCCCACATAGCATGGTTGCATTCACACACAAGTTATTGAATCAGGTTAAGCAGGTTTGGGGATAACCAAGTATATCTTAAATTTCAGTATGTTGGCAAATTATAGAAGCTACTTGAAGCACTTGTTTATTGAACTAATACACAGCAGCATTATCCAATTATCAATGTATTGAAGATTGACCCAGTTGAAAAACTTGCGTCTTTTTGTACAGATGTGATATAGGAATTCTATTTTTTGACAAAGACATTGACCATTTCAATCAGTAACTTCCAACGTTCCTAATTCAGCCCACATTTCATGGCCCAAATAAGAATCATCTGTAATTCTGAAAGGCTGAATGCTCATGAGGTCAAAGGAACCTCCCCACTTGACATGATCGCTTTTAAACGAAAACTGCACTGGGTAGTTATAGCACCCAAAACTGGAAAAAAGTGAAAAAGGCATTAATCCATTGAATTAGTTTAGCTAAGTTAGGGGCAATTCAAGTAAATCTTACATTTGACGATGTTGACAATCTATAGAAGCTAATGCCGTGCTTTCAGGCACATGTTAAAGTAAAAGAATACCCAGTAACATTACCACATAAACCATCAATTGGCATATAAATTCAATCCTCCTTTATGAATATACAATGCAAATGTATGGAGAAATCTACTGTAGAGATACATTACACATCGATTTTCAAAAACAATTGCTTTTCCTTCTCAAAGTCATCTATGTATTCGTGCAGTGGTTGTTATGTAACGACCTTTCTCTAAATCATAAATAGTCTTCAATCTAGGCCTTTGGCATCTGAATATTAACCAGGCTACACTACCTACCAAAAGAAAAATACCTAAGAATGAAAAAATGGTGATAAAACTGTCTCGCAGTCTTGATAATGCAGGTCTCTGATGGTTCTCTTGGGCCAACTTTACAGTAATTGCTCCTAGAGGCCAATCCAATGGGACATTGTCGATTCTGTTGGTAAAGTGCATCCTGTAAAGAGCACAGAGAACAGAAGACAAAGCCAATTATTTTCCAGATTTACAGCCTCCTACGGCATTTTAATGCCATCCAATAGTACAAATTAGCTAACAAAAATTATTATTGTAATCAGAGCTATAATTCAAGAAAATCCTCCTTGTTTGAACATCATGAAACATAGTTATATTGGCAATTGTTACTATGATCAAGTAAATTTTCCAGCACCCTAATGCCTCGCACCAGCCATTAATTCACTCTTTTTAGTAGGAGATAAACAAAGCTGGAGAATGCTGTTATTGGACAGCTGTGAACTACCCAAATGCACAAATGTGTGAAACACCATAAAGTCTCAAGTAAAGCATACCTTTTGCCATGCATCGCAACCCCAAGGCTATCATGAAGTAAGGCAACAATGTAAGCTGTTGAGAAGCAATATTTCAGCAGATCCTCTTGTCCAATTCCTTTATGTATCTCTTGCAGCTTGCTCCACGATTCAGCACAATAATGCCGACCAGCAGCTTCCACATCAGCAAGTGAGGTTGTTGCAGGTAATCCAAAAAACTGGTGTAACAAGAGTGTATCAAAAACTTAATCTCACGAGGCTCCATCTCCGATCGAAACGTTCCAGAAACTCCAAAGAAGGATGATATGTCACACTTAAGTACACTTTACTAACTGTTTGCCAAGAAACTAACATGTAAAGAAAGTTTCAATTACACAGCATGGATATCATGCTTGAAAGCCTCAAGAGTTAACAAGTTTTATAAAAGAATTGATATGAACATATAGCTGTTATTGACAGTGAGGGCCTCTATTGGTCCCTGAGTCAGTGCCTTATTGATCAATTGATTCAGCTCTAGAACCTGTGCATAGTAGCATTCAAACGGTTGAAATATCAAACATTCAACACATTACCTAGCTTTTTAGGCTTTCTAGTGATCTTAAATGTTGATAAAGACAATCGTGGCTCTGGTAACCTGCCAAAATATTAGAGGTCATGTAGGGACATCGACATAGGCTCATCTACTGTCACTCATGTGAAATAGGGGCCAAGTGGCCAAGGGAAATGACTGGTCAGGACAATCAGTAGCAGCAAGCCATGGGCACAATCTAGGACGTTATTAGTATCTACAGATTGTACCAAGTGTAAGTGATCAAGATGAGAACAGATGACTATGACCTGATTTTGTTGTGATCTGGAACCCTGCTTGGTTGGGAGGCGCTTCATTCTTACCTAAGTGATCTCTATACTCAAATGAATGCTAGGTGTTAAAAGATGTTATAGAGCTTATCTGTATGTTGTGAAGGGCAAAAGTATGGTTTCCAATCAGTGAATGTCCTTCCAGTGAGTGCATCAGCAATACTACCGATATGATGCATAGGGCATTCTGGTTCTAGATATCCACAACTTTGACGATTTGCAAAAGGCCTCCACATAACATGGTCATGAAAGTGTGATGAGCATAGGCCCCCGTCCTTGTGAATCAGTGAATCAATGCATCATGAATCAATAATACTTACGCATTATCAGTGATTCGTGGGCTCCTACAATACATAAATTTTTTTGCAAAAATTACCATCAGATCCCCCACCAAAAAACCTGTTTTTTGTATACCATATTGCAAAAAAAAAAAAAAAATGTTCCGAGAAAAAATCCCAAAACATGTTCTAGGACATGTTCTAGAATGTGGAGGGCTCAGTTGATGATCTAGAGCAGATCATCAAGGAGGAGGGTGGTGATGGATGTCCACTTGTTGATGTTATTATTCCTATCCTACTGTATGCGGACGATGTGGCATTGCTATCCTCTTCAGCCTCTGGGTTACAGCGACATCTTGATGCTCTCTATGGCTTTTGCTTAGTGTGGGGCCTGACCGTGAATATTGCTAAGACCAAGGTCATTCACTTTCCGCTCTACTGCTCTATCTCGCTTGCCTAAGGGGCATGCTGCCTTGGTACATATGGAGAGAGTGTGTACTACTTACCATATTCATGATCCTACTTCTAGAGACCACCTTTTCTCTACCGCGGTCTTGCCAATGGCTATGCACTCAGCGGAGGTTTGGTGCCCAGGATTATCTCAGGGTACTTGGAGAGATATCACTCGCCTGCAAATCACCATGTTAGGGAGGATGATTCGTGCGAAGCCATCAGTTCCTCATGAGATCCTTTTGGCGGAGTTCGCTTCACTTCCCATGGTGGTAGAGGCTTTGTTTCAGATTGTTACCTTTCTACATTACCTGTGAAGGAGAAGGCCCAGCGCACTCAGCCACCACCTCCTGCGAGATCTACACGAGCCTCCAGAGCTACCAGAGCTTCTCGACACCAACCACGGATCATAGCTTCTATAATCAAGGCTGGCGAATCAATGAAGTAGTCCACCACACTATGCCCACCTCCATGGGGATGACAAGTGAAAGCTGCTGGAATCTGGCCACTGCGATAAACCGTTCAGAATAACCAAGGAATGTGCCTCAGTAATCCAGAGTAGCTGCTCACCAAATGCTATAGAAGGGGTAGCCCCATCATGAGAAGTTCGCTCTAGAGACCTGTATCCAAAATATGAAGTTGGAGATAATTCGTCACTGCATGGAATTCCGTCTGTCCGGTGGCCGTGCGTGCATTAAAGTCCCCCGCTAAAAGAACATAATCCCTGAGAGAAAAGATGGCAATATCCTCTGACAAAACCTAAAAAGGGTCCCCACCATGGTCTGCAAATGTCGAGGTCTGAGGAGCAAAATAACATACTGCCAAGAAGATATCTTTGGCCAAACCTAAAGAATGCCCAACTTTTTGTAGCCATATAAAACGTGCATACGGGTCTTGCTTAACCATCTTAAGAGTATGACTATACCAGTCCCTGTACAACAGCATGCCACTCCACCTGAGCCTCTGGAGGTCCTCCCCCGTAGAAATGGTCTAAATACCGAGTGCCAAAAGAAATTTGCCACCATAGGAACAGGACGAAATCGAGACTCATGAGTCTCTGCTAGAAGTAAAATATCCGTACGAGCAAGATAGAATTGTAGGTCACCTGCAGAAGAGGAAGAGAGGAAGCCATTACATTTCCAAAATCCAATACGAAGCGTCATAGGGGATCTCGGGCTGCTTCCATGCCCGGGAGCCCCGATTCCGTATAGTGAGCATTCATAGTATCGTGGCTTGCCGTCAATAAACACCACCCGTTGCCCTTTTTCCTTAGCTTCTTGTATGATTTTTTTCCTTGCTAGCCATTGGGTATGAGTTAAATCATCATCTATAAAAATAAAGGTCCCTTTCAACCTGGCTCTAAGTTTCAAGGAAGCATTACGATGTACGAGAGACCGGAATTTAATAAATAAAACATTCTCGTCATATTTGCCTCTCCAAGCAGTTTCAAACCCTCAATTGTGTGTGAAAGCTTATTGACAAGTAAATCCTTGGCCTCCTCTAGCGGTTTTCCAGCATTCGGAATGCCTCTCACTCTAACCCGTCTAGGATAGTTGACCATGGTATTAAACTTCTCCTTGGAAGCTCTCTTGTATCCTTGTATCCTTATAGGATGAGGACCAAGGAGGAGGATGAAGTTTTCACAAATGCCATAATGGACCATGTAATGCCTAAAAGTCCCCTTGGGGGTGTGCAATTTTATTGGTTAATAAAATAAACAGAGGAACTCATCTTTGTGTAGATTATAAAAAATTAAAGTAACTAACTCTTAAGAATAAATACCTCTTATCTCGAATTGATGAATTGATTGACCAATCACATGGTGCAAGGTACTTCACCAAAATCGATTTGAGATCAAGGTATTACCATATTCGAATTAAAAGTGAGAATGTGACAAAAATTGGGTTTAGGACTAGATATGGCCATTATGAGTTTTTAGTGTTGTCGTTCGGATTGACGAATGATCTTGCGACCTTCATGCAAATGATTAATGATCTTCGTCATCCATATTTGGGGAAGTTTGTAATAGTGTACTAAGTAAGATCATATTCTCAACTATAGTAGAACCTTAAAGGAGCATAATGAGCATCTCAAAACCATCTTGAGGTTATTAAGACAGGAGAAGCTCTACACCAAAGAATCCAAGTGTGAATACTTCCAAACAAGACTAAAACAACTCAGTCACATTACTTCGAACCATGGGCTGGAAAATAGACCCAAGTAAGGTTCGTAAGGTTCGTGAGCGGCCTATTTTCCTTACCATACGTGAAGTATCTTGGATTATGCGGCAATTGCATTACCCTCGACAAATCTCCTCAAATGGGCAAAGAAAACTAGCCAACACAGTAAGTTCAATCCTCCAATCACTTGGAGGGAAGAGTGGAATTCATGAAACGCGTTGTACATGGCACACTGAAGACTCCAGAAATAATGTGAACAAATAGCTCATAGTCCTTCGCATCATCAACCTTATGAAATGTATTGCAATAGTGGCACTAGGTGGCTGCCAACAGCCCCTAACCAAATAATCTAGGCTTTTGCACTTTAGCACATGCTTTTTGCAGATCTCAATGACATATTGTGAAAAAGTTGGTCGTTTAGGTGGCCGAGGTGCTAAAGCTATCCATGATTGATACTCAGGATGTAGTGGCTGAGGTGCTAAAGCTATCCATGATTGATACTCAGGATAACTACATTGCAGAGTAGCAACATATGACATAGCATCTTCTCATGATGAAGTCACAATGACCACACATCATATTTGACGTGGCTTTATAGGCAGGTCATAAAATAAACAGTAATCTCAATACAACGAAAATTTGGAAAGAGCTACAATTGCTCGTTCTTGTGTGTTTCAAGCTACATAAACCCTCTAACTATCATGTCAACCTTTGCAGATCAACCATAGCTCCCCTCAAGCATTGTCTCAATATTAACCAATTTATCATCAAAGTTTTGTTGCTTTTCATCGATAGCAGACAACTATGTCCTACTTTGATCTTGTTCTTGGACAATGTAGCATTCAAACGTTTCCAAACTAGCATAACATTGCTTATAGAAATGGGTTTCAGCCCACTCAAAATGTGGCTGGAGAAAAGTTTGCACCCTTAAAAATGGCCCGTAAAATATTTTATGGCCTTAAAATTGGCCCGGTTACGCGAATTGTAAAGCTGTCATTGTCAGGCTCGATTTTCCATGTACTGATTTATACAATTACCCTGTATTTTTCAGGGAAACGGGTCCACCAAAGAAATTCCAAATCATGAATGCCGCAAAAGACAGTGTAGACAGAAAGGCCTGCAATGGGGGAAAAATTTGTTTAACAAAGGGACCAAAAAAATTGTGAGACTGTGTCAAGAAATCGAGAAATGCCTAACAATAAAGCATGGGAAAATTTCGGGCACTAATTTTGAAATGTTTCGAACAAAATTTCAAATGTTTGGGGAACGTATGTACTTTGTACTATAACTGCAGAAAAACAGCAGCTCTGTGTGTGATCTTCAAAATAAGATCTACATAGCGTTTTGCAAGATCTGTACAATTTCAACATTTCATTTGAAGAGATTACATGAGTGCTCTATGTTTTGGTGATAGCTATTGCTAGATTAATCTACTTCCCATGTTTGTTTTGATACATTATGCCGACTTCACGAACTTCTTCTAGTGTAGATGTAGAAGATAAACTTTAGGTAGTGTTGGGGGAACTAATCTTACATACAAATCCGTCTGAATGTATTTTCAAACTAGTTTGAAACCTCGACGTTTCAAACGTGTTTGAGACCTTAAATTTGTAATTTTTGGGCCCAAAGGCCTCAAAGAAGAGGCTAAAAGGTCTCCGTGTGCAGGCTCAAACAAAAAGACAGTTGTTGCTTGAGCACCTTTCACCTCTCCCTTTACATCCTAAATAGACGATCAAAGGACTTGTTGCACAAAAGATCACGACCTTTGTAAAAGCACAATAGATTGAAAGCTTGTGTTCAATTTGCATGCTCATTCCACCACTACCACTTTCATGATATATTTAACATTCAAAACCTTAAATTAGCACTTGAATTGGTAGAAACCCTAAAAAACACTTAACAAAAAAGTACATTGCCACACAGATAGTAATATATGTTGTACAGGCCGTACAATTTGTTTCTGAAAGTACAAATGTGTATATTCAAGATTTCTGACAACTTCCAAAATTCTGAACAAGAATTGAAGTTTTGGCCTATTTTTCATGAAAACGAGTTGTTTACCAGTGTTTCATCGAACCGTGTTTCGATGATCGAACCGTTGTTTCAAACTGGACTATTTGAATCGGATTCTGATGTATGAATCGGCCTGCTGAAACCCGTGCCCAAGAACTGGATTTTCGCTCGGGCGCTTTGAATACCCTAAGGTACATAGGACTAAGGAAAGGTACATGTCACATAGGAGCTTAAAGCTCGGACATTTATCAGAGCGACACACCGTGGGTCCTCATAAGCTATGAGAGAGCGTAGAGTGGTAGGCATCCCTCGGAACAGGCAATAATATCGCCCTCTTATCTCATAATATACAGGGCACGTAAAGATAAAAGTGCTCCTCAGACTCCACCTCACCTAGAGAACATAACTGGCAAATCCGCTCCTCTCTAGGAATACCATGGAACCTCCCAATCTCAATAGCTAGCTGATGAGAGGACACCCTGAGCTGCCCCAATGTGAATTTGAGGCAATGTGACAGTCCCGAGTCCAAGTAGCGCGGCATGACCAGGGTCCCTGATGCATCTAGCTCCAAGAAATGAGTCCGGTAGAAAGCTAGCTTAACCCCTAACTGGTTACGCCAAGTCCGCTCTAGATATGTGCGATAGAGGAAGCCTCTGATATACTGATGTGTGCCTGAGGGGAGCTCTGTGATGGAGATGCCAAATGATGTAAGTAGGAGGTGAGAGGCCTGAGAGAAATAATAACCTATAGCCCTGATCGTGAAGACGTTGTGAAGAGGATAGTGCAACCTGTATGTATCGCCTGTCTATCTCTGGTAACACCTGTATCCTCTGTATATAGGTGATGAGCTGACGAACTGCCTTGATCTGTATAGGTGGAACTGCAAACTCGGCTAGGAGAATCTCATGTGGAACAGAAGGCTTCACTCGAATCAACCGAGCTAGCGTGGTGGTCTGTAATCGTGAGAGACTGGCCCGGTGTGAAGAAGGGAGACTTGTACACCTTGTCTTTGTTGCATATAAAACCGTGGGAGTAACAATGGTATCAAAGAGGCGACACTTACTGCGAGCATCCTGGATGGACTTCCGGAAGCAAAATCGCTCTAGCTGAACAAGGGAAGCATGTCCCTTCCCCAATCGAGTGGTAGCGGCCTGTCTCATGCTAAAAGTAGGACCCAAGAAAAGGACCCCCAGGTATGTATATGAAGGGACCACCTCTAGAACCTGCCCACCCAAAGTAAGCTCTTGTCGCTGCATGAATGCTCTTGAATTGTTGAAGACCATAACCTTGGTCTTCCCAATGTTCACCCCTAGGCCCCATCTGGTCAAACTCATGCAAGCAATCCAACTGTCACTGTAGACCCTCTCTGGTCGGTGAGACCAATACCACATCATCGGCATAAAGGAGGATAGCAATCAAGATGTCACCAAGCCTGCAGCCAGGACCACCACCCTGTGTAATGACTCTCTCCAACTCATCAATATACAAGCCAAAGAGGACTGGTGAGAGGGAACAACCCTGCTTCACCCCAATAGTGCTCCAGATGTGATCAGATATGCCACTGCTATGTCGGAAACAGCCCAGGACACGCTCATAAAGTGCCATCACAGCAAGAACAATGTCGGTGGAGAAGCCGAGGTCTTGAAGTCTCTGGATGAGCAATGAGCGAGGAACAGAGTCAAAGGCTTTCCTGAAGTCCACAAAACAACAATAAACCCTCTCTCTCTGTGCTTAGCCTCCTCAATCAAGGCACGTAGTGTGAAGATGTGATCAGCAGTAGAATAATGGGCTCGAAAACCAGCCTGACCCATGGCATGTAGTCTCCTAGTCTCCGCCACTGAGCTCACAACAGACTGTAATATAGTACCATATAGTTTTGCCAGGACATGCCCGATCATTATGGTGCGGTAGTTACTCGGAATCATGGGGTCACCATTCTTATGGATGGGGTGGATAATGTTAGTGCACCAAGAGGATGGGAAACCGGAAACAACTGCAGAGTTAGTGGGGGCGAGTAAGTCAGAGGCATGGGAAAGGAGTTCAGATTCAAGGTCTTCGATGTCTTTGGCCCTATGGGACTTCATCTTCTTAATGGCTGCAAGTACCATGTTAGATGTGAAGAAGGAGAACTCAGATGGCCGTGGAGATATGGAGATAGGTGAGTCGGTAGGGACCGTGTACAGGCTGGTAGCATAATCAGTCCGAATGCGGAGGTCCTCCAGGAGAGGTGGTGGAGAGCGAGGAATGAACTCACGCCAAAAAGCGCCCGAAGAAGAGCTGAAAAGAAGGTCAATGAGGCGTTTCCCTTCAGAATCATCATGGGAACGCTTCTTACGGCGGAGAGCACGATGGTAGGAGCGTCGGGAAGATCGAAGCAGATGTGGGGCGTGGATGCGTGAATAGGTTACTGACTGATGGAGAGAACAACACTCGGTATCGTACCAAGGAGGGTGTAGTGGTCGAGGTGTGCGTCGGGTCTTTCTGGGGTGGGGTTTTGTGGGGAGGGTTAGTGATGCGGCCGTGTGGAGAGAGGTGGTGAGAAAATCAGCCTGGGCGTCGACTAGACTGTCATGAGGAAAGGAGTGTAGAAGTGAAGCCAAGGACTGCCGGTATAGTGGCATGTAAGTGAGATCAAATGCTGATCAGTGATGTCAAAGAACTCTGTCTGTCGTGAAGATGTCCAAGCATTAAAATCCCCTGTGAGAAGAATATGTCCCCCGCTCTGAGAATCTGATAATATCTGATGAGAGGTCCTGATATGGAGATCCAATACCCTCAGCAAAAGACAAGGACTCTGGTGGAAAGTAACATGCTGCAATAAAAAGATCTCTATCCAAGCCAATATCCTGACCCACGATGTAAGTCCATATGTAGCGGGCCTGCTAGTCATGTCGGATGAAGTCAATACTCGAATGAAGAGCCTCTCTATACAAGCAGGCGACCCCACCTGAACCTCGTCCACTAGCAGATCTATTCTCTCGTCGAAATACTGAGCCCCATCTGTATCCAGGAAAAGAAGGAAGGCCTCGCTCTAGGCTCTCGTGTGTCTCCATGAAGAATAATATATCTCTGCCTGTAATAAAATCAACAAGGTCCCCTGCCGCAAAAGACGAGTGTATGCCAGCACAATTCCACACTCCAATCCGAAGGTGGTGTGGATGGGGCCCCGGGGTGCTCCCACCCCCGGGCACCCCAAATCCCTAGCACTGGGATCTACTAGGTGCACTATCAAGAAAGCGCACTCGTCCATCTCGGTAAATGACTCGTCTGCCAGACTCACGGGCTGCCTGAAAGGCCTTATGCCTCTCCTCCACCTGGATATATGTGAGGTCGTCATCCATATAGATAGTGGTGCCACGAAGCTTAGCTCTGCACAGCAAAGCATCTCGGCGACTCTCTAGAGAAGTGAAACGGATAATGAGTGTAGCTGCATCTCTGGTGGTCCTCCAAGCTGTATCTAGCCCATCTGTAAAATGTCCTAGAGTGGTCTCGAGAAATCTCGTGCCTTCGGCAATGGCATCCTGTGTGTCCGGTATCCCGCAAACTCTGATGTTGTGGGCCTTTTGCTCCCTTGACCTCTCTTCCAAAATGGTGGCTGAGATGACGAAGGAGATGGGGGCACTAGGCTTGGTGCCTTTCTGCAAGACTGCTGCCCATGAATCTTTGTGCTGCTCAATTTTACTCTCAAGTTCCCTTATCATGGTGGTGGTCGATTCCGAGGCTATAGCCTGCTTAGTGTTGATCACCTGCTCTAATGTAGCGACTTTAGATTGCAACACATTTTTTTCCTTGAGTAGGGAGACCACTATTCCTCCTTCAGTTGTGACAGTTCATGCTTCAAAAGCTGGAAATCGGCTTTCATTTGGTCAGCCTCCCAGGAGGAAAATAGTTCAGTTGATTTGGAGGGAGTGTGTGGGATGGGTACCACAGATTGGGGAGCTGTGGGTTCTTGGGAAATGGGGATAAGGGGGCCGGTAGGGATGGCCAGAGCGATAGGGTGGGAGATCAATGGAGGCGAGGAAGAGGCAGAAGAAGAAGAAGATGAAAGAAAGGGAGGAACATCAGAAGAGAGAGAAGAAGAGAAGGAAGAGAGTGAGGGTGGGGAAGAAGAAGAAGAAGAGAGTGCCACATCATTTGTATGCAGCGAGGGCAAATCTGAGGAAGGATCTGAGGACAGCGAGGAGGGCACAATAGTAGGCAGCGAGGGGTCTGATCCAGCAGCGAGGGTGGTAAGGGTGGTGTGGGCTTCAGCGAGGGAGGAGGAAGAGATGGTCTTTATAGCGAGGGGGGTGCTACCTTCAGCGAGGGGGGTGCTGTTTCCAGCGGTGGAGGAGTGGCTTTCAACGAGGGGAGTGTTATTTTCAGCAATGGAGGAGATGTTTCCAGCGATGGGGGGTGTGCTATGTTCAGCGATGGGGGGGGGGAGGAGATAATAGCGAGGGGGGGAGGGGAGATAATAGCGAGAGAGGAGATAACAGCGAGGGGGGGAGCGGGTGGTCCTACGTGGAGGGAGAGAGGTTGGAGCGCGAGGGATAGCAGGAGCTGATCCGCGTGGAGCCATCTCCACAAAAGAGAGAGAGAGAGAGAGAGAGAGAGAGAGAGAGAGCGCGCGCAGCAGCAGCACACTCTATGTTCAGAACTTATCAGAAGAGGAGTGGGCAGTGGGCACACCTTTTTAATAGGTTCTAGCGCACTTTTTCAAGCAGATTCTAGCATAATTTTGTTAACAGATTCCAGCACACCTTTCTATCAAATTTTGGCAGAAACCAATGCACTTTTCAGGCTGATACTAGCACAATCTTGTTGGCAGACTTTAGCACACTTTTCTAATAAATTCTGGCGCACAACAAAACGAAAGAGCAATCACAGTGTAAAAACCATTCATTCCATTTTTGTATATTTTTCCCATAAAAATGTCCTTGAAGGCATTCTCGTTCTTTTAATTGACCAGGGTATTTAAAGAATAGAAGATTGGTTGACCATTAAACAAACTGTAATACGAATATTCTTGTTCAATTGTCCAATTGATAGAAAGAGTACAGACTTGATTAAATTAGGAATTTTTTCAAGCTGCAAAGACTTACACAGGACAAGTCAAGCAATCATATTTTAAGGTAGTTAAGACGAGATTAAGACCTTCCAACAAAAAATTCATGGGATTCCAGATGAGAGTCCTTGCTTTAGCAGCATCCTATCATTACATAATCTGATTATCTGATAGATATTTTTTTTTGGTTGTCTCACAAGATCAAGGACAGATAACAAAGCTAGAAAAGAACAGACCTCAGATGTGTAGAAAAAGTTTTCTGTTGCAAAAAATCTTCCCCGCAGCTCAGGAATGAATGTTGATCCAATAGCACAGCGCTCATATGTGCATGCCTCTGCAAATTCAGAATAATAAAAAAAAGTTATAATGAGTTGCTAAATGTCATGTAAGAAGGAACAAAAACATCAACACAAATGGTACATGTTGCAGCTCCAATAACCAGCAAAGAGTCCTCTGTCATTATTTCAGTATCTTGTACCACCACAATGCTTGACCTTGATCATTACCTCCATGTCTACAAGTCTAAAATACATATGCTGAAGGAGACCCAGTAGCAGTACAGCCATGCTAGAGGAGTTGTTTTTGGGAGGAGATTGCGCGGAGATCAGTGCCTAGTGAAGATAAGAAAGAGTTTGCTATTCACAGAAAATAAGTACTGTCGGCAAAATGAGAAGTGTGCCAAGTTTTTTTCTATTTGATATTTTGGCACACTTTTGGGCATCTACAATTCATCGTGGAACATCGCTCATTGCTAACAGTATGCTATTCAATACTGTGGGTGAAATGAGGGAGGTGTTGATTTGTATGCCAAGTTCTTTTCTATTTGATATTTTGGCACACTTTGGGGCATCTACAATTCATCATGGAACATCGCTCATTGCTAACAGTATGCTATTCAATACTGTGGGTAAAATGAGGGGTTTTGATTTGTATGCCAAGTTTTTATCTATTGTCTTTTTGCACATTTTTGGGCATCTACCACCATTTCATCGTGGAGCATAGCTCTGAAGACGTTTTATGCTTCCGCAGTTTTCATTATACACACAACACATGTACTTCGTCTTATATGCCTTTTGACGTTTAAAAGACATTAATCTCTCTCTCTCTCTCTCTCTCTCTCTCTCTCTCTCTCTCTCTCTCTCTCTCTCTCTCTCTCTCTCTCTCTCTCTGGGATCTATATATTAACTTAGATTCAAACTGACTATTTCAAAACAGAATACCGCCAATGTTTTCAGGGCAACTTTTCATTCTGCAGAGGACGGAGCTAGAGCAATGGCATTGATAGCACAATTGATAAATCTTATGTGAAAAAATCCATGGGTGTGCATACGATACACAATTGCTCCACTAATCAAATGGTGAATGGGTGCTGCTTACAATAAATAGCATATGACATTCGGAAGGTTCAGCAAAAGCTGATTAGTTTGATTTGAAGTAAATCATTGATTCTCCGGAGATTCACACCTCATCCTTTACGCAACTCTGAAAACTGTTGGTCTGTTTATAGATGTTTTTAGAATTGAAGAATAATTCAATAAGTTTGATTGGAATACATTTATTGATATTCTTACTTCAACATATGGGGCGTAGCATGTATCACGGTGGGTAGCACATCCATGATACATGTCAAAGCAGTGAAAAGAGTTTAATAAGATTGCAAAAAACAATGCTGCTCGAATAATACATTTGGTAGGATCTGGGTAGTGGATGGTAGAAAATTGAAATACAACAAATTCAACCGAAGGCATCGTTCTTCAATCAGTAATACTTGGTACTTAATAGTGAGTACATGTGGCTAAAGCATCCAGCAAGTGAAAAGCTAGTGTTTCAACGTAAGGAGGACGGTAAAAACTTCCAGATGATAGTAAGTAGTAGAGGGTAATAAGAAAGATGATATCTTGATGCAAGCCAACATCTTTCAATGCTTGATCCGGATATATGCCATGATGTGAAATGACCATAATAAAATGGCCTTAAAGGTTACACAAGTGAATAAGGTAGACCTATTAATTTTCATTTAATCAACAGCATAACAGTACTGCTTCTCCCTGCAGCCTCTGTATACATACATGTATCGTTCAGGGCTGGTCCAAAAATGACAGGAAAAAGGAACATGCTGTACTACAAGCTTCTATTCCAAAATCCCTCTTATGGCTGCTAACTAGTTTGTTATATTTAACAAATGCAAATGAAAGGCATATGATTTTTATCCATTATACCGCTATCTCAAAAATTCCCATGTTCTACTAAGCTCAGCCAAAGAGTCCTTAAATGCATCAGTAACCCTGCTTATCGGGGATAATAAATGCATACCAAGAAAGACTTCATACGCAGCATGCAAATTTTTTAAAATTCTGGTAACTCTTAAGGGGTGATAGATCTCAATGTACCAGATATAATGCTTTGCCTAAAATAACACTGGAAAGAACCTGACCTTATAACTACTCAATCAGCACCAAGATATCCTCAGATTTATGTGTAACACAGCAAAATTCATAGCAGTCATAGGATTTTTACCACGACCCATCTGCAGAAGTTTAAGGGCAGCGCTTCGGCATTCAGAGAAGTTTCCCGCTGAAAGAACAGATGAAATTTCTAGCTCACTAGTGGTTCCAAATTTTGTAGAGCGCCTGTGTATTTCTTCTTCACTCATGACATAGCCAGGAGGAGTGCAAGGGTCAACCACAACCCCATCACTTGCAGAAGGAAGGGCTGCAAATCAGTTGTAGACGTGCTTCATTAAACATGGAATTCCACAAGTGACAAGAATACTATACAGCATATGTTTCAAATAAACTCGTGTTCTGGAAAGGAGACACGGACAAGATTCAAAAGCTGGCCTACTTCCACATGCATCTCTTCCAAACATTACTGAATGGTACCATATGTACAGAGTACTGTCCAAAAACTCAATGCTTACTTGCAGTGTGTTAGTAAAGAAAGGACCCTCTTGGATTAAGTGAAGCAAAGAACTTTCAGCTAACTCTTCCATGAGAGGTTAAGCACATAATATAGAAAAGAGAGCTGAATTCATATCCAAGCTAGATATGTGTATTGCAATTGTGATGCATATCAAAACAGCTGAAAATATCCAACTCATGATCTGTTTTGCCAATTAATTACGTATCCTGATTATTTTTCAGGATTTGTTATACGCCTTAGCATTTGCTAGTTAAGGTAGAATAAAACCTCACTATGAGAGACAGATCTGCAATATTAAGCCTCCTGCAAAAGGCCCTATAGATAGACTAACAAGAGCTACCTTTATTAAAACAAGGATTTCAAAAAAATCAGGGGAAAAGCAAATTCTACCCTGGCCTTGTATTTCACAAATGGAAACTGCGAAAGATCTCAAAGATTTTTTACAAAATGTTTATATCATGTTAGAATCTAGTGTTTCCACCCGGTTCAGAATTGACCTTTCAGAATCGGATGAATCAGCATGAATCATGGTTCTGAATCAGGTCCCTTTCAAAAAACTCAAAAAGAATCAGCAAAAAAAATAAACTTACAATGTTTTAGATATATGTGATATGTATAATGTCTACAATGTGTCTAAAATCATATAGATGTTAGATTGTTACATTTCAAAGTTCACTGTTGCTGGTAGAGAGCTGAAGCCTGAAACCAAATTACAATTCAGCATTCACAGAATCACAAGTGCACATGAAAATGTTGAATGGACACATTTCAAACTTCACAAACTAGATTGCATGCTTCAAACATAGTCATAGGGTCTTCTAGCACCCATATACGTTTAGCCAAAAAGAAGAACCTGAGATGGCCAGAGAGATCTATGGACACAGTAGACGTGGTCAATTTCCCTGGGAAGCATAATGCATTTGTTCTTTTACGAATTAACAAGGGTACAGATATACATGTATGTGGATTACAAAGGTTTACATAGTTTGAAAAATCAATATTTGTTACCTAAAATAGATGACTTGAAAGATCATCTCATTGGGACCAAAAACCTTACCAAGATGGGCCTACAGACGGGGTATCATCAAGTCTAAATTCAGGCTCCTAGCTGAGGAGGTTCCTAAAATGGCTTTAGGACTAGCTCTGCCCATTCACAAATTTAATCATGTCATTTTGTCTTAGCCAATACTCCAAGATTTTCCGATTGGTAATAAACAATTTATTTCGTCCAGGGCTTTGATAACATTCTAGCCTATTACAACACCGTTACAATCTGAAGGGGAACGATCAATCCACTTCATCCGATATTGATCGATTGAATACTTTGAGATCCATTATGGAAGAAAGCCGTAGAAAACAACTAAATCCTAATCGTTATTTCATAGATGGTGCAAAGTCTTTGACATTGTTCCAAGGTGGAAACTATGGATAGCATTGGTGTTTAAATCAACCTAAGGCATGCAGTTGGACGGCTTTTAAGAAAGTGATAGCAAAGGTATCTTCTTCAAGGGATATACCGCAAAAGTTTTCAACAACATTGGTGTGAAGCAAAAATTTTCAGTCTCATGCATAGAACACATGCTACAAAGCTGGTCCTCTTGTGGGGTGCCACTGTATCTACCGGTCTCAATGGCCAGCTGATGTGAGGAAACCCAAAACTAACCCATCTCTATCCGCAATTTGTTTGATATACTCCTCAGCAAGTAACCAGATACCATGGGGAAACCAGCTGGATCAAGAGATAGAAATTGTGTACGATAAACTCACTCTTGGTGTGTGTGTGTGTGTGTGTGTGTGTGTGTGTGTGTGTGTGTGTGTGTGTGTGTGTGAGAGAGAGAGAGAGAGAGAGAGAGAGAGAGAGCTTTATTAATGTCTTTTCCATGCCAAAAGTCATATAAGACTAATAAATGTACATGTCAAGTGTTTGATAAGAATGGGAGCATATGAAACATCTCCAAAACAGTAATGAAAACAGCATATCTAAATACTCTGAACTGAAATACATGCGATGAAATATGTAGGCACATAGATACAGAGGTATAGCACTATCATCATGTCTTGTCCTATTGATAATATAGAAGGATGTGATACGAGCTGCAGCATGGAGGACCTCTAACCGCTGACGTTATCTAGGATGGTGAGATGTGTCTCCTAATGATAGGTCGGAGAGCTAGAGCTGCAACATCAGTATGTGTGGAGCGTTCTCTCTAATCTCTGTGAACGGGCATGTCGTCAACATCATCATCATCCCCAAACTCTGGGTCCTGTCGGGATCTTCTCCTAGAGAAGAAAGAGGTAATTCGAGGCTGAGAAATAGAATGAATCTACTGAGATGTCGGACATAGGTCTTGTCGTAGTAGGAACATCCCTTGTATCATAAGTGCAACGCAGCAGGAGTCCTCATATGCTATGAGTGAACGTAGTGTCATGGGCATGTCGTGAAACAGACAAAGGTATCTCCCTCTAATCTCATAGTATACATGGCACCTAAAGATAAAGTGCTCCTCAGACTCCACCTCACCCAGAGCATAAGTAGCTGATCTTAGATTAATTATCCCGTTAGAGGTCAGTAGGCCTATATCAACCCGTAAGTTAATTATGATTATGAGGGGTTTGGGGCCCTCATTGGTATACAGTCATAATTTATGGTTGGAGGCCTAAACTCATGACGGTGAATTTTTATGGGTCTATCAGTGAGTCATAGGGGAACTAGATGACGTGGTCCAGTTAGGCTGCAGAGGTTGTCCAATGAGGTGTCACAGTGCACTACTAGTGGTGCATGGGCATCGGAGGGTATAAGTATACCCATAGGGCTCTCACTAGTGTATATTGGATATGGTGATTGGTAGCTACATGTTGCTGGTGTGATTCCTCCTCCTCTAGTGAGCAATTGATCCATAGCTTGGGGGCTAGATCCGTAAGATCTAGGTTTGGTTGGGTTGGTTTGTCCCTCATCCGATCCCCTTGTGTTGCTTTGTTGCGGCTTCCTAATCTGATTATACGGGTCAATTCTCTATGGGGTAACACAAAACCTTTGGATAAGTCACTCAAGGAAACGTGTTGGTGCGTTAATTGTATTAAATTACGTTGATGCAACACATATTTTTGACTTTTGAGATTTTTTCAAAGTTCTTCACATGGGCATGTTTAGATTGATATGCACCTCTTGGAAACTTTTGTAGTTTCCTATTAAAAGGGGGAGAAGTAGGTTATAGAAAGTAATCTAGGAGAGACATCTATTGCATAGATTCCAAGGGGAATCCGTAATATGTATAGATGAGGGACCTGTTTCTAGAATCAGAATCGATAGGATATTTTTATATTACAGGAATCTATTAAGGATTGTAGTACATATCTAGTTAGAAGATGTGAGAGAAGAAAAATTAAAACTTGTAGTAGAAAAGTTGTTGATTACAAATCCGATCGATTTGTATCAGAACTAGAGAGTTCTATTACAAAAAAGTGGTTTGTTGAGACTAGTTCCTTGTGGGTTATGATCATAGTTGCCCAGAAACGCGTTTCTGGATCCAGAATCGCTGGAAAAAAATCAGAAACAGGTCTTAAAAAATTCATATGGATTGACAGAATCCAACAAGGATTGCTGCACCTAAACTGGACCACACTGTAATCGAAACACTCGGCAACCTACATAAATGCAATGCCCTTGATTAGAGCTTTAATTTGATACCCACATTGCCCACAAAAATTTAAAAAGAAAAATTAAAAAAACGTTTCTGAGAAACGCATTCCCAAACCAGAAATGCATTTCTGAACGCGTTTCTAGAAACGCAGTGCATCTCTGGTCGTGATTAGCTTGATCTAAGTTTGAACTAGATCCGTGAGTTGATGGAAGGACTGAAATTCACTCTAACAATATATTCTTTTGAAATAATCTTCGGTTGAGATTTTAGTTACGAAATAGCATTCTTAGAGTTAACTGAGTTACAGATTTCTCATTTGAAAAAGTAACAGCTTGTGTGAACTTTGTAGAGATATGCTATGTAGGGAATCAGATTATTGTAGTTTACATGTATTGCTTATAAGTTACAACCTTTATGAGTCATATTTGGATTCATATAGAGGGTTTTGTGCATAGAATACACGGGAAGTTTTGGCCTTATCTTTTTCCCAATTGGAAGAAAATAGAATACTATCCCAGAAACTCAAGATGGAGTTGGATAGTTGAGGTAAGCCAAAAGTGAGAACTTCTCGTAAAGAAGTTCCGGTGAATCTTAAGTTATTCTAGATCAGAACTTAAGAGTAATAGGATCTAGATGTATTCTACATTGAACCTTAGAATGATGCTATGTGTCATAACTTGTGTAAGGAAATTTTGTGATTACAATTCTTATATAGGCATTTATTGTCAAGTAAGATGCAATGAGTTGTGATTAACAAAATTATTCTGATCTTAGTTTATACTTGATCATTAGAAGAGGACCGCGTTCATGGTGAAGTTACCCCGGATGAATAAACAGAATGGCATAATTTGAGTAGTGATTGGCCATCTTACTAAATTGGCTACGTTTATTCGAGTAAAGACACCGCGAAGGCATCTAATTTAGCTCCGATATTTGTTGAGCATCTGTGTAGGCTTTACGGATTACCAAGTGACATTGTGAGCAGTCGCGATCCGAAGTTCACCTGTCACTTTTGGTCGACCGTGTTCGCTAACCTACAGACGACACTGAGCATGAATCATATTGATCATCCCAAGATGGATGGCCAGACGAGAAAAAACAAATCAAATGATGGAACAAATGCTTTGAGCATATGGTTCCCGACGACAATCTCATTGGGAGATGTATCTGCCCTTGATTGAGTTTGCCTACCGATTATAGGCCGTTCAAGCTTATGTACGACTTTGAGCCTAGATCACCCACATTGCGGTTTTTGAGACTCGATCGATCAAATTTCAGATGGTAGTGGATTTCCTGCACGATATGCAAGATATGTTACAAATAGCACATGAGAATGTCCAAAGTACCCAGGATAGGGAAGGACATTGTGCTAATCTGAAAAGATCGTCTCAAGACTTTCAAATGGGAGATTGGGTGTATTTATGAATCCCGAAGTATTCGAGTGTAATGCGTACCGGGAGTCCGCTAGGTATAGGGGACCATATCAAATCTTGAAAAAGAAAGTCTGTGTCAGGGGGAACATCTTGGTTTTGGATACCAATTGGACCTATTGGATGAAGCATCGGATGTGACTCGACTTGAATCCATAAAGAACTAAACAATTGAGAAATCATATAGTTACCGAGCACCTAGTTCGATGGAAGGATCGCACAGACGATGATGTTCCTGGAAACAGGAAGGTAGCCTGAAAAGGAACTTCCCTAACTTTAAGTTCTGAGGTCAGAACTTGAATAAGGGGGGAAGAATGTCATGCCCATGACTGATCTTAAGTAATTATCCCATTAGAGGTCAGTAGGCCTACCTCGACCCGTAAGTTGATTACGATTATGAGGGGTTTGGGGCTACATGCTGCTGGTGTGATTCCTCCTCTTGTGAGTGATTGATCCATAGCTTGGGGGCTAGATCCGTAAGATCTAGGTTTGGTTGGGTTGGTTTGTCCACCATCCAATTCCCTTGTGTTGCTTTGTTGTGGCTTGCTTGCCTATTGTATCCTTGGTGAGAAACTTCATAATAATTGGCAAATCGGCTCCTCTCTCGGAATACCATGGAATCTCCCGATCTCAATAGCCAACTGATGTGATGATACGCGGAGCTGTCCCAATGTAAATCTGAAGCCATGTGATAATCATGAATCCAAATAACGTGGCAAAACTGGGAACCCTGCTATATCTAGCTCAATGAAATTAGTCTAGTAATAGTTGGGCTTAACCCCCAACTGTTGTCTCCATGTACGGCTGAAACATGCTCAATATAAGAAGCGTTTGATATACTAGTGAGTACCCGAGGCCCGAGGGAAGCTCTGTAATGGAGATACCAAATGACTTAAGGAGGAGGTGGGATGCTTGAGAAAACCATGAAAACCTGTAGCTCTGATCATGAAAAGCCACATCTAACTGTATGGATGGAATAGCGAACTCGGCAAGGAGGACCTTGTGTGGAACGGAGGGCTTCGCCCGAATCATACGAGCTAATATGGTGATCTATAATCTCCAGATACTGGCCCAGTGTGAGGAGGAATGTCTCTGCTGCATATAAGGCTGTGGGGGTGACAATGGTATCAAAAAGTCTCCACTTACTCCGAGCATCCCGAATGGACTTCCCAGAACAAGGGAGGCATGTCCCTTCCCAAGTCAAGTGGTAGCTACCTGCTGAATGTAGGGCCAAAGAAAAGTATCCCCAAATATGCAAAGACACTACCTCTCGGATCTTTCCATCAAGAATGAGCTCCTGCACTGCATGAAAGCTCGAGAAGTGTTGAAGACCATAACCTTGGTCTTCATCTTCACCCCCAAACCCCATCTGGTACAAAAGCCCTGTAAGCAATCCAACTGAGTCTATGACCCCTCTCTGGTCGAAGAGAGTAGTCCCACATCATCGGCATAAAGAAGAATGGCAATCAGGATATTGCCCAGCCTGCAACCAAAACGTCCACACTATGAGATGACTCGCTCTAGGTCATCAATGTATAACCCAAAAAGAACTAGCAAAAGAGAACAGCCCTGCTTCACCCCAATGGTGCTCCAAATGTGCTCAGAAATGCCACTGCCACGTCGGAAACAGCCCAAGACTCTCTCATAAAGAGCCATCACAGCTAGGATGATGTCCGTGGAGAAGCCAAGGTCATGAAGTTTCTGAATGCGGAAGGAACGTGGGACAAAATCAAAGGCTTTACTGAAATCCACAAAACAACAATAAACAACAGAGAGAGAGAGAGAGAGAGAAAAAAAAAAGCTTTATTAATGTCTTTTCCATGCCAAAAGGCATATAAGACTGGAGAGGTAGTACAACAGAGTAAATGGAACTCGGACGGGGAAGTGCGGTCAACAGAAAACGAGACTAAAACTAAAACGTAAATCGCTATGTAAAGAAAGCTCATCTCTCACGCAGGAGAGGAAATAAATGGCCGTAGCTCAAAACATCTCTCACGTAGGAGAGGGAGAAGAATCTGAAATTTTAAGTTTTGCAATTTTACACAAGACCGGGCATCCGTCTCGAAAGAGAGTCCGGAAACCATTGGCCTTAGCATTTGCGATGATTTTCTTTCTCTCAGTCCAACAATAAACAACACAGAGAGAGAGAGAGACAGTGAGAGACAGTGAGAGAGAGAGAGAGAGAGACATCATTTGATGTTCCTTCGTTGCATCATTGTGTGTGGGAGTGGTGGGCATTGTGAGGTGGAGAAAAATTTGCCATGGTTCCATTGGATTGTGAGGGCTTAGGGTTTAGGAGTGTTGAGTTTTGTGCATTGTGAGATCTTGTCACTTGATTCTTGACATTGTGCAATCATCATTGTGCACTGTGAGAGGAGTTAGAAGTTCATGTAGTACTTACTAGTTAGAACAAAGTAGCATAATAGCATTTAAATATTAGTGGTTAGTAGTTACAAGTGAGTGGTTAGAAGTTAGAAGTTAGTAGCTAAAAATTAGAATAAAAAATTTAGAAGGGAGAAAGACTCGAGAGATTGAAAGAGAGAGAGAGAGAGAGAGAGAGAGAGAGAGAGAGAGAGACAGAGAGACACACACACACACACACACACACACAACCACTATGCTAAGGGCCAGCGATCCCCTATAGGAACACATTACCATTGCTGCAAACTATGGCACATCTGGCACGAAGAGATGGACGTGCAGATATCGCCACAATACTCACACAAGTGGCCTACGCACACCAAGGTGCATTTATTACATTAGAGAGGGTACAAGATTGCCACTTGCATGCACGCTTCCAACATGATACTCACTCTTGCTACAGTGGATGGAGATGGACCTTCAAGGCCCAAAACTAAACACCCAGCTCTCAGCTCTAAGACTCTCCAACTATTGAATCATGATTTCAACGTTGAATGTTCACATGTGATGTCACATTGCACAATTTGTTGTTTGAAATTTGGTTTCTATCATCTAACATTGTAGTATTGAATAAATTATCTAATATTATCTAATTGAGATTCGAATCTGATTCAAATTCTATCTAATATCTATCTACTAGCAAGACTTAAGCTTTAAGAACCTACATTCTAATGACTAATGAATCATGATAAAATTTAATCTAGATTCGAGATTCTATGTAGTACGATCTATCTACTAGATTCTACCTGATTTTCTAAGTATTTAACTTTTAACTCTTAACTAACCAGGAATGATGAATCCCTTAAATTAATCGCAATCACAACATTGAATGTTCAATGTTCAATGTTCAAAGAGCTAAAGCTTAAAAGTTCATGTGAGCACTGAGTACACCATCGGCCAGCGCTAATATATATTGCAAGCATATAGTGACAAGTGCTAAGTTCTAACTGATCTAAATAGACACCAACAATGTCTAGACTCTAAGTGTTTTACATATGATATGCCACATGGTGAACTGTGACACTGTGCACACGTGACAAAGCTAATGAGACCATGAGAGAGACTAAGAGTAAATCACAAAAAATGACTATTCAGGAAGAATCTTCAATCGATTATCGTGTGAACCACGGTCCACAAAGGAGCTATCACATGGATTCAATGCTTTTCCAAAAAATTGTCTTTTGGTTTTCTTGAACATGTGATAGATACAGTACATGATGGTACTAAGGGGCATCCTCGGCACCTACTACAAACTATTCCTTGAAGCAAGTAAGCAACCTAAAAAACCTAGTGAAGAGTAGTTACGAATAGAGCCACAACTGATCTATAATTAAGCTATGAAAGCATCACATAAGCAAGACTTAACCCTAGAAAGCAGGAAAGAGAGAGATTAAGGAGGCTAAAGAGAGAGATCAATATCATCAGTTGAATGACAAATGACACAGTTTCCCTACTTATAGCCAAGAGGAAGCCCTAAAAGGAAGCTTCCAGTGGCTAGGGCCCAACTGGGAGGGATAATAGTGCGCCCTCCAAGAAGGCCCCCACTCTCCTGTAATATGTCCAAATGGCCTAATAATGAATAATAAGGCCAAAGGCCAACCATATAGTCTGAATGTCACTAATGAATAAAAAAGGGCCCAAGGCCTGCTTATGCATAAAGTAAAGTAACTGTAAATGTAAATGGACGCGGTGAATGTAATGAGCCGAGTCCATAACTCTCCCCGACACAAAAAAAAGACCCAACTGCCGAAAAGATAACCGGATCAAGTAGCAGCAAGCCCTGGTGCATCAACAGCTAGGGAACATCTGATGTAGAGGAATCAACAAGTGCAGCAAGAGCACGAGCCTGATCCGCAAGTAATGGTGTATGATAAAACACATCAATAGGCTCCCATGTAGCCTCCTCAATAGGACGACCATCCAACTGGACCAAAAACTGAATCTGCCGGCGGCGTCGACTATGGTATAGACGGACCTGTAATATAGCAGCAGGTAAAAATGGAAATAACTCTGGAGCAGTAGGAAACTCAGCATCACAAGGAGCGTCATCCTCAATAGCAGCACGTAATAAACTGACATGGAATACATCACAGGCGCGTGTGGAAGCAGGAAGCTGTAAGCGATATGTAACTGGACTAAGAACCTCCACAATGCGATAAGGCCCATAATAACGTGGTGCAAGCTTGTCAGTAGAAGCATGGCCCTGGACAAAATGATGACGTGCAAACCGTAAGCGTAGATAAACCATATCTCCAAGCTGAAACTCTTATAGCTATACTCTGCTAAACATAAATGCTGATCCCAATCCTTCCCTGAAGGAGTAACAAAATGGCGTAAATAATCCTCAAGGATCCTGTTAAGGACCTCACACTGCCCATCAGAAGTAGAATGATAAGCAGAACCCATAAAAAGCTGAACATCCAAAATACGCATAAGCTCTGTCCAGAATATAGATGTAAACTTACTATCCCGATCAGAAAGGATAGTACGAGGAAATCCATGCAGGCGGAAAATCTCTGATAGGAACAAACGTGCACACTGCTCGGCTGTGATAGTACTGCGAACTGGGATAAAATGTGCCTGTTTCAAGAACCTGTCAACTACCACCATACATGAATCGTGACCACGCTGGATATGGGGAAGGCCAAAGATAAAGTCCATAGATATATCAGTCCACTGGCGATGAGGAATAGGCCAACTCTGGAGCAAACCAGCAGATTTAGAACGGGAGTACTTATTACGAAGACAGAAAGGGCAGGTACGAATAAGTACAGCAAGCTCAGATCGAAGAGAGGGCCAATAGAAATGGTCTTTGAGACGAGCATAAGACTTCTGAAAACCAAAGTGACCCCCAACAGGAGAGGAATGAGCATCCGACAACAACTGGGAACGGATACCCAAAGAACTAGGGATACAAAGAGAATCATAATGATAAAGACGATTGTCAATAATGGAGTAAACCTGATGAGGACTGGACGAAACAGGTTGGGCAGAACTATAAACATCACGAAAATCAGAACATGTAAGGTATGCTGCAGGTAGAGCATCAAACCATGGAGGAATAGTAGAAACGAGTGTGTTTAACAAAGCTGGAAGACGAGATAATGCATCAGCAGCAGTGTTAGCACGACCAGGACAATACAATATGGAGAAATTAAAAGACTGTAAAAACTGCAACCAACGAAATTAACGATCACTAAGGTCACGTTGAGAAAACAGATAACGTAAAGACTGGTGATCAGTAATAATGTCAAATGGGACTCGATACAGATAATGACGCCACTTCTTAAGAGCATAGATAATACTAAGAAGCTCTTTCTCATGCACAGAATAACGTTGCTCATAAGAGCGAAGACGACGCGACTCATAAGCAATAATACATTGTGACTGGCGAAGTAAAGCACCCAAACCAACATTACTAGCATCAGTCTCAACAAGAAACTTCTGATCAAACTGTGGTAAACACATAACGGCAGCATCAACAACAGCACGACGAAGAGTATCAAACGTTGTCTGACAATCAGGAGTCCACAGAAAAGTACTAGACTTCTTCAAAAGTGCATGAAGAGGAGCTGCGATAGTGGCAAAATGAGGAACTAGACGACGAAGGTGAGTGGCTAACCCAAGAAACATACGAAGATGATGAATATCAGTAGGTATAGGCCAATCCTGGATGGCCTGAACCTTATGAAGGTCCAGATGAATGTGACCATTACAAATAAGAAAACCAAGAAACTCGATCTCAGAAACAGCAAAAGAACATTTAGACAACTTAGCAAATAACTGGTGGTGTACAAGTAACTGAAAAACCGAGGAAAGATGGGCAACATGCTCAGCAAGAGACTGACTAAAAATAAGAATATCATCAAAATAAACCAAGACACAACGACCAAGAAGCGAACGTAAGACGTTATTCATCACATTCTGGAACGTAGAAGGGCCATTAGTAACACCAAAAGGAAGCACACGAAATTCATATAAACCAAGATGAGTACGGAAAGCAGTCTTATGTTCGTCAGAAGGGTGCATCCTGATTTGGTAATATCCAGAACGAAGGTCTATCTTGGAAAAGATTTTAGAGGTACCGAGCTGGTCAAAGAGGTCATCCATGTATGGAATAGGGTACTGATTACGAATAGTCAACTTATTAAAAGCACGGTAATAAAAACAAAGGCGTTTGGTACCATCTTTCTTATTAATAAGGAGAACAGGAGCACCAAAAGGGCTGTGACTAGGAACAATGAGACCCTGATCTAACAAGGCAGTAATATGGAGCTCAAGCTCATCACACTCAGATCGAGACATACGATAAGGGGGACGGGAGGGAGGAGCAGAACCAGGACGCAAATCAATATGATGGTTCACGTCACGTAATGGTGGTAGCGTCGTAGGTTCTGAAAAGACAAAAGCATACTGATGTAATAAGTCAGAAATCACCTGAGGAACAGCTGCTGGTGTAGAAACTGGAGGAACTGGTACTGCCCGCTGAACACATAATAAGGCAGCACAATGAGCCTTCGGCAGGCTGCGAATAAACTGCTTCCCAGTAATCAACTGGAAGTCTCCCTGAGAATCAATGCCCACAAGTGAGTGTGTAACTACATCATGTACAAATGTCAATGTCTGATGTGTCAAGTCCAGTGTAACGGCTCCAAGAGATGCAAACCAATCAGCACCAAGGATAAGATCATAACGCTCGATAGGGATAATGTAAAGATCTGCCTGTCCAGAGAAATCTCCAATGCGGTATGGTAAACGCTGAAACATCTGAGAACTAGGAAAAGAATGAGAACTGGCAACCTCAACTGTGAGAGGCTGGGAAGCAGGAACAGGTGAAGCACGGATCCGACTAGTGATATAACTGCTAATAAAAGAATGAGTGCTACCAGTATCAACTAAAGCAATATACTCTCGACCTGTAATACGCACACGTAACCGAATGGAGCGAGGACCAGGACGCCCTGTCCAAGTAGCATAGGCAAGCTGAGCATGGCAAGTAGCAGGAAGTAAATCAAGGGAAGGCTCAGAGGATAAGTCAGGCTCATCAGAAATATGAATGTAGATATCGGAATCATCTGGAGTAGTGCCCTCATGGTAAAAACAGCAGTAGTAGTAGGGAGAGGCTGGCGGCAATCACGGGCAAGATGGTCAGGACTCTTACAACGAAAGCAAAGACGCTTTTGCTGAAGATTAGCGAACTCTGCAGACGTGTAACGTCGGACAAAAGCAGGTCGAGGAGTTGGAGGACGAGGAGGCGAAGGGGCAATGAAGAGAGCTGGAACAGAAGGGGCCGGTGTAGGGGTGAACGTAGCGGGAAAAGATGAAGCAGAAGGACGGGGTCGGGAGAAGCGGGAAGGAAGGGTGTCAGAGTACTTATGTTGTAAAGTACTGGCAAGAGACATCGCCTCAACAAGTGTGGTAGGACGGAAGGAAGAAACATCATAACGTAAAGCACCACGAAGCCCAGCAATGTAACGAGAAATAAGCTCAGTGGGCTGAAGATCTGTGAAAAGATAAGAAAGCTCCATAAACTGATCTGTATAAGAAGCAAGATCACTGGTCTGAGTGAGACTACGGAATGTATCACGTTGGCGGTCAAGCCACTGAGGATCAATCATAGCATGGCGGAGGTCACGGCGAAAAGTATGCCATACATGGAGCCCTTCCCGATCATGATCAACTCTATAAACTCGCCACCACGTGGCGGCACGTCCATCTAAATGTAAAGCAGCCAACTGGATCTTCTGAGGATCAGTCTTGGGGTAAATCTGAAAATATGTGTCAAGCTTAGCAAACCAATTCTCTAATAAGTTCCCGTCGGAGGAACCGGGATAGGTAGCAAGCTGTACCCTATCACGAAAGTCTCGAGCAAAGTGTGGCTCAGGAAGGGGGGGACGAGGAAAGAAACCAGGAGGTGGGTTAGATGGAATGAACGGTCCACCACCAGGCTGACTAGCAGAAGAAGATGGAAATCCAAATGGAGGGGGAGTCCCAAATGTAGGAAAAACAGGAGCTTTACCAGGACCATGAGGCTGTAAAGAATCAATCTGTGACTGCATAGTAGCAAAGCCGGTCATAACTGAATCGAAGCGAAGAATGAGGCCAGAAAGAGTCTCATCCATGCGACGAAACTGATCGGATAAGGTTTCCTGAGTAGTCTCACTCGGGGTAGGTGAATGTGCCATAATGATAGTGGAAGGAATAGACGAAAACTTGAGGGAGCGGACTCTTGTCGTCACCCCAAATTAGCCTATTACAACCACTATTATCACAACTGAAAAAAAAACAGACAGCAATGAACAATGGAGAAGCTGTAAAAATGCGCTGGACAGCCAGGGATACAATGTGAATTTGAAAGAGTAAACGGAGTCAGAATTCCTGAAAATGTGGTGGAGAATGAGCGCGCGACAGCCTTTTGATGAGCTGTGAAAGATGGCTGGAATTGGAGAAAAAAAAAGGCAAAAGTGACAAGTTGGGAGTGCTGAGGCAGCGATTTACAGGTTGAAGAATTTTAGCTGTTTGGAATAGCAAATGATGTCGGAATTGGGTAGTTTTTGGATGAGGATGGGCGCTGGACAGTCAAGGAACTAACTGTGGAAGATGGCTGCAAACTGGAAAAATATCAGACGAAAGTGATAGGTCGGAAGGCAGGGACAGCGATGGAAAGGAAGAGGAGGAGGGCTGGGCAGCAAAGAAAAGAGGGGACAAAACAGGGGGAACGCTGGGCAGGAAGGAGTGGAAGGAGCAGCGATGGAACAGGGCTGTCAAAACGGTAATGGAGCTGTTCAAGTCTCTATTGGATCAGTTATCAGCTGTAGGATTTTCTATTCAAGATGATGATGTCATCATGACCTTGTTTTCTTCTCTTCCAAAATCGTATGAACACTTTGTGGTGATGATCTCCACACAACCTGACCTCACTCTTCAAAAGGTGATCGACCATCTTCTTCAAGAAGAAATGCGGAGAAAGACCAACGGCCTGTCCATCAAAGACAAATCCATGGCCTTGTACACCAAGAAGAAAGACTATTCCAAGGGCAAGAATAAAGTGCAGTAGCAATAGCAGAAGCCTCACACTCAAGGTGAGCATGGTGGATCGAGCAAGAAGCTTTTCTGCAGATATTGCAAGAGAGCCAATCACGACATCAAGGAGTGTCGCATCCGCATCTACAACGAGACAAATAAGCAACAACATCAAGGAACAGCGATGGAGGAACAAGGCAAGGCAGCAAAGAAAAAATTCCAGATTGTGCTCAGAAAAGTGCTCTGATACCAAGTTACGAATAGAGCCACAGCTGATCTATAATTAAGCTATGAAAGCATCACATAAGCAAGACTTAACCCTAGAAAGCAGGAAAGAGAGAGATTAAGGAGGCTAAAGAGAGAGATCAATATCATCAGCTGAATGACAAATGACACAGTTTCCCTACTTATAGCCAAGAGGAAGCCCTAAAAGGAAGCTTCCAGTGGCTAGGGCCCAACTGGGAGGGATAATAGTGCGCCCTCCAAGAAGGCCCCCACTCTCCAGTAATATGTCCAAATGGCCTAATAATGAATAATAAGGCCAAAGGCCAACCATATAGTCTGAATATCACTAATGAATAAAAAAGGGCCCAAGGCCTGCTTATGCATAAAGTAAAGTAACTGTGAATGTAAATAAACGTGGCGAATGTAATGAGCCGAGTCCATAACTAGAGTGCCATTGAATCCAATAATTCTCCTTTCGGCCCCCTTATTTGGAAGCAGAGAAGAAGGATGGATTGTAGTAGGAGAAAAAACTTGAATGTATGGAAATATACTAAGAAGAATGTGGGACCTGGAAGATAGTTGTGCCTGCACAACACGAAAGCACTCCTCAATATGAAAATTCGCACGTGCACAGTACTTACTGGAATGTCTCATTCTTATACGCTAACAATTAATAGAACCTCTCACCAGTCCACCCAACCAAGTATGTTAGACTCTCCTCAATTTAAAGATGCTTGTCACTAATGGAGGCTCGAGTACAAGGAATGATAAAAGTTTCACTCAAAGATGTAATAGTTGCTGCAATATGTAAGTTGTAACTTTTTCATCAAAAGTTTGCTCCTCAAAATTGAATTATACTCTGCTATGGCCTATGTATGGACAACAACAAAATAAGAAGTAAATCTACCAAAAAAGTTGTCTCAACTTATTATAGATGATGTGGTAAATGTACAGAAACCACAATGGCTCAACCAAAGGCCAGTATTGACTAGATAAAATAGGGGCCAACAATGGAAGCCATGAGTATAGCGAGCTACAGTAAGGCTGCATCCTCCTCAAAAGTAGTGATATAGTAAGGGCAATGATGAATGTAGAGGGCTGTAACAATGTTGCCAAGTGATATAAGCTGAAAAGAGTTGCCTCTACTAACAATGGGTTGAAAGGTCTGTCCCTTCTCCACCTATGAACTGGTACATGGATAAAAATTGTCCTCCCTCCTGCAATGGGCTGTAAACAAAAGTCTTTGTCAATAATCTCCTGCAAAATCTCTCCCCTCCAAGGATGGACTCCTAGGAGGATGAAAAGATGCTTCTCTTCCAGTGATGAACTGCTGGATGCCTTCCTCCCTCAATGATGGGCTGAAAAGTCTTCCTCTAGCAATAAACTGCAAGAAAAGCTTCCAAGCAGCAAAGACTCAAGAGAATGATCACCCCAACCCTTGATCAGTGAACAATCCACAAAAATCTCAGCATGAAGCAGATAGCAGCATCTCCTACAAAGAACTCAAGCACCAACCAGCAGCAGAATGATTTTAGGTTAATCTTCTTGTAGTGTTATGGAGGCCTTTAAAAGAACCTTCCAAAAAGCTACTAGATAAAGTCAGGGCCAAAATAAATGTAGGGGACTTTGCTCCCAACCAGTGGGCCTTGTGGATCAATATACCTAGTCTTATCCAGTTACTCAATAAGTTCCCATGGAACCAAACATAATATTAAATAAAACATGTAAAATAATGACTTGGGGACTAAAGGATGATTGGTCATGTAAAAGCATCCTAAGTACATGTCCATAAGTTGGCCTAATCTACATTGATGGAGATAAAAGTCGATATAGACACTCCAGGGAAGAACAAAAGCATATATCTTACACGTCATTCAAACATTCCAGTAGTGAATCTTTTTGGAAGGTCCTCTTCCAACTAGTACTTAGAGAACCAAGGATAAATATGATCAAATTGAATAATGATAACATACAATTTCAAAGCTTCAAACCACACCCTAATCTGAAAAGTATAACACAAACATGATATTCTGACTTGCCAAGTGGGACACTCCTTAACTCCACCAAGCTGACATTATTGAATAGCACACTCATTCCTCCCTCATCTTGAATAACATTTAGAGAAAGAATGACAAGCAACTCAAACTGCCTCAAAATAAATCTATCACTTCGGCGCCTCAAAGAACAAGTTCAGCCAATAGTTTAGAGAGGTTTCAGGCTTTTACATGTTCTCACAACCCGAGTAAATAGTAGTTGAAGAAGTGCCTCCCAAGCAGCCTCCTACAAAACCAATGACAGCTTGTTCAAAGAAAAATAATACAAGAAATAAAATCTTTCTCTCTCTCTCTCTCTCTCTCTCTCTCTCTCTCTCTCTCTCTCTCTCTCTCTGGATTACTTCCACACCCCAGGCCATCGTTCCACAACTATTGTGATCATTGTACTGCTTTATTTGGTCCAATAAAGCTTGGTCTTGGAGGACATCGACGAAGAAAATCTGTTCTCTGATGAAATTTTTTGAGTGGGGGAAAATGTGGGTAGGTAGTTGTACTAGTACAGATTTGCCACCACAGCACAAAGCCTCCAACAAGACCTTGATTCTGTAAAATTTAGGTCTTCCCATCAATCTACAAAAGTGAAGGTGATGGTTCTCCCATCCAAAAAACCCCTCAATCTTCTAAATTTCATGAGGTGAAAATATATTTGTGAATGAAAATTTTACAAATACTCCAATGAAGAACATGTTTACACAAATAACTTACTGGAAGATGGGAATTTCTAGGTATCACTCAACCTATTGGTCTCTCAACAAATCTCATGTGTCAACTCATGTCAAAGTACTGAGAACAAACTGACCTGTCCAAGATTCAAGAAGCTGTATGTATATACTTTGTAAGTAACTCCTCCTAGTTCCAACTTAATGAGGAACTCTTCTGGAGGTAACAATCTGGGGACAAATGTCACCTGCATAACAAAATTGTTGACAAAATCATCCATGACGAGTAAGATGTTTCATTATTATACTTCCGTCTTTCCATGTAATCTGAAAAGCACAAGCCTGACCATGTTTATGAAGCAATTAAATCAACCATGCTTTGGATCTTTGATAAGGGGTAAGCACATGGCAGAAACATACTTGAACAGAGGCACCACCCAACTCAACAATTCCAGCAGTTTCATCTGGGTCACCTCCAAGAGTTCCAAGTGCATAGTTTGCTGCCACCCAAGCAAAAAGGCCTTCGTCTGTGCCTGACCACAAAACAAAGTTTACTGTTACATGTGCAAAATATCAAGCAAAAGAAGATAACTTCTGGTGAATGATTCTAGCCCCAAAAGCTAGTTCATGCTAGACATTACTATCAATAGAAAGAGAAAATATAGAGGATTAAGATTAAATGGGTTTCCAATAGTTTCAGGTCCAATTCCGAGCAGTTGGCTGAGATCTTGTTTACATGTAATGAACTATGTACGCCGTCAACTCGACCCAACTGGCATCAGATTAAATGGGTTTCAAATAAATTCAGCTACATAACTCCAATTTAGCACAACAATCTAAGGAGAAGTGAATTATTCATGGTTGGAAATCATGTAAATGATAGGAGAACTAATCACAGTACAATCACTACATGAGTAGATGAAATATCAGAACTAGCAGGCATCTACAGTACAAATCAAGATGCAAAGCCTCATTGACAAGGAGAAAGTAAAGATGCAGAAGCATAATATTGCCATGCCACTTAAAATAGGGAGAATGAAAATCTGGACAGGAAGGAGGTCCTATTGACCTGATTTCGAAGTAGACACAATGGAATAACATTATAAACCTATTGAGCCATCAATAGCACAGAAAATTTGGAACTACGAGAGAAGGAAATATCTTGCACTCAGATCCGCTCTCTACAAAACTACCATCTTGGAGTGAAGGCTATCTTGGTAACAGAACATCACAAATCACAAAAATCAATAAGAGAAAAGAGAGAGAGAGAGAGAGAAAGCTTTATTAATGTCTTTTCCATGCCAAAAGCCATATAAGACCAAAAGGAGTACATGTCAAGTATGTGAAAACCATGGGAGCGTATATAAACATCTCCAAGAAAAACTATGCATAAAGAGAAATGAGTAATATAACTGTAAACTACAAACTACCAACTGTCCATAAGTGGGAGCAAGAATAACTGCCAAGAGTAGTGTAATATCATATAGTGCTGCTGCTGAAAAAAGACGTAATACGAGCTGCATCAGGAGGTATGGACCGTCGTTGACGTCGTCTAGGAGGGTGGAAACTGTGTGCTCTCGTAACAAGGTGATGAACTGCTGCATAACTATGAGTGATACACTGTCTCTGACATCGGTGAGGTGGTATGTCGTCGTCGTCGTCATCAGACCGTGTCCATCTCTTGGTGAAGAAAGACGTAATCTAAGCCTGAGAGCTAGGATGTGGTTGGTGAGCCTGGTACATATCCTGGCGCAGCAAGACCATCTCTCGTAGCATAAGTCCTCATAATCAAATTGCTCTGAGTGTAGTAGGCATGTCACGGAATGGACAGTGATATCTCTCTCTAATCTCATAATATATGGGGCATCTAAAGATGAAATGCTCCTCGGACTCTATCTCGTGTAGGGGACACAGCAGGCATAGTCTCTCCTCTCGTGATGTACCCTGGAATTTGCCTATCTCAATAGCCAACTGATGTGAGGAGACTCTGAATTGTCCCAAAGTGAAGCGGAGACCATGTGATAGTCCAGAGGACAAATAGCGAGGTAAAACTGGAAGACCAGTGGCATCCTACTCCAGAAAGTGAGTCCAGTAGTAGTCAGGCTTAATCCCCAGCTGGTGACGCCAAGCACGGTCGAGATATGCTCTGTATAAAAAATGTATTGGTGTGTACCCAAAGGGAGATCAGTGATAGTGATACCAAATGCTTCCATGAGGAAGTGTGATGCCTGAGAGAACCATGATAGCCGATATCCCCGAGTCTGAAGGTGATGAGAGGACATGAGTGCAATCCACGTATATATCGGCTCGGTATCAAGAAGTGCTTGAGCTCTCTGGATGTACGTGATAAGCTGGAGGGCTGCCTCAATCTGAATAGTGGGGGTGGCAAACTCCGGAGGATGATCTCATGGGGAACCGAGGGCCTTCGCTCGGATCATGCGAGCTAACATGGTGGTCTGTAGGCGTCAAATGCTGGACCAGTGTGAGGATGATAGTCCTGTACACCATATCTCTGCCGCATACAAGGCTGAAGGGGTGACGATGGTGTGAAACAATCCGCACTTACTCGAGGCATCCTGAATAGACTTACGGAAGCAGAATCTCTCCAGCTGGACTAGGGAAGAGTGGCCTTCCCAAGTCTAGAGGTAGCCGCCTATCTCATAATGAAGGTAGGACCAGAGAAGAGCACATCCAGGTAAGTGTATGAAGAAACCACCTCTAGGGACTGTCCATCAAAGGTAAGCTCCTGGCGCTACATGAAGGCCCGAGAGGTGTTGAAGCCCATAACTTTGGTCTTCGAGAGGTTCACCCCTAAACCCCACTGAGTACAAAAAGTGTGTAAATAGTCCACCTGTCTCTGTAATCCCTCTCTGGTACAGGAGAGAGACTAGTACCACATCATCCGCATAGAGAAGGATGGCAATCAAAATGTCTCCCAGCCGACAACCGTCCCCACCACACTGAGAGATGACCTGCTCTAGCTCGTCAATATATAATCCAAAGAGAACTGGTGAGAGAGAGCATCCCTGCTTAACCCCAATAGTACTCCAGATCTGCTCAGAAATGCCACTACCATGACGAAAGCAACCCAAAACCCTCTCATAGAGAGCCATGACGGCAAGAATAATATCTGTAGAGAAACCTAGGTCTCGGAGTCTCTGAATAAATAAGGAGTGTGGGACAGAATCAAAGGCTTTCCTGAAGTCCACAAAACAACAGTAAACCTTTTCTCTCCTGTGTCTAGCTTCCTCAATGATGGCTCGAAGTGTGAATATGTGATTTGCAGTGGAATAATGAGCGCGGAACCCTGCCTGACCCAAAGCATGTAATCTCCTGGACTATGCCTCTGAGCTAACTGCAGACTGGAGGATGACGCCATATCCAATCATAATAGTGCGGTAATTACCAGGTACCATGGGGTCACCGTTTTTATGGATAGGATGTATGATGTTGGTGCACCAAGAGGATGGGAAGCCCTCAACAACAGCATGGTTAAGGAGAGTGGATAATGTGGGGGCAAGGGTATCGGTGGCATGAATCAGTAGCTCAGACTCAAGGTCTTCAATGTCTCTGGTGCGGTGGGTTTTCAACTTGTTGATTGCTGCCCGAACCAAGTCAGGGGTGAAAAAGGTGAAGTCTGAAGGTCGAGGGGAGATGGAGATGGGCATATCAGTGGGTATATTGTAAAGCTAGGTAGCATAGTCGGTCCAGATATGTAAATCATCCAGAAGAGGGGGTGGGGCACAAGGGATAAACTCATGCCAAAAGGCACCAGAGGAGGAGCTGAGAAGGAGGTTCACAAGACGATTTTCTTTGGAGTCATCATAGGCACGTTTTTTGCGACGGAATGTGCCGTTGTACAATTGTCGTGAAGAGCGAAGGAGATGATGTGTGACAGTCGTGAAGGGATCGGCATTCTGCGTCATACCATGGTGGATGGAAAGGTCGAGATGATCGTGGATGGACTGGTTTGTATTTATGAGGTTTAGAGGGAAAAGCCAAAGTAGCAGCAGAGTGAAGTGGTGAGGAAGGCGGCTTGTGACTCCAGCGGTTCACTGTGTGGAAAAGAGTGAAGTAAGGAGGTGAGGGATTCCTGGTAGAGTGGGATAGAGAGGGGGTGGAAGGTGTATTTGGGTGCACGGGGAAGGATGGACTGGTGTTGAGGTTGTGGTGGTGGAAGGTGGCCAGTAGGGAAGGATAGGAACGAATGATCAGAGAGGGTGGTAGGGGAGATACGGAAGCTGTGAATAAGAGGAATGGATGACGGTGACCCCATGAGGTAATCAACCACACTATGACCGCCACTGTGAGGGTGACAAGTATAGCTGCCAAAATTAGGCCAGTGAGGTAGGCCATTATAAATGGCTATCTCATGTGCCTCACCAAACTGCAACAGGTACTCACCATATGAAGTAATAGGTCTCGGTCGATTATCAGAAATCCTGGTGATCCCCAAGTTGTCGCTATAAAGGGCATGAACTCACATCTGATCTGTAGCATCATGGAACTCTACCTGTCGTGAAGCTATCCGGGCATTAAAATCCCTAGTGAGGAAAATATGCCCCTGCTCTGCAAATCTAATGATATCCATTGAAAGGTCCAGATAAGGTGAGCCAGGAGTCTGGAGGAAAATAGCAGGCAGCAATGAAGACGTCCCTGTCCGAACCAATTGCTCGTCCTGTGATACGAAGCCAAATCGTGCATGCTCATCATGCCTGACGAACTCAAACATCTGATGAAGGGACTCTCTGAGAGACAAGCCACTCCTCCTAAACCACGGCCACTGGCTGATCTAGGCTCAGATCTGTATACTGAATCCCATCTGTATCCCAGGAAGGTGGGCAAACCGCGCACCTAGCTCTCATGAGTCTCCATGAAAAACAATAGGTCGAGTCCAGTGATAAAGTCAATCATATCACCTGTTGTAGAGGATCAGTGGATGCCATCACAATTTCATACCCCAATCTGAAGATAGTATGGATGGGGCCTCGGGATGCTCCCAATCCCGGGGGCCCTGAAGTCCTAGCTCTGGCAACGGCTAGGGGTGCCAGCAACAAATCGTATCTGACCATACGAGAGAGAGAGAGAGAGAGAGAGAGAGAGAGAAACAAATCAGCCAGCCAACTAGCTTTACCACCGGTGGTCCTATCTTCCCAACCAGCTCCAACTCGGACCTCTTCATGATAGTTAGTCAAAGGACAGTGATAGCACAGCCAAGCTCTCTTGTCCTCCAATGCACCTCCTAGCTTGCTTACTCAAGAGTCTTGAAGTATTGCATCTCCCTCCTCTATGCCTTCGTACTAAAGTTTTTTTCTGCCTTTTCAGAGTCAGTCTTTCTAGAATTGGAGAAATCGGCAGTTCAGGGGAATCAGGATTCAGAATCGTCTCTGTAAGATCTATAAGAAAGAATCGGCCTATCTTCACATGATTTACCTCTTAGTACTACCCATAGTTCCAAGTGTCGTACCACGGCACTTGGTACGGCACGTGTGCCGTGGGTGCTGTACAGGTGCCATGGGGCTTCAATTCCACGGCACGTGTGGAATTTTTTTTTTTTCGTTAAGATTTGGTTGAAAAACTCAAAAAAAAAAAATCCAAGTGTCGTACCATGGCACCTGGTACAGTACCTCTACCCCCACGGCATGTGTGTCGTGGGGAACTATGGTACTACCCAAACAATACAGGTCGCTACACTAGCCACTCAAAAGGCTGACTACTAGGCCATGCCTCATCTGAAGCTCTCTCCATGAGAAGAAAGGAGTGAGCGATGGGCAACCGGGGGAGGTGGTGTGGTAGCCTCTGGCTGTGTCACCGCATCTCGATCTGCAATTCAACTTAGGTGAACTGTAGTGACTAGTCTATGATCTAAAAAGCACATTTTTCAAGTCATTCTAATTTCTCTGAACATTCAATGTAAGAAGATAAAAATCCATTATCAAATTTCTAAAAATGAAATGTGCAACCATCAACGTGACATGTTAGTGGTCACATATGAACATTTAAGAATCAATTGATAGTTGAGGGTTTACCTCTCACACTGAGCCCCAACCTCGAAGGGCCAACCTCGTCCGATGAAGCAAGAGTGAGTATCGTGTTTGAAGCGTTCAAGCAAGGGGCAATCTCGTACCCCTCAAACGTAGTAAATGCACCCTGATGGGCCCACATGTGTAATTGATGTGACAATATCTACATGTCCATCTCTTCGTGCCCGATGTGCCATAGGTTGCAACGATGGTAACGTGATCCCATTGATATCTCGCGATGGTGCAGCTCCCTGACCCCTCGGTCTGCTTCCTCGGCTGGGAATCGGGATTCGAGATCTGGACATCGCTACCCTTCCTCGCATAATGCAATCGCTAGCTGTTTGTTTCCTTCGACGTTCGAGTCTGTTGGACCGTGGTGTATCCGATATCGGACTATTCTAGAGTCAACAATAGAATCACATTTGGCAGCTCATAAAGCCAAGATCTTATTTACTGCGATTTCTTTTTCTGACTACCTTATGTTGGCCAACCCAAAAAACCAAGCAGAGAACTTCTTAAATATCAAGGGATTTCACATGTTGAGAACATGTAGCTACTTCGTTGTTGGCAAGGTGAACTATTGCCATTCAGACGATAAGTTTATCTCTACGACCCTGACTGCCCGGTCCCTGCTGTCCACCGCCCCTAGTCCGCCCTGCCCCTGTCAGCATCTTTGATATGGCCTCAATCAAAAAGGGGGGGTCTCCTTCACCCCCCTCTTCTCTTGCTTGCCAATCACAACCGGTCCCGATTTTATCTTTTGTAGATGCCTATCATATCCCTGCAGAGCAATTACAACCTAGCAACTTATCCGACTTTGATTCTCTTCATAGCTACTTACAACATCAGTTCAAAGAAGTGTTTCAATTTATCGAGAAATTGCAGCTACAAAATCAGACGCTTCATGGAGAACTTACCAAGGTCATTCTTCAAAATAAGGATTTGCAAAGCACTATCGACATGATGAAAAAGAAAGGGATGCAGGATACTCATTCGTAGCAAGATGTGGAAAGTAAAATCTCGTCCTTGGCAAAGGAAGTGCAAGAAACTCGTACTTGGGCTTCAGTTCTTAAGCAGGACGGTAATTTCTCTAGTCAAGTTCAGCCTTCGTTAGTGAATTCTACCCTAGAGAATGCTTTTACGGAACACGAGAGAAGAGCCAAGAAGGCTCTTAATATACAAGTTAGGGGTATTCCTAATGTAAACAAGGCTCTTGATGAGGCGAAAGACCTTCTTGTATCTAAACTTGCACATAATATGGAGGGATTTGACACTGTGGCGGAGGAAATTTGATGATAAGGTCTTATTCCTAAAGTTTCATTCCATTGAACGACGCAATGTTGCTTTACGCCTTCGAGCTAGGCTCAAAGGATCTTTTATTTTTATGGATGAAGATCTAACATACACACAATGGCAAGTGAGGAAATTGGTCATTCATGAGGCCAATGCTAGGAATCAAAGAGTGGTTTTTATTGAAGGCAAGTCTAAGATAAAATTTCACAATAGGAAGTTGGGGATCCCGGGCACAACAGCCCAAGATCCCCTCAGCCATTACGAATTGGTTTTTGGAATTGTAACGGTGTGCTTTCATCTTCTTCAGTAGGAAACTTTCACTCTTTTTTGCAACAATGTGATATTTTTCTCTTAGCAGAGACTCATGAATCACTATATCGACCCCTTCCAGCCATTCAGGATTATTCATGGCATTCAGCATACAGGCCTTTCGTTCAAGGAAAAACCACACGTGGCTCTGGTGGTGTTGCATGTCTTACCAAGGAAGTTCATCGTACTCATTTTAAGCTGCTCAAAAGTGATCCATTTGCACGTTTCATTTGGTTACAGTTTTTTGGTCACTACTTGGGGCTACCTCAAGATCTCTTTATAGCAGTTTGTTATTTTGCACCTCAGACATCAGCGTTTACAGACTATGGTGGTGACCACTTCCAGGCTCTCTCAGATGATATAGCCAGCTTTGCACAGCAAGGCCTTATTCTTTTAGCAGGAGATTTTAATGCTCGTACCAGCACCCAGCAGACAAAGTTTTATGCAGATAGTGATTTCCTACATATCCAGGTTTTGAATGTGAGTTTGGATAGGACCTCTCAGGATGCAGATACCCCGGCTACACACTTTGGAGAACAGTTGATTAGACTTGCAGAAGCTCAGCCATTTTGAATGGCCTATCTCGATGGCCATCATCATCTGTGTATACCTATCATCCGCACGGGGGTGGTCACAGCATTGTTGACTACTTCATTGGCTCACCAGCCGCACGGGGGTGGTCACAGCGTTGTTGACTACTTCATTGGATCACCAGCCTTGATTCCATTTCTTCATACTTTTCATATTATGCACCTACCATTTCTGATCACTCTCTATTACTCCTGTCTATGGGCCGTGCCACTCGTGGTACTGTTACGACACCTCATTCCACGTCATCATCGTCCATCTTTCTCTCCACTTGGTCTTCCTACGTACACTTCCTCTCTGGCCACATTGCTCGCCGATTTCCCTTTCTCATCTTCGGTAGACCAACGAGCCGCCTTTTTATCTCAGTCGCTTCTTCACTCAGCCAGTGCTGCATATCCTCCAAAAACTTTCTCATCTCATAAACGCACCTACAATAGATGGTATGATGATGAGTGCCTCTCTCTACACAAGCAGGTTGTTCATGCTCAATACCATTCTCCCGACACCAGCATCTAGACAAAAAGAATACCATAGAATGACTTTGCGGAAAAAGACTCAGTCTCTGGCACAGAAACTCATCGATTCCTTGGACTCCTCTTCTTCTACCTTCTTTTGGAAGATGTTTTCTAAAAACTCATGTATGCCGGCTCCTATTGCCATTGAATCTTGGATTGACTATGCTGCAAAAATTTATACAATTGACTCTCCTTCCATCTCTCTCTCACCGCGACCCTCAAAATTCACCCTTTTCACTTCGTCCATGATTGAAAACGCCATAAAAAATGGTCAAAACCATAAAGCCATTGATGTTGACTCTCTAAGTATGGACTTTCTAAAACCTATCGCCCATATTGTTGCTCCATACATCTCCCACGTTTTTAACCAATCTGTTATTTTTGGCCCTCCCACACCCTGGTGTACTAACCTGCTACACCCTATACTTAAGGCTCGTGATCCTTTGAATGTAGACAACTATCGTACTATTATGATCAATCACACTATGGTTAAGCTCTATGGTTCAATTATGCAGTCTATCATCAGCTCTTATGCGGAGACAGAGCAGTTATATGCTATGGGATAGGCTAGTTTTAGAGCAGGCTATTCCACAGCGGACCAGATATTCATACTGAGGTGTATCCTTGAGGCGGTGAAGTTCAGGAACCTTGGTTTCTCACAGGAAGTCATTGCTGCTATCATCACATTATACGAAAGAGTTTTGGCCCGATTCCGTGATGGAGATGGATGGTCTTCATATATCCATGGTACGGTCGGAGTAAAGCAGGGATGTCCCTTATCACCCACCCTATTTGCTCTATACATTGACGACCTTGAGCGGATCATTCGGGAAGAAGGTGGAGATGGCTGTCCTCTTGCAGATCTTATTATCCCTATCCTTCTTTATGCAGATGATGTGGTTCTACTCTCTAGTTCAGCTGCAGGACAGCAGCGACATCCGGATGCCTTGTATACTTTTTGTCAGATATGGGGGCTGATGGTGAACATTGGTAAGACTAAGGTTATGGTGTTTAACACCAACAGGCAGCATATAAGAGACACTATGTTCTATTTTGATGGACAGCTTCTAGAGATAATGGCATCTTACACATACCTCTCTCTCCCTCCCCCTCTCTCTCTCTCTCTCTCTCTCTCTCTCTCTCTCTCTCTCTCTATGTGTGTGTGTGTGTGTGTGTGTGTGTGTTCGTTCTGATCTAGTTTCTAACCCTAACCGCTAACTTCTAACTCCTAACTCCTAACTCTGAACTAAGTAATAAGTACCCAGGTCCCACACCCCTCTCACAATGCCCAGGCCCCACACTCAACCCCATCAACCAAAATCTACCGCACTCAAGAGTCACACACACACACACACACACACACACACACACACACACACTCACTCACTCACTCACTCACTCACACTCACACACACAATCTCACACGTCACACACAATCACTCTCTCTCTCTCTCTCTCTCTCTCTCTCTCTCTCTCTCTCTCTCTCTCACACACACACACAATCACTCACACACACACACACACTCTCTCACGCGCACACACATCACACACACAATCTCAATGCACACACACAATCTCACACACACACGCACATCCTGGCTATATGACTCTTCCTAGTTTGTTTGTTTGTTTTTTCTGCTTTGACGGCACTGATCCGTCTTGTGTCCAACTTAGTTGATGTACTTGTTCGTCTTATACGCCTTTCGGCAAGGAAAAGACATTAATAAAGCTTTCTCTCTCTCTCTCTCTCTCTCTCTCTCTCTCTCTCTCTCTGACCATCGCGACCAGCATGGACCTCGCGACTGCTCGCTGACTGTTTCCCTGGCCAGCTGATCTGGCACAGTCCTAACAGACGGATCTCTGAGCGGATCATATGACCTCTCTCTCTCTCTCTCTCTCTCTCTCTCTCTCTCTCTCTCTCTCCCTCCCTCTGACCATCACGACCAGCATGGACCTCGCGACTGCTCGCTGACTGTTTCCCTGGCCAGCTGATCTGGCACGGTCCTAACTGATGCGGTCCTAACAGACGGATCTCTGAGCGGATCTCTGCGCGGACTGATCTCTGAGCATGGACGGATCTCTGAGTGGACTGATCGCTGAGCATGGACGGATCTCTGTACGGGCAGCATGGACGGATCTCTGAGCGGACAGCATGGACCTCGCTCTGCAGCATAGATTTCTGAAGGGCACAGATCTCTGAGCAGGGCTTGTCTGAGCTCTGGACATCTGAGCGGACATCTGGGGAGCGCACTTTTGTGGAACGGACATCTGGGAAAGCGGACCTCTCTCTTTCTCACACCTGAAGCTGTCTATCAACTGACATTCCCTGGAGCGATGGCTCCACGCAACAAACGAGGGGGAGGTAACTCCCCCCACTCTCCACCATGCCCTACTTTGGGAGACCCAGAAAACACCCCCCTGTCCCTCACATCTGAGTTTTTGGTACCTGCTCCTGCCATCGTACCTGTTTTAAGTGTATCCACCGCATCCACTTCTGATCTGTCCACCGCATCTGCATCGGAATCCAAGACGGATGCTCGCCCTGCTGTCGAAACATTTGCAGTTAATCAATTGCCCACAGTCGATTATACCCCCTCCAAACCCACTGAAGGCCTCTTTGCTTTTGACATCAGCTTTATTCGACAAGAAATCATCGGACTCAAAAGACAATTACAATCTTTTGAAATTGAGAACGGCAAGCTGATTTTGGATCTCTGTGGGGTTAAAAAGCGAATGGAGCAGCTTGAACAAGAAAATGTATATCTTAAGCAACGGATTGCGGAACATATCCCTCAAAAGAATATATTGGAGAGAGTGATTTTCTACAGGTTCGCACATTAGATATGGGCTTTGACAGGACCTCACAGGATGCAGATACTCCAGCTACCCACTTTGGAGAGCGGCTGATTGGTTTAGCAGAGGCCCATTCCTTAATTATTTTGAATGGCCTTCCTTACTGGCCTTCGTCATATCATTTTACTTGTCACCCACATGGAGGAGGACATAGTGTTGTTGACTACTTCATTGGTTCACCGGCTTTGATCCCATTTCTTCATACCTTTCGCATTATACCTCCTACCATTTCGGATCACTCCCTCCTACTTCTATCCCTTGGTCATCATAGTACCACAGTCACAACACACCGTCCCACTCATCACCATCGCCCGGTTTTCTCTCCATCTGGTTTCCCCCTTTACACCGAGTCCCTAGTTACTTTTCTCCAAGACTTTCCCTTCACCTCCTCAGTTGACCAACAAGCTATCTTTTTATCTCAGTCTCTTTTGCAATCTGCCAATACTACCTATCCTTCGAAAACCTTTCCTTCGCATAAACGCACTCACAACAAATGGTATGATACAGAGTGCTTCTCATTGCATAAACAAGTTGTATACGCTAGATACCACTCTCCTCACACCCTAGCCTTGAAACAAAGAGAATATCACAAAGTGACTCTGAAAAAAAAGACAGCTTATCTCCAGTCCTTGGGACAAAAACTTGTTGATGCTATTGCCTCCCCATCCTCCCATTTCTTTTGGCGGATGTTCTCTAAAAACCCTTATAAACCCGCTCCTATTGCTATTGAATCATGGATAAATTATGCTACTAAGCTTTATACAGTTGACTCTCTTTCCATTTCTCTTTCCCCACGCCCTTCAGAATTCACCCTCTTTACCCCGTCCATGGTTGAAAACGCCATCCAAATTGGTCAAACCCAAAAAGCCACTAATGTTGACCTCCTAAGTATGGACTTCCTAAAACCAGCTGCTCACATTATTGCCCCATACATTTCCCATATCTTTAACCAATCTATCATCTTCGGACTCCCCACATCGTGGTGCACCAACCTTTTACACCCTATCCTCAAAGCCGGGGATCCTTTGATTGTTGACAACTACTGCACTATTATGATCAGTCATACTATGGCCAAGCTATATGGATCCGTTTTACAGTCTATTGTCAGCTCACGAGCAGAGACAGAAGGGTTACATGCTATGGGACAGGCAGGTTTTCGCGCTGGCTACTCCACGGCTGACCAGATATTTATCTTGAGATGCATTATTGAGGAGGCTAAGTTCAGGAAGCAGAGGGTTTATTGTTGCTTTGTGGATTTCCGCAAAGCCTTTGATTTTGTTCCGAGACACCTTTTACTCCAGCGCTTAGCATCGCTTGGCTTTTCTCAGGAGATCATTGCTGCTATCATCACATTGTATGAGAGAGTGTTGGCCCGTTTTCGAG